>CM040431.1:113520001-114720001 GCA_022702705.1 Papilionanthe hookeriana x Papilionanthe teres
TATTTATATGATTTTATATGTGTCGTAGTGGATCTATAGGTTTAGTACCTTAGATTCGGAGTTTGAGCGTAGTTAGAAAAATTAGAAAACAATAAAAACAAGCGAAAATCCTTCGAAATGGTGAATAATCAAGATAATCGGAGAAATTATATTAGAAATTTGTCAAGACCTTTAAGAGATTATGCTAACCCAATGACGGATGAAATTCATATAACTATTCAAGATCACGATGTTACTTGCTAATTCATTTGAACTTAAATCTATTATTATCTAAATGGTACAAAACAATCAATTTGGAGGAACACCTAATGAGGATCCAAATTTACATCTCGCTAATTTTCTAGAAGCGTGTGCTACTTTTAAATATGATGGAGTGTCGAGTGATTCCGTCCGACTTAGACTTTTTCCTTTTTCGTGAAGGGATAAAGCTAAGGCGTGGTTAAATTCGTTAGCACTTTGGATCTATTAGAACATGGAGAGAATTGTCTCAAAAGTTTCTATCAAAATATTTTCCTTCATCAAAGACCGCTAAGCTAAGAAATGATATCACATCTTTTGGTCGGTTTGAAGGGAAATCAACATATGAAGCTTGGGAGAGATTTAAAGATCTTCTTAGGACGTGTGTACATCACGCTTTACTAGATTGGTTAATAATTCAAATATTTTATAATGGATTAGTGGGATCATTGAGATTGATTATAGATGTTGTTCGTTGGTAGATCGTTAATGTCAAAACCTTATGATGAAGCATACACATTAATTGAAGAAATGGCTACAAATAATTTTCAATGGCCCTCCGAACGGGTAAATCCTAAAAGAGTAGCTAGTGTTCATGATTCGAATTTGATGACTATGACAATTTCTCAAATTGTAGCCCTTTCTAAGATAATAGATCAATATGGAATGAATTATTCTCAACCACCCCAAGTGTTAGAGAAAAATTCATTTGGACAGATATAACGAATCTCAAATACCTTATGAGACTTTGAATGCTATTAATAGATCTAACAATCCTTATTCAAATTATTATAATCCGGGTTGGAAGAATCACCCAAATATCAACTGGAATAATAGCAATGCCAATGTTAACCCACATTGGGGGAACAGTTCTATAAATCTAGTTGGAAATTCGAACAATCAAGGAAATACCAATTTTAGACCATCTTATCCTCCTGGATTTAATAGTAACCAGCAATTTAAGGATAAGAAGTTGTCTAATGAAGAAATGATTCTGAATATGGGAAATCAATTACAAGCTCAAGGTGTTGCGATGAAAAATATTGAAAACCAATTGGGGCATATTTTCACTACACTTAATAATAGACCTTCTGGAATGCTTCCAAGTAATGTTGAGATCAATCCAAAACATCAAAACAAGGAACAATTTAAGGCTATTCAATTAAGGAGTGAAAAAGAATTGGAAACAAGAGTGCAAAAATAAGTTGAAATAGAAAAGTAGAAGATGAATATTGAAAAAGGTTCAAACAAGATTTATCCAGACTTAGATTAACCAATTGAACCAAAGAAGATTACTATTGAAAAACCACCGCCTCCATTTCCTTAAAGATTGAAACGGGGATAACTTATTTGGAAACTTTTTGGAGATCCTTAAGAAATTAAAGATAAATATTCCTTTTGTTCGAAGCATTAGAGCAGATGCCTGATTATGTTAAGTTTATGAAGGATATTTTGAAAAAGGAAAGAAAGATTACAGATCATAAAACTGTTGCACTCAGCGGACAATGTAGTGCAATTATTCGGAAGAAGCTTCCGGAAAAACTTAAAGATCCTGGTAGTTTCACTATCCCGTGTGCTATAGGATAAAATTTTTTCGGAAGAGCCTTACGTGATCTGGTAGCTAGTATTAATCTTATGCCTTTACCAACATTCAAAAGGTTGGGAATAAGAGAAATTTCTCCTACATCTGTGACTCTTCAGTTAGTCGATCATTCCATTACTTACCCTAAAGGAGTGGTGGAAGATGTGTTAGTGAAAGTGGATAAATTTATCTTTCCTGTATATTTTATTGTACTTAATATGGAGGAAGATAAATAAATTCCAATCATTTTGGGAAGACCATTCCTTGTTACTAGAAGAGCAGTGATTGATGTTTCAAAAGGAGAATTAACTATGAGAGTTAATGATCAAGAGGTGACCATTAATATTTTGAAATCTATGAAGTATCCCTCAATAGAAAAAGATAATGAATGTTTTAGGATGAAGGTCTGTGAATATTTGAGAATCGATCATTTTCAAAATGTATTTAAAAATTAAGTAGAGTATGAAAATATGTTTGAAGAAGAAATTGAAAATGAAGAAAATTCAGATAGTAAGAAGAATGAAGATTTGGAGTATGTTCATGAGAGATTTGAAGTATTATGCACTTATGGAAGGTAGAAATAAAATCTTAATTCCGTCTATAATAAAACCTCCGAGCTTGAGATGAAAATTCTCCCTAATAATTTGAAGTTTATGTTTTTAGGAGAATCATCTACCACGTCGATTATTGTTACTTCGAAGTTAAACAATTATCAAGAACAGAAGTTGTTGGAAATTTTAAAAAGATAAAAGAAAGCTTTTGGATGGACTTTAGTTGATATTAAAGGAATCAGTCATTCGATTTGTATTCACAGAATTTTATTAGATGAAGAACATATACCAAGAGTTGATCCGCAAAGGAGATTGAATCCAATAATGAAAGAAGTGGTTAAGAAGGAAATTTTAAAATGGTTGGATGCTGGAATTATTTATGCTATTTCGGATAGTGCTTAGGTAAGTTCAATACATTGTGTACTTGAAAAAAGGAGGAGTGACTGTTGAAGTTAATGAATGTAATGAAATTATACCCACAAGACAAATTAAATGCCACCACCCGAAAAGATCACTTTCCTCTTCCTTTTCTCGATCAAATGCTAGATAAACTTGCTGGACACAAGTAATACTGCTTTCTGGATGGATATACTGGTTACCATTAAATACATATTGCTCCCGAGGATCAAGAAAAGACAACATTTACTAGCCCTTATGGAACCTTTGCTTTTTGAAGAATGCCCTTTGGACTATGTAATGTACCTGCAACATTTCAGAGATGTATGATGTCTATCTTCAGTAGTATGATAGATAACGAAATAGAAGTTTTCATGGATAATTTCTCTATATTTGGGACTTCATTTGAAATCTGCTTAGAAAACTTAGCAAAAGTTTTGGAGCTTTGTGAGAAAATAAATTTAGTTCTGAATTGGGAGAAATGTAAATTTATGGTTGCAGAAGGAATTGTACTTGGGCATAAAATTTCTGAACATGGTATGGAGGTCGATCCTGCTAAAATTAGAGTGATTAAGAGATTGCCACAACCCACTACTGTGAGAGTGGTGAGAAGTTTCTTAAGACTCGCTAGATTTTACAGGCGATATATTACAGATTTTTCTAAATTTACTAAAAATTTGTGCCAACTTTTAGAAAATGATAGAAAGTTTGATTTTAATGATGAATGTCTGAGTGCTTTTGAATTATTGAAAGAGAAATTAATCAATCGCACCAATAATTGTTTCACCAGATTGGGAGAAACCATGTGAACTCATGTGTGATGCTAGTGATTATGCGATCGGAGTAGCATTGGGGCAAAGGCATGATAAAGTTTTCAAAGTCATTTATTATGCTAGTAAAACTCTTAATGAAGCTCAAATAAATTATACAACTAATGAAAGAGATTTATTAGTTATAGTATTTTCTTTTGAAAAGTTTAGACCTTATTTAATTGGAGCTAAAAGTATTGTGCATACAGACCATTCAGTTATCAAATATTTAATGCAAAAGAAGGATGTGAAACCTTGACTAATTAGATGGATACTTTGTCTAAAAGAATTTGATTTTGAGATAGTTGATAGGAAGGGATCTGATAACCAAATAACTGATCATTTTTCGATATTAGAGTATGATAAATCATCAGAATTTGAGAAGGAAGTTACAGAAACTTTTCCTGATGAACAACTTAATATTACTAAGGGAAGAAATTTTTCTTAATATGTTGATATTGTGAATTATATTGTGAGTGATATCGTACCACCTGATTTAATAAGGCAACAACAAAATAAGTTCAAATATGATGCAAGATTTTATTTTTGGGATGAGCCTTATTTATATAAACAGTGTAAGGATCTGATTACTAGGAGATGTGTGCCATAAGAAGAAACGAATTTAATTATTCAATGATGTCCTTGGTATTCTGATATTGTGAATTATATTGTGAGTGATATCGTACCACCTGATTTAACAAGGCAACAACAAAATAAGTTCAAATATGATGCAAGATTTTCTTTTTGGGATGAGCCTTATTTATATAAATAGTGTAAGGATCTGATTACTAGGAGATGTGTGCAATAAGAAGAAACGAATTTAATTATTCAATGATGTCATGATTTTGAATTTGGAGGTCTTTTTGGTGCTAATAAAACTGCTTTTAAGATTTTACAATCTGGATTTTATTGGCCTACTCTTTTTAAGGATGTTTACAAATATGTTAAATCATGTGAATGATGTCAGAGAATAGTGTCGGCATTATTTTTAGGTTGTGTGTTTTATTTTGAAAAGGGGGTCGCCTAACAGAAGTTGTCGGCGAATTTTTAATTTAATTTAAATAAATAATTTGAAAAGTAGTATTTGACTTTGAAAATAATTTTAAATTTGATGATTTTAAGATATGAAATCAAACCGATCTCACGTCCCAAATAGTTTATATAAACGAGCACCGCACCACAAACTGTGTATCTATCCTGAAGAATAGGCACACTGCTTGACGATGGGGCTCGATTAAATAAACTAGAAGATTTGTGACATCCGTTTTGGTCTACGAACCAATTTTATAAGCCAACAAGTTCCCCGCTTAATATGAAAGTATTAAACGGGGTTTATATTACCCAGGTTCTTTAAAATTCCCTATAAGGGCAAGCCCCTATAGTTAATTACATCTTATGTGACGGGAATCACCTAAGAAAACTCTCGATAATAATCAATAGTTCTGCTCTCAAGAATTTCAAAGTTTAAGTTTTCAAAGGATTGAATTTTGGAATTTCAATAGGGAATGGATCAAGTTTAGAACATTTTGTTTTGAGAATTCAAAGGAAGAAAGGTAGGAGAAATTACGGATTCGAAGTGAACTTCGGTAATTTCCCGACTATCCTATTGTTTGGCTTGAATTTAGGAAAGTCCTAATGTATATTTAATGTTTTGATTTTGTCAATTTTAATTAATTAGGGCTTATATTTATATGATAGAATCATACAAATAGCCTCGAAGATATGAGGGTTTATGTCGTATCGGACGACTACCTCGAAATCCTAAAACCGGTTAGGGCTTAATTTACATGACCTGATCATGCAAATGCCTAACAAAGGTTAAGGGTTTATGTTGCACTAGGCAAACTACCTCGAAATCCTATGGCTTGGTTATTTAATTCTAGGAAAGTTTTGCTGAAGTAGACTCGAGGTTTTTGCTGATGACGATGGCCGTGCTGCCCACCATGCTCCGAGCTCCTTGCTGTTGCAGAGGTTTAGTTTTAGAAATCATAAATCAGGGGATGAGAAAAGTGTTTTGGCTTAGAGAAAATCTTAATTTCCAAGTGTTTTCAATATTTTAATTAAAACAAATCTTAAAGTTGATTATAACGACACCGGTTAAGATCCCACGGTTCCATCCTTCCGGCATCATTACTTTTATCGGATTCACTTAGTCCGGATGAATTTGCTAAACTCAAGCGAATGAGTTCCACACTTTCATTTAGACCGTGTGGAAATCCCGTTAGCAACACGTAGGTTACATCATCCGAGGTATTCCCGATCATCCAACATGACATTTTAATTTAGTTGTAATTGTAATTTTGTGTTACGTTTGTGATTAAATTTTGAGTTGTTTTATATTTTGAAATGTTGTGGCGGTGAATTTTATCTTGCAATAACTTTTAACTTAGTTTTGGTTTCGGTTTTAGGGACTATCCTAAAGGTGTGGGTTTTCATGCAACAATTGTTTATCATGCAAGAAAAGTAAGTGCGATGCGGTTAAATAAATTGCAAAAATGTAAATTGCAAGAAAGTAAATTGCAATAAAATAAAAGCATACACGGAGGGTTTTCCCGTCATCCCAAGCTGCACTTAAGACACAATTAGAATATTTAAGCAAGTTCCTAGGTAAAGCTAAGGGAAGGGTTATGGTTTTCTACCAAATTCCTAATCCTATAGACGTCATTTCCTATGACGTCTAGGTTCTTGTATTTTTGTTCGAAGACGATTTTCTTCATCAAAGAACAATTAAGTTCAATTGTTCTTATAAATATCCTATCATATTGAGGAAGTGCTTAAGAAGAATCTTAAACATCTTTTCAATATTTCTAGGATTATTTTAAGTCCGAAATGAATTGATTACACAAATGAATTAATCGTCCGAGTTTTAGTTAAGTTTTGTTGTCATCCTACTCGAGTGAACTAGGATGTTTGAATGTTCTATAAGTGAAGTAACATTTCATTTAATATTACGTTTAGGAGTTATAGCAACTAAAGCTTTCGAGGGCAAATTGGTGTTCAAATGGTTTGTGATTTAGTTTAATTTCAATTAATGGGTTTAAATTTGGAATAGTGTTCAAGTTGCTTTATATTTAATTTCTTTCTATTTTAGGTGATGTTATTTAATTCAATTTAATTTTAAATTTAATTTAATTTAATTTAATTTAGTTTGATTCAATTTAATTCAATTTAGTTTGATTTGATCTTTTAATTTAATTTAATCTGATTTAATTTTAATTTAATTTAATTTAATTTAATTTAATTTAATTTGATTTGTTTTAGCTTAATTTAATTTAAATTTGATTTTATTTATTTAATTTAATTTAATTTAATTTATTCATTTAATTTAATTTAATTTGTTTATTTAATTTAATTTAATTTAATCTTTAATTTAATTTTACTTTTAATTTTAATTTAATTTAATTTAATTTAATTTAATTTAATTAATCTTTAATTTAATTTAACTTGATTTAATTTAATTTAATTCAATTTAATTTACTTAATTTAATTTAATTCTTTAATTTAATTTTATTTTTAACTTTAATTGAAATTTTAAAAGAGTTTAATAATTTAACTTTAGTTTAATGATTAAGTCTTTTAATATTTTAAATTTGAGTTATCATTTTAATTAAGAATTGAATATTAATGAGATGATTAATTTAGGGATTTTTAAATTAAAGAATAAATCTCTTCCCAACAATATCCCTATTTTAATAATTCCAATTTTATTATTCTTCCCAAATTTAATCAATTATTTAATTAAGGTTTATTTTAATTATTTTAAATTATTTAATGGGTTTCTACCCTTTGATTATTTAAATTTCAATCTTCCAAATCAGATTAAGATCAAATATTTTACTTGTTAATTTTATTAAACCTAAAGTTTTAATTAAGGGTTAAAATTTTAATTACCATTTTGCCCTTTAAGCTTAATAATTTCATAACTCACTAAATTGAGCTCAAATGAACTTGAAATTTTTATGTGACTTCACTCATATGTCAATAAAGACATGAGAGGAGAAAATGTGATTTTTCTGTATTTAATTTATTTATATAATTATTTTTGGTAGAAAATAGAAATTTCCAAGGAAAATTTAATAGTATGACCAAGGGAAAGTTTCTGTCCTTAAGAAAATTAGGGCACATTCCTAATGACGAGAGGACCATTTGAACCAATTTTGGTGATTTTTTGAATTATATTATTTTTATTATAATTATTTTAAGTTTTGGAGTGTTAATTAATTTAAAAATAAAATAAAGGTTGAAAAATGAATTTTATATTTTTCAAAAATCTCTCTGATATCAAGGAAATCAGAGAATTAATTTTTGCAATTTTTTGATTTTCTTTGATTTATTATAATTATTTTAGTGAAAATGCTAGAAAATACATTTTTTTTAATTTTAAAATTACCCTAGGGCTTTAAAATTTAATTTCTCATTAAATAGACCTAAGAAAAATATGAGGTTTGTTCTAAGGGATTAAAATTCAAAATATGACATTTTGGTGAATTTTATTATTTTTATGATTTTTATTATTTTTTAATTATT
Source organism: Papilionanthe hookeriana x Papilionanthe teres (assembly GCA_022702705.1). Lineage (NCBI taxonomy): Eukaryota > Viridiplantae > Streptophyta > Magnoliopsida > Asparagales > Orchidaceae > Papilionanthe > Papilionanthe hookeriana x Papilionanthe teres. The sequence goes on from CM040431.1 coordinate 113,528,104, forward strand.
AAAAATATTAAAATAATGTTAAAAATCAACTTTTTAGAAAATTGAAATTTTAATTTTCTTAAATTCCCGTGATATCAGAGAGGCTCTAAAACCAATTTGATGAATTTTTAAAAAGTATTTTGAAAGTTATGAATTTTTAAAGTTTGAATTGACTAAATGGCTTAATCAACCCATTTAGTAGGGCTAACCAAGTCCAATTAGCCTTAAATTTTTATGGTGGGTTCCTCTGATCCTAAAGGTCGGTGGAGAATTCATTTCAAGTCAATTTGATGTATGGTTAGCTCTAATTAACTAGGGATCTATTTTGGGTGTTTAAGCCGATTAGGGTTATTTTAAATGAACTAACTCAAAACCTATTTTTCCAGGGTCCTCTGGTCATAAGGAACATCACCAAATTTTCCTAGAATTTATTTCACAACATGCTAATTATTGGAATTAAAATACTCAAAACGAGTAACATGAATTTGAAAAATCAATAACTTCTCATAGGGATGGCCTCGACTTTGGAAAATTCGGGGAATGTTCCCAAATTCGGAGGCTTCAAAAGCCCTATGGTCTCATGCCATGGTGAATTTCCTATATGCATGGAGAATTAAAAGAATGCAAACAGTAAATAAATTATTAAAAATAAGATACTTGATGAAATTAAATGATTTCTTTTCCACATTATTCTCCTCTGTTCACTGAGCAAGAGGATATTTTTATTTTATTTTTATGATTTTCCTACACAAAGTTATGAATTCTTGAAGTTTAGGGAATTAAATAAATAGAAAAATACCTTAATTTTATATTTATCCACGCGGCGCCGCGTCATCCTCGGCATCTCCGAACGGCCACGCGGAGCGCTCTCATTCGACGCAGCCGCTTGAGTCAGCAGCCCGGGCCCCGCGGTTCACGTACCATCTTCTGGTCCGACGCCATCTGAGCCATCAGTCCGCGCGTGTATTAAATGGACGGCATCCGTTCATCGTCCCCGAGCGTCCTCGCCCGAGAGCCGTCCACACTAAATCCACTAATATCTCACTCGATACTCAATGGATTTTCATGTTCTTATGCTCCATGGATTCGTCTTGAGAAGACGAACACATCCATATGGTTTATGTGGGATGAAATTTACTCGATAAAAATGGAGAATGTTCGAAGCTCGGGAAGAAGAGTGAGGCCATACCTTTGCTCGGAGAAGTGTGGCTTCGATGCGAGGGTTGTTTCACCTTCGATTGGATCCCGCAAGCTCCGGATGAAGTCTCCTGAGTGCAGTGAATTGCCTTGGTAGGATTTTGACCATAGCCGATCACAAAGCTTGGAAGTGGAGCAACTCGGGTGGCTCGGAGATGGGGCTTTTGCTGGTGGACACCTTCTCTTGGTACGGTGAAGGTGTAGAACCAATCAATTTGGGGATTGGTTCACCGTGGAGAAGTGTCCTGGTTTTGGGCTTGGATTTCAACTCCGAAATCGAGCTCGCGAGAGGAAATGGCGGGGAATTTCAGTGGGGATCAAATGCTCTATGTATGAGGAGTAGTCACGGAACAATTTTGGCGAGTTTCCTTAAGGTTTTTTTTCAACACTTCTCATGGCCGAGAGGGGTGGTGTTTAAATAGGAGAGGGTGGAGGGCCTCCAGGGAGAGTTAGGGCTTGGGATCGAGCTGCTCTTGGCTAGAGAAGAACATTCTACAATGACCACTGGGGATGGGGCGGCTCGGCGAGGGAGAATTCCAAAGTTGGCTCACATGTGAGCTCTCGGCCATGGTGTTTTACGGCGGCCCAGTGGCCGGCCGGCCGGGCATGGGTCACCCTCGAGGTCGGGTGGGTCGGTGCAGGACTTGGTGCAAGCAATTGGCAATTGCCATGTGCAAAGGCTTTGATTCAAAGTAGAATGGGGCATGGCTAGTTTTGAGTCTAAATGGGTCAATCCACCTATTTGGGCTTGGTGCACCCTTCAAGGTGACTTTGGATGCTGTGGGGGATCAAAGGGATCAGCTGGTTTGGCATGGAGAAGTCTCCATCCAAATATATTTGGATTAAATTTAAGTTTAGGTGAAACATGATTAAGGCTAATGAGCTTTAGGGATTAAGGAAAGCTCTCCCTCTTCTTACCCAATATGGCATGGTGGAGTGTCCAAAGCTCTCATGGCTCACATGTGGCTCATGCATGGCTTCATGGCTCACCTTTGGCTTGGCAAAAAGTTTGGTCAATTTCATAAAAATGGATTTTAAGGATTTTGGATAATTTGGTGGAAATTTGGATGAAGCTTCATTTAGAATTATTTGATCATTTTTTTAGGACTTAGGGATGATTTTGATTGAAAGTATGATGAGGGGAAATGTCATATGGGCTTTGGGACCAATTTTGGGCCTTTGGATGTGGTAAAAGATGGGCTTTTAAAATGTTTTAAGGAATGGGCCTTTAAGTTTAAAAAAATGAATTTATGGATGGAAATTTTGTAAAGAGGTTGAGCCAAATAATTGTTGGGTTTAGCTTATGGATGTGACATGAGTGACTTGAAGCAAATTGGGGGTGATTTGGGTTTGAATTGGGTTGAATTTGGGCTCTTTAGGTGAATGGGCCAATATAGGTCAAAATGGGCCAAGTTGGGCCAATGTTGGGCTAGGGTTGAAATTGATGTAAAATTAATGTTGAGAGATGTTTATGGGAGTGTTTCAAAGAGGTTTTGGCTTTGGTTGGGCTTTGATTTTGGGGTTTGGGCTCATTTGGGTTAGGTTTGGGTCATGGGTCCAAATTGGGCTTTAAGGCCAAAAGTTAAATTGGATCCAAATGTCAATCAAATTGGACTTGGATTTGGTCTAGATTGGTGTTGGGAATGTTAAATTGAAGTTTAGGAATGAATTGGTCCAGAATTTGGGTCAATTGGGTAGCTTTGGTTTGACATTGGATTCACTTAGGGTTAAAATGGGTCAAATTGGGGATTTTGACAAAAGTAGGGTAAATTGACAAAATTGGCCCATGGTGTAGTTGAGAAAAATGAAATTAGGAATATTTTGGATTTTTTGGAATTTTCTGGGAATTTTCTGAATTTTTGGATTTTTGGGTCAAGAGGGGTATTTTGGGTATTTGGAGGGTATTGGGAGGTTTTCTTGGAATTTTTGATATTTTTGGGTATGGATGTTCAATTTGAGTGATGTGGAAATGTTTGGAATTGATTTTGGGGGATTTTGGGTGATTTGGAAATTTTTTGAGAAATTTGGGTAGTTTCAAGGGTTTTGGGTAGGTTAAGCGGGTGTAGGGTCCTGGGGTCAAAAATTGAAAATTTGGAAAATTAAAGATTGGGTAAATTTGAGTGGAATGAAATCATTTTGGTTGAGCCATGAAGTCATATCAAGCCCACATGAGCCATGAAGGGACTCATTTGAGGCATTCACTATGTTGTTCCTAACCCTCTTAGCTAAAGGCTTAGGGGTTAAGGACCATCCATGTGAATCACCTACATGGTTCAGGAGGTCAAGTTAGGTATGGGTGTGGTTTTAGGAGGTATGTGAAAGTGTAGTGTATAAGTGTAGTGTGTGTGTAAGTCAGCCCTTCACTGCGACTGGGCCACCTGCGGGCAGTCCTAAGGCCAAAGAGTCCTATAGGAACTCATCCTTTAAACTTCCACATTTGATTTCAACCCTCTAGGTGATTAGGAGTCTACAGTCAAGTTTGTGGAGTTTGCAGGGAGTTAAGAAGTGGTTTGATATTCTAGATAGTGGATCCCAATTCTAGTCCTCTAAGATAGTCAAAGGAAAAGCCTAAGGCTAGATCCTAAGTACTAAAAAGAAGAAGAGAAGACCTCATCAAAAATGAGGTCAACAAATAGGTAATATCTCTAGAAGAAATGAAATGCCTCTAAATTATAATTTGGAAGTTGAAATTTTTTATGTATGGGGATTAGATTTTATGGGACCATTTACTCCTTCATTTGGGAATTTATATATACTGGTTGCAGTTGATTATGTCTAGAAATGGATTAAAGCTATTGTTTTACCTAGATGTGATGCTCGGAGTGTTTCAAAATTTTTAAAGCAAAATATATTTACAAGATATGGAATGCTGAGAGTGATTATAACTGATAGTGGATCCCATTTCGAAAGAAATTAAAAAAGAAATTGATATTTGGACAAAAAGTTTTGTTATACAACACAAGATTAAAGTTATTTCCTGAAAAGCTCAAGTCTAGATGGTTGGGACCTTTTACAGTTGTAAAGGTTCATTCTTTTGGAGTTGTTGATATTAAAGATCCTGATACTGGAAAGATTTTCAAGGTTAATGGGCATCGATTAAAGCCTTACTTTGATGGGTTTTAACCTGACTTCAAAGAGGTTTTAATACTGAGTCATCTCGATTAAGCTGAATGGTTTGTCGAGTCGACGACGTTAAACCAAGCGTTTTATGGGAGACAACCCATATGTATCTTTGTGGTGTGTTTTCTTATTTATTGTAGTTGTGATTTTTAGATAATTATTTGGGAATCCTAATCGCTCTTAAATACTTTTAAAATTGATAAATATTGGATCAAATTGAGATATTAGAATTTTTGGGCCAAACGAAGTTAGGTGAGATTTTTTACCACTGGCGCCGCCGGCGCCTAATTGCAGAGAGAATTGTTGAATTTCGGGTTTGAACATTGCCGGTGCCCTAACGAGCGCCATTGGTTCCCTATCTAGCACTGTCGGTGCCCTATCGAGCACCGATGGTGCCCAAAACCTGTTGAAGGTTTTTTAAGCTTCAAAATGCGAGTTTTTGTGATTTTGAGCGGGATATTCATCCTTATAACTCCCTAAAGTCCATTTTAGACTTCCAAACTCCAGAAAAATGAAAACTACCATTCCCTATTCGCATCCCATGGATTCATACTATATAGAAACCCCTTGATCTCGCATTTTTAACCAAAGGAAGTTTATAAGTTTCGAGGCACGGCGATTGTTCAACAAAGTGATGATGAAGAGGAGGTCTATCATGGAAAGAGGATTTATAAATCGAGGTATGGATAATCCTACTACAAGAATTGAAGAGATAATTAAGGAAAAATGTTGGGAAGTGTTATGTTACACTAATGCTGCTGTAGTCATTCCGGTTGTGAAGGAATATGCAAATCTGCATAGGATCAGCCAAGGATTCGTCTTTGTGCGAAGTAGGTTTGTACAATTCAGATTGAGATAGACTTGATTAATCTGATGAAGAAGAATGCGGTGATTGCTGAGGATTCATCTGATGAATTCTCATTCCATCCCTTCTACAATTTGTTTGTGCATCAGCAATCTATTGGAGATATTAGAGAAGAAGAAAGTTCTGAAACCGATGTGGAGTGATTATTGGATTTTGCTTATGTTTGATGTGTATTTAGTTTACTTTGCTTAATTTTGTTTGGTGTGTTTAGTATTTACTTTGCTTTGCTTTGTAATTTGAAATGGATTTTCTATGCTTAATTTCATTGTGTGTGCTTAGATTTTAGTGGTTGATTATCGTAACATACTTACAACACTAAAAATCTAAAAAGAGTTGTTGGTTTAATTAGATAAACATATTTAGTGTTCATGATGTAACGTGGATTTTATATATAGAAGTCTGTTTTGTATTGTTTGTGTAAGAATTGTGTTAGTTATTGCTTGTGTGATGAAATAGATGCTTAATGAAGTGTTAAATGTCATTATGGAGGTTAAAACGATTGAAATTACGAAAAAAAATTTCGGATCCAGAAAAACTTTTGGATTGGCGCCACCAGCGGTCGAATACAGTAAATAGCCGAAAACCTTTTATTTCACAATTTTGACCCTGGGACCCGCAGTTTTTTCCATTGCTATCGTCTTCCTCCTCCACTTTCACGATTTTGAAGACATAGGGCTTACATGATCTCAGATTTGAAGTGATTTCAAAGCTTTTCGAGACCAGATCTACACTTCTCTTGGTAAGAGCTTCACTTTAAGTTAAAAATTTTTTATTTTCACCAAGAAAATCTCTCTCATTACTTAGATTGGAATTTTTAGATTTTTAAAGAAATTTTTAGATTTCCTATGATGAAATTTGCTCTTAGTTGTTTATAATAGTATTTGGAGTTCGTTACATTGTAGATTTGGAATTTATTAGAATTTTATTGCAATTTTTATAAATTCACATGGCTCCAAGGATGAGTAAAGGGAAGAGAAAATTGGATTTTGATGAAGAAAAATTTGTTAATGTTAAAGTGCAATTTCGCTTTAACTCTTACCTTTACAATAAGAAGTGTATTCAGGATCGGGCTTTTGATAATCCTGGTGGATCTGTAGAACAGTTAATTATCGAGCGGAACTAGGAACTATTTTGTTATTTTACTGTAAATGCTGTTATGGAAGTTGTTAGAGAGTTCTATTCAAATGTGCCATGGACTGAAACTGAGTATGTGTTAGTTAGAGGAAAAATGGTTGAATTTACCCCTCAGCGTATCAATGCCTTTTATAAGACTCGGGAACCATTTGTTTGTGAATATGAAAACTTTGATACTCGAGAGACAAATATGAAGGAAGTGATTGCTTTTCTGATGAATGGAAGAGGAGAATAGAAAGTAAGTAAAAAATAGATGATTAATTTCCCTTCTTCCAAGTAAAATGTTGCATCAAAAGTTTGCCACTATTTCATCTCTGTAAGACTATTACCTTCTTATCTCCACAGTGAAGTTACAAGGGATAGAGCAATTTAGAACTATTGTATTCAGAAAATGAAGAATATTGATATTGGAGCTATTGTCTTTATGAAAATTCAGACTATTGTTAGAGGCTAGACCACTGGAAGATTAGGACATCCTACCCTAGTTCTTGCCTTGTGTGTTCAGTCTCGAGTAGAGTTCAACAGTTCTCAAGAGGTAGCTAATCCGCTGAGACCGATTACAAAGGCTATTATTCATAATTATGAGTCTCATGTAGGAGCCCGAGATGAGAGTAGGAGTACTGAAATTCTTACTTATGAGTTATGACGTTCCATATACATCCGAGCCCCCTACATTATCTGATATTATGGAGCAGCTGAGATTATAGAGTGTTAGTGTGGATAGACTCCATGGAAGGATGGATGTGTTTGAGGCTAGAAGTGATGTGAATGAAGATTATATGAGAAGAAGAGTTGAGTTCGATATTTCCTATCATGATGCCCAGGTCAGATTCATGAGGGGGGAGACTGATGTGATATTTCCTACATGCCCCAGCTATACACCGTATAGACCTGATCATGCTGACCTTGTTGATGAACCTGGTGATGAAAATTGGTAGTTTATTTGTTTTTGTATTTATTTTCTTATTGTTTGTTGTGTTGTATTGTTGTGATGTAGTAGTTATTTGCTCTCATGTGATGTGTAAACTCGTTGATGTACTGTTATGTTGAAATTGAACAGTGTAGTGATGTGATAGTTGTTTAGTATTGTGGTCTTTTGTTGGATGTTTAGATGTCTAAAGTTAATTTCTCTTTACCCATGCAAATTTTTAAAATATTTATGTCACTGTTACTAACTGTTTAATGCCTGCTAGTTATAAATTTTGACTAATACCAGATAGCTGTAGAAGATTTCAAGATCCCAACACAAAAAGGTTAGTTTCTTTTACTCTCTACTGTTTCAAATTTATTAAAAATTTTATGTTTGGGGGAGGGAAGAAAATTATTAACTCTTATTTGTTCTCAATTATAATATTTTTAAAAATTATTAGCATTACTTCTGCCAGTTGAACCTAACTTTAGGTAACTAAAACTTTTTATTTCAGTTGAATATTATGGAAGGATTGGATGAAAGTTTTTAGTAATAAATATTAATTTTATAGAGGTAAGATATTTAGTATGAAAGGATTTGATTATAGTTAACTTTTAAAGTAAAGAAATTTGAATTTTTGAAATGATAAGAGACTTAAAGTATTGTGAGTTAAGAAGAAATTGTGACTTTATGATGAATAATAAAGCTCATACCTACTTATAAAGTAAGGAGGGATTTCAAGTTTGAACCTTAGAAAGAGGAAAGTGAAGTTCAAAATCATTAAAGGCTATCCAAATATATTAATCCTCATTTAAAAATAAAAACAACGGGGGAAAGAAAAGAAAATAAGGGTTGAAAAACAATCCCAAAAAGAAAAGAAAGAAAAAGAAAGAAAAATATTTATGAGGAGAACCTTGAGGAGATGCTGTCGGCATATTTTTAAGTTATGTGTTTTATTTTGAAAAGGGGTCTCCTAACGAAATTGTCGGCGAATTTTAGATTTTAAATTTAATTTAAATATGTATATATGGTTTAGAAAGTAGTTTTTGATTTTGAAAATAATTTTTAAGATATGAAATCAAACCGATCTCACATCCCAAATAGTTTATATAAACGAGCATCACATCACAAACCGTGTATCTGTCCCGAAGAATAGACACACTGCTTGATGATGGGGTTTGGTTAAATAAACTAGGAGATTTGTGACATCCGTTTGGTCTGCGAACCAATTTTATAAGTCGACAAATTCCCCTGCTTAATATAAATGAATTAAACGGGGTTTATATTACTCGGGTTCTTAAAGTTCCCTATAAGGGCAAGCCCCTATAGTTAATTACATCTTAAATGAAGTAAATCATTTAAGAAAACTCTCGATAATGATCAGTGGTTTTGCTCTCAAGAATTTCAAAGCTTAAGGTTTTCAAACAATTGGATTTCGGAAATTTCAATAGGGAATAGCTCAAATTTGGAACAGTTTATTTTCGGAGGATCCAAAGGAAGAGAAGTAGGAGAAGCTGAGGATCTAAGAAGAATCTTGGCAAATTCCCAAACTATCCTATTGTTTGGCTCAGTTTTAAGAAAATCCTAATATTATTTGATATTTCAATCTTGCCAATTTTAATTAATTTGGACTTATATTTGTATGATAAAATCATACAAATAGCCTCGAAGATGTGAGGGTTTGTATCTTACCAAACAACTACCTCGGAGTCCTAAGACCGGTTAGGGCTTAATTTACATGACATGATCATGCAAATGCCTAACGAAGAGTTGAGGATTTATGTTGCACTAGGCAAACTACCTCAAAATCCTATGGCTTTGTTGTTTAAAACTAGGAAAGGTTTTGCTGGAGTAGACCCGAGTTTTGCTGATGATGATAGCCGTGCTGCCCACCATGCTCTGAGCTCCTTGTTGTTGCAGAGGTTTAGTTTTAGAAGTCATAAATCAGGAGATGAGAGAAGTGTTTTGGTTTAGAGAAAATCTTAAAATCCGAGTGTTTTTAATATTTTAATTAAAACAAATCTTAAAGTTATTTAAACAGAACCGATTAAGATCCCACGGTTCCGTCATCCCGGCATCGTTATTTTCATTGAATTCACTTAGTCCAGATGAAGTTGCTAAACTCAACTGAATGAGTTCCACAGTTTCATTTAGATCGTGGGAAATCCCGTTAGCAAAACGTGGGTTACATCATCCGAGATATTCCCGATCATTCAACGAGACATTTTAATTTAGTTGCAATTGTAGTTTTGTGTTCGTTTCGTGATTAAATTTTGAGTTGTTTTATATTTTGAAATGTTGTGGCGGTGATTTTTATCTTGTAATGACTTTTAATTTAGTTTTTGTTTCAATTCGGGGACTATCCTAAAGGTTTTGGTTTTCATGCAATAGTTGTTTATCATGTAAGAAAAGTAATGTGCATTTGCAATAAATTAAATTGCAATAAAATAAAAGCGTACCTGGAGGGTCTTCCCGTCATCCCAAGCTGCACTTAAAACACATGTTAAGGCATTTAAATATTTCAACAAGTACCTAGGTAAAACTAAGGGAAAGGTTTTGGTTGTTTTTCAGAGTCCTAATATCTTATAGCTAGTCATCTTCTATGACGTCTAGGTTCTTGTATTTTGGTTTAAGGACGATTTTCTTCATCAAAGAACAATTAAGTTCAATTGTTCTTATAAACATCCCATCATATTGAGGAAGTGCTTAAGACGAGTCTTAAACATCTTTTCAATATTGCTAGAATTGTTCTGAGTCTAAATGGATTTAATTAATCAGGTGAAGTAATCATCCGAGGTTTAATTAAGTTTTGTTCTTTTGCTCGGTGAACTAGGATGTTTGAATATCCTATGAATGAGGTGACACTTCACTAAATACTCCACTTAGCAGTTATGATAACAAGAGCTTTTAAGGGCAAATTGATGTTTAAGTGATTTGTGATTTAATTTAATTTTAATTAATAGGTTTAAGTTTGGAATAATGTTCAAGTTGTTTTAGATCCATTTTGAATTCTTTGTCTTAAGTGATGTTATATTTAATTCAATTTAATTTAATTTAATTTAATTTAATTTAATTTAATTTGGTTTAGTTTAATTTTAATTTAATTTAATTTTAATTTTATTTTAATTTCATTTTATTTTTAATTTAATTTAATTTAATTTAATATGTTTCAATTTTATTTAATTTAACTTGAATTTAATTGTGATTTAATTTAATTTTAATTTGATTTAATTTTTTTTATCTTTAATGTTTTGAAAGATGATTTAATTTAATTGTTAAAGTATTAATTTAATTGAAATTTTGATTTAATTTAGTTTAAATGTTTTAATTTTAATTTAATTTAATGATTAAGTCTTTTAGTATTTTAAATCTTGAGTTTGGATTATCATTTTAATTGGGAATTAAATATTATTGAAGTGATTAATTTAGGGACTCTTAAATTAAAGAATAAATGTCTTCTTAATAATATCCCTATTTTAATAATTTCAATTTTTTTATTAATCTTCCAAATTTAATTAATTAATTGATTAAGGTTTACTTTAATTAATCTTAAAAATGATTGATGGGTCTCTACCCTTTAATTATTTAAATTTCAATCATCCAAATCAGATTAGGATCAAAAATTTTACTCTCTCATTTTATTGAGCCTAAAGTTGTAATTAAAAGTTAAAATTTTAATTACCATTTTGCCCTTCAAGCTTAATAATTTCATAACTCACTAAATTGAGCTTAAATGAATTTGAAATTTTTATGTGGCTTCACTCACATGTCAATTAAGACATTAGAGTAGAAAATGTGATTTTTCTCGTATTTAATTTATTTATTTATTTATTTTTTGTGGAAAATAGGGATTTTCAAGGAAAATTCAATAAGATGACCAAGGGAATTTTTCTGTCTTTAAGAAAATTATGGGACACTCTTAATGACCAGAGGACCATTTGGACTAATTTTGGTGAATTTTTGAATTATATTTTATTTATTAGAATTATTTTTATTTTTGGAGAATTAATTAATTTTAAGATAAAATTAAAGTTGAAAAATGGATTTTATATTTTTCTTAAATCTCTCTGACCTCAAGGAGTTCAGAGAAATAAATTTTATATTTTTCTGATTTCTCCTTGATTTATTAGAATTATTTTAGTTAAAAGGTAGGAAAATACATTTTTTTAATTTTAAAAAAATACATTAAGCCTTTAAAATTCAATATCTTACCCTAGGGACTTAAGAAAATATTTAGTTTGTTCCAAAATGATTAGAATTCAAAATGTGACATTTTGGTGATTTTTAGTATTTTTATGATTTTTATTATTTTTTAATTATTAAAAATATTAAAATAATGATAAAAATCAACTTTTTCAGAAAATTACAATTTTAATTTTCTTAAGTTCCTCTGATATCAGAGAAGCTCAAAAACCATTTTTATGAATTTTTGAATAGTATTTTGTGAGTTATGAATTTTTAAATTTTAATTTTACCCATTTTTACTTAAGTGGCTTAATCAACCCATTTGGTGGGGCTAACCAAGCCCAATTGATCTCGAATTTTTATGTGATGTTCTCCTATCCCTAGAGGACAGTGGAGAATTATTTTCAAGTTAATTTGATGGATGGTTAACCGTAACTAATTAAAGTTCAATTTTGGGTATTTAGGCCAATTAGGGTTGTTCAAAGTGAATTAACTCAAAACATATTTTTTCTAGGTCCCTCTGGTCACAAGAAACATCACCAAATTTTCCTAGAATTTATTTCTCAACATGCTAATTATTGGAATTAAAATACTCAAAACAGTAACATGAACTTGAAAAATCAATAACTTCTCATAGGAATGGCCTCTGACCTTAGAAAATTCAGGGAATGTTCCCAAGTTCGGAGGCTTCAAAAGCCCTATGGTCTCATGCCATGATGAATTACCTATGCAAATGGAGAATTAAAACAATGGAGAGAGTAAATAAATCATTAAAAATAAAATACCTAATGAAATCACTTGATTTCTTTTCCACATTATTCTCCTCTATTCACTGAGCAAGAGGGTCTTTTTATTTTATTTTTAGGATTTTTCTACATAAAGTTATGAATTTTTGAAGTTATGGTAATTAAATAAATAGAAAAAAGCCTATTTTCCTACTTATCCATGCGGCGCCGCGTCAACCTCGGCAGCTCCGAAGGGAGTGCGTGTCGCGCTGTGATTGGGTGCCGCCATCTGAGTCAGCCGTCCCGGGAACCGCCTTTCACGTAACATGTTCTGATGCAACGCGATCCGAGCCGTCCATCTGATACACGCGCGATCCAACGGCTCCCAGTCATCGTCTACGACTGCTGGGAACCCGTGACCGTAGACCTTCTAACCCTAATTTCTCACTCGATTCTCAACGATTTTTTGTGTTCTTTTGCTCTATGGATTCGTCTTGAAGAGACGAACACATCCATACGGTAAACATACACTGAAATTAACTTAAACTAAATGGAGAATCTCTGTAAGCTCGGGAAGAAGAGTGAGTCTATACCTTTGCTCAGAGAAGTGAAGCTTCAATCTGAGGGTTGTGTCACATTCGATTGGGTCTAAGCAAGCTCCAGATGAAGTCCCTTGGCCTGGTGAATTGTCTATGTATGATTTCGACCACAGCCGATCACAAAGCTTGGAGGCTAGAAGCAATGGCTGGCCTGATGAGGGGGTTTTTGCTAGGAAACCTCTCCTCTTGATCTGGTGAAGGTGTAGAGTCAATCAATTTGAGGATTGACTCACTGTGGTGAAGTGTCCTAGTTTTGGGCTTGGATTTCAACTCTGAAATTGAGCTCACAGAGAGGAAATGGCAGGGGGATTTCAGTGGGGATCAAGTTCTCTATGTGTAGAGAGTGGTCTGGGATGATTTTTACAGGGTTTCAATAAGGTTTGGTTCAGCACCTCTCTTGGCCGAGAGGAGGGAGTGTTTAAATAGGAGAGTATGGAGGGCCTCCCAGGGGGGTTTAAGGGTTGGGATCAGCTGCTCTGGTGAGGAGAAGAACAGCTGCAATGGCCATTTGGAGTGAGGCAACTCAGCAAGGTGGAATTCCAAAATTTGGCTCCTCCCAAGGTCTCGGCCATGGTGTTTTCCGGTGATCCGGTGCGGGCCGCTGCGAGCATGGGTCACCCTCGAGTTCAGGTGGGTCAGGGCTGGAGGTTTGTGCAGGCAATTGAGCTTTGCCATGTGTAAAGGGCTTGGATTAAAATGGCATGGGGGAGAGGCCATTTTCACTTGATTTGGTCCAAGCCATGGTTTGAGTTGGGTTCACCTTCCCATGACCTGGTTTTAGGCTGAGAGGATCATGTGAGTCAACCTACCAAAGGTAGTGAAGTCCACATCAAGGATTAGGTGGCAATGTATGGTTTAGAGTGTATCATGTTTAAGGTAAAAAAAGGTTTAAAAAGGTCTAAGAAAGAGATCTCCTCCCTTGCCATTAATGGTTTGGTGAGGTGGAAAGTAGATTTCATGGCTCTCATGGCTCCCATGTGGCTCATGCATGGCTTCATGGCTCATATATGGTTGGGAAAAGTTCTCTCACTTGCATGAGAAAGGGTGTTGGAATTTTTTATGGATTTAAGGAGAATTGTCCTAAGGCTTGATTTGGATTTATTTGGTGATAGATTTTAGAACTTAGGAAGTGTTTTAAATCAAAGGGATGATGAGAGGAATTTCATGTGGGCTTTGTCTTGGACTTTGGGCTTTTGAACTTGCTTTGGATGGGCTTTTTAAGAAGGCCTAAGGAAGTGGGACTTAGGTTTTTTTAAAAATAAGTTTATGGATGAAAATTTTGTAAAAGGTTGGGCCAAATAATTTTTGAGTTTGGTTTAGGGATGTGTCATGAGTGATTTGAAATGACTTTGAGGTGGTTTGGGTTTGAATTGGGTTGGATTTGGGCTTCTTTGGTAAAGGGGCCAATATAGGTCAAATTGGGCTAATTTGGTCCAATGTTGGGCTAGGGTTGAAATTGATGTAAAATTAATGTTGGAAAATGTTTATGAGAGTTTTTAAAAATGATTTCAACTTTGGTTGGGTTTTGGTTTTGGGATTTGAGCTTATTTGGGTTAGGTTTGGATTTAGGTCAAAATTGGGCTTTTTGGTTTTGGGTTGAATTTGAGTGGGGTTTGGGTCCAAATTTTGGGCAAATCATGTTAGTTTTGTTTTTGTGGGGATGTTAGGGAAGGTTTAGAAAAGGTTTAGGGTCAATTGGATTTGAATTGGTTTGGTTTGGGCTAAGTTTGGGTCATGGGTCCAAATTGGGCTTTAAGGTCAAAAGTGAGATTGGATTCAAATGTCAATCAAATTGGACTTGGATTTGGTCTTGATTGATATTGTGGATATTAAATTGAAGTTTAGAATTGAATTAGACCAAAATTGGTGTCAATTGGGTAGATTTGGATTGACATTGGGTTCACTTGGGTTAAGAATGGGCTAAATTGGGGGTTTTGGTAAAAGTGCGGTAAATTGACAAAATTGGCCCATGGTGTAGTTGGACAAAATGAAATTGGGAATTTTGGGAGTTTCTTGAATTTTCTTGGAATTTTCTGAATTTTTGGTTTTTTTGGCTAAGAGGGGCATTTTGGGTATTTGGAGGGTATTGGGGGGTATTTTTGGAATTTTGGGTATTTTTGGCTATGGATGATCAATTTGATTGGTGAGGAAATGTTCAAGGTTAATTTTGGGGAATTTTGGGTGATTTGGAAATTTTGGAGGATTTAGGCAATTTTAAGGGCTTTTGGTAGGCTTGATAGGTGTAGGGTTCCCGGGGTCGAAATTGAGATTTTGGAAGAATGAAGATTGATCAAATATGAGTGAAATGGAATCACTTTGATTGAGCCATGAAGCCATGTTAATCCTATATGAGCCATGAGAGGACTCATTTGAGGCATTCACTATGTTGTTTCTAACCCTCTTAGCTAGGGCCTTAGGGGTTAAGGTCCATCCATATGAATTACCTACATGAGTCAAGGAGTCAAGTTGGGTATGGGTGTGGTTTTAGGATTTGGATTGTGTGTGTGAGAGTGTAGAGTATGAGTGTAGTGAGTGTGTAAATAAACCCTCAGCAGACCAAGCCACCCTGGGTGGTACTAAGGCCAAAGAGTCCTATAAGGAACTCATCCTTTAAACCTTCACTTTTGATCTCAACCCTATAGGTGATTAGGGGTCTACAATCAAGCTTGTGGGGTTTGCAGGGAGACAAGAAGTGGATTAAATTTCTAAAGGATGGGTCCCAATTCTAGCCCTCTAAGATAGTCAAAGGAAAAGCCTAAGGCTAGATCCTAAGCACTAAAGAGGGAAGAGAAGACCTCATCAAAAATGGGGACAACAAATGGACCCTCAATAGGTGTGGTGTGCTAACCAAGCACACGCGCGTATTGGCTTTGATCGAAGAGATCAACGGAACCAAAACAGATGTCCAAGTGACAAACTTAGGACGAAGTGTAAGAAATTTCCACTGGGGAGTATCAGGTAAATCTCCAAGACTGTAGATTCCAGAACTCTCGCTGGGGAAAAAGGAGGAGAATTTCAGATCACAAGATTTCAAGAGATGGGATCTTAGATTCGTTTCATTTTTTATTTCACGTTTTTAATTTTGAGTTTGAATTTTGATTTGAGTTTCAATTTTGATTTTATGCTGAGAAAAGAGTAAGGCGGAGGCCTACCCGAATGCATTTGTATGCTGAGAAGGATGCAGGATTGAACCTATTCCATATGCTGAGGAAGAATAGGACAAAGCCTATCCAAAATGCAGAGTGCTTTAATTTCAATTTCTTGTTGAGAGGGTCAAATTTTTGAGATTGCAGAGAAAGGAGTAGGACTGTGCCTATCCCGAGTGCTGAGAATTGTTGAGAAGGGAGTAGGGCGGAAACCTATCCCGAGTGCTGAGAATTGCTGAGAAGGGAGTAGGGCGGAAGGCTATCCTGAATGCTGAGATTTGCTGAGATGGGAGTAGGGCGGAAGCCTATCCTGAATGCTGAGATTTGCTGAGATGGGAGTAGGGTGAAAGCCTATCCCGAATGCTGAGATTACTGAGATGGGAGTAGAGCAGAAGCCTATCCCGAATGCTAAGATTGCTGAGATGGGAGTAGGGCGGAAGCCTATCCTGAATGCTTAGATTTGCTGAGATGGGAGTAGGGCGGAAGCCTATCCGAATGCTGAGATTTGCTGAGATGGGAGTAGGGCGGAAGCCTATCCCGAATGCCGAGATTGCGAGACGGGAGTAGGGCGGAAGCCTATCCCGAATGCTGAGATTTGCTGAGATGGGAGTAGGAGGGAAGTCTATCCCGACTGCAGAGATTGCTGAGATGGGAGTAGGGCGGAAGCCTATCCCGAATGCTGAGATTGCTGAGATGGGAATGAGATATGAAAGTGTTCCATATCCCATGGGAATCGATCAATGTCTGATTACTTGGTGAAGAGTACGAACCCATGCCATCCGAATCAAATTGAAAATTCTTCGTGATTCTAAAATCATCCCGAGAGAGGGTTTCAAAGGAGGTCCCGAATAGATCTTGATTTGAAGAAGGATTGGAGGATTTGAAAAGATGGACTTAAACTAGAATTCAATTTGAGCTTTAGATTTGTTTTGTTTGTTCTTTAACTATCCCATTTTTTTTATTGTTTATTTGGTGTTCATATAGATTTGAAATTCTTTTTAATGTTTGGATTTTTATGAAGAGATTTCTTATTTATTTTCCTTTTGTTTTCTGTTCTTTGTTCGAAATTCATTTAACTTTAATGGTGTTACCCAGTCAATTTGCACAAAAAGTGGTGAAGGCAAAATGTGACATGATCACTTTCATTCCAATCTTGTTGAAGATACATCATACAATTCGATCTGAAATATTTCTCATACAATCCATGACTCAAAACGGACTATGTATGATTCTTGTTGATCCATCCAAAAAGTATCTGTTAAATCCATGCCTGAATAATGAGATACATGGTCAATAACATCACCTTCCAAGCCATCCTTGGGAGGAATGCCGCATGGATGTGCATTGGAGGCGTGCTATTTCCCGTGTAACTCACAGCTCGTAGGGCCGGAGACTCTCCAATTCTGGATCCGGCGAGGACCGGTACGGTGCCTTCTCGTCGTCCATCCTTCTAAATGTGACGGAGATCCGCTCCACTGGTACTCCCGGTATACAATGTTTTGCGATGTCTGCCCCATTTCCTTGTAATATCATGACGGAACCTACGGAAGTGGTATCTCCACCGGCCCTCGGAACTTACCCGGGCCTGCTATCCGGAGGTCAGATCCGAACATGATATTGCATTGGTTGATGAACAAAACTGTGCAGAAAGGTCTGACAAAGTCGTGGTGGTCTATGTGTGGAGGTATGCAGTCGCCCTTCTGATAAATGTTGATGATGCAACTGTTGGGTAT
Source organism: Papilionanthe hookeriana x Papilionanthe teres (assembly GCA_022702705.1). NCBI lineage: Eukaryota > Viridiplantae > Streptophyta > Magnoliopsida > Asparagales > Orchidaceae > Papilionanthe > Papilionanthe hookeriana x Papilionanthe teres. Next base: position 113,545,697 of record CM040431.1, read on the forward strand.
GCAGTCTGCTGGCAGTACCCTCCATGTTATCATTCTTTTCATCATTCTTTTAATTATCCTCGGCATCGGATCCACCTCACTGTGACGGAGTATCCCTGGTGGATTTCCTTTTCTGTCCTTTGCGAATTTATAGCAACATCCGCATTGTATTGTGACTCTTCCTTTCCCTGGCATCCATTTTCGGGGTTCCGAATAAGTCTTTTCTCTCAGACGGCCTACTCGACCCATCTTCTGAAGTTCTAAAATGCAATCCACAATCTGTTGTTGCTCGTACTCTGAGAATACACCTGTGTGTAACTCGAGGCCTCCCAAAATGTTGATTCTCTTGCCTCTAATCCTTTCAAAGTATTCGAAAGTCTTCTTCTCAATATTTTGCATTCTTTCTAGTTCGTATTCTAGGATGATCTGCAAGTGACGGGGCCTAGTAACGTACTGCGGGATGTATGTTTCAATCCCGTCACGTTCTCTTGCATACCTTGGCTCCTCGGGGATTGTCTCTGTCGGGACATCCTCCGGGGTTACTTCCGCAACAAGTTTTTTCAGACATGGTATCTCTGTCCGACGTCGAGGCGATCTCTCTGCCTCTGATCTTCTCAGAGTTTCCCTTATCCTTTCTGTTGTTGTTGGAGCTTGTTCTCTCTTTTCAGGTTCCTGATGAACTGGTATCTTTGAAATGCGTGTGTCTGCGAAAGTGGCTGTTTCCTCGTGTTGATCTGCTGCTAGTTTAGTCAACATCTTGCGGATACAGCGATTCTTATTCCTTCCTTGAGTAGCAGTGAGCGTAGCTCTCCTTCTTGTATTTCTGCGGGCACGGGGCTGACGAGCCTGCCCTCTGCCGTGGCAATTACTGACTTGATTTTCTTGCTTTCTTCGGTGTTTGTCTTTGTTTTCTTGTTGCTGGATTGGTGGCTTGGGCCACCCATCTTCATTACAGTCTGGCAATGAAGCTCCTCTCGGTCCACTGGGACCCAGTCATTTTCTTCATACTCGTAGGTCGGCTGGTGTGAAGTCAGAATCAATTTCTATCACTGCTCCATCCTTCACCCTCTTTTCATCAAATGCGAGACTCACGCCATTTTTAAAGTTTAGGACCAACCGCCCGTTCGACTTTTCCCTGCGAAGAAAACAAGGAAAGGATCAGGGGCTGTACTAAGAAGAAGAACATTAAGAAAGTATGTATCACTGAAGATTCTTATTCACTTATTCCAATTTTAATTATTAAGGAAAGCAGGAAAAGATAAAGAAAGATCAGGAAAAAGATTTGATTTGAAAGGAAGGGTAAAACTTTATTATTATTATTTCACATATTTTATTTTTAGCACATATATTTTTTATCCATTTTTATGTTTTTTGGGTTCGGACCCAGTCACAAAGTGATTACTTCACCCGTGTTTCTAGGGATAAGACTCTATTTTAGAGGCCACCCTTCGAAACATCAGGTTGTGTAATACTTCTTCAAATATCTTCCATTGATTGGAAGCATTTGTCGTTCTCCTTGGTAATTCACAAGTTGGTAGGAGCCTCCTGAGTAGACTGCCTCGACCACAAACGGCCCTTCCCAAGTTGGTTCAAATTTGCCTCCTATCTTGCGATGTGTAAGAAAAGGTCTTCTGAGAACAAGAACTAAATCACCAACTCTGAAAGTCCTCGGGCGGACCAGTTTATCATGGGTCTGGATCATCTTAGCTTGGTACAGATCCAATTTTTTTTGCGCTGCAAGTCTTTTCCCTTCCAGATTTTCCAGTTCTTCCAGTCGTAATCTGGCATTCTCTTCTGTAGTAATTTTATTTGCAACTGCAATTCTGAGTGATGGAAGCTGGACTTCCAATGACAACTCTGCCTCGGATCCGTATACTAAAGCATAAGGCGTAGACTGAGTAGGAGTCCTGAAAGTCGTCCTGTATGCCCATAAGGCTTCTAACAACTTCTCGTGCCAATTTCTCTTGTTTTCGTCCAAAGTTTTCTTTAAAATTTGAACGAGAGTTTTATTAAAAGCCTCGGCCAAGCCGTTTGCTCTTGGGTAATAGATTGTTGAGTATCGCCAATCGATCCCATGTCTTCTGACAAAATTATTGATTTTTATGCTTCGAATGTAGACCCATTATCTCGAAATGATTCGCGTGGTACTCCAAAAACGGTAAACAACTTGATTTTTGAAAAACTGGAGCACGTGGTGTGCCTTTACTTCTCTGAGTGGAACTTCTTCTGCCCATTTAGAAAAGTATTCTATAGCTGCAAGGATGAAGCGATGTCCTCTTAAAGAAGGCGGTTCTATCGAACCCACTGTATCTGTGCCCCAACACTCAAATGGCCACGATGCAATTGTCGGACGTAGCACATTTGGAAGTTGGTGTAGAACCACTCTGTGCACTTGGCACTGGTGACAACTTTTGGCAATCTTCATGCAATCGGTCATCATCGAGGGCCAGTAATACCCTAGTCTTTTAATTTTCATTTTCATTTTCGGGCCCGACTGATGAGCGCCACAAAGTCCTGAATGCACTTCTTTGACAATTTCACGAGCCTCGGACCCGCTCGAGCATCTTAACCACATCCGATCAAAAGACTTTCTGTATAATGTACTGTTTATTAATGCGTAAGACAGAGCTCTTTTCTTGATTTGATGTGCTAATGACTTATCGTCTGGTAATTTCCTTGTTTGTAGGTAGTCTATTAGCGGCTGATGCCAATCTTCTGTGTTTTCCGTCACTCGCCGCAACTCGATTCCTCTCGCTTTTCTCGATTTCGTGTCATATCCATGTCGAGCTGTGATAGGACCTGTCGTCCTTGAACTGACACTTCAACTGACTCATCTTGTAAGAAGGAAAATTCTTTTGCAAGGCGAGCTAGCGCATCCGCGAGAGCATTTTCTCTTATGGGGATCTTGTAGATTGTTACATTCGGAATTTGTTCCAACAGTTTCATGGCATACTAAAAGTATTGCTCGAGTCTTGGCTTTAAGATTCTGTATTGTCCTGCGACCTGTTGAATGATCAACTAAGAATCTCCGTAGATGTTGATATCTGTTATTCCCATTTGAATGGTCAGTTCTAGTCCTATTATGAGGGCCTCGGATTCTGCCTCGTTGTTTGTGCATGACTCTGTTAAGTGGTAGGAGTATCTTAACATCACCCGCTCCGGTGTTATAAAGATTAGTCTGATTCCTGCCTTACCGAGCACTATCGTTTGTAATTCTTTGTCTTTCTGTGCTGAGGACGCTCCGTCAAAGTATAGTTCCCAATGTCGATCATCTGCGTCTTCTAGGCTCATTATATGCTCGTCTGGCAAGTCGTCGTTGAGAGGCGATTCTGCCGGCAAAGGGTGTGATGCAAGGAAATCTGCTAGAATTTGTCCCTTTACGGCACGAAGAGGAACAAAAGTTATGTCGAATTGCAATATTATCATCGACCACCTGGCAAGTCTGCTAGAAAGTGTTGGACGGGTCATCAAATATTGCAACGGATTAACTTTCGAGATAAAGTTGACCTTATGAGAGAGCATGTAATGCCTGAGTTTCTGTGCGGCGAAGATCAGGGCCAAACAATGCTTCTCAATTGGAGGATACTTTACTTCCGTCAGAATCAGACGACGGTTTAAGTAGTAGAGAGTATTTTCTTTTCCCTCATCATTGACCTGGGCTAGCAGGGGTCCAAGGGAGTTGTCTAGAGCCGCTGTACAAAGTATCAACGGTCTACCTGAGACTGGGGCTGCTAAGACAGGAGGTGTCATTAACTATTGTTTAATGTCCTCGAAGGCCCGTTGGCATTTCTCTTCCCAAAAGAATTTGGCGTCCTTTTTAACTAATGTCGAGAACGACTGACACCTTCCTGACAAGTTCGAAATAAATCGTCGAAGATATGCCAGCTTCCCTTGAAAGGATCGCAGCTGTTTCAAGGTTTTGGGAGGCGGCATTTCTAAGATAGCTTTAATATTTTTCGGATCAATTTCAATTCTGCGATGTCGGACAACAAATCCTAAGAATTTCTCGGAGGTAACGCCGAAGGATCATTTTAAGGGATTCATCTTAAGGTTGTATTGCCTTAGTCGCTCGAAGATAATTCTCAAATCATACAGGTGATCTTCTCTCAGTTTGCTTTTGATGACCACATCATCCACATAGCACTCAACTTGGTTGTGAATGAGCTCATCAAAAATCTTTGTCATTGCTCTTTGGTATGTTGCTCCTGCGTTCTTTAGTCCGAATGACATTACTGTGTAGCAATACACTCAAATTGGTGTTCTGAATGCCGTGAGTTTTTTGTCTTCTGGTGCCATCGTTATCTGGTTGTATCCTGAAGATTCATCCATGAAAGAGAATATTTCATGTGTCGAAGCAATGTTGATCATTAATTCTGGGATTGGCAATGGAAATTCATCCTTTGGACATGCTTTGTTCAAGTGTCTGAAATCCACGCAGATTCTGATCTGACCATTCTTCTTCCTGACTGGTACCACATTGGCTAGCCAAGTAGGGTATTGTTCTTCACGGACAAATTTAGCGTCGATTAACTTTTTAACTTCGGCTATTACTTGTTGTTCAATTTCCAAATGCATTCTTCCGGAAGCTTGTCGATCGGAACCGAAGTAGGATCCACTCCTAGCCTCGTGAACTGCGACTTCGGAGCTAATCCCGGCATTTCGTCGTAACTCCAAGCAAAACAAGTCCTTAAATTCCATTAATAGCTTGATCATTTCCTCGGAATCTTCTTTATTGAGTAAGGAGCTTACAAAGGTTGGTCTAGGCTTTTCGCTAGTACCTAAGTTAACTTCCATTAACTCATCTATTGTAGATTTGATTTCTTCTTCGAACTCTGGTGGAGCGTCTTCAATTTGCAGATCTTCAAGCTCTTCTGTAGTTTCCAAGCAGTCTTCATTAGGTTCGTAAGTGACAACCAAAAAAAATTTCGTATCGTCAACTGAACCTATTGTGCCAAATCCGAGACCATGTTTTGAATTGGGAGGCCGACCAGCATTATTCCATAATTTTTTCGAAGTGTTGTGATCGGCCTTTTGTCCATTGTTGAGGTAAGACACCACGCTGAATCAAGTTTTGAACATAGGGAGAGTACCACTCAAAAGGTAATTCCATTAATTCGGAAGAAGTGACATCTTCAAATTGTACATCGTTTTCAGTATTGGAAGAAGAAGTGCCACGGTAAAATTTGATTGGCTTTGCACCGCTGCTATGTACTTCCTTGACCACCATACCCTCGATCTTATTAAACTGGATCGGGGTCAGGGTCATAGTGTGTACATAGTGGTTAATCTTCTCGTACATCAATTTGTATTCTTCATTCTTCTCATCTTCGAGAGAAATCTTGAATTGTGGTTTTTTTTGGTTTATTGTAGCTGCTTCTTTCTTGACATCCTCTTCTTCCTCAGAGCTGTTCTCCCAATCAATGTTGATCATTGGCTTTTTCTGTCCAACTGTCCCAGTGTCTCTTCCACAACCTCGTCCCCGGCCTCAACCTTGGATGCGAGTTCTGGAGAAACCTTCACCATCTCACCGTAAGGGAGTGGTGAGTGACTGTTGGACTAGAACTTCAGGTTCTTCATGGTCTCGAATTTGTTTTGCTTCATTTGGCACGGTGTTTCTGGAGAAGATTGTTTTCTTCGAAGGTGCGTAATAAGCTGCATCTTCATGGACTCCAATCTCATGTACGGAGAAAGGTTGCAAATCACCTTTAATGCACTGTTCTCCTCCTTCGAAGTATTTTATGCACTGATGCAGAGACGACGGTACCATCTGGTTCTCATGTATCCACGGTCGGCCCAGTAGCGCGTTGAACGATGTTTCAAAATCAATTATATGGAATTTTGCGGTAAATTTTCTGATTGTAACTAAAATGTACAATGGTCGGTTGTGATCTGCCGTCCCAAGTAGTAGATCACTGTCTGTGAAGGTAACACCTCACTGTTCCTTTAACGAGCAAACCTCGTCTAAGGAATCTCCAACCATCTGAGCTAAACAAATCTCTAGATCAAGTAAGGCCTTGATTAGAGTTTCCCTCATCTCTTTTGATAAGATGAGAGCGTCGTAGATGCTCAGTTTGGCTGGTAGTTTCCTAAGATGGGCTAGCACGTTATAGTCCACTTTGTTACCATGTGTCTCAGTTTCTTCCCGAATGGGCAATTCATCTGCTGGGGTTGATTCTTCCTGAATAACCACCTGCTTTCCTTTGTCTTTTAGACCCATTCTCGGAGGTAGAACCCTTCCACTCCTTAAATTGACTTATGTGATTTCTTCTGAATCTGGTACTGAGTTTACAGGTGTCTCCTTTTGAATCGGCATGACAGGTTCTTCTGGAGTCGCTTCGGAATCTGAAAGCTCTAACTCTATTGTGATTGGAGTTCCTTGAAATTCACAAATAGATTCATTGCTTATTGAACTTTTGTAGCCTTCTTAGTGAATGTCTCCTTTGTCAATGTGATTGTCGAGGTTGTGTATGATTTGAGAATTGTTATTGGTATCGAAATTGGGATCCGCATTAGATTGGTTGTCGTTAGTTACGTAATCGTTAGAAACAATCAAAACGTAGCCAACGCCATAACTCTTATCATTATAAGATCCCGCCGAAGCGAGCAAATAATCATACAGAGTCAGAGGTTCGAGGAATTTTTCCCCCGAATCGGGAACAAGCATCCTAGGATAAGCAGCCCCTAGCCTAGCCTTGGGAGCCTCGGTCTTTTCTTCTTCTTCGATCTCCTTCTTTTCTATGATCTTTTCTTCCTGGGGCGGTTCTTTAATTGCAAGCGATAGCGCCGGCTTGACAGGTTTCAAACTTTGAATTGAAGCACGCGCCGAAGCGGTTTGGATGCAATCAAAAATTTTCTTCGATGACTTTCTCCAAGCTGTACTCCATCCATCATCGGTCGTGTAAGGGTCTATCGGAACAATGGGATCCGTTGAAATAACGTTGACAGAACCTCATTTCTAGGGTTTTTTCATGTATTCCTTTGGGATCGTTATGTTCCCTTTTCGGAGATTGTTGTCAAGCCAAGTTTTGAAGGTGATGCAATCCTCTATCTTATGTCCATGCATCTGGTGGTAAGGGCAGTAGTTGGGATGGTCTTTCTTATTAACTTCTTCTGGCTTCTTGGGTTCTGGCAGTAGAAAATCCGAAGTCTTCATCAAACTGCGGAACATCTTTGGCACTGCCTCATTCTTGAATGAATATTCTCTATTTATAAGCTCCTTTAACGTGCGCTGTGGGCGAGGCGGTTGCTCATATTGTTGAGTTGGCTGATAACCCGGTTGAGGTTATTGGTAGTTCTGCTGAGGTTGTTGATAGCTGGGCTGCGGCTGCTCCGGTTATATTTACATTGGTTGTTTGCCCTTATTGACTGCCGCGACGATCCCGAATTTCTTTTCAAATGTCTTCATAGGCTTCTGTTTGTCTGTTTTGTAGATGAAACTTAGTTGCTTCGCTTCCTCTTGCAAGCTTCCGGCCATGCTTATCAACTTCTCGAAAGAGTTAATTGTAAATCCCTTAAGCAGAAGTTCTATCGGGCCGTGAATGCTTTTAAGCAAGATACCGACTGCATGTTATTCTTGTAGCTGTGGCTCACACTTCATGCTTAGATTTCTCCATCGAAGTATGTAGTCCACTAAAGTTTCGTTCAGTTTTTGTTTCTCCACCACTAAGTCACCGATGGTGATATGGTGCTGAGCTCCAGCAAACCATTTCACGATGAGGTTTTCTAACTCTGAAAATGTCTTTACCGAACCGTTCGGTAACTCTGCATACCAATCGAAGGCGATCCCTGACAGGCTGCTGACGAATTGTCAGAAGAGAAAGGCGTCACTTCCACCGGCGTTGCAACAACTAGCGTGAAAATGTGCAACATGCTTTCGAGGATTTCTGGTACCATCAAAAGTCTTGAGCAGAGGTGGTACGAAGCCTTTTGGGTATTGTACCACATCAAATTCTTTGGGGTAAGGTCTACCCGTCTGAATAGATGCTCCGCTGTTAGAGTGTGCTAAGGCTTCTCGCACCTGCTGTTCTACCATGTTCTTGATGTCCTTCTCTGGAATCATATTCTGCGTAGAGTCTTTCTTCGGCTGATCATCTTCGTTAACGGATGTAATCTCTTTTCCTCCGTCTGTAATATGAATAACTTATGGAGGCGTTTCTCTTGGGGGTTGAGCCTGACTCTGAAGAGTGGCTAGGGCTGCAGCCATCTCTTCAATCTTTTTTTGCCATTTGAGAGATTGTATCATCTTTTTCTCGAATTTGTGCTCTTAATGCTTCCGGTTCATCTCTCTCCGCAATCTGCCGGGGCACCTTGCGAAGCCGACGATGCTCGTGTCTCAACCATGTTAATCTCCACATATTCGTCATCCATGAACTCTGACGAGTCAACTGCATCTCCAAACTTTTCTTCTCTTTCTCTTGCTAATCGTTGAATGTCGGTTCTTAGCTTATCCATAGCGTCCTCCAATGGTCTTTTTCGTGCGGTTTCACAATTATCATGCGATGGCTGTTGGATTTCCTTCTTGGGAGTCCCCTTCATTGCGGTGGTGCTCTCTTCGGACTCGAGTCACCTGACGAGACTTTCCTTTTCAGGTCATTTTTTCGGTCTTAATTGGCCAGAAGTAGGACGCCATACCATCCTTCTAGCAGCAGAAGGCCTAGGACCGGATGGTCTGTCTGGCTGAATGCTGGAAGGTGGTATCCTCCCTGATCTGTAAACCTGAAACAACAACAGGTGGACTAGCCTTCATCTTCTTATTCGGCTTTTCTGTGGCGATAACGGGTTCTACTCGCGGCCCAAGACGGGACTTGGCTGGCACCCGCCCTATTCTTCTTAAAATTTCTGATACAGGACATTTCTCTTTCTTTGCTAACTTCTCTATCACAGTCTGCAGTCGGGCAAATGGTGTAATCCTAGCCCTTTTCTTTCGATTGTCGCTATAGTATGCGGGTCGAGGTAATGCGAAGCAATCTTGCGGACATTTTCCTCGTCGAGTTGCGGCGGAGAGGGGATGGAATCTAATTCCTTCCAAAAGCGGTGTATACTCAGGTAATGGTATGTACTCAGGTAGTGGTGTGTACTCAGGGATTTCTTCTAAGAAAGCGACTTCAGCAGCCCTGGCCTTTCTGGCAATCTTCCTACCTCTGTTTCTTCTCCGAGTCCGTGTTAGGGGTGGAACCCTTGAGCTGGACCCAATTTCGAAAACGGAAGGTCTTGCACGGAAATCTGTACCCTCCACGGTATCATGCTCGTTACAAATTTGAACTTCCTTCCCCTTCAGTTTGGCGGAAGCCGGTGTAGGTGCAGAGACGACTAGACCAGTGGGGGTAGAGATAACAGTCCTCCTATAGACAGTAGTATTCTTCTCAGCTGGAACCCTTTGTAGGGGAGGGAACTCTTGAGTTGACTTAAGGTTGAACTCGATCAAAGGTCTTTCAGTTTCAGGCACTTTGTCTGTAAGTGTGAAAAGGGTAACGTCAGTGATCTTGACATTTGTGTTCTCGAATCCTTGCCCAAAACGGATGATCCCATTGTCGGGCAGCTCATCCTTGTAAACAGCGAAGTCCAGTCCATTGGTGAAGGAGAAAATCAGCTTTGGGGCAGACATTTTTTGCAAAATAGATTCTGATTGTCAGTCCCAAGTTATGCTTCTTCTCATCAGGACGAAAAGAAAAGAATCGAAAAGAGTCCGAACACATTTTTGTTCATGTATTTATAAAAAGGAGTTATTTGTTAAAAGAGTCATTCATTAGAGGGTTTGTTTATTAGAAACGGAATGTTCAAAGGTGTAGAGAAGGTAAGGAATCTGATTCAAAATTGGAAAGGAAGAGAAGGTCTTATGCAAGACTTCTCGACTCGAAGGACCGCTCCAAAACTAACACCTATTGGGGGTCCACCCCACCTCAGAAAAGAGGTAAAAGGATCTCGGAACCTCTCCGTTTAGGGGTGTCTAAACAATGGCTCCTAAATCCGAGAGGAGTTAGTTATACTCGTTCAAGACAGAAATGAACGGGATATTCCAACGGAAGAATGGTAGTTTGGTCCACAAGGGGCATGGGCTCACTACCGATTTATGAAAGCAAAGCCATCTGATCAAAATGGAGAGAGGAACTTTTCCCCAGCAGAGTCGCCAGAAGTTGTTGGCATATTTTTAGGTTATGTGTTTTATTTTGAAAAGGGGTCGCCTAACAAAAATTGTCGGCGAATTTTAGATTTTAAATTTAATTTAAATATGTATATATGGTTTAGAAAGTAGTATTTGATTTTGAAAATAATTTTTAAGATATGAAAGCAAACCGACCTCACATCCCAAATAGTTTATATAAACGAGCATCACATCACAAACCGTGTATCTATCCCGAAGAATAGACACATTGCTTGATGATGGGGTTCGGTTAAATAAACTAGGAGATTTGTGACATCCGTTTGGTTTGCGAACCAATTTTATAAGCCGACAAATTCCCCTGCTTAATATAAATGAATTAAACAGGGTTTATATTACCTGGGTTCTTAAAGTTCCCTATAAGGGCAAGCCTCTATAGTTAATTACATCTTAAATGAAGTGAATCATTTAAGAAAACTCTTGATAATGATCAGTGGTTTTGCACTTAAGAATTTCAAAGCTTAAGGTTTTCAAACAATTGGATTTCGGAAATTTATTAAAGGGAACTTTGAGAACCCGAGGTAATATAAGCCTTTTTAATTCATTTATATTAAGCGGGGGAATTTGTCGGCTTATAAAATTGGTTCGTGAAACCAAACGGATATCACTAAATCTCCTAGTTTATTTAGCCGAACCCCATCATCAAGCATATGTGCATTCTTCGGGATAGATACACGGTTTGTGATGTGATGCTCGTTTATATAAACTATTTGGGATGTGAGGTCGGTTTGCTTTCATATCTTAAAAATTATTTTCAAAATCGAGAATACTACTTTCTAAACCATATATACATATTTAAATTAAATTTAAAATCTAAAATTCGCTAGGCAAATTTTGTTAGGCGACCCACTTTCAATAAAACACATAACCTAAAAATATGCCAACAACTTACGGCGACTCTGCTAGAGGAAAGGTTCCTCTCTCCATTTTGATCGAGATGGCTTTGCTTTCATAAATCGGTAGTGATGTCCATGCCCCTTGTGGACCAAGCTTCTCATTCTTCCGTTGGAATATCCGTTCATTTAAATCTTGAACGAGTATAACTAACTCCTCTCGGATTTAGGAGCCATTGTTTAGACACCCTAAACGGAGAGGTTAGAGATCCTTTACCTCTTTACGAGGTGGGGTGGACCCCCGATAGGTGTTAGTTTTGGGCGGTCCTTCGAGTCGAGAAGTCTTGCCTCAAGACCTTCTCTTCCTTTCCGATTTTGAATCGGATTCATTACCTTCTCTACACCTTTGAACATTACGTTTCTAATAAGCCAAACCTACTGTAATGAATGACTCTTTTAACAAATAACTCCTTTTTATAAATGCATGAACAAAAATGTGTTCGGACTCTTTCCGATTCTTTTCTTTTCGTCGATGAGAGAAGCATAACTTGGGATCGACGATCGGAGATCTATTTTGCAAAATGTACGCCGAAAGGCGATTTTCTCCTTCCTGGAGTGGACGGGACTTCGCATTTACAAGGATGGGTGCCGGACAATGGGATCATCCGTTTTGGGCAAGGATTCGAGAACACAGATGTCGAGATCCGCGACATTACCCTTTTCACACTTACGGACTAAAGTGCCGGCGAAAGACCTTTGATCGAGTTGACCGCAAGTCGAGCTCGAGAGTTCCTCACCTACCTGAGGTTCAGGCGAGAAGAATACTGCGTACATGGGAGGAGCTGTTATCTCGCCCCATTTGGTCTGAGTCGTCTGCACTACAGCAGGCTTCCGCCGGCCCGAAGGGGAAGGAAGTTCGAATTTGTAACGAGCATGATGCGGTGGAGGTGCGGTTTCCGTGCAAGACCTTCCCGTTTTCGAGTAGGTCCGGCTCGAGGGTTCCCGCCTAACACGGACTCGGAGAAGAAACGGATAGGAAGATTGCCAGGAAAGGCCGGGGCTGCTGAAGTCGCTTTCTTAAGAAGAAATCCATGAGTTGCACACTACTACCGAGTACATGCCTGTTGCACGAGTATCACCGCTTTTGGAAGGTTAGATTCCATCCCCTCTCCGCCGCGGTGACCGAGGAAAATGTCGCATAGACTATGCACGCTACCTACGAACCCGCATGCTCATGACGGCACCGAAAGAAAAGGGCTGGGATTACACCATTTGCCCATTGCGGATATGATGAGAGAAGTTAGCAAAGAAAGAGAAATGTCTGTATCAACGATTTTAAGAAGAATAGGGCGGGTGCCGAGCCGAGTCCCGTCTTGGGCCGCGAGTAGAGCCGTTATCGCCCACGGAAAAGCCGAATAAGAAGATGAAGGCTGATCGCTTTGTTGTTGTTTCGGGTTCTACGGATCGGGGGGGATGCCACCTTCCGACATTCGGCAGAACGGACCATCGCCGGTCCTGAGCCTTCTGTGCTTAGAAGGATGGTATGGCGTCCTACTTCGACGATTAAGACCGAAAAAATGACCTGAAAAGGAAAGTCTCGTCGGGTGACTCGAGTCCGAAGAGAGCACCACCGCGATGAAGGGGACTCCCGAAGGAAATCCAACGGCCATCGCATGATAATTGTGAAACCGCACGAAAAAGACCATTGGAGGACGCATGGATAGGTAAGAACCGACATTCGACGATTAAGCGAGAGAAAGAGAAGAAAAGTTTGGAGATGCGGTTGACTCGTCGAGTTCATGGATGGCGAATATGTGGAGATTAACATGGTTGAGACACGAGGCATCGTCGGCTTCGCAAGGTGCCCGGCATGTGCGGAGGAGAGATGAGCAGGAAGCATTAAGAGCACAGAGTCGAGAAAAAGATGATACTGATCTCTCGAATGGTAAAAAAAGATTGAAGAGATCGTTGCGGCCTAGCCACTCTTCGGAGTCGAGCTCGACCCCCGAGAGAAACGCCTCCATAAGTTATTCATATTACGGACGGAGGAAAAGAGTTGCATCAGTTACACGAAGATGATCGGCGAAGAAAGACTCTACGCGGAATATGATTCCGGAGAAGGACATCGAGAACATGGTAGAACGACGAGTGCGAGAAGCCTTAGCACACTCACAGCGACGGAGCATCTATTCGAACGGGTGGACCTTACCCCCAAAGAATTTGATGTGGTACGATACCCGAAAGGCTCCGTGCCACCTCGCTGAAAGACTTTTGATGGTGCAGAAATCCTCGAAAGCATGTTGCACATTTTCGCGCTAGTTGTTGCGACGCCGGTGGAAGTGACGCCTTTCTCTTCGACGGTTCGTCGGCAGCTGTCGGGGATCGCCTTCGATTGGTATGCGAGAGATTCACCGAACGGTTCGGTAAAGACATTTCAGAGTTAGAAAACCTCATCAGTGAAATGGTTTTGCGGAGCTCGACCCATATCACCATCGATGACTTAGTGGTGGAGAAACAAAAAGCTGAGCAGAACTTTAGTGGACTACATCTTCGATGGAGAAATCTAAGCATGAAGTGTGAGCCACGGCTACAAAGAATAACATGCGGTCGGTATCTTGCTTAAAAGCATTCACGGCCCGATAGAACTTGGCAAGGGATTCTGATTAACTCTTTCGAGAAGTTGATAAGCATGGCGGAAAGCTTGCGAGAGGAAGCGAAGCAACTCAAGTTTCATCTCTAAAACGGACAAACGAAGCTATGAGGACATTTGAAAAGAGAAATTCGGGATCGTCGCGGCGGTCGATGGAGCGAACAACCGATGTAAATATAGCCGGAGACGGCCCGCGACCAGTATCGGCAACCTCGGCGGAACTACCAGTAACCTCGACGGGTTATCGGCCCGACTCGACAATATGAGCAGCCGCCTCGCCCACGGCGCACGTTAAAGGAGCTTATAAATAGAGAATATTCATTCGAGAATGAGCGGTGCCAAAGATGTTCGACGAGTTTGATGAAGACTTCGGATTTCTACTGCCCAGAACCCGAGAAGCCGAGAAGAAGTTAATAAGAAAGACCATCCCGAGCTACGCTTACCACCGGATGCATGGACATAAGATAGAGGATTGCATCACCTTCGAAACTTGGCTTGACAACGATCTCCGAAAAGGGAACATAACGATCCCGAAGGAATACATGAAAAAACCACCCGAAATGAGGTTAAGTCGACGTTATTTCAACGGATCCCATTGTTCGATAGACCCTTACACGACCGATGATGGATGGAGTACGGCTTGGAGAAAGTCATCGAAGAAAATTTTGATTGCATCGAACCGCTTCGGCGCGTGCTTCAATTCAAGTTTGAAACGTCGAGCCGGCCATTATCGCATGCAATTAAAGAACCGCCCCGAGGAAGAAAAGATCATAGAAAAGAAGGAGATCGAAGAAGAAGAAGAGGCTCGAGGCTCAGTGGCTAGGGGCTGCTTATCCTAGGATGCTTGTTCCCGATTCGGGGGAAAAATTCCTCGAACCTCTGACTCTGTATGATTATTTGCTCGCTTCGGCGGGATCTTATAATGATAAGAGTTATGGCGTTGGCTACGTTTTGATTGTTTCTAACGATTACGTAACTAACGACGACGATCTAATGCGGATCCCGATTTCGATACGTATAACAATTCTCGAATCATACACGACCTCGACGATCGCATTGACAAAGGAGACATTCGCTAAGAAGGCTACAAAAGTTGATAAGCGATGAATGCTATTTGTGAATTTCGAGGAACTCGATCACGATAGAGTTAGAGCTTTCGGATTCGAGGCGACTCCGGAGAAGAACTGTCATGCCGATTCAAGGAGACACTGTAAACTCGGTACCGGATTCGGAAGAAATCACATAAGTCGATTTAAGGAGTGGAAGGGTTCTACCTCCGAGAATGGGTCTAAAAGACGAAGGAAAGCGGTGGTTATTCGGGAAGAATCAACCGGCGAGATGAGTTGCCCGTTCGGGAAGAAAGCTGAGACACATGGTAACAAAGTGGACTATAACGTGCTAGCCATCTTAGGAAACTACCGGCCTAAGCGAGCATCTACGACGCTCTCATCTTATCAAAGAGATGAGAGACTCTAATCAGAGCCTTACTTGATCTAGAGATTTGTTTAGCTCGGATGGTTGGAGATTCCTTAGGCGAGGTTTGCTCGTTAAAGGAACGGTGAGGTGTTACCTTCACGGACGGTGATTGCTTACTTGGGACGGCGAGATCACTGTCCGACCATTGTACATTTGAATTCTGATCGGAAAATTTGCCATAAAATTCCATATAATTGATTTTGAAACATCGTTCGACGCGCTGCTGGGCCGACCGTGGATACATGAGAACCGGATGGTACGCAGTCGTCTACGCATCGGTGCATAAAATACTTCGAAGGAGGAGAACGGTGCATTAAAGGTGATTTGCAACCTTTCTCAGGTACATGAGATTGGAGTCCATGAAGATGCGGCTTATTACGCACCTTCGAAGAAAACAATCTTCTCGGAAACACCGTGCAAATGAAGCAAAACAAATTCGAGACCATGAAGAACATCGAGTTCTAGTCAACTGGTCGCTCACCATCCCTTACGGTGAGATGGTGAAGGTTTCTCCGAACTCGCATCCGAGGTTGAGGCGGGGACGAGGTTGTGGAAGAGACAACCTGGGACGATTGGACGGAAAAGCCGATGATCAACATTGATTGGGAGAACGCGCTACGAGGAAGAAGAGGATGTCGGAAAGAAGCGACTACAATAAACCAAAAAAACCACGATTCAAGATTTCTCTCGAAGATGAGAAGAATGAAGAATACAAATTGATGTACGAGAAGATTAACCACTATGTACACACTATGACACGACCACGATCCGAGTTTAATAAGATCGAGGGTATGGTGGTCGAGGAAGTACATAGCAGCTGGTCTGAAAGCCAATCCAAATTTTGCAGTGGCACTTCTTCTTCCAATCCTGAAAACGATGTACAATTTGAAGATGTCACTTCTTCCGAATTAATGGAATTACCTTTTGAGTGGTACTCTCCACTATGTTGAAAACTTGATTCGGCGTGGTGTCTTACCTCAAGCGATGGACAAAAGGCCGATCACGACACTTCGAAAAAATTATGGAATAATGTTGGTCGGCCTCGATTCGAAACATGGTCTCGGATTTGGCACGATAGGTTCGATTGACGATACGAAATTTTTTTTGGTTGTCACTTACGAACCTAATGAAGAGCTGCTGGAAACTACGGAAGAGCTGAAGATCTGCCAATTGAAGACGGCTCCACCGAGTTCGAAGAAGAAATCAAATCTCACAATAGATGAGTTAATGGAAGTTAACTTAGGTACTAGCGAAAAGCTTCAGACCAACCTTTGTAAGCTCCTTACTCGATAAAGAAGATTCCGAGGAAATGATCGAGCTATTAATGGAATTTAAGGACTTTGTTTTGCTTGGAGTTACGACGAAATGCCAGGATTAGCTCTAGAAGTCGCAGTTCACAGGCTAGGAGTGGATCCTACTACATGTTCCGATCAGACGAAGCTTCGAGAAGAATGCATTTGGAAATTGAACAACAAGTAATAGCCGAAGTTAAAAAGTTAATCGACGCTAAATTTGTCACGTGAAGAACAATACCCTGCTTGGCTAGCCCGATGTGGTACCGGTCAGGAAGAAGAATGGTCGGATCGAATGAATGCGTGGATTTCGGACAACTTGAACAAAGCATGTCCGAAAGGATGAATTTCCATTGCTAATCCGGAATTAATGATCGACATTAGCTTCGACACATGAAATATTCTCTTTCATGGATGAATCTTCGGGGATACAACCGGATAACGATGACACCGGAAGACAAAAAACTCTCGGCATTCGGACACCAATTTGAGTGTATTCTTACACGGTAATGTCATTCGGACTAAAGAACGCGAGACGACATACACGAAGAGCAATGACAAAGATTTTTGATGAGCTCGTTCTCACGACGAGTTGAGTCTTATGTGGATGATGTGGTCATCGAAAGCAGACGGAGAAGATCACTGTATGATTTGAGAATTATCTTCGAGCGACTAAGGCAATACAACCTTAAGATGAATCCTTAAAATGATCCTTCGGCGTTACCTCCGAGAAATTCTTAGGATTTGTTGTCCGACATCGCGGAGTTGAAATTGATCCGAAAAATATTAAAGGCTATCTTAGAAATGCCGCCTCCCAAGAAACCTTGAAGCATTGCGATCCTTTCGAGGAAGGCGGCATATCTTCGACGATTTATTTCGAACTTGTCGGGAAGGTGTCAGTCGTTCTCGACATTAGTTAAAAAGGACGCCAAATTCTTTTGGGAAGAGAAATGCCAACGGGCCTTCGAGGACATTAAACAATAGTTAATGACACCTCCTGTCTTAGCAGCCCCAGTCTCAGGTAGACCGTTGATACTTTGTACAGCGGCTGAAACTAACTCCCTTGGACCCTGGAGCCCGAGTCGATGATGAGGGAAAAGAAAATACTCTACTACTTAAACCGTCGTCGATTCGGCGGAAGTAAAGTATCCTCCAATTGAGAAGCATTGTTTGGCCACGATCTTCGCCGCACGAAACTCGGGCATTACATGCTCTCTCATAAGGTCAACTTTATCTCGAAAGTTAATCCGTTGCAATATTTGATGACCCGTCCAACACTTCACTAGCAGACTTGCCGGGTGGTCGATGATAATATTGCAATTCGACATAACTTTTGTTCCTCTTCGTGCCGTAAAGGGACAAATTCTAGCGAGATTTCCTTGCATCACACCCTTTGCGGCAGAATCGCCTCTCGACGACGACTTGCCGGACGAGCATATAATGAGCACAGAAGACGCGAGATGATCGACATTGGGAACTATGCTTTGACGGAGCGTCCTCGGCACTGAAAGACGAAGAATTACAAACGATAGTGCTCGGTAAGGCGAGAATCGGACTAATCTTTATAACACCGGAGCGGGTGATGTTAAGATACTCCTACCACTTAACGAGTCATGCACGAACAACGAGGCGAGAATCCGAGGCCCTGCATAATAGGACTAGAGCGGCCATTCGAATGGGAATAACGAGATATCAACATCTACGGAGATTCTTAGTTGATCATTCAACAGGTCGCGGGACAATACAGAATCTTAAAGCCAAGACTCGAGCAATACTTTTAGTATGCCATGATACTGTTGGAAAAAATTCCGAATGTAACAATCTACAAGATCCCCAGAAGAGAAAATGCTCTCGTGGATGCGCTAGCTCGCCTTGCAAAAGAATTTTCCTTCTTACAAGATGAGTCTGTAGAAGTGTCAGTTCAAGGACGACGGGTCCTATCACGGCTCGACATGGATATGACACGAAATCGGAAAAGCGAGAGGAATCGGTTGCGGCGAGTGACGGAAAACACGAGAAGATTGGCATCGGCCGCTAATAGACTACCTACAAACAAGGAAATTACCGGACGATAAGTCATTAGCACATCAAATCAAGAAAGAGCTCGTCTTACGCATTAATAAACGGTACATTATACGAAAAGTCTTTTGATCAGATGTGGTTAAGATGCCTGAGCGGGTTCGAGGCTCGTGAAATTGTCAAAGAAGTGCATTCAGGACTTTGTGGCGCTCATCTGTCGGGCCCGAAAATGAAAATGAAAATTAAAAGACTAGGGTATTACTGGCCCTCGATGATGACCGATTGCATGAAGATTGCCAAAAGTTGTCACCAGTGCCAAGTGCACGAGTGGTTCTACACCAACTTCCAAATGTCTTACGTCCGACAATTGCATCGTGGCCATTTGAGTGTTGGAGGCACGGATACGGTGGGTTCGATAGAACCGCCTTCTTTAAGAGGACATCGCTTCATCCTTGCAGCTATAGAATACTTTTCTAAATGGGCAGAAGAAGTTCCACTCAGAGAAGTAAAGGCACACCACGTGCTCCAGTTTTTCAAAAATCAAGTTGTTTACCGTTTTGGAGTACCACGCAGAATCATTTCAGATAATGGGTCTACATTCAGAAGCATAAAAATCAATAATTTTGTCAGAAGACATGGGATCGATTGGCGATACTCAACAATCTATTACCCAAGAGCAAACGGCTTGGCCGAGGCTTTTAATAAAACTCTCGTTCAAATTTTAAAGAAAACTTTGGACGAAAACAAGAGAAATTGGCACGAGAAGTTGTTAGAAGCCTTATGGGCATACGGGACGACTTTCGGGACTCCTACTCGATCTACGCCTTATGCTTTAGTATACGGATCCGAGGCGAGTTGTCATTGGAAGTCCAGCTTCCATCACTCGGAGTTGCGATTGCAAATAAAATTACTACAGAAGAGAATGCCGGATTACGGCCGGAAGAAGCTGGAAAATGCTGGAAGGGAAAAGACTTGCGACGCAAAAAATTGGATACGTACCAAGCTAAGATGATCCGGACCCATGATAAACCAGTCCGCCCGAGGACTTTCGAGTTGGTGATTTAGTTCTTGTTCTCGAAGACCTTTTCTTACACATCGCAAGATAGGAGGCAAATTTGAACCAACTTGGGGAAGGGCCGTTTGTGGTCGAGCGATCTACTCGGGAGGCTCCTACCAACTTGTGAATTACCAAGGAGAACGACAAATGCTTCCAATCAATGGAAGATATTTGAAGAAGTATTACACAACACGATGTTTCGAAGGGTGGCCTCTAAAATAGAGTCTTATCCCTAGAAACACGGGTGAAGTAATCACTTTGTGATCTGAGTCCGAGCCAAAAAACATAAAAATGGATAAAAAATATATGTGCTAAAAATAAAATATGTGAAATAATAATAATAAAGTTTTACCCTTCCTTTCAAATCAAATCTTTTTCCTGATCTTTCTTTATCTTTTCCTGCTTTCCTTAATAATTAAAATTGGAATAAGTGAATAAGAATCTTCAGTGATACATACTTTCTTAATGTTCTTCTTCTTAGTACGGCCACGATCCTTTCCTTGTTTTCTTCGCGAGGAAAAGTCGAACGGGCGGTTGGTCCTAAACTTTAAAAATGGCGTGAGTCTCGCATTTGATGAAAAGAGGGTGAAGGATGGAGCGAGTGATAGAAATTGATTCGACTTCACACCGGCCGACCTACGAGTATGAAGAAAATGAGCGGGTCCCGGTGGACCGAGAGGAGCTTCATTGCGGAGGCCTAATGAAGATGGGTGGCCCAAGCCACCAATCCAAGCAGCAAGAAAACAAAGACAAACACCGAAGAAAGCAAGAAAATCGAGTCGGTAATTGCGCGGCGAAGAGGCAGGGCTCGTCGGCCCCGTGCCCGTGAAATACAAGAAGGAGAGCTGCGCTCACTGCTACTCAAGGAAGGAATAAGAATCGCCGTATCCGCAAGATGTTGACTAAACTAGCGGCGGATCAACACGAGGAAGCAGACCGCTTCGCATGAACACACGCATTTCGAAGATACCGAGTTCATCGGGAACCTGAAAAGAGAGAACAAGCTCCAACAACAACGAGAAAGGATAAGGGAAACTCGAGAAGATCGGAGGCGAGAGAGATCGCCTCGACGTCGGACGAGAGATACCATGTACGAAAAACTTGTTGCGGAAGTAACCCCGGAGGATGTCCCGACGGAGACAATCCCCAGGAGCCAAGGTATGCAAGAGAACGTGACGGGATTGAAACATACATCCCGCGATGCGTTACTAGGCCCCGTCACTTGCGGATCATCTAGAATACGAACTAGAAAGAATGCAAAATATTGAGAAGAAGACTTTCGAATACTTTGAAAGGATTAGAGGCAAGAGAATCGACATTTTGGGAGGCCTCGAGTTACACACGGGTGTATTCTCGAGTACGAGCAACAACAGATTGTGGATTGCATTTTAGAACTTCGAAGATGGGTCGAGTAGGCCGTACGAGAGAAAAGACTTATTCGGAACCCCGAAAATGGATGCCGGGAAAGGAAGAGTCACGATACGATGCGGATGTTGCTATAAATTCGCAGAGGACGAAAAGGAAATCCGCCGGGGATACTCCGTCACGGTGAGGTGGATCCGATGCCGAGGATAATTAAAAGAATGATGAAAAGAATGATAACATGGAGGGTACCGCAGCAGATCGCATACCCAACGGTTGCATCATCAACATTTATCGAAGAGCGACTGCATACCTCCGCACATAGACCACCACGACTTTGTCGGACGCTTTACGCACGGTTTTGTTCATCAACCGATGCAATATCATGTTCGGATCCGACCTCCGGATAGCGGGCCCGGGTAAGTTCCGAGGGGTCGGTGGAGATACCACTTCCGTAGGTTCCGTCATGATATTACGAGGAAATGGGGCGGACATCGCAAAACATTGTATACGGGAGTACCGATGGAGCGGATCTCCGTCACATTTAGAAGGATGGACGACGAGAAGGCACCGTACCGGTTCTGCCGGATCCGGAATTGGAGAGTCTCCGGCCTACGAGTCGTGAGTTACACGGGAAATAGCACGCCTCCGATGCACATCCATGCGGCATTCCTCCCAAGGATGGCTTGGAAGGTGATGTTATTGACCATGTATCTCATTATTCAGGCATGGATTTAACAGATACTTTTTGGATGGATCAACAAGAATCATACATAGTCCGTTTTGAGTCATGGATTGTATGAGAAATATTTCAGATCGAATTGTATGATGTATCTTCAACAAGATTGGAATGAAAGTGATCATGTCACATTTTGCCTTCACCACTTTTTGTGCAAATTGACTGGGTAACACCATTAAAGTTAAATGAATTTCGAACAAAGAACAGAAAACAAAAGGAAAATAAATAAGAAATCTCTTCATAAAAATCCAAACATTAAAAAGAATTTCAAATCTATATGAACACCAAATAAACAATAAAAAAAATGGGATAGTTAAAGAACAAACAAAACAAATCTAAAGCTCAAATTGAATTCTAGTTTAAGTCCATCTTTTCAAATCCTCCGATCCTTCTTCAGAATCGAAGATCTATTCGGGACCTCCTTTGAAACCCTCTCTCGGGATGATTTTAGAATCACGAAGAATTTTCAATTTGATTCGGATGGCATGGGTTCGTACTCTTCACCAAGTAATCAGACATTGATCGATTCCCATGGGATATGGAACACTTTCATATCTCATTCCCATCTCAGCAATCTCAGCATTCGGGATAGGCTTCACGCCTGCTCCATCTCGACAATCTCGCAGTCGGGATGAGACTTCCCTCCTACTCCCATCTCGGCGAATCTCGGCATTCGGGATAGGCTTCCGCCCTACTCCGTCTCGGTAATCTCGGCATTCGGGATGAGCTTCCGCCCTACTCCCATCTCGACGAAATCTCGGCATTCGGATAGGCTTCCGCCCTGCTCCCATCTCGAGCCAATCTAAGCATTCGGGATAGGCTTCCGCCCCTACTCCCGTCTCGACGAATCTTAGCATTCGGGATAGGCTTCGCTCTACTCCCATCTCGGTAATCTCGGCATTCGGGATAGGCTTTCACCCTACTCCCATCTCAGCAAATCTCAGCATTCAGGATAGGCTTCCGCCCTACTCCCATCTCAGCAAATCTCAGCATTCAGGATAGCCTTCCGCCCTACTCCCTTCTCAGCAATTCTCAGCACTCGGGATAGGTTTCCGCCCTACTCTCTTCTCGACAATTCTCGGCACTCGGGATAGGCACGATCCTACTCCTTTCTCTGCAATCTCAAAATTTGACCCTCTCAACAAGAAATTGAAATTAAAGCACTCTTGCATTTTGGATAGGCTTTGTCCTATTCTTCCTCGGCATATGGAATAGGTTCGATCCTGCATCCTTCTCGACATACTGAATGCATTCGGGTAGGCCTCCGCCTTACTCTTTTCTCAGCATAAAATCAAAATTGAAACTCAAATCAAAATTCAAACTCAAAATTAAAAACGTGAAATAAAAAATGAAACGAATCTAAGATCCCATCTCTTGAAATCTTGTGATCTGAAATTCTCCTCCTTTTTCCCGAGCGAGGTTACGGAATCTACGAGTCTTGAGATTTACTGATACTCCCCGGTGGAAATTTCTTACACTTCGTCCTAAGTTTGTCACTTGGACATCCGTTTTAGTTCCGTTGATCTCTTGATCAGAGCCGATACGCGCGTGTGCTTGGTTAGCACACCACACCATGTGGGGTCCATTTGTTGTCCCCATTTTTGATGAGGTCTTCTCTTCCTCTTTAGTGCTTAGGATCTAGCCTTAGGCTTTTCCTTCGACTATCTTAGAGGGCTAGAATTGGGACCCATCCTTTAGAAATTTAATCCACTTCTTGTCTCCCTGCAAACCCCAGAAACGATTGTAGACCCCAATCACCTATGGGGTTGAGATCGAAAGTGAAGGTTTAAAGGATGAGTTCCTTATAGGACTCTTTGGCCTTAGTACCACCCAGGGTGGCTTGGTCTGCTGAGGGTTTATTTACACACTCACTACACTCATACTCTACACTCTCACACACACAATCCAAATCCTAAAACCACACCCATACCTGACTTGACTCCTTGAGCTCATGTAGGTAATTCATATGGATGGACCTTAACCCCTAGGCCTCTAGCTAAGAGGGTTAGAAACAACATAGTGAATGCCTCAAATGAGTCCTCTCACGGCTCATATAGGATTAACATGGCTTCATGGCTCAATCAAAGTGATTCCATTTCACTCATATTTGATCAATCTTCATTCTTCCAAAATCTCGATTTTGACCCGGGAACCCTACACTATCAAAGCTACCAAAAGCCCTTAAAATTGCCTCAAATCCTCCAAAATTTCCAAATCACCCAAAATTCCCCAAAATTAACCTTGAACATTTCCTCACCAATCAAATTGATCATCCATAGCGAAAAATACCCAAAATTCCAAAAATACCCCCGATACCCTCCGAATACTCGAAAATGCCCCTCTTAGCGAAAAAACCAAAAATTCGAGAAAATTCCAAGAAAATTCAAGAAACTCCCAAAATTCCCAATTTCATTTTGTCCAACTACACCATGGGCCGATTTTGTCGATTTACCACTCTTACGAAACTCCCAATTTGGCACATTCTTAGCCCAAGTGAACCGATGTCGATCAAATCTGCCGATTGACCACCGATTTTGGTCTAATTCAATTCTAAACTTCAATTTAATATCCACAATATCAATCAAGACCAAATCCAAGTCCAATTTGATTGACATTTGAATCGATCTCACTTTTGACCTTAAAGCCCAATTTGGACCCATGACCCGAAACTTAGCAAACCAAACCAATTCAAATCCAATTGACCCTAAACCTTTTCTAAACCTTCCCTAACATCCCCACAAAAACAAAACTAACATGATTTGCCCAAAATTTGGACCCAAACCCCACTCAAATTCAACCCAGAAACCAAAAAGCCCAGATTTTGACCTAAATCCAAACCTAACCCGAATAAGCTCGAATCCCAAAACCAAAACCCGACCAAAGTTGAAATCATTTTTAAAAACTCTCATAAACATTTTCCAACATTAATTTTACATCAATTTCAACCCTAGCCCAACATTGGACCAAATTAGCCCAATTTGACCTATATTGGCCCCTTTACCAAAGAAGCCCAAATCCGACCCGATTCAAACCCAAACCACCTCAAAGTCATTTCAAATCACTCATGACACATCCACTAAACCAAACTCAAAAAATTATTTGGCCCAACCTTTTACAAAATTTTCATCCATAAACTTATTTTTAAAAAAACCTAGAGTCCCACTTCCTTAGGCCTTCTTAAAAAGCCCATCAAAAGCAAGTTCAAAAGCCCAAAGTCCAAGACAAAGCCCACATGAAATTCCTCTCATCATCCCTTTGATTTAAAACACTTCCTAAGTTCTAAAATCTATCACCAAATAAATCCAAATCAAGCCTTAGGACAATTCTCCTTAAATCCATAAAAAATTCCAACACCCTTTCTCATGCAAGTGAGAGAACTTTTCCAAACCATATATGAGCCATGAAGCCATGCATGAGCCACATGGGAGCCATGAGAGCCATGAAATCTACTTTCCACCTCACCGAACCATTAATGGCAAGGGAGGAGATCTCTTTCTTAGACCTTTTTAAACCTTTTTTACCTTAAACATGATACACTCTAAACCATACATTGCCACCTAATCCTTGATGTGGACTTCACTACCTTTGGTAGGTTGACTCGCATGATCCTCTCGGCCTAAAACCGAGGTCATGGGAAGGTGAACCCCGACTCAGAGCCATGGCTTGGACCAAATCAAGTGAAAATGGCCTCTCCCCATGCCATTTTAATCCGAGCCCTTTACACATGGCAAAGCTCGATTGCTGCACAAACCTCCGAGCCTTGACCCTTTGAACTCGAGGGTGACCCATGCTGCGAGCCGGTCGCACGGATCATAGGAAAACACCATGGCCGAGACCTTGGGAGGAGCCGAATTTTGGAATTCCACCTTGCTGAGTTGCCTCACTCCCAAATGGCCATTGCGACTGTTCTTCTCCTCACCGAGCAGGCTGATCCCAACCCTTAAACCCCACTGGGAGGCCCTCCATACTCTCTGACCTAAACACTCCCTCCTCTCGGCCAAGAGAGGTCTTGAACAAACCTTATTGAAACCACTGTAAAAATCATCCCGAGACCACTCTCTACACATAGAGAACTTGATCCCCGCTGAAATCCCCCGCCATTTCCTCTCGTGAGCTCGATTTCGGAGTTGAAATCCAAGCCCAAAACTAGGACACTTCACCACGGTGAGTCGATCCTCAGAATTGATTGACTCTACACCTTCACCGAATCAAGAGGAGAGGTTTCCTAGCAAAAACCCCTCATCGGGCCAGCCATTGCTTCTAGCCTCCAAGCTTTGTGATCGGGCGTGGTCGAAATCATACATAGACAATTCACCGAGCCGAGGGACTTCATACGGAGCTTGCTTAGACCCGATCGAGATGTGACACGACCCTCAGATTGAAGCTTCACTTCTCCGAGCAAAGGTATAGACTCACTCTTCTTCCCGAGCTTACGAGATTCTCCATTTAGTTTAAGTTAATTTCGGTGTATGTTTACCGTATGGATGTGTTCGTCTCTTCGAGACGAATCCGTGAGCAAAAGAACACAAAAAATCGTTGAGAATCGAGTGAGAAATTAGGGTTAGAAGGTCTACGGTCACGGGTTCCCGGCGGTCGTAGACGATGATCGGGAGCCGTTGGATCGCGCGTGTATCGGATGGACGGCTCGGATCGCGTTGCATCGGAACATGTTACGTGAAAGGCGGTTCCGGGACGGGCGACTCGGATGGCGGCACCCGATCGCGGCGCGACACGCACTCCCTTCGGAGCGCTCGAGGTTGACGCGGCGCCGCATGGATAAGTAGGAAAATAGGCTTTTTCTATTTATTTAATTACCATAACTTCAAAAATTCATAACTTTATGTAGAAAAATCCTAAAAATAAAATAAAAAGACCCTCTTGCTCGGTGAATAGAGGAGAATAATGTGGAAAAGAAATCGAAGTGATTTCATTAGGTATTTTATTTTTAATGATTTATTTACTCTCTCCATTGTTTTAATTCTCCATTTGCATAGGTAATTCATCATGGCATGAGACCATAGGGCTTTTGAAGCCTCTGAACTTGGGAACATTCCCTGAATTTTCTAAGGTCAGAGGCCATTCCTATGAGAAGTTATTGATTTTTCAAGTTCATGTTACTGTTTTGAGTATTTTAATTCCAATAATTAGCATGTTGAGAAATAAATTCTAGGAAAATTTGGTGATGTTTCTTGTGACCGAGAGGGACCTAGAAAAAATATGTTTTGAGTTAATTCACTTTGAACGACCACTAATTGGCATCAAATACCCAAAATTGAACTTTAATTAGTTACGGTTAACCATCCATCAAATTAACTTGAAAATAATTCTCCACTGTCCTCTAGGGATAGGAGAACATCACATAAAAATTCGAGATCAATTGGGCTTGGTTAGCCCCACCAAATGGGTTGATTAAGCCACTTAAGTAAAAATGGGTAAAATTAAAATTTAAAAATTCATAACTCACAAAATACTATTCAAAAATTCATAAAAATGGTTTTTGAGCTTCTACGATATCGAGAGGAACTTAAGAAAATTAAAATTGTAATTTTCGAAAAAGTTGATTTTTATCATTATTTTAATATTTTTAATAATTAAAAAATAATAAAAATCATAAAAATACTAAAAATCACCAAAATGTCACATTTTGAATTCTAATCATTTTGGAACAAACTAAATATTTTCTTAAGTCCCTAGGGTAAGATATTGAATTTTAAAGGCTTAATGTATTTTTTTAAAATTAAAAAATGTATTTTCCTACCTTTTAACTAAAATAATTCTAATAAATCAAGGAGAAATCAGAAAAATATAAAATTTATTTCTCTGAACTCCTTGAGGTCAGAGAGATTTAAGAAAATATAAAATCCATTTTTCAACTTTAATTTTATCTTAAAATTAATTAATTCTCCAAAAATAAAAATAATTCTAATAAATAAAATATAATTCAAAAATTCACCAAAATTAGTCCAAATGGTCCTCTGGTCATTAAGAGTGTCCCATAATTTTCTTAAAGACAGAAAAATTCCCTTGGTCATCTTATTGAATTTTCCTTGAAAATCCCTATTTTCCACAAAAAATAAATAAATAAATAAATTAAATACAGAAAAATCACATTTTCTACTCTAATGTCTTAATTGACATGTGAGTGAAGCCACATAAAAATTTCAAATTCATTTAAGCTCAATTTAGTGAGTTATGAAATTATTAAGCTTGAAGGGCAAAATGGTAATTAAAATTTTAACTTTTAATTACAACTTTAGGCTCAATAAAATGAGAGAGTAAAATTTTTGATCCTAATCTGATTTGGATGATTGAAATTTAAATAATTAAAGGGTAGAGACCCATCAATCATTTTTAAGATTAATTAAAGTAAACCTTAATCAATTAATTAATTAAATTTGGAAGATTAATAAAAAAATTGAAATTATTAAAATAGGGATATTATTAAGAAGACATTTATTCTTTAATTTAAGAGTCCCTAAATTAATCACTTCAATAATATTTAATTCCCAATTAAAATGATAATCCAAACTCAAGATTTAAAATACTAAAAGACTTAATCATTAAATTAAATTAAAATTAAAACATTTAAACTAAATTAAATCAAAATTTCAATTAAATTAATACTTTAACAATTAAATTAAATCATCTTTCAAAACATTAAAGATAAAAAAAATTAAATCAAATTAAAATTAAATTAAATCACAATTAAATTCAAGTTAAATTAAATAAAATTGAAACATATTAAATTAAATTAAATTAAATTAAAAATAAAATGAAATTAAAATAAAATTAAAATTAAATTAAATTAAAATTAAACTAAACCAAATTAAATTAAATTAAATTAAATTAAATTAAATTAAATTGAATTAAATATAACATCACTTAAGACAAAGAATTCAAAATGGATCTAAAACAACTTGAACATTATTCCAAACTTAAACCTATTAATTAAAATTAAATTAAATCACAAATCACTTAAACATCAATTTGCCCTTAAAAGCTCTTGTTATCATAACTGCTAAGTGGAGTATTTAGTGAAGTGTCACCTCATTCATAGGATATTCAAACATCCTAGTTCACTGAGCAAAAGAACAAAACTTAATTAAACCTCGGATGATTACTTCACCTGATTAATTAAATCCATTTGGACTCGTAACAATTCCAGCAATATTGAAAAGATGTTTAAGACTCGTCTTAAGCACTTCCTCAATATGATGGGATGTTTATAAGAACAATTGAACTTAATTGTTCTTTGATGAAGAAAATCGTCCTTAAACCAAAATACGAGAACACTAGACGTCATAGAAGATGACTAAGCTATAAGATATTAGGACTGCGAAAAACAACCAAAACCTTTCCCTTAGTTTTACCTAGGTACTTGTTGAAATATTTAAATGCCTTAACATGTGTTTTAAGTGCGGCTTGGGATGACGGGAAGACCCTCCAGGTACGCTTTTATTTTATTGCAATTTAATTTATTGCAAATGCACATTACTTTTCTTACATGATAAACAACTATTGCATGAAAACCAAAACCTTTAGGATAGTCCCTGAATTGAAACAAAAACTAAATTAAAAGTCATTACAAGATAAAAATCACCGCCACAACATTTCAAAATATAAAACAACTCAAAATTTAATCACAAACAGAACACAAAACTACAATTGCAACTAAATTAAAATGTCTCGTTGAATGATCGGGAATATCTCAGATGATGTAACCCACGTTTTGCTAACAGGATTTCCCACGATCTAAATGAAACTGTGGAACTCATTCAGTTGAGTTTAGCAACTTCATCTGGACTAAGTGAATTCAATGAAAATAACGATGCCGGGATGACGGAACCGTGGGATCTTAATCGGTTCTGTTTAAATAACTTTAAGATTTGTTTTAATTAAAATATTAAAAACACTCGGATTTTAAGATTTTCTCTAAACCAAAACACTTCTCTCATCTCCTGATTTATGACTTCTAAAACTAAACCTGCGCAACAACAAGGAGCTCGTAGCATGGTGGGCGGCACGAGCTATCATCATCGAGCAAAACTCGGGTCTACTCCAGCAAAACCTTTCCTAGTTTTAAACAACAAAGCCATAGGATTTTGAGGTAGTTTGCCTAGTGCAACATAAATCCTCAACTCTTCGTTAGGCATTTGCATGATCATGTCATGTAAATTAAGCCCTAACCGGTCTTAGGACTCCGAGGTAGTTGTTTGGTAAGATACAAACCCTCACATCTTCGAGGCTATTTGTATGATTTTATCATACAAATATAAGTCCAAATTAATTAAAATTGGCAAGATTGAAATATCAAATAATATTAGGATTTTCTTAAAGCCGAGCCAAACAATAGGATAGTTTGGGAATTTGCCAAGATTCTTCTTAGATCCTCGACTTCTCCTACTTCTCTTCCTTTGGATCCTCCGAAAATAAACTCGTTCCAAATTTGAGCTATTCCCTATTGAAATTTCCGAAATCCGATTGTTTGAAAACCTTAAGCTTTGAAATTCTTGAGAGCAAAACCACTGATCATTATCGAGAGTTTTCTTAAATGATTTACTTCATTTAAGATGTAATTAACTATAGGGGCTTGCCCTTATAGGGAACTTTAAGAACCCAGGTAATATAAACCCTGTTTAATTCATTTATATTAAGCGGGGAATTTGTCGACTTATAAAATTGGTTCGCGGACCAAACGGATGTCACAAATCTCCTAGTTTATTTAACCAAACCCCATCATCAAGCGATGTGTCTATTCTTCGGGACGGATACACGGTTTGTGATGTGATGCTCGTTTATATAAACTATTTGGGATGTGAGATCGGTTTGATTTCATATCTTAAAAATTATTTTCAAAATCAAAAACTACTTTCTAAACCATATATACATATTTAAATTAAATTTAAAATCTAAAATTCGCCGACAATTTCGTTAGGAGACCCCTTTTCAAAATAAAACACATAACTTAAAAATATGCCGACAGCATCTCCTCAAGGTTCTCCTCATAAATATTTTTCTTTCTTTTTCTTTCTTTTCTTTTTGGGATTGTTTTTCAACCCTTATTTTCTTTTCTTTCCCCCGTTGTTTTTATTTTTAAATGAGGATTAATATATTTGGATAGCCTTTAATGATTTTGAACTTCACTTTCCTCTTTCTAAGGTTCAAACTTGAAATCCCTCCTTACTTTATAAGTAGGTATGAGCTTTATTATTCATCATAAAGTCACAATTTCTTCTTAACTCACAATACTTTAAGTCTCTTATCATTTCAAAAATTCAAATTTCTTTACTTTAAAAGTTAACTATAATCAAATCCTTTCATACTAAAAATCTTACCTCTATAAAATTAATATTTATTACTAAAAACATTCATCCAATCCTTCCATAATATTCAACTGAAATAAAAAGTTTTAGTTACCTAAAGTGAGTTTCAACTGCCAGAAGTAATGCTAATAATTTTTAAAAATATAATAATTGAGAATAAATAAGAGTTAATAATTTTCTTCCCTCCCTCGAACTTAAAATTTTTAATAAATTTGAAACGATAGAGAGTAAAAGAAACTAACCTTTTTGTGTTGGGATCTTGAAATCTTCTACGGCTATCCGAGTATTAATCAAAATTTATAACTAGCGGGCATTAAACGAGTTAGTAACAGATGACATAAATATTTTAAAAATTTGCATGGGTAAAGAGAAATTAACTTTAGACATCTAAACATCCAACAAAAGACCACAATACTAAACAACTATCACATCACTACACTGTTCAATTTCAACATAACAGTACATCAACAGGCTTACACATCACATGAAAGCAAATAACTACTACATAACAACAATTCAACACAACACACAATAAGAAAAACAAATACAAAAACAAATAAACTACCAATTTTCATCACCGGGTTCATCAGCAAGGTCGAGCATGATCGAGTCCATACGGTGTATAGTCAGGGCATGTAGGAAATATCACATCGGTCTCCCCCTCATGAATCCGACTCGGGCATCATGATAGGAAATATCGAACTCGAACTCTTCTTCTCATATAATCTTCATTCACATCACTTCTAGCCTCAAACACATCCATCCTTCCATGGAGTCTATCCACACTAACACTCTGTAATCTCAGCTGCTCCATAATATCAGATAATGTAGGGGGCTCAGATGTATATGGAACGTCATAACTCATAGTAAGAATTTCAGTACTCCTACTCTCATCTCGGGCTCCTACATGAGACTCATAATTATGAATAATAGCCTTTGTAATCGGTCTCAGCGGATTAGCTACCTCTTGAGAACTGTTGAACTCTACTCGAGACTGAACACACAAGGCAAGAACTAGGGTAGGATGTCCTAATCTTCCAGTTGGTCTAGCCTCTAACAATAGTCTGAATTTTCATAAAGACAATAGCTCCAATATCAATATTCTTCATTTTCTGAATACAATAGTTCTAAATTGCTCTATCCCTTGTAACTTCACTGTGGAGATAAGAAGGTAATAGTCTTACAGAGATGAAATAGTGGCAAACTTTTGATGCAACATTTTACTTGGAAGCAGGGAAATTAATCATCAATTTTTTACTTACTTTCTATTCTCCTCTTCCATTCATCGAAAAGCAATCACTTCCTTCATATTTGTCTCTCAAGTATCAAAGTTTTCATATTCACAAACAAATGGTTCCCGAGTACGGTAAAAGGCATTGATACGCCGAGGGTAAATTCAACCATTTTTCCTCTCAACTAACACATACTCAGTTTCAGATCCATGGCACATTTGAATAGAACTCTCTAACAACTTCCATAACAACATTTACGGTAAAATAACAAAATAGTTCCTAGTTCCGCTCGATAATTAACTCGTTCTACGGATCCACCGAGATTATCGAAAGCCCGATCCCGAATACACTTCTTATTGTAAAGGTAAGAGTTAAAGCGAAATTGCACTTTAACATTAACAAATTTTTCTTCATCAAAATCCAATTTTCTCTTCCCTTTACTCATCCTTGGAGCCATGTGAATTTATAAAAATTGCAATAAAATTCTAATAAATTCCAAATCTACAATGTAACGAACTCCAAATACTATTATAAACAACTAAGAGCAAATTTCATCATAGGAAATCTAAAAATTTCTTTAAAAATCTAAAAATTCCAATCTAAGTAATGAGAGAGATTTTCTTGGTGAAAATAAAAAATTTTTAACTTAAAAGTGAAGCTCTTACCAAGAGAAGTGTAGATACTGGTCTCGAAAAGCTTTGAAATCACTTCAAATCCGAGATCATGTAAGCCCTATGTCTTCAAAATCGTGAAAGTGGAGGAGGAAGACGATAGCAATGGAAAAAACTGCGGGTCCCGGGGTCAAAATTGTGAAATAAAAGGTTTTCGGCTATTTCTCGTATTCGACCGCTGGTGGCGCCAATCCAAAAGTTTTTACGGATCCGAAATTTTTTTCGTAATTTCAATCGTTTCAACCTCCACAATGACATTTAACAGTTCATTAAGCATCTATTTCATCACACAAGCAATAACTAACACAATTCTTACACAAACAATACAAAACAGACTTCTATATATAAAATCCACGTTACATCATGAACACTAAATATGTTTATCTAATTAAACCAACAACTCTTTTTAGATTTTTAGTGTTGTAAGTATGTTACGATAATCAACCACTAAAATCTAAGCACACACAATGAAATTAAGCATAGAAAATCCATTTCAAATTACAAAGCAAAGCAAAGTAAATACTAAACACACCAAACAAAATTAAGCAAAGTAAACTAAATACACATCGAAACATAAGCAAAATCCAATAATCACTCCACATCGGTTTCAGAACTTTCTTCTTCTCTAATATCTCCAATAGATTGCTGATGCACAAACAAATTGTAGAAGGGATGGAATGAGAATTCATCAGATGAATCCTCAGCAATCACCGCATTCTTCTTCATCAGATTAATCAAAGTCTATCTCAATCCGAATTGTACAAACCTACTTCGCACAAAGACGAATCCTTGGGCTGATCTATGCGATTTGCATATTCCTTCACAACCGGAATGACTACGGCAGCAGTAGTGTAACATAACACTTCCCAACATCTTTCCTTAATTATCTCTTCAATTCTTGTAGTAGGATTATCCATACCTCGATTTATAAAGCCTCTTTCCTTGATAATCCTCCTCTTCATCATCACTTTATTGAACAATCGCTGTGCCTCGAAACTTATAAACTTCCTTTGGTTAAAAATGCGAGATCAAGGGGTTTCTATATAGTATGAATC
Organism: Papilionanthe hookeriana x Papilionanthe teres; assembly: GCA_022702705.1. Taxonomy (NCBI): domain Eukaryota; kingdom Viridiplantae; phylum Streptophyta; class Magnoliopsida; order Asparagales; family Orchidaceae; genus Papilionanthe; species Papilionanthe hookeriana x Papilionanthe teres. The sequence continues at coordinate 113,579,544 of CM040431.1, forward strand.
CATGGGATGCGAATAGGGAATGGTAGTTTTCATTTTTCTGGAGTTTGGAAGTCTAAAATGGACTTTAGGGAGTTATAAGGATGAATATCCCGCTCAAAACCGCAAAAACTCGCATTTTGAAGCTTAAAAAACCTTCAACGAGTTTTGGGCACCATCGGTGCTCGATAGGGCACCGACGAGTGCTGAGATAGGGAACCAATGGCGCTCGTTAGGGCACGGCGATGTTCAAACCCGAAATTCAACAATTCTCTCGCAATTAGGCGCGGCGGCTGCCGTGGTAAAAATCTCACCTAACTTCGTTTGGCCCAAAAATTCTAATATCTCAATTTGATCCAATATTTATCAATTTTAAAAGTATTTAAGAGCGATTAGGATTCCCAAATAATTATCTAAAAATCACAACTACAATAAATAAGAAAACACACCACAAAGATACATATGGGTTGTCTCCCATAAAACGCTTGGTTTAACGTCGTCAGCCTGACAAACCATTCAGTTAATCGAGATGACTCAGTATTAAAACCTCTTTGAAGTCAGGTTAAAACCCATCAAAGTAAGGCTTTAATCGATGCCCATTAACCTTGAAAATCTTTCCAGTATCAGGATCTTTAATATCAACAACTCCAAAAGAATGAACCTTTACTAGCTGTAAAAGGTCCCAACCATCTAGACTTGAGCTTTTCAGGAAATAACTTTAATCTTGTGTTGTATAACAAAACTTTTTGTCCAAATATCAATTTCTTTTTTAATTTCTTTCGAAATGGGTTCCACTATCAGTTATAATCACTCTCGGCATTCCATATCTTGTAAATATATTTTTCTTTAAAAATTGTGAAACACTCCGAGCATCACATCTAGGTAAAACAATAGCTTTAATCCATTTCTAGACATAATCAACTGCAACCAGTATATATAAATTCCCAAATGAAGGAGTAAATGGTCCCATAAAATCTAATCCCCATACATAAAAAATTTCAACTTCCAAATTATAATTTAGAGGCATTTCATTTCTTCAGAGATATTACCTGTTGTTGACCTCATTTTTGATGAGGTCTTCTCTTCTTCTTTTTAGTACTTAGGATCTAGCCTTAGGCTTTTCCTTTGACTATCTTAGAGGACTAGAATTGGGATCCACTTATCTAGAATATCAAACCACTTCTTAACTCCCTGCAAACTCCACAAACTTGATCGTAGACTCCTAATCACCTAGAGGGTTGAAATCGAATGTGGAAGTTTAAAGGATGAGTTCCTATAGGACTCTTTGGCCTTAGGAGCCCTGCCTGGGTGGCACAGTGCAGTGAAGGGCTGACTTACACACACACTACACTTATACACTACACTTTCACATACCTCCTAAAACCACACCCATACCTAACTTGACCTCCTCGAACCATGTAGGTGATTCACATGGATGGTCCTTAACCACTAAGCCTTTAGTTAAGAGGGTTAGGAACAACATAGTGAATGCCTCAAATGAGTCCCTTCATGGCTCATGTGGGCTTGATATGACTTCATGGCTCAACCAAAATGATTTCATTCCACTCAAATTTACCCAATCTTTAATTTTCCAAATTTTCGATTTTTGACCCCAGGACCCTACACACGTAACCTACCCAAAACCATGAAACTACCCAAATTTCTCAAAAAATTTCCAAATCACCCAAAATCCCCCAAAATCAATTCCAAACATTTCCACATCACTCAAATTGAACATCCATACCCAAAAATATCAAAAATTCCAAGAAAACCTCCCAATACCCTCCAAATACCCAAAATACCCCTCTTGACCCAAAAATCCAAAAATTCAGAAAATTCCCAGAAAATTCCAAAAAATCCAAAATATTCCTAATTTCATTTTCTCAACTACACCATGGGCCAATTTTGTCAATTTACCCTACTTTTGTCAAAATCCCCAATTTGACCCATTTTAACCCTAAGTGAATCCAATGTCGAACCAAAGCTACCCAATTGACCCAAATTCTGGACCAATTCATTCCTAAACTTCAATTTAACATTCCCAACACCAATCTAGACCAAATCCAAGTCCAATTTGATTGACATTTGGATCCAATTTAACTTTTGGCCTTAAAGCCGATTTGGACCCATGACCCAGAACCTAACCCAAATGAGCCCAAACCCCAAAATCAAAGCCCAACCAAAGCCAAAACCTCTTTGAAACACTCCCATAAACATCTCTCAACATTAATTTTACATCAATTTCAACCCTAGCCCAACATTGGCCCAACTTGGCCCATTTTGACCTATATTGGCCCATTCACCTAAAGAGCCCAAATTCAACCCAATTCAAACCCAAATCACCCCCAATTTGCTTCAAGTCACTCATGTCACATCCATAAGCTAAACCCAACAATTATTTGGCTCAACCTCTTTACAAAATTTCCATCCATAAATTCATTTTTTTAAACTTAAAGGCACATTCCTTAAAACATTTTAAAAGCCCATCTTTTACCACATCCAAAGGCCCAAAATTGGTCCCAAAGCCCATATGACATTTCCCCTCATCATACTTTCAATCAAAATCATCCCTAAGTCCTAAAAAAATGATCAAATAATTCTAAATGAAGCTTCATCCAAATTTCCACCAAATTATCCAAAATCCTTAAAATCCATTTTTATGAAATTGACGAAACTTTTTGCCAAGCCAAAGGTGAGCCATGAAGCCATGCATGAGCCACATGTGAGCCATGAGAGCTTTGGACACTCCACCATGCCATATTGGGTAAGAAGAGGGAGAGCTTTCCTTAATCCCTAAAGCTCATTAGCCTTAATCATGTTTCACACTAAACTTAAATTTAATCCAGAATATATTTGGATGGAGACTTCTCCATGCCAAACCAGCTGATCCCTTTGATCCCCACGACATCCAAAGTCACCTTGAAGGGTGCACCAAGCCCAAATAGGTGGATTGACCCATTTAGACTCAAAACTAGCCATGCCCCATTCTACTTTGAATCAAAGCCTTTGCACATGGCAATTGCCGATTGCTTGCACCAAGTCCGACTACGACCCACTGACCTTGAGGGTGACCCATGCACTGGCCGGCCGGCCACCGGGCCGCCGAGAAAACACCATGGTCGAGAGCTCACATGTGAGCCGACTTTGGAATTCTCCCTTGCTCGAGCTGCCCCATCCCCAGTGGCCATTGTAGGCTGTTCTTCTCTAGCCAAGAGCAGGCTCGATCCCAAGCCCTAACTCTCCCTGGGAGGCCCTCCACCCTCTCCTATTTAAACACCACCCCTCTCGGCCATGAGAAGTGCTGAAAAAAAACCTTAAGGAAACTCTGCCAAAATTGTTCCAGACTACTCCTCATACATAGAGCATTTGATCCCCACTGAAATTCCCCTGCCATTTCCTCTCTGTGAGCTCAATTTCAGAGTTGAAATCCAAGCCCAAAACCGGGACACTTCTCCACGGTGAACCAATCCCCAAATTGATTGGTTCTACACCTTCACCGGACAAGAGAAGGTGTCCGCCGGCAAAAGCCCCATCTCCGGGCCACCCGGTTGCTCCGACCTCCAAGCTTTGTGATCGGCTATGGTCGAAATCCTACCGAGGCAATTCACTGAGACTCGGGAGACTTCATGCTGGAGCTTGCGGGATCCAATCGAAGGTGAAACAACCCTCGGATCGAAGCCGCACTTCTGCGAGCAAAGGTATGGCCTCACTCTTCTTCCCGAGCTTCGAACATTCTCCATTTTTATTGAGTAAATTTCATCCCGCATAAACCATATGGATGTGTTCGTCTTCTCAAGACGAATCCATAGAGCATAAGAACATGAAAATCCATTGAGTATCGAGTGAGATATTAGGGATTTAGTGTGGACGGCTCTCGGGTGAGGACGCTCGGGGACGATGAACGGATGCCGTCCATTTAATACACGCGCGGACTGATGGCTCAGATGGCGTCGGACCAGAAGATGGTACGTGAACCGCGGGGCCCGGGCTGCTGACTCAAGCGGCTGCGTCGAATGAGAGCGCTCCGCGTGGCCGTTCGGAGATGCCGGGGATGACGCGGCGCCGCGTGGATAAATATAAAATTAAGGTATTTTTCTATTTATTTAATTCCACTAAACTTCAAGAATTCATAACTTTGTGTAGGAAAATCATAAAAATAAAATAAAAATATCCTCTTGCTCGGTGAACGAGAGGAGAATAATGTGGAAAAGAAATCATTTAATTTCATCAAGTATCTTATTTTTAATAATTTATTTACTTGTTTGCATTCTTTTAATTCTCCATGCATATAGGAAATTCACCATGGCATGAGACCATAGGGCTTTTGAAGCCTACGAATTTGGGAACATTCCCCGAATTTTCCAAAGTCGGAGGCCATCCTATGAGAAGTTATTGATTTTTCAAATTCATGTTACTTGTTTTGAGTATTTTAATTCCAATAATTAGCATGTTGTGAAATAAATTCTAGGAAAATTTGGTGATGTTCCTTATGACCGGAGGACCACAGGAAAAATAGGTTTTGAGTTAGTTCATTTAAAATAACCCTAATTGGCTTAAACACCCAAAATAGATCCCTAGTTAATTAGAGCTAACCATACATCAAATTGACTTGAAATGAATTCTCCACTGACCTTTAGGATCAGAGGAACCCACCATAAAAATTTAAGGCTAATTGGACTTGGTTAGCCCTACTAAATGGGTTGATTAAGCCATTTAGTCAATTCAAACTTTAAAAATTCATAACTTTCAAAATACTTTTTAAAAATTCATCAAATTGGTTTTAGAGCCTCTCTGATATCACGGGAATTTAAGAAAATTAAAATTTCAATTTTCTAAAAAAGTTGATTTTTAACATTATTTTAATATTTTTAATAATTAAAAAATAATAAAAATCATAAAAATAATAAAATTCACCAAAATGTCATATTTTGAATTTTAATCCCTTAGGAACAAACCTCATATTTTTCTTAGGTCTATTTAATGAGAAATTAAATTTTAAAGCCCTAGGGTAATTTTAAAATTAAAAAAAATGTATTTTCTAGCATTTTCACTAAAATAATTATAATAAATCAAAGAAAATCAAAAAATTGCAAAAATTAATTCTCTGATTTCCTTGATATCAGAGAGATTTTTGAAAAATATAAAATTCATTTTTCAACCTTTATTTTATTTTTAAATTAATTAACACTCCAAAACTTAAAATAATTATAATAAAAATAATATAATTCAAAAAATCACCAAAATTGGTTCAAATGGTCCTCTCGTCATTAGGAATGTGCCCTAATTTTCTTAAGGACAGAAACTTTCCCTTGGTCATACTATTAAATTTTCCTTGGAAATTTCTATTTTCTACCAAAAATAATTATATAAATAAATTAAATACAGAAAAATCACATTTTCTCCTCTCATGTCTTTATTGACATATGAGTGAAGTCACATAAAAATTTCAAGTTCATTTGAGCTCAATTTAGTGAGTTATGAAATTATTAAGCTTAAAGGGCAAAATGGTAATTAAAATTTTAACCCTTAATTAAAACTTTAGGTTTAATAAAATTAACAAGTAAAATATTTGATCTTAATCTGATTTGGAAGATTGAAATTTAAATAATCAAAGGGTAGAAACCCATTAAATAATTTAAAATAATTAAAATAAACCTTAATTAAATAATTGATTAAATTTGGGAAGAATAATAAAATTGGAATTATTAAAATAGGGATATTGTTGGGAAGAGATTTATTCTTTAATTTAAAAATCCCTAAATTAATCATCTCATTAATATTCAATTCTTAATTAAAATGATAACTCAAATTTAAAATATTAAAAGACTTAATCATTAAACTAAAGTTAAATTATTAAACTCTTTTAAAATTTCAATTAAAGTTAAAAATAAAATTAAATTAAAGAATTAAATTAAATTAAGTAAATTAAATTGAATTAAATTAAATTAAATCAAGTTAAATTAAATTAAAGATTAATTAAATTAAATTAAATTAAATTAAATTAAATTAAAATTAAAAGTAAAATTAAATTAAAGATTAAATTAAATTAAATTAAATAAACAAATTAAATTAAATTAAATGAATAAATTAAATTAAATTAAATTAAATAAATAAAATCAAATTTAAATTAAATTAAGCTAAAACAAATCAAATTAAATTAAATTAAATTAAATTAAATTAAATTAAAATTAAATCAGATTAAATTAAATTAAAAGATCAAATCAAACTAAATTGAATTAAATTGAATCAAACTAAATTAAATTAAATTAAATTAAATTTAAAATTAAATTGAATTAAATAACATCACCTAAAATAGAAAGAAATTAAATATAAAGCAACTTGAACACTATTCAAATTTAAACCCATTAATTGAAATTAAACTAAATCACGAAACCATTTGAACACCAATTTGCCCTCGAAAGCTTTAGTTGCTATAACTCCTAAACAGAATATTAAATGAAATGTTACTTCACTTATAGAACATTCAAACATCCTAGTTCACTGAGTAGGATGACAACAAAACTTAACTAAAACTCGGACGATTAATTCATTTGTGTAATTGAATTCATTTGGACTTAAAATAATCCTAGAAATATTGAAAAGATGTTTAAGATTCTTCTTAAGCACTTCCTCAATATGATAGGATATTTATAAGAACAATTGAACTTAATTGTTCTTTGATGAAGAAAATCGTCTTCGAACAAAAATACGAGAACCTAGACGTCATAGGAAATGACGTCTATAGGATTAGGAATTTGGTAGAAAACCATAACCCTTCCCTTAGCTTTACCTAGGAACTTGCTTAAATATTCTAATTGTGTCTTAAGTGCAGCTTGGGATGACGGGAAAACCCTCCAGGTATGCTTTTATTTTATTGCAATTTACTTTCTTGCAATTTACATTTTTGCAATTTATTTAACCGCATTGCACTTACTTTTCTTGCATGATAAACAATTGTTGCATGAAAACCCACACCTTTAGGATAGTCCCTAAAGCTGAAACCAAAACTAAGTTAAAAGTTATTGCAAGATAAAATTCACCGCCACAACATTTCAAAATATAAAACAACTCAAAATTTAATCACAAACGAACACAAAATTACAATTACAACTAAATTAAAATGTCATGTTGGATGATCGGGAATACCTCGGATGATGTAACCTACGTGTTGCTAACGGGATTTCCCACGGTCTAAATGAAAGTGTGGAACTCATTCAGTTGAGTTTAGCAAATTCATCTGGACTAAGTGAATCCGATAAAAGTAATGATGCCGGAAGGATGGAACCGTGGGATCTTAACCGGTGTCGTTATAATCAACTTTAAGATTTGTTTTAATTAAAATATTGAAAACACTTGGAAATTAAGATTTTCTCTAAGCCAAAACACTTTTCTCATCCCCTGATTTATGATTTCTAAAACTAAACCTCTGCAACAGCAAGGAGCTCGGAGCATGGTGGGCAGCACGGCCATCGTCATCAGCAAAACCTGAGTCTACTTCAGCAAAACTTTCCTAGAATTAAATAACCAAGCCATAGGATTTCGAGGTAGTTTGCCTAGTGCAACATAAACCCTTAACCTTTGTTAGGCATTTGCATGATCGGGTCATGTAAATTAAGCTACTAACTAGGTTTTAGGATTTCGAGGTAGTCGTCCGATACGACATAAACCCTCATATCTTCGAGGCTATTTGTATGATTCTATCATATAAATATAAGCCCTAATTAATTAAAATTGACAAAATCAAAACATTAAATAGACATTAGGACTTTCCTAAATTCAAGCCAAACAATAGGATAGTCGGGAAATTACCGAAGTTCACTTCGAATCCGTAATTTCTCCTACCTTTCTTCCTTTGAATTCTCGAAAACAAAATGTTCTAAACTTGATCCATTCCCTATTGAAATTCCAAAATTCAATCCTTTGAAAACTTAAACTTTGAAATTCTTGAGAGCGAAATTATTGATTATTATCGAGAGTTTTCTTAGGTGATTCCGTCACATAAGATGTAATTAACTATAGGGGCTTGCCCTTATAGGGAATTTTAAAGAACCCGAGTAATATAAACCCTGTTTAATACTTTCATATTAAGCGGGGAACTTGTTGGCTTATAAAATTGGTTCGCGGACCAAAACGGATGTCACAAATCTTCTAGTTTATTTAATCGAGCCCCATCGTCGAGCGAGTGTGCCTATTCTTCGGGATAGATACACGGTTGTGGTGCGGTGCTCGTTTATATAAACTATTTGGGACGTGAGATCGGTTTGATTTCATATCTTAAAATCATCGAATTTAAAATTATTTTCAAAGTCAAATACTACTTTTCAAATTATTTATTTAAATTAAATTAAAAATTCGCCGACAACTTCGTTAGGCGACCCCCTTTCAAAATAAAACACACAACCTAAAAATAATGCCGACACTATTCTCCGACATCATTCACATGATTTAACATATTTGTAAACATCCTTAAAAAGAGTAGGCCAATAAAATCCAGATTGTAAAATCTTAAAAGCGAGTTTATTAGCACCAAAAAGACCTCCAAATTCAAAATCATGACATCATTGAATAATTAAATTCGTTTCTTCTTATTGCACACATCTCCTAGTAATCAGATCCTTACACTATTTATATAAATAAGGCTCATCCCAAAAAGAAAATCTTGCATCATATTTGAACTTATTTTGTTGTTGCCTTGTTAAATCAAGTGGTACGATATCACTCACGATATAATTCACAATATCAGAATACCAAGGACATCATTGAATAATTAAATTCGTTTCTTCTTATGGCACACATCTCCTAGTAATCAGATCCTTACACTGTTTATATAAATAAGGCTCATCCCAAAAAAAAAATCTTGCATCATATTTGAACTTATTTTGTTGTTGCCTTGTTAAATCAGGTGGTACGATATCACTCACAATATAATTCACAATATCAGAATACCAAGGAAAATTTCTTCCCTTAATAATATAAAGTTGTTCATCAGGAAAAGTTTATGTAACTTCCTTCTCAAATTCTAATGATTTATCATACTCTAATATCGAAAAATGATCAGTTATTTGGTTATCAGATCCCTTCCTATCAACTATCTCAAAATCAAATTCTTTTAGACAAAGTATCCATCTAATTAGTCAAGGTTTCACATCCTTCTTTTGCATTAAATATTTGATAACTGAATGGTCTGTATGCACAATACTTTTAGCTCCAATTAAATAAGGTCTAAACTTTTCAAAAGAAAATACTATAACTAATAAATCTCTTTCATTAGTTGTATAATTTATTTGAGCTTCATTAAGAGTTTTACTAGCATAATAAATGACTTTGAAAACTTTATCATGCCTTTGCCCCAATGCTACTCCGATCGCATAATCACTAGCATCACACATGAGTTCACATGGTTTCTCCCAATCTGGTGAAATAATTATTGGTGCAGTGATTAATTTCTCTTTCAATAATTCAAAAGCACTCAGACATTCATCATTAAAATCAAACTTTCTATCATTTTCTAAAAGTTGGCACAAATTTTTAGTAAATTTAGAAAAATCTGTAATATATCGCCTGTAAAATCTAGCGAGTCTTAAGAAACTTCTCACCACTCTCACGGTAGTGGGTTGTGGCAATCTCTTAATCACTCTAATTTTAGCGGGATCGACCTCCATACCATGTTCGAAATTTTATGCCCAAGTACAATTCCTTCTGCAACCATAAATTTACATTTCTCCCAATTCAGAACTAAATTTATTTTCTCACAAAGCTCCAAAACTTTTGCTAAGTTTTCTAAGCAGATTTCAAATGAAGTCCCAAATATAGAGAAATTATCCATGAAAACTTCTATTTCGTTATCTATCATACTACTGAATATAGACATCATACATCTCGAAATGTTGCGGGTACATTACATAGTCCAAAGGGCATTCTTCAAAAAGCAAAGGTTCCATAAGGGCTAGTAAATGTTGTCTTTTCTTGATCCTCGGGAGCAATATGTATTTAATGGTAACCAGGTATATCCATCCGGAAAGCGTATTACTTGTGTCCGACAAGTTTATCTAGCATTTGATCGAGAAAAGGAAGAGGAAAGTGATCTTTTCGGGTGGTGGCATTTAATTTGTCTTGTGGGTATAATTTCATTACATTCATTAACTTCAACAGTCACTCCTCCTTTTTTCAGTACACAATGTATTGAACTTACCTAAGCACTATCCGAAATAGCATAAATAATTCCAGCATCCAACCATTTTAAAATTTCCTTCTTAACCACTTCTTTCATTATTGGATTCAATCTCCTTTGCGGATCAACTCTTGGTATATGTTCTTCATCTAATAAAATTACTGTGAATACAAATCGAATGACTCGATTCCTTTAATATCAACTAAAGTCCATCCAAAAGCTTTCTTTTATCTTTTTAAAATTTCCAACAACTTCTGTTCTTGATAATTGTTTAACTTCGAAGTAACAATAACTGACAGGGTAGATGATTCTCCTAAAAACATAAACTTCAAATTATTAGGGAGAATTTTCATCTCAAGCTCAGGAGGTTTTATTATAGACGGAATTAAGATTTTATTTCTACCTTCCATAGTGCATAATACTTCAAATCTCTCATGAACATACTCCAAATCTTCATTCTTCTTACTATCTGAATTTTCTTCATTTTCAATTTCTTCTTCAAACATATTTTCATACTCTACTTAATTTTTAAATACATTTTGAAAATGATCGATTCTCAAATATTCACGAGACCTTCATCCTAAAACATTCATTATCTTTTTCTATTGAGGGATACTTCATAGATTTCAAAATATTAATGGTCACCTCTTGATCATTAACTCTCATAGTTAATTCTCCTTTTGAAACATCAATCATTGCTCTTCTAGTAACAAGGAATGGTCTTCCCAAAATGATTGGAATTTATTTATCTTCCTCCATATTAAGTACAATAAAATATACGGGAAAGATAAATTTATCCACTTTCACTAACACATCTTCCACCACTCCTTTAGGGTAAGTAATGGAATGATCGACTAGTCGAAGAGTCACGGATGTAGGAGAAATTTCTCTTATTCCCAACCTTTTGAATGTTGGTAAAGGCATAAGATTAATACTAGCTACCAGATCACGTAAGGCTCTTCCGAAAAAATTTTATCCTATAGCACACGGGATAGTGAAACTACCAGGATCTTTAAGTTTTTCCGGAAGCTTCTTCCGAATAATTGCACTACATTGTCCGCTGAGTGCAACAGTTTTATGATCTGTAATCTTTCTTTCCTTTTTCAAAATATCCTTCATAAACTTAACATAATCAGGCATCTGCTCTAATGCTTGAACAAAAGGAATATTTATCTTTAATTTCTTAAGGATCTCCAAAAAGTTTCCAAATAAGTTATCCCTGTTTCAATCTTTAAGGAAATGGAGGCGGTGGTTTTTCAATAGTAATCTTCTTTGGTTCAATTGGTTAATCTAAGTCTGGATAAATCTTGTTTGAACCTTTTTCAATATTCATCTTCTACTTTTCTATTTCAACTTATTTTTGCACTCTTGTTTCCAATTCTTTTTCACTCCTTAATTGAATAGCCTTAAATTGTTCCTTGTTTTGATGTTTTGGATTGATCTCGACATTACTTGGAAGCATTCCGGAAGGTTCATTATTAAGTGTAGTGAAAATATGCCCCAATTGGTTTTCAATATTTTTCATCGCAACACCTTGAGCTTGTAATTGATTTCCCATATTCGAATCATTTCTTCATTAGACAACTTCTTATCCTTAAATTGCTTGGTTACTATTAAATCCGGGAGGATAAGATGGTCTAAAATTGGTATTTCCTTGATTGTTCGAATTTCCAACTAGATTTATAGAACTCGTTCCCCCAATGTGGGTTAACATTGGCATTGCTATTATTCCAGTTGATATTTGGGTGATTCTTCCAACCCGGATTATAATAATTTGAATAAGGATTGTTAGATCTATTAATAGCATTCAAAGTCTCATAAGGTATTTGAGATTCTGTTATCTGTCCAAATGAATTTTTCTCTAACACTTGGGGTGGTTGAGAATAATTCATTCCATATTGATCTATTATCTTAGAAAGGGCTACAATTTGAGAAATTGTCATAGTCATCAAATCTGAATCATGAACACTAGCTACTCTTTTAGGATTTACCCGTTCAGAGGGCCATTGAAAATTATTTGTAGCCATTTCTTCAATTAATGTGTATGCTTCATCATAAGGTTTTGACATTAACGATCTACCAGCAACAACATCTATAATCAATCTCAATGATCCCACTAATCCATTATAAAATATTTGAATTATTAACCAATCTAGTAAAGCGTGATGTACACACGTCCTAAGAAGATCTTTAAATCTCTCCCAAGCTTCATATGTTGATTTCCCTTCAAACTGACCAAAAGATGTGATATCATTTCTTAGCTTAGCGGTCTTTGATGAAGGAAAATATTTTGATAGAAACTTTTGAGACAATTCTCTCCATGTTCTAATAGATCCAGGTGCTAACGAATTTAACCACGCCTTAGCTTTATCCCTTCACGAAAAAGGAAAAAGTCTAAGTCAGACAGAATCACTCGACACTCCATCATATTTAAAAGTAGCACACAGTTCTAGAAAATTAGCGAGATGTAAATTTGGATCCTCATTAGGTGTTCCTCCAAATTGATTGTTTTGTACCATTTAGATAATAATAGATTTAAGTTCAAATGAATTAGCAGTAACATCAGGATCTTGAATAGTTATATGAATTTCATCTGCTGTTGGGTTAGCATAATCTCTTAAAGGTCTTGACAAATTTCTAATATAATTTCTCTGATTATCTTGATTATTCACCATTTCAGAAGGATTTTCAGTTTGTTTTTATTGTTTTCTAATTTTTCTAACTACGCTCAAACTCCGAATCTAAGGTACTAAACCTATAGATCCACTACGACACATATAAAATCATATAAATACTTTAAAAGTAAACAAACACACACAATTACACACTATAAAGTAAAGGTTATCAGTTACTATAATATCAATAGATACTTTTTATACTTTCTTTTTTTTCTTCGATTCCTTCCTTCCCAGCAACGGCGCCAAAAATTTAATGCGGGCCGGACTTTAATATTGCAAGGACTTATGAACTCAAATTAATATATATTTATAATGATTTTGTAATGTCTATGCATTCAACGCAAGTACACGTATCGTATTAAGTAATACAGGGCTCTAATGGAGTCCTGGTTATCTATCCCACAGGGAAGGAACATATATCACTATAGATAATTTTATACTGAATTCCAATACTCAAATTGCAATTAAAGTTTGATGTTTACTTCTACTACCAAGAAGCAGAAAACAATAATAATTAAGCAAACTACAATTACTTCTAATATCTTTAAAACAGAATTAACTAACAGACACACACTAAGTTATATATTTGAAAGGTTTTGATATATAAGAAAAGTATCTTTCCTCTTGCAACGAGAATATGATGTGTGGATGATATGGAATGATTATCTATGGTATTGTGCCGAATAGGAGCATAAATGTTTCTTTACCGTCAAAAGAGTACCCCCCTCTTCCCAGCATGAAAAGAACATTGACATATCTTAAGTTTAGTTACTAAATTTAAGGCTAGGTTGGGAGGATATCGCTTCGTCACTATGGAGCTCCCACTCACCTTTTACCGGAAGGCTAACATTCGAGTTTAGTTACTAATCTTAGGACCAAATTGGGGATCTCGACTGTCACCCTGAAACCTCCAATTTGAAATCCATCAAAACACATTTCCTTATTTATTTGCACTTAATTCCCATGAACTACGCAATTCATCCATTATTGTTGTAAGACAATAAATCCTTTCAGAATTAATGTTCAACAATATATTTTAACAATTAAATTAGCTAGATCGAAAAGTAAATTAAGTTCAAAATGAAAAGCCATCACAATATCTTCAATACTTTAAAAAACACTTCAAATCCACTTCAAAACATCATACATCTCTATGCAAGAAGAAAGACAAAGGAGACTACTCAGAATTCATAGAGAAGACACAATAAAACATGGATTTTATATATAAAAGAAAATTCATACAAACCACAAAAGAAAATACAACTTATCTCTTTGTCTTCCGCAATGCAATTCCCTTGATGTTCCTTTGAATCATTTTCTCTTTTCTTTGCAATACTCAATTCCCTCTTTAGAATGAAAAGGAAGAAGTAATCTCTCACTTTACTCTTCCTTCACTCCTTAGAGAAGAATCCCTCTGAAATTCACACTTCTACACTCTTCTCTCCTAAGCCCTATCACTCAAAACACACTAGACTCTCTAGAACTCATAGGACACACTCACGTTTTCATCCAAAAATAGATTCTTAAGTTAGGAAAGAAATCTCAAGAGTTTCCATAGGCATCCCTTCAAAAAGTCGCCAAAATTCTTCAAATTTGAAATCCACCGACATTGGGCGTCGGTGGCGCTCTATCGTCCAAAAAATTGCAGAGCTCTAGATAAACTGGCGCCGGCGGCGCCATAAGTTTTTTTTCCTCATTTTTGCTTCTTTTTGCTCTGAATTTGTTCCTTTTCACTTCTTTTCGCTCCAATCACCTAAAATCATCATACCTACAACACATCATGAAAAATTCCTTTCTTTAAAGTGCAATATCACCAAAAATAGATAAAACTATATAGCAAAAACAATATATATTTTTAGTGCATCAGTATCAGATCTGTAGGTTTAGTGCCTTACAATTCTAAATTAGAGTATACTATTAGAAAAATTTGAAAAACAACAAAAACAAACTGAAAATCCTCACAAAATGGCGAACAACTTGAACAATCAAAATAATCAAAATGAAAATATACCAAGAACTTTAAGAAATTATGCTAATCCAACATCAGATGAAATTCACTTAACTATGTAAAAACATGATGTTGCTGTTAATTCATTTGAGCTTAAACCTGCTATTATCAAAATGGTACAAATTAATCAATTTAGAGGAACACCTAATGAAGATCCTAACTTACAGCTCTCTAGTTTTCTAGATTTGTGTGCAACCTTTAAATACGATGAAGTGTCGAATGATGATGTTACACTTAGACTTTTTTCCTTTTCCATTAAGGGATAAGGCTAAGACGTGGTTAAATTTGTTAGTACTTAGATTTATCAGAACTTAGGGAGAACTTTCAAAAAAGTTTCTATCAAAATATTTCCCTCCTTAAAAAACTGCTAAGCTGAGGAATGATATCACATTTTTTTGTCAGTTTGATGAAGAATCTATATATAAAGCTTGACAAAGATTTAAAGATCTTGTAAGAAAGTATCCACATCATGATTTACCAGACTGGTTAATAATTCAAACATTTAATAATAGATTAGTGTGATCTTTGAGATTGATTATAGATGATGCTGCTGGTGGATCATTCATGTTAAAACCTTTTGATGAAGCGTATTCATTATTAGAAGAGATGGCTACTAATAATTTTCAATGGCCCTCTGAGCAGGTAAATCCTAAGAGAGTAGCTAGTATTCATGATTCTGATGTGATAACTATGATAGTTTCTCAAATTGCTGCTCTTTCAAAGAAATAGATTAATATGGAATGAATTATTCTCAAACACCCCCTGTGTTAGAGGAAAATTTATCAAGAGAGCTAATAGAATCTCAAACACCTTATGAAACATTGAATGTTATAAATAATAGACTCAACAATCCTTATTCAAATTATTATAATCCTGGTTGGAAGAATTACTCAAATTTCAACTGGAATAATAACAATGTTGTTGTTAGCCCGCAGTGGGGAAACACTTTTATGAATCCAGCTGGAAATCTGAACAACCAAGGAAATACCAATTTTAGACCTTCTTATTCTCCTGGTTTTAATAGTAACCCACAATTCTAGGAAAAGAATTTGTCTACTAAAGAAAAAATTCTGAATATTGGTAATCAGAAGCAAGCTCAAAGTTTTGCAATGAAGAACATTTAGAATCAATTGAGACATACTTTCACTGCGCTTAATAATAGACCTTCTGAAAATCTTCCTAGCAATGTTGAGATAAACCAAAAATATCAAAACAAGGAGCAAATTAAAGCTATTCAATTAAGGAGTGGAAAAGAGTTGGAAACAAGAGAACAAAATAGAATTTGAAGTTGAGAGAGAGGAAGTGGACATTGAAAAAGGTTCTAATAAGATATATATAGACTTAGAATATCTGATTTAACCAATGAAGATTTCTGTTCAAAAACCACCTCCTCTTTTTCCTCAAAAACTAAAAAAACAGAATAGGGATAACAAATTTGCAAAGTTTTTGGAAATCTTTAAGAAATTAATAATTAATATTCCCTTTATTGAAGCATTAGAGCAGATGCTTGATTAAGCAAAGTTTATGAAGGATATTGTTAAACAGAAAAGAAAGTTCACAGACCACGAGACTGTTGCACTTAGCAGTGAGTGTAGTGCAATTTTTCAGAAGAAGCTTCCTGAAAAACTTAATGACCCTGGTAGTTTCACTATCTCGTATGTGTTGACCTCATTTTTGATGAGGTCTTCTCTTCTTCTTTTTAGTACTTAGGATCTAGCCTTAGGCTTTTCCTTTGACTCTCTTAGAGGACTAGAATTGGGACCCACCACCTAGAATTTCAAACCACTTCTTAACTCCCTCCAAACTCTACAAACTTGACTGTAGACCCCTAATCACCTAGAGGGTTGAAATCAAATGTGGGAGTTTAAAGGATGAGTTCTTATAGGACTCTTTGGCCTTAGGACTACCCTGCAGGTGGCCCAGTGCAGTGAGGGCCGACTTACACACACACTACATCTATACACTACACTTTCACACACATCCTAGAACCACACCCATACCTAACTTGACCTCCCGACTCATGTAGGTGATTCACATGGATGGTCCTTAACCCCTGAGCCTTTGGCTAAGAGGGTTAGGAACAACATATTGGATGCCTCAAATGAGCCCCTTCATGGCTCATGTGGGCTTGATATGGCTTCATGGCTCAACCAAAATATTTTTATTCCACTTACATTCACCAAATCTTCAATTTTCCAAATTTTCAAATTTTCAAATTTTGACCCCCGGACCCTACACACGCTTAACTACCCAAAACCATCGAAACTACCCAAAATTTGCAAAATCACCTAAATTGCCCAAAATACCTCAAAACCAATCCCAAAAATTTCCAAATCACTCAAATTGATCATCCATACCCAAAAATACCAAGAATTCCAAAAATACCTCCCAATACCCTCCAAATACCCAAAATACCCCTCTTGACCCAAAAATCCAAAAATTTTAAAAATTCCCAGAAAATTCCAGAAAATCCAGAATATTCCTAATTTCATTTTTTTCAACTACACCATGGGCCAATTTTGTCAATTTACCCCACTTTTGTCAAAACCCCCAATTTGACCCATTTTAACCCTAAGTGAACCCAATGTCAAACCAAACCTATCCAATTGACCCAAATTCTGGTCCAATTCAATTCTAAACTTCAATTCAACATTCCCAACACCAATCTAGACCAAATCCAAGTCCAATTTGATTGACATTTGGATCCAATTTCACTTTTGGCTTTAAAGCCCAATTTGGACCCATGACCCAAACATAACCCAAACTCACCCAATTTAACTCCAATTAACCCCAAATCTTTTCCAAATCTTCCTTAACATTCCCACAAACAAAAAAATAACATGAGTTGCCCAAAATTTAGACCCAAACCCCACTCAAATTCAACCCAAAGCTAAAAGGCCCGATTTTGACCTAAACCCAAACCTAACCCAAATGAGCCCAAACCCCAAAATCAAAGCCCAACCAAAGTCAAAACCTCTTTGAAACACTCCCATAAACATTTCACAACATTAATTTTACATCAATTTCAACCCTAGCCCAACATTGGCCCAAATTATCCCAATTTGACCTATATTGGCCCATTCACCAAAGGAGCCCAAATTTAACCCAAATCACTCCCAATTTGCTCCAAGTCACTCATGACACATCTATGAGCTAAACACAATAATTATTTGGCCCAAGCCTTTGCCAAAATTTCAACCTAAAATCCATTTTAAAATCTAAAAGCCCACTTCCCTAAACCATTTTAAAAGCCCATTTTCACCAAATACAAATGCCCAAAATTGGCCCTAAAGCCCACATGACAATTTCTTTTCATCATACCTTTAATTGATATCACCCCTAAGTTTTAAAATCATCATTAAACCATTCCAAATCAAGCTTCATACAAATTCCCATCAAATTACCAAAAATTTCTAAAATCCATTTTCATGAAATTGACCAAGCTTTTCCCCAAGCCAAAGACAAGCCATGCAAGCCATGGACAAGCCACATGAAGCCATGGAAGGTTTGACATGTGATCAAGCCATTAATGGCAAAAAGAGGAGCCTCTTTTAAGCCCCTTTAAAAAGGTTTTAAACCTTTTAATGCTTCACCTTAATTCATGATTAATTAAAATATTCATGGATGGTGACTTCTCCACCCTTTCCTAGCTGATCCATCTGATCCTCCCTCAGCCCAAATCAGCCATGGGGAGGTGAACCAGGCCCAAAAGGTGGGTTGACCCATTTGGACCCAAAATGAGCTCCTCTCCCATTCCATTTCAATTCAACTCCTTTACACATGTCCATGGCCAATTGACTGCACTAAGCCCCAGCCCTGACCTCCCTGACCTTGAGGGTGACCTGACCCTGGCCGGCCAGCCACCACAGCCGCCGGAAACCACCAGGCCGAGAGCTCGCATGTGAGCCCGAGCTTGGAATTCTTACCTCGCCGAGGCCGCCCCATCCCAGGTGGCCATTGCGGTTGTTCTTCTCTTGCCAAGAGCAACGGTGATCCCAAGCCCTAACTCTCCCGGGAGGCCCTCCACCCTCTCCTATTTAAACACCACCCCCTCTCGGCCATGAGAGGTGCTGGAACCGGACCTTACGAAACCACCGCCAAAATTGTTCCAGAACACTCTCCATACTTAGAGCAGTTGATCCCCAGGTGACAATTTGCCACTAATCCCCACCAACAGGGCCCGATTTCTCGACCAAAATTCAACCCAAAACCGGGACACTTCTCCACGGTGGATCAACCCTCAAATTGATTGGTCCTACACCTTCACCGGACCCGAGGAAGGAGTCCACCGACAAAGCCCCTCTCCGAAGCCACCCGAGTTGCTCCATTCTCCAAGCTTTGTGATCTGCTGTGGTCGAAATCATACCTAGGCGATTCATCAGACCAGGAGACTTCATCTGGAGCTTGCTGGGATCCAATCGAAGGTGACACAACCCTCAGATTGAAGCCACACTTCTCTGAGAAAAGGTATGAGCTAATTCTTCATCCCAAGCTACGGAGATTCTCCATTTCAAATGCTTTAATTTCAATGCATGATTACCGTATAGATGTATTCGTCTCTTCAAGACGAATCCATAGAGCATAAGAACACGAAAATCCATTGAGTATTGAGTGAGATATTAGGGATTTAGTGTGGACGGCTCTCGGGTGAGGACGCTTGGGGACGATGAACGAATGCCGTTCATTTAATACACGCGCGGACGGACGGCCAGGATCGCGTCGGATCAGGAGATGGAACGACACGGCGGGCCCCGGAGCGTCGAGTCGGTCGGCGGCGTCGAACCAGAACGCGCCGCGTGGCCTTTCGGAGCTGCCGAGGTTGACGCGGCGCCGCGTGGATAAATAGAAAATTAGGGTGTTTTTGATTTATTTAATTCCCCTAAACTTCAAAAATGCATAACGTTGTGTAGGAAAATCAGAAAAATAAAATAAAAATACCCTCTTGCTCAGTGAACAGAGGAGAATAATGTGGAAAAGAAATTATTTAATTTCATCTAGTATTTTATTTTTAATGATTTATTTCTCTTCTGCATTGTTTTAATTCTCCATGCATATAGGAAATTCACCATGACATGAGACCATAGGGCTTTTGAAGCCTCTGAATTTGGGAACATTCCCTTAATTTTCCAAAGACAAAGGCCATCCCTATGAAAAGTTATTGATTTTTCAAATTCATGTTGCTGTTTTAAGTATTTTAATTCCAATAATTAGCATGTTGTGAAATAAATTCTAGGAAATAAATTCTAGGAAAATAAATTCTAAAAAAGTTGATTTTTTGATATTATTTTAATATTTTAATAATTAAAAAATAATAAAAATCACAAAAATAATAAAATTCACCAAAATGTCACATTTTGAATTTTAATCACTTAGGAACAAATCCTATATTTTTCTTAGGTCTATTTAATGAGATATTAAATTTTAAAGCCCTAGGGTAATTTTAAAATTAAAAAAAAAATGTATTTTCTAGCATTTTCACTAAAATAATTATAATAAATCAAAGAAAAATTAGAAAATTGCAAAAACCGATTCTCCGATTTCCTTGATATCGAAAGATTTTTGAAAAATATAAATTTCATTTTTCAACCTTTACTTTATTTTTAATTTAATTAATACTCCAAAACTTAAAATAATTATAATAAAAATAATATAATTCAAAAATCACCAAAATTGGTCCAAGTGGTCCTACGGTCATCGAGGAATGTCCCATAATTTTCTTAAGGACAGAAACTTTCCCTTGGTCATATTATTAAATTTTCCTTGGAAATCCCTATTTTCCACCAAAAATAATTACATAAATAAATTAAATACAAAAAAATCACATTTTCTCCTCTCATGTCTTTATTGGCATATGAGTGAAGTCACATAAAAATATCAAGTTCATTTAAGCTCAATTTAGTGAGTTATGAAATTATTAAGCTTGAAGGGCAAAATGGTAATTAAAATTTTAACCCTTAATTAAAACTTTAGGTTTAATAAAAAATTAACAAGTAAAATATTTGATCCTAATCTGATTTGGATGATTGAAACTTAAATAATTAAAGGGTAGAAACCTACTAAACAATTTAAAATAATTGAAATAAACCTTAATTAAATAATTGATTAAATTTGGAAGAATAATAAAATTGGAATTATTAAAATAGGGATATTATTAGGAAGAGATTTATTCTTTAATTTAAAAATCCCTAAATTAATCATCTCAATAATATTTAATTCTTAATTAAAATGATAATTCAAATTTAAGTTTTAAAATGTTAAAGGACTTAATCATTAAATTAAATTAAAAAAAAGTTAAATTATTAAACTCTTTTTGAATTTTCAATTAAATTAAAATAAAAAATAAAATTAAATTAAAGATTAAATTAAATTAAATCAAACAAATTAAGTAAATTAAATTAAGTTAAACTAAATTAAATTAAATAAATGTTAAATTAAATTAAATTAAATTAAATTAAAACATATTAAATTAAATTAAATTAAATTAAATTAAAATTAAATCAAATTAAATTAAATTAAAGGAAATTAAATTAAATTAAATTAAATCAAGTTAAATTAAATTAAATTAATTCATATCAAATCAAACTAAATTGAATTAAATTAAATTAAATAATAGAATCAAGTTAAAATTAAAATCAAGTTAAATTGAATCGAAATTGAAACTAAACTAAATTAAATTAAATTAAATTTAAATTAAATTGAATTAAATAACATCACCTAAGACATAAAGAAATTAAATATAAAACAACTTGAACACTATTCCAAATTTAAACCCTTTAAGCGAAGTTAAACTAAATCACGAAATCATTGGAACACCGATTTGCCCTCGAAAACTTTTATTATCAAAACTTCTAAATAGAACATTAAATGAAATGTTACTCCACTTATAGGATATTCAAATGTCCTAGTTCACTGAGTAAGATAACAACAAAACTTGAATTCCCGGACGATTAATTCATTTGTATGATTAAATTTATTTGGACTTAAAACAATTCTAGCAATATTGAAAAGATGTTTGAGATTCTTCTTAAACACTTTCTCGATATGATAAGATGTTTATAAGAACAATTGAACTTAATTATTCTTTGATGAAGAAAATCGTCCTCGAACCAAAACACTGAGGACCTAGACGTCATAGGAAATGACTAAGCTATAGGATTAGGAATTTGGTAGAAAACCATAACCCTTCCCTTAGTTTTACCTAGGAACTTGCTTAAACATTCTAATTCTGTTTTAAGTGCGGCTTGGGATGACGGGAAGACCCTCCAGGTACGCTTTTATTTTATTGCGATTTATCTTATTGCAATTTATTTAATCGCATCGCACTTACTTTTCTTGCATGATAAACAACTCGTTGCATGAAAACCCACACCTTTAGTATAGTCCCTAAAGCCGAAACCAAAACTAAATTAAAAATCATTACAAGATAAAATTCACCGCCACAACATTTCAAAATATAAAACAACTCAAAATTTAATCACAAACAAAACACAAAACTGCAATTACAATTAAATTAAAACGTCTTGTTGGATGATCGGGAATACCTCGGATGATGTAACCTACGTGTTGCTAACGGGATTTCCCACGGTCTAAATGAAAGTGTGGAACTCATTCAGTTGAGTTTAGCAAATTCATACGGACTAAGTGAATCCGATAAAAATAACGATGCGGAAGGATGGAACCGTGGGATCTTAACCGGTGTCGTTATAATCAACTTTAAGATTTATTTTAAATAAAATATAAAAAAGACACTTGGAAATTAAGATTTTCTCTAAACCAAAACACTTTTCTCATCTCACGATTTATGACTTCTATAACTAAACCTCTCGCAACAACAAGGAGCTCGGAGCATGGTGGGCGGCACGGCCATCGTCATCGGCAAAACCCGAGTCTACTTCGACAGAACCTCTCCTAGAATTAAATAACCAAGCCATAGGATTTCGAGGTAGTTTGCCTAGTGCAACATAAATCCTCGACTCTTCGTTAGGCATTTGCATAGCAAATTAAGCCCTAACTCAGGTCTTAGGACTCCGAGGTAGTCGCCCGATACGATATAAACCCTCACATCTTCGAAGTTATTTATGTGATTCTATCATATAAATATAAGTCCTAATTAATTAAAATTGGCAAGATCAAAACATTAAATAGATATTAGGATCTTCCTAAATTCAAGCCAAACAATAGGATAGCTGGGAAATTACCGAAGTTCGCTTCGAATCCGTAATTTCTCCTACCTTTCTTCCTTTGAAATCCCAAAATAAAATCTTCCAAATTTGATCCATTCCCTATTAAAATTCCAAAATTCAATCCTTTGAAAACTTAAACTTTGAAATTCTTGAGAGCAGAATTATTGATTATTATCGAGAGTTTTCTTAGGTGATCCCGTCACTTAAGATGTAATTAACTATAGAGGCTTGCCCTTATAGGGAATTTTAAAGAACCCAGGTAATATAAACCCTGTTTAATGCTTTCATATTAAGCAGGGGAATTTGTCGGCTTATAAAATTGGCTCGTAGACCAAATGGATGTCACAAACCTTTCTAGTTTATCTAACCGAGCCCCATTATCGAGCGATGTAATACATTCTTCGGGATAGATACACGGTTTGTGGTGCGGTGCTCATTTATGTGAACTATTTGGGATGTGAAATCGGTTTGACTTCATATCTTAAAATTTTCAAACTTAAAATTATTTTCAAAATCAAATACTACATATATATTTAAATCAAATATTCGCCGACAATTTCGTAGGCGACCCATTTCAAAATACAACACAACCTAAAAATAAGCCGTACGATTTACGGCGACTCAGCTGAGGAAAATTCCTCTCTCCATTTTAATCGGACAATTACGCTTTCAATCGGTAGTGTATCCATGTCCCTTGTAGATCGAACTACCCTTCTTTCCGTTGGAATACTATGTTCATTTCTACCTTGAACAAGTATAGCCAACACTCTCTCAGATTTAGGAGCCCTTGTTTAGACACCCCTAAACAGAGAGGTTCTGAGATCTTTCTACCTCATTTCTGAGGTGGGGTGGACCCCCAATAGGTGTTAGTTTAGGAGTGATCCTCCGAGTCGAGAAGTCTTGCATAAGACTTTCTTTTCCTTTCCAACTCTGAATCAGATTCCTTACCTTCTCTACACCTCTGAACATTTCGTTCTAAATAAACAAACCCTTTAATGAATGATTCTTTTAACAAATAACTCCTTATAAATACATGAACAAGAATGTGTTCGGACTCTTTTCGATTCCTTTCTTTTCGTCCTAATAAGAAGAAGCATAACTTGGGACTGACAATCAGGATCTACCCTGCAGAAATGAAAGCCCCAAAGCTGATTTTCTCTTTCACCAATGGACTCGACTTCATCGTTTACAAGGATGAGTCTGCCCGACAATGGGATCATCCGGTTTGGACAAGGATTCGAGAACACAAATGTCAAGATCACCGACGTTTCCCTTTTCGCATTGACAAACAAAGTATCTGAAGCAGAGAAGCCGTTGATCGAGTTCAACCTTAGGTCAACTCAAGAGTTTCCGCCCTGCAAAGATCCTGACTGAAAGAATCTGCTTGTCCGCGAAGGACTGTTCTTACTACCCCAGTCGGTCTAGTTGTCTCTGCACCTACCGAGCTTTCGCGGATTAAAGGGGAAGGAAATCCAGAACTATGGCGAACACTGCTACCGTGGAGGGTACGGACTTTCTGTGAGACCTTCGTTTTTGAAATCGGGTCCAGCTCAAGAATTCCATCACTAACACGGACCCAAAGAAGGAACAGAAGTAAGAAAATTGCCAGGAAGGCCAGAGCTGCCGAAGTTGCTTTCCTGGAGGAAATCCCAGAAATTCCTGAGTACACACCACTACCTGAATACATACCATTGCCTGAAGATACACTCTTTTTGGAAGGAAGTAGATTCCACCCCCTTTCTGCCACTAGTGACGAGGAAAATGTCCGCGGGATTGTTTCTACATTACCTCGACCAGGCATACTACAACGACAGCGGAAAGAAAAGGGTTAGGATCACGCCATTTGCCCGACTACGGATCGTGATCGAGAAGCTAGCAAAGAAAGAGAAATGCCCCGTATCGGGAGATTCTAAAAGGATAGGGCGGGTGCCGATCGAATCCCTTCTTGGGCCATGAGTAGAACACCGCCATCATTACGAAGAAGCCGAATAAAAGGATGAAGGCTAGTCCGCATATCGTTGTTTCGGGGTTGCGGATTAGGGAGGATACCACCTTCCGGCATTTGGGCGACGGACCATGCGGTCCTAGACACCTTTGCTTGCTAGAAGGATGGTATGGCGTCCCACTACCTGGACAACTAAGATTGAAACAACAGCTCGAGAAGGAAAGTCTCGTCGGGAGACTTGAATGCGAAGAAAGCGCCCTCTGCGATAAAGGGGACTCATGAGAAGGGAACCCGGCAGCTATCACACGACAAGCTGCGAGGATACACGGAAAAAGACCGCTAGAGGACGCTATGGAAAAGTTGAGGAGCGATATTCGACGACTAGCAAAAGAAAGAGAAGAGAAATTCGGAGATGAGATTGATTCATCGGAATTCATGGACGATGAGTATGCAGAAATCAACATGGTCGAAACGCGAGCTTCGTCGGCTTCACAAGGTGCTCCTGCGGCCACGAGAAGAGAGGAGCCGGAAGTGATGAGAAGGCAACTTCAAGAGAAAGACGATACGATCGCCCAAATGGCGAAGAGAATGGAAGAGATGGCTAAAGCCCTAGCCACTCTCCGGAGTCAAGTGCGACCCCGAAGAGAGACACCCCCGAGAGGTCATTCACATTGTGGACGGAGGAAAGGAGATTACATCCGTCAACGAGGATGATCGGCTAAAGAAAGATACAACACAAAGTATGATTCCACAAAAAGATATCAAGAGCTTGGTGGAACGACGGAGTGCGAGAAGCCTTAGCACAATCGAAGAGCGGGACATCCCTTCGGACGGGTAAACCTTACCGGAAGAACTCGATGATGTCCAATACCCGAAAGGCTTGGTACCACCTCTCGTTCGAGACCTTTGATGGAGCCAGGAACCCCAGACGAGCATGTTGCACACTTTCGTGCCGGTTGTTGCAATGCCGGCGGGAGCGATGCATTACTCTTCCGACGATTCGTCGGCGGCACTCGTCGGGGATTGCCTTTGATTGGTATGGAGAATTACCGAATGGTTCGGTGAAGACGTTCTCGGAACTAGAAAACCTCTTCATCGAGCGATTCGTCGGAGCTCGGCACCACATCACTATAGGTGATTTAGTGGTAGAGAAGCGAGCCGAACGAAACTTTGGTGGATTACATACTTCGATGGAGAAATCTAAGTATGAAGTGTGAACCACAATTACAAGAACAACATGCGATCGACATCTTACTTAAAAGCATTCACGGCCCGATAGCACTTCTCCTCGAAGGATTCACTATTAAGACTTTCGAGAAGTTGTTAAGCAAGGCCGGAAGCTTGCAAGAGGAGGCGAAGCAATTAAGTTTCGCCGACAAGACGAACAAGCAAAAGCCCGTGAAGACTTTTGAAAAGAAATCCGGGATCGTTGCGGCGGTCGACAAAGGCGAGCAACCGATACAAATATCGTCGAACGGCCACGAGCAACCTCGACGGAATTACCAGCAATCCCGACCCGGCTATCGATCATCTCCACAGTATGAACAACCGCCTCGTCCGCAACGTACATTAAGGGAGCTTCTGAGCAGGGAATATCCATTCAAAAATGAGGCAGTACCAAAAATGTTCCGTAGTCTGATGAAGACTCCAGATTTCCAGCTGCCAGAGCCTAAGAGACCAGAAGAAGTTAACAAGAAAGGTGATCCCAACTTTTGCCCTTACCACCGGATGCTTGGGCACAAGATAGAAGATTGCATTACCTTCAAAAGTTGGCTCAATGACAACCTTCGGAAAGGGAATATAACAACCCCGAAGGAGTACATGAAGGAACCCCGGAAAGGAGGTTCCGTCGATGTTGTCTCGGCTCGATCTCATAGATCCCTATGCGGCCGACGATGGATGGACTACCGCTTGGACAAGGTCTTCAAAAAGATTTTAGAACGGCATCCGAACCGCCTCGGTGTGAGCTTCGATTCGGAGTTCGAAACACTGTCAAGTCGGCACTATCACTTGTGATAGAAGAACCACCTCGACGGAGACGATTGAAGAGAAGAAGAAAATCGACGAAGAAGAGAAGACCGAGACTCCTAAGGCTAGACTAGGGGTCGCTTATCCTAGGATAGTTGTTTCCGATTCGGGGGAGAAATCCCTCGAACCTCCGACTACGTATGATTATTTGCTCACTCCGGTGGGATCTTATAATGATAAGGGTGATGGCGTTGGCTACGTTTTGGCTGTTTCTAATGATTACATAACTAGCGACAATCTGGACATCGATTTCGATACCAATGACAATTCTCAAATCATACACAATCTCGTCGATCACGATGACAAAGAAGACATCCATCATAGAGGCTACGAGAGTTCAACAAGAAACGAATCTATCTGCGAGTTTCGAGGAGCTCCAGTCACAATAGAGTTAGAGCCTTCAGACTCTGAAGCTAATCCGAAAGAACTCGTCATTCCGGTTCGAAGGAAACACCAACAAACTCGATACTAGATTCGAAGAAATTACGAGAGGTTAACTTAAGAAGTGGAAGAGTTCTACCTCCGGAATGGGTCCAAAGGACAAAGGATAGCAGGTGGTTGTTCAAGAAGAATCAACCCGGCGGAAGAAATACCCATTCGGGAAGAAGCCGAGACACATTAAAATAAAGTGGACTACAACGTGCTAGCCCATCTTAGGAAACTACCGGCCAAACTGAGCATCGACGACTCTCTCATCTTATCAAAGGAGATGAGAGAAGCTCTGATCAAGGCCTTACTTGATCCAGAAATTTGCTTAGCTCAAATGACCGGAAATTCCTTAGATGAGGTTTGCTCGTTAAAGGAACGACGAGGTGTCACCTTCACGGACAATGACCTACTACTTGGGACGGCGAGACCACGACCTACCGTTGTACATTTCGATTACTAATAGGGAAGTTTACACTCTCCAAAGTATTGGTGGATCCAGGAGCATCAATCAACATAATGAATCTTCAAACGCTAGCATATTTGGAAATTGATGCTCACGAGCTTGAAGCAGACAAAATGTTATTAAGAGGATTCAACCAGAAAGGAGAAAGAGCCCTTGGATCAATAACACTGCTAATGAAAACTGGTGACTTAGCAAAGACGACCGCAAAATTTCACATAATTGATTCAGAAACGTCATTCAACGCTCTCTTCAGGCCGACCATGGATACATGAAAACAGGATGGTACCATCATCTCTACATCGATGCATCAAATACTACGATGGAGGGAACAAGGTGCATCGGATCGCCGGACGATGCGAATTTTAAAACCAAGACTCGAGCAATACTTCCGGTATGCCATACAATTGTTGGAACAAATTCCGAATGTGACAATCTACAAAATTCCCGTAAAAGAAAATGCTTTAGCAGATGCGTTAGCCCGTCTAGCAAAAGAATTTGCTCGTCCGCAAGGTGAGTCGATGAAAGTGTCGATTCACGGACGTCGGGTCCTATCACGACTCGACACGGACACAATACATAAATCGAAAAAGAAGAAGAATCGATTGCAACGATGACATAAAACACGAAGGTTGGCGACAACCATTAATAGACTACCACGCAAACAGGAAAACTACCAGACTATAGGTCGCTAGCCCATCAGATCAAGAAAAGAACTCTGTCCTACGCATTAATAAACAACACCTTGTACAAAAGGTCTTTCGATCAAATGTGGCTAAGATGCCTAAGCGGGTCTGAGGCCCGTGAAATCGTTAAAGAGGTGCATTCAGGACTCTGTGGCGCTCACCGATCGGGTCCGAAGATGAAAATGAAAATTAAAAGACTAGGGTACTACCGGCCCTCGATGATGACCGATCGCATGAAAATCGCCAAGAGCCGTCACGAATGCCAAGTACACGGAGTGGTTCTACACCAACCTCCAAATGTGTTACATCCGACAATTGCGTCATGGCCATTTCAATGTTGGGGCACGGATATAGTGGGTCCAAAAGAACCACCATCTTCAAAAGGACATCGCTTCATTCTTGCGGCTACAGATTACTTTTCCAAGTGGGCGAGGCGGTTCCACTTAGAGAAGTGAAAGCACACCACGTGCTACGGTTTTCAAGAACCAAGTTGTCTACTGTGTTGGAGTGTCGCGCGGGATCATCTCGGATAATGGGTCGGCATTCGAAGCACATAAATCAACAATTTTGTCGGGAGACACGGAATCGACTGGCGGTATTCAACAATTTACTACCCAAGAGCAAACGGCTCGGTCGAGGCTTTTAATAAAACTCTCGTTCAAATCTTAAAGAAAACCTTGGACGATAATAAGAGAAATTGGCACGAGAAGTTATTAGAAGTCTTATGGGCCTACCTGGGACAACCTTAGAACTCCTACTCAAGCTACACCTTACGCTCTGGTGTATGGGTCCGAGGCAGTGTTACCTTTAGAGGTTCAGCTTCCTTCACTCAGAATTGCAGTTGCAAACAAAATCACGACAGAAGAGAATGCCAAATTACGACTAGAAGAATTAGAAAGCCTGGAAGGAAAAGACTTGCAGCGCAACAGAATTTAGAATTATACCAAGCTAAGATGGTTCAAGCCCATGACAGACTGGTCCGCCCAAGAACCTTCAAAGTTGGTGACTTAGTTCTCGTTCTCAAGAGACCTATTCTTGCACACCGCAAGATAGGAGGAAAATTTGAACCCACTTGGGAAGGGCCGTTTGTGGTTGAGGCAGTCTACTCGGGAGGCTCCTACCAGCTGGTGAATTGGTAGGGAGAACGACATATGCTTCCGATCAACGGAAGATACTTGAAAAAGTATTACGCTACCTGATGTTTCGAAGGAATGAATTCTTCATCCCTAGAAGCACGGGCGAAGTAGTTACTCATGACTGGGTCCGAACCCAAAAAATAATAATAAAATGTACTAAAACAATAAAATCATGATAATAAAGTTTTCCTTGTTGTCTTTTCCAAATCAAAATCTCTTTCCTAATCTTATCCCACTTCATTCCTGTTAAATTTTAAAATACAAGAAGTAATAAAAAAAAATTGTCTTTAATAAACTTTTTCTTAATGTTCTTGTTCTTAGTACAACCCCTGATCCTTTTCCTTGTCTTTTCGCAGGGAAATGTCGAACGGGCGGTTGGTCCTGAACTTTAGAAATGGCGTAAGCCTTGCACTCGATGAAAAGAGGGTGAAAAATGGAGCGATAATCGAGATTGACTCGGACTTCGCACCAGCAGGCCTACAGTATGAGGAAAGTGACTGGGATCCCAGTTGACCGAGAGGAACTCGCACTGGCGGACGAGTGATGAAAGTGGGTGACCCAAGCCACCAATCCAACGAGCAAGAAAAGAAAGACAAACACCGAAGAAGACAAGAAAATCAAGTCCGTAGTTGCTACGAGCGAGAGGGCGAGCTTGTCGGCGCCGCGCCCACGAAGATTCGGGAAGTTCGAAGAGCTACTCTCACAGCAACGCAACGAAGAAATAAGAATCGCCGTATCCGTAAGATGTTAACCAAACTAGCAAGTGGACCGGCGCGACGAGACGGTTGCCTACCGCCGGTACATACACTTCGAGGACGCCGATTCATCGAGTACCGGAAGAAAGGAGGCCGGCTCCTAGGATAACGAAGAGACCGGGAAATCTCACGAAGATCGAAGAAAGAAGGCTACCACGCTACCGAGATAGAACCACCAGCAATGCATGACCTTGTTGCGAAGCAACCCCGGAGGATGTCCCGACGGACATCATCCCCGAGGAGCCGAGGTATGCGGGAGAACGTGAAGGGATTGAGCCGTATATCCCACAATACGTCACTGAGCCTTGCCATTTGCAGATTATTCCGGAATACGAGCTGGAAAGAATGCAGAATGTCGAAAAGAAAACCTTTGAATACTTCGAGAGAATCAGAGGCAGAAGGATCAATATACTAGAAGGCCTCGAGCTACATACAGACGTATTCTCAAAATATGAACAACAACAAATCGTGGATTGCATCCGGGATTTGAAAAGAATGGGCCGAGCGGGCCGCCTAAGAGAAAACACCTACTCAGAACCCCGGAGATGGATGCCAGGGAAAGGAAGAATTACAAGACAATGTGGATGCTGTTACAACTTTGCGTAAGACAGGAAGGGAAACCCTCCGGGAATACTCCGTCATGGCCAAGTGGATCCAATGCCATTAGTCATCAAGAGAATGGTAAAGAGATTGATAACATGGAGGGCACTGCCAGCAGATTGCATACCCAATAGCTACATTATTAACATCTACAAGCAGGGTATCTGCATACCCCCACACATAGATCACTATGACTTTGTCGGACCTTTCTGCACGGTCTCTTTCCCGAACGAGTGTAACATCATGTTCGGATCCGACCTCCGGATAGCAGAGCCCGGGTGAGTTTCTAGGGCCGGTGAAGATACCATTACCGGTAGGTTCCGTCATGATATCGAAGGGCAATGGAGCAGATATCGCTAAGCATTGCATACCGGGAGTACCGGTGAAGCGGATCTCGGTTACTTTCGGAAGGATGGACGACGAGAAGACACCTTACCATTTCCAGCTGGACCCGGAGCTAGAGAGCCTCCGGCCTTACGAGCTGTGAGCTACATGGATAATATCACACCTCCAATGTACATCCATACGACATTCTTGCCAAGGATGGCTTGGAAGGTGATGTTATTGACCATGTACCCCACTATTCAGACATGAATTTTTGACAGATGCTTCTTTGGATGGATCGACAAAGATCATACATAGTCCGTTTTGAGTCTACATGGATTGTATGAGATGTATTCCAGATTGAGTTGTATGATGTATCTTCGACATGATTGGAATGAAAGTGACCATGTCACATTTTTGGCCTTCTCCTCTTTTGTGCAAATTGATCAGGAAACGCCATTAAAGTTAAATGAACTTCGAACAAAGAACAGAAAAGAAATAAAAAAAAAAGAATAAAAGTGATGAACACCAAACTCACATGGACATTAAATAAATAAAATAAATTTGAACCGTTAAGGACAAACAAAATGAACACAAATTTTCAATCAAAATTCAAATTCAATCTTTCCAAATTTCAAATCCAATATCAATCAAATTCAAACTCAACCTTCCAAATCTGAAATCCAATCCGTTCTATTCTCTCCCTTGTCTGGGATGGAAGCGGTTGATTCCATTGACGAGGATCGAATCTGATGGCGAGGGATTATATCCAATCCAAACCAGTGACTTCTGATCAACTCTTTTGAACGGGGTATGTAACATCTACATATTCCCTCCTAATCTATTTCCTTCATGAAAGTCTTTTACAACTTTCATGAAATTCTCGAAAAACCAAAATTCCACACTTTTCAAATCAACACTACAAATCTTTGCAAAGTCAATGACTACATCAAATTCAAACTTTTGGGTTGAGGATTTTACATCCGAGACTGCATTGCTTTAGGATTCTTTCCCTATCGCAATGAAATACATCAAATTCATATTCTTGGGGTTGAGGATTTTACATCTGAGACCGCATTGCTTTAGGATCCTTTCCCTATCGCAATGAAATACATCAAAAATCAAATTCTTGGGGTTGAGGATTTTACATCTGAGATCGCATTGCTTTAGGATCATTTCCCTATCGCAAAGAAATACATCAAAATCAAACTTTTGGAGTTGAGGATTTTACATCCGAGACTGCATTGCTTTAGGATCATTTCCCTATCGCAATGAAATACATCAAATTCAAACTTTTGGAGTTGAGGATTTTACATCCGAAACTGGATTGCTTTAGGATTCTTTCCCTATCGCAATGAAATACATCAAATTCAAACTTTTTAAGATTCTTTCCCTATCGCAATGAAATACATCAAATTCAAACTTTTGGAGTTGAGGATTCTACGTCCGAGACCGCATTGCTTTAGGATTCTTTCCCTATCGCAATGAAATACATCAAAATCAAATTCTCGGGGTCGAGGATTTTACATCCGAAACCGTATCGCTTTAGGATTCCTTCCCTACTGCAATGAAATACATCAAAACCAAACTCTTGAGGTTAAGGATTTTACATCCAATACCACATTGCTCTGAGATCTCCCCTCATTGTAATGATTCAATCCAATCAATTCAATTTTCTTTTGAGGTTGAAGATGTTACATCTAAAACCACAAAATTCCAATTTGCATTTCAGTTCGAATCCCTTCAAATTAATTTTGACAAAACATCAATTTAAATTAAAACTCAAACTAAAATCTAAGCTCACACATCAAAACTTAAATTAAAACAAAATAAAATCTAAATCGAAATTCCCCGCATCATGTGATTTGGGATTCACCTTCTTTTCCTTTCCCCGGCGAGAGTTCGAGGATCTCCGGTCTCGTAGATATGCTCGACACTCCCCAGCGGAAATACTTCTACTTTGTCCTAAGTTTGTCACTTGGACGTTTGTATTAGTTTTGTTGATCGCTTCGGTCAACACCAATACGTGCGGTGTGCTCCGTCAGCTCACCACACCTATTGGGGGTCCATTTGTTGACCTCATTTTTGATGAGGTATTCTCTTCTTCTTTTAGTACTTAGGATCTAGCCTTAGGCTTTTCCTTCGACTCGTCTTAGAGGACTAGAATTGGGACCCACCACCTAGAATTTCAAACCACTTCTTAACTCCCCGCAAACTTTACAAACTTGACCGTAGACCCCTAATCACCTAGAGGGTTAAAATCAAATGTGGAAGTTTAAAGGATGAGTTCCTATAGGACTCTTTGGCCTTAGGACTACCCCCAGGTGGCCCGGTCCGGTGAGGGCTGACTTACACACACACTACACCTATACACTACACTTTCACACACATCCTAGAACCACACCCATACCTAACTTGACCTCCCGACTCATGTAGGTGATTCACATGGATGGTCCTTAACCCCTAAGCATTCGGCTAAGAGGGTTAGGAACAACATATCGGATGCCTCAAATGAGTCCCTTCATGGCTCATGTGGGCTTGATATGGCTTCATGGCTCAACCAAAATAATTTTATTCCACTTACATTCACCCAATCTTCAATTTTCTAAATTTTCAATTTTCGACCCACGGACCCTACACCCGCTAACCTACCCAAAACCCTTGAAACTACCCAAAATTTGCAAAATCACCTAAATTACCCAAAATTCCTCAAAACCAATCCCAAACATTTCCACATCACTCAAATTGATCATCCATACCCAAAAATACCAAGAATTCCAAAAATACCTCCCAATACCCTCCAAATACCCAAAATACCCCTCTTGACCCAAAAATCCAAAAATTTAAAAAATTCCCAGAAAATTTCAGAAAATCCCAAATATTCCCAATTTCATTTTGTTCAACTACACCATGGGCCAATTTTGTCAATTTACCCCACTTTTGTCAAAACCCCCACTTGACCCATTTTAACCCTAAGTGAAACCAATGTCAAACCAAACCTACCCAATTGACCCAAATTCTAGTCCAATTCAATTCTAAACTTCAATTCAACATTCCCAACACCAATCTAGACCAAATCCAAGTTCAATTTGATTGACATTTGGATCCAATTTCACTTTTGGCCTTAAAGCCCAATTTGGACCCATGACCCAAACCTAACCCAAACTCACCCAATTCAACTCCAATTAACCCCAAATCTTTTCCAAATCTTCTTTAACATTCCCACAAACAAAAAACTAACATGATTTGCCCAAAATTTAGACCCAAACCCCACTCAAATTCAACCCAAAGCTAAAAGGCCCAATTTTGACCTAAACCAAAACTTAACCCAAATGAGCCCAAACCCCAAAATCAAAGCCCAACCAAAGTCAAAACCTCTTTGAAACACTCCCATAAACATTTCCCAACATTAATTTTACATCAATTTCAACCCTAGCACAACATTGGCCCAAATTATCCCAATTTGACCTATATTCGCCCATTCACCAAAGGAGCCCAAATTCAACCCAATTCAAACCCAAATCACTCCCAATTTGCTCCAAGTCACTCATAACACATCTATGAGCTAAACACAACAATTATTTGGCCCAAGCCTTTGCCAAAATTTCATCCTAAAATCCATTTTAAAATCCAAAAGCCCACTTCCCTAAACCATTTTAAAAGCCCATTTTCACCAAATACAAAAGCCCAAAATTGGCCCTAAAGCCCACATGGCAATTTCTTTTCATCACACCTTTAATTGATATCACCCCTAAGTTTCAAAATCATCATTAAACCATTCCAAATCAAGCTTCATACAAATTCTCATCAAATTACCAAAAATTTCTAAAATGCATTTTCATGAAATTGACCAAGCTTTTCCCTAAGCCAAAGACAAGCCATGCAAGCCATGGACAAGCCACATGAAGCCATGAAAGGTTTGACATGTGATCAAGCCATTAATGGCAAATGGAGGAGCCTTTTTTAAGCCCCTTTAAAAAGGTTTTAACCCTTTTAATGCTTCACCTTAATCCATGATTAATCAAAATATTCATGGATGGTGACTTCTCCACCCTTTCCTAGCTGATCCATCTGATCCTCCCTCAGCCCAAATCAGCCATGGGGAGGTGAACCGAGCCCAAAAGGTGGGTTGACCCATTTGGACCCAAAATGAGCTCCTCCCCCATTCCATTTCAATTCAACTCCTTTACACATGTCCATGGCCAATCGATCGCACTAAGCCCCACCCCGACCTCCCCGACCTTCGAGGGTGACCCGACCCCGGCCGGCCAGCCACCACAGACCGCCGGAAACCACTGTGCCGAGAGCTCACATGTGAGCCCAAACTTGGAATTCTCACCGCCGAGCCGCCCCATCCCCAGGTGGCCATTGCAGCTGTTCTTCTCTTGTCAAGAGCAGCTCGATCCCAAGCCCTAACTCTCCCCGGGAGGCCCTCCACCCTCTCTTATTTAAACACCCCCCCTCTCGGCCATGAGAGGTGCCGAACCGACACTCTATCGAAACCCTGCTAAAATTGTTCCAGAACACTCTCCATACTTAGAACAGTTGATCCCCAGTGACAATTTGCCCTAATCCCCACCAACAGAGCCCAATTTCTCAGCCAAAATTCCACCCAAAACCAGGACACTTCTCCACAGTGGATCAATCCTCAAATTGATTGGTCCTACACCTTCACTAGACCAAGGGAAGGAGTCCACCAGCAAAAGCCCCCTCTCCAAAGCCACCCGCTTGCTCCAGCCTCCAAGATTTGTGATCGGCTGTGGTCGAAATCATACCTAGGCGATTCATCAGACCAGGAGACTTCATCTGGAGCTTGCTGGGATCCAATCGAAGGTGACACAACCCTCAGATTGAAGCCACACTTCTCTGAGCAAAGGTATGAGCTAAGTCTTCATCCCGAGCTGCTGGAGTTTCTCTATTTCAAATGCTTTAATTTTAATGCATGATTACCGTATAGATGTATTCGTCTCTTTAAGACGAATCCATAGAGCATAAGAACACGAAAATCCATTGAGTATTGAGTGAGATATTAGGGATTTAGTGTGGACGGCTCTCGGGTGAGGACGCTTGGGGACAATGAACGGATGCCGTTCATTTAATACACGCGCGGACCGACGGCCAGGATCGCATCGGATCAGGAGATGGAACGACACAGCGGGGCCCCGGAGCGCTGAGTCAGATGGCGGCGTCGAACCAGAACGCGCCGCGTGGCCTTTCGGAGCTGCCGAGGTTGACGCGGCGCCGCGTGGATAAATAGAAAATTAGGGTATTTTTTATTTATTTAATTCCCCTAAACTTCAAAAATGCATAACTTTGTGTAGGAAAATCAGAAAAATAAAATAAAAATACCCTCTTGCTCAAGCTGAACAGAGGAGAATAATTTGGAAAAGAAATTATTTAATTTCATTAAGTATTTTATTTTTAATGATTTATTTCCCTTCTGCATTGTTTTAATTCTCCATGCATATAGGAAATTCACCATGGCATGAGACCATAGGTCTTTTGAAGCCTCTGAATTTAGGAACATTCCCTGAATTTTCCAAAGTCAGAGGCCATCCCTATGAAAAGTTATTGATTTTTCAAATTTATGTTGCTGTTTTAAGTATTTTAATTCCAATAATTAGCATGTTGTGAAATAAATTCTAGGAAAATTTGGTGATGTCTCTTATGACCGAGAGGACCCTAGGAAAAATAGGTTTTGGATTAATTTATTTAAAATAACTCTAATCGGCTTAAACACTCAAAATAGCTCCTTAATTAATTAGAGTTAACCATATATCAAATTGACTTGAAATCAATTCTCCACTAACCTTTAGGATCAGAGGAACCCACCATAAAAATTTAAAGTCAATTGACTTGGTTAGCCCTACTAAATGGGTTGATTAAGCCATTTAGCCATTTTAAACTTTAAAAATTCATAACTTTCAAAATACCTTTCAAATATTCACCAAATTGGTTTTGGAGCCTCTCTGATATCAGGGAATTTAAGAAAATTAAAATTTCAATTTTCTAAAAAAGTTGATTTTTTTATATTATTTTAATATTTTAATAAATAAAAAATAATAAAAATCACGAAAATAATAAAATTCACCAAAATGTCACATTTTGAATTTTAATCACTTAAGAAGAAATCCTATATTTTTCTTAGGTCTATTTAATGAGATATTAAATTTTAAAGCCCTAGGGTAATTTTAAAATAAAAAAATGTATTTTCTAGCATTTTCACTAAAATAATTATAATAAATCAAAGAAAAATCAGAAAATTGTAAAAATTGATTCTCTGATTTCCTTGATATCAGAAAGATTTTTGAAAAATATAAATTTCATTTTTCAACCTTTACTTTATTTTTAAATTAATTAATACTCCAAAACTTAAAATAATTATAATAAAAATAATATAATTGAAAAAATCACCAAAATTGTCCAAGTGGTCCTCTGGTCATCAGGAATGTCCCATAATTTTCTTAAGGATGTAAACTTTTCCTTGGTCATATTATTAAATTTTCCTTGAAATCCCTATTTTCCACCAAAAATAATTACATAAATAAATTAAATACAGAAAAATCACATTTTCTCCTCTCATGTCTTTATTGGCATATGAGTGAAGTCACATAAAAATTTCAAGTTCATTTAAGCTCAATTTAGTGAGTTATGAAATTATTAAGCTTGAAGGGCAAAATGGTAATTAAAATTTTAACCCTTAATTAAAACTTTAGGTTTAATAAAAAATTAACAAGTAAAATATTTGATCCTAATCTTATTTGGATGATTGAAACTTAAATAATTAAAGGGTAGAAACCTACTAAACAATTTAAAATAATTGAAATAAACCTTAATTAAATAATTGATTAAATTTGGAAGAATAATAAAATTGGAATTATTAAAATAGGGAAATTATTAGGAAGAGATTTATTCTTTAATTTAAAAATCCCTAAATTAATCATCTCAATAATATTTAATTCTTAATTAAAATGATAATTCAAATTTAAGTTTTAAAATGTTAAAGGACTTAATCATTAAATTAAATTAAAAAAAAAGTTAAATTATTAAACTCTTTTTGAATTTTCAATTAAATTTAAATTAAAAATAAAATTAAATTAAAGATTAAATTAAATTAAATCAAACAAATTAAGTAAATTAAATTAAATTAAACTAAATTAAATTAAAAAAATGTTAAATTAAATTAAATTAAATTAAATTAAAACATATTAAATTAAATTAAATTAAATTAAATTAAATTATATTAAATTAAATTAAAATTAAATCAAATTAAATTAAATTAAAGGAAATTAAATTAAATTAAATTAAATCAAGTTAGATTAAATTAAATTAATTCATATCAAATCAAACTAAATTGAATTAAATTAAATTAAATAATAGAATCAAGTTAAAATTAAAATCAAGTTAAATTGAATCAAAATTGAAACTAAACTAAATTAAATTAAATTAAAGTTAAATTAAATTGAATTAAATAACATCACCTAAGACATAAAGAAATTAAATATAAAGCAACTTGAACACTATTTCAAATTTAAACCCTTTAATCGAAGTTAAACTAAATCACAAATCATTGGAACACCAATTTGCCCTCGAAAACTTTTATTATCATAACTCCTAAATAGAACATTAAATGAAATGTTACTCCACTTATAGGATATTTAAATATCCTAGTTCACTGAGTAAGATAACAACAAAACTTGAATTCTGGACGATTAATTCATTTGTATGATTAAATTCATTTGGACTTAAAACAATTCAAGCAATATTGAAAAGATGTTTGAGATTCTTCTTAAACACTTTCTCAATATGATAGGATGTTTATAAGAACAATTGAACTTAATTATTCTTTGATGAAGAAAATCATCCTCAAACCAAAACACAAGGACCTATACGTCATAGGAAATGACTAGCTATAGGATTAGAAATTTGGTAGAAAACCATAACCCTTCCCTTAGTTTTACCTAGGAACTTGCTTAAACATTCTAATTGTGTTTTAAGTGCAGCTTGGGATGACGGGAAGACCCTCCAGGTACGCTTTTATTTTATTGCAATTTATCTTATTGCAATTTATTTAATCGCATTGCACTTAGTTTTCTTGCATGATAAACAACTGTTGCATGAAAACCCACACCTTTAGGATAGCCCCTAAAACTGAAACCAAAACTAAATTAAAAATCATTACAAGATAAAATTCACCGCCACAACATTTCAAAATATAAAACAACTCAAAATTTAATCACAAACAAAACACAAAACTGCAATTACAATTAAATTAAAACGTCTTGTTGGATGATCGAGAATACCTCGGATGATGTAACCTACGTGTTGCTAACGGGATTTCCCACGGTCTAAATGAAAGTGTGGAATTCATTCAGTTGAGTTTAGCAAATTCATCTGGACTAAGTGAATCCGATAAAAATAACGATGCCGGAAGGATGGAACAGTGGGATCTTAACCGGTGTCGTTATAATCAACTTTAAGATTTGTTTTAAATAAAATATAAAAAAGACACTTGGAAATTAAGATTTTCTCTAAACCAAAACACTTTTCTCATCTCCCGATTTATGACTTCTATAACTAAACCTCCGCAACAACAAGGAGCTCGGAGCATGGTGGGCAGCACGACCATCGTCATCAGCAAAACCTGAGTCTACTTCAGCAAACCTCTCCTAGAATTAAATAACCAAGCCATAGGATTTCGAGGTAGTTTGCCTAGTGCAACATAAATCCTCAACTCTTCGTTAGGCATTTGCATAGCAAATTAAGCCCTAACCGGGTCTTAGGACTCCGAGGTAGTCGTCCGATACGAAATAAACCCTCACATCTTCGAGGCTATTTATGTGATTCTATCATATAAATATAAGTCCTAATTAATTAAAATTGGCAAGATCAAAACATTAAATAGATATTAGGATCTTCCTAAATTCAAGCCAAACAATAGGATAGCCGGGAAATTACCGAAGTTCGCTTCGAATCCGTAATTTCTCCTACCTTTCTTCCTTTGAAATCCCAAAATAAAATCTTCCAAATTTGATCCATTCCCTATTGAAATTCCAAAATTCAATCCTTTGAAAACTTAAACTTTGAAATTCTTGAGAGCGAATTATTGATTATTATCGAGAGTTTTCTTAGGTGATTCCCGTCACTTAAGATGTAATTAACTATAGTGGCTTGCCCTTATAGAGAATTTTAAAGAACCTGTGTAATATAAACCCCGTTTAATGCTTTCATATTAAGCGGGGAATTTGTCGGCTTATAAAATTGGCTCGCAGTACCAAACGGATGTCTCAAACCTTTCTAGTTTATCTAACCGAGCCCCATTATCAAGTAGTGTGTCTATTCTTCGAGATAGATACATGGTTTGTGGTGCGGTGCTCATTTATGTGAACTATTTGGGATGTGAAATCAGTTTGACTTCATATCTTAAAATTTTCAAACTTAAAATTATTTTCAAGATCAAATACTACATATATATTTAAATCAAATATTCGCCGACAATTTCTGTAGGCGACCCCTTTTCAAAATACAACACAACCTAAAAATAAGTCGTACAAGTATGATATAGGTGAGAAATTTTTTCGAAGAGCTTTATGTGATTTGGGAGCTAGTATTAATCTTACGCCTTTATCAACTTTCAAAAGATCGGGAATATGAGAAATTTCACCTACATCTGTGACTCTTCAATTTGCTGATCGTTTTATTACTTATCCTAAAGGAGTTGTGGAAGATGTATTAGTGAATGTAGGTAAATTTATCTTTCCTGTGGACTTTATTGTATTAGATGTGGAGGAAGATAAAGAAATTTCACTTATTTTGGGAAGACCATTCCTTGCTACTGGGAGAGATATGATCGATGTTCAAAAAGGAGAATTAACTATGAGAGTTAATGATCAAGATGTGACTTTCAATATTCTGAAATCTATGAAATACCCTTCAGCTAAAAAGGATGACGAGTGCTTTTGAATGGAAATCTACAATTTTTTGAGTGAAGATCATTTTAAAGAAGTGTTTGAAGAGAATTTGGAATGAGAGGATGAAAGTGAAAGTGAAAGTGAAGATGATTTGGATGATATGAAGAATGAAGAGTTAGATATTGTTCAGGAAAGATTTGAAAGATTAGATAGTATGGAAAGTGGAGAAAAAAGTTTAATTTCATCTATTATAAAACCTTCTAAAAATGCATGAAAATTCTCCTTAATCATTTGAAGTACATGTTTTTAGGAGAATCATCTACCTTACTAGGCATTGTATCTTCGGATTTAAATGAATATCAAGAACAAAAATTACTAGATACCTTAAAAAGATACAAGAAGGCCTTTGGTTGGTCCTTAGTAGATATTAAAGGAATCAGTCATTCAATCTGTAACCACAGAATTTTATTGGATGAACAACACAAACCTAGAGCTGATCCGCAAAGGAGACTGAACCCAATGATGAAAGAAGTGGTTAAGAAAGAGATTTTAAAGTTGTTAGATATTGAAACTATAAATTCTATTTCTGATAGTGTTTGGGTATGTCCAATTCATTGTGTTCCTAAGAAAGGAGTAGTGGATCTGTTGAAGTAAATGAACAGAATGAAATCATACCGACAAGAGAAGTCACTGATTGGCGAATATGTTATTGCTTTTTGGATGCGAAAATTAAATGCCGCCACCAGAAAAGAACATTTCCCTTTACCTTTTTTTAGACCAAATGTTAAGACGTGACTTCGCTGACACAAGTATTATTGCTTTTTGGATGGATATATCGATTATCACCAATTACCTATTGTTTATGAGGATCAAGAGAATACTACATTTACTAGCCCTTACGGAACTTTTACTTTTAGAAGGATGCCCATTGGATTATGTAATGCACCTGCAATATTTCAAAGATGTATGATCTCCATATTTAACAAATTAATAAATAATGGAATATAAGTGTTTATGGATGATTTCTCGGTACTTGGAGATTCATTTGATGCATGCCTATGTAACTTAAAAAAAGTTTTAGAAGTATGTAAAAGAACCAATTTAGTCCTAAACTGTGAAAAGCGTCAAGTTATGGTTGTAGGAGAAATTGTGCTTGGGCATAAATATCTGAATATGGCATGGAAGTAGATCCTGTGAAGATTCAAATTATAGAAAAATTAACACCTCCAACCAATGTGAGAGGGGTAAGAAGCTTTTTGGGACATGCTGGATTCTACAGGCGATATATAAAAGATTTTTCAAAAATAACTAAGCGTATATGCCAAGTTTTGGAAAAAAATAAGATGTTTGATTTTAATGTTGAATGCTTAAAATCTTTCGATTTATTAAAGGAAAAATTAATCGCTGCTCCTACAATAGATTCACCTGACTGGGAGAAACCTTTTGAATTAATGTGTGATGTGAACGATTATGCTATTGGAGTGATTTTAGGATGAAGGTAGGAGAAAATGTTTAAAGTTATATACTACGCTAGTAAAACTCTTAATGATGCTCAAATTAATTACACTACTACAGAAAGAGAGTTATTAGCTATCGTTTATGCATTTGAAAAATTTAGATCTTACTTAATTGGAGCCAAATGTATGGTGCATACTGATCATTCTGCTATTAAATATTTAATGCAAAAGAAGGATGCTAAACCAAGATTAATTTGATGGATTATTTTAATGCAAGAATTCGATTTTTTGATCGTGGTTGATAACCAAATAGCTGATCATTATCTAGACTTGAACAACCTAATTTGGCTGATTTTGAAAAGGAAATAATCGAAACTTTCCCTGATGAGCAGCTATATGATATTACAGAAGGAAATATATCGTGGTATGCTGATATTGTAAACTACATCATTAGTAATATTTTACCACCAGAATTAATAATGCAACAATAGAATAAATTCAAATATGATGCTAAATTTTTATTTTGGGACGATCTTTATCCGTATAAGCAATGTAAATATCTTATTATTAGGAGATGTGTTCCTTACGAAAAAATTGAGCAAATTATTTGAGGATGTCATGATTCTGAATTCGGTGGACATTTTGTAATTGAGAGAACAACACGTAAGATTTTACAATCTGGATTATACTGGCCTACTATTTCTAGAGATTTTTATAGATTTATCAAAACCTCGTGATCGATGTCAGAGAATTGGCAATATATCTTGAAGAAATGAAATGCCTCTTAATTTTACTTTGGAAGTTGAGATTTTTGATGCTTGTGAATTAGATTTTATGGGACTATTTATACCTTCATTTAAGAATTTATATATATTAATTGATGTTGATTATGTATCAAAATGAATTAAGGCAATAAATTTACATAAGTGTGATGCTAGAAGTGTTTCGAGGTTTTTAATGAAAAATATTTTTATAAGATATGGAATGCCTAGAGTAATCATCACTGATGGAGGATCCCATTTTAAGAATAATCTGATTTAGAGATTGGTAGAAAAATATAATATTATGCATAGAATCTCTACAGCTTATCATCCTCAAACTAATGGCTTAGCTGAGGTATCTAATCGTGAAATTAAACGAATTTTAGAAAAAAGCTATAAATCCTAAGAAATTAGATTGGTCTGCTAGATTAGACACCGCTTTATGGGCATACATAACTGTGTATAAAACTCTTATAGGAATGTCCCCTTATAGATTAATTTTTGGAAAGACTTGTCACTTTCCAGTTGAATTAGAATATAAAACATATTGGATGAAAAAAAAAATTAAAATTTAATTTGAAAGATGCTGGTGAGAAAAGACTGTTGCAATTGAATTAGTTGTAAGAAATCAGAAATGAATCATATGATAATGATAGAATATACAAGGAGAGAAGAAAAATATGGTATGATTGAGAATTGTTAAAAAGGAATTTGAACAAAGATAAAAAGTTTTATTATACAATACAGGATTGAAATTATTTCTTGGAACACTGAAATCTAGATGGATAAGACCTTTCATTATCGTAAAAATCTATCAATTTGGAGCTGTGATTTTTGAAGACGCTAAATCTCGAAGAATTTTCAAAGTAAATGGACAAAGATTAAAACCATATTTTGAAGGCTATAAACCTAATGTTAAAGAGGTTTTAATGTTGGATCAACCTGAATAACCTGAGGTTGTGTCGAGTCGACGACGTTAATTCAAGCGCTTTGTGTGAGGCAACCCACAATTATTGAATGTTTTGCTTGTTTGATGTGTTATATTTGTTTGATTGTCACTTATTTAAGTCCTACCCTTCCTTAAATATAAAAAACAACATGAAAACATGAATCAAATTGAATTTTGGAAAAAATTTAGACAAAAAGAAAGTTTGGCAAAAATTGAACTAGTGCCAGACGGCGCCCTATTCAGCGGCAGACTGCGCTGCTGTTCAGAAAATGATTTTTCGTTCTTAAATTCAAATTTTGGTTGTTCTAGGCAGCAATTCTTCAAATTAAA
The DNA here is from genome assembly GCA_022702705.1 of Papilionanthe hookeriana x Papilionanthe teres. Lineage (NCBI taxonomy): Eukaryota > Viridiplantae > Streptophyta > Magnoliopsida > Asparagales > Orchidaceae > Papilionanthe > Papilionanthe hookeriana x Papilionanthe teres. Next base: position 113,624,331 of record CM040431.1, read on the forward strand.
CTCCCAAAAACCGTCCCTAAACACTAAAACCAGAATAGAAATGAAAAAAAAGATCCCAAATCTCATCCAAATGAATTCTGACTCGATCGAAGCTTCAGGATATCAGGTTTTCAACCGTAGAAAGTTTGCCAGTTTCGAAGCACAACGTATATTCAATAATAATATCTCAAAGAAGTGGCTGATTAAGGAGTGAGGCTTTGTGAATCAAGGTTTGAACTCTCCTACTACTCAAATTGAAGAAATCATTGTTCAAATATGTTGGAAAGTGTTATGTTACACTAATGCCGTCATAGTTATCCCTGTTGTAAAAGAATTTTTTGCAAACCTTCATGGAATCAACCAAGAATCAGTCTATGTGCGAGGTAGGTTTTTCACATTTATTCTGCAAAGATTAATGACTTATATATGATTGAGAATGTGTTGATCTGCCACTATTCAAATTTTGCCCTAACGAAAGACAACATGCATGATATATACAGATATTTGACGAATGAAAGTGATGGTTGGGAGATAAGAGATAACATCTATGTGAGTTTTTTTACCACACTGTTGAATACTATATCGAAGCACTTGCATTATTTTATATGTTCAAAATTACTCCCAACTATGAAAATCAATAAAGTAACCAAGGAATGTGCTATCTTAAACTATTGTATTCAAATGGGGATGCCTATTAAAGTTGGTTCTATAATCGTGAAACCTGTTTTATGATTGATCTTACAAGGATCAAAATATGGGCATGGACATCCTTCCAAAATATTTCTCCTCTACGTCAATCACAAGTGACATATGAAAATTGGGAGAGAGTACTTCTACCCTGGAATCCTGAAGTCCCAACAGAAGACCATAGTAACCAGGAAGTTGGAGATATGAATCACATAAGTATCATTGAAGATCAAATCCTCCTTACTTTCCTGAAAGTTCACAGATCATTTTGAAGAAGATTAAGAAATTAGAGAATGAAAGGCAACACCTGATGAATGCAATCAACAATATAACTGACTTCTTTGATCACCTGGGTTGGGGAATGAAAGAACACTTTGATCATGATGGGTACCTAGAAGGAAGTCTGATACGTTTGATGAGAAGAAAGATTTGGATTGAGGAGTGATATACCTAAAATATATAGTGTTTTTAAATACATTTTTATACCTATTTTTTATGATATTGTACTTTAATGGAAGGTATTTTTGTGTTTGTCTTGCAGGTATGATTATAATGAATGACCAACTTCCCATCAGCGCTAAAATTTATTTAAAATTTGAATGGATCGATTCATTTTTGGTGGATAGATTGAATCTAGACATATTTTAAAGAGACCCAAGGCACTTTTGGGAAATTTTAAAAAGAAGACTTGAAGATGAGAAAAATGGTTGTTGTTGGAGGGTGTGATTAGTGTTAAGAGTCAAGTTTATGTTAGAGAGTTATTAAGAGAACACCTTTCAACTTCATCACTTTTATTATCAATTGTATCAATTTTTTATTAAGAGTTCAATAGAGATTTAGAGTCAACAGACCTGGGCTCCAACCTGTATTGTGTCTTGTAAAGGTAAAGCAAAGTTTCAATGGAACTTCAAGAGTCTTGTGGAGAGGATTTTCAGATAAGTGTTTAACTTCATTTTACATTTAGTTTTAAGTAAGACTTGTTGTGTTTTCACTATGATTTCTACTTTGAAATTAAGTTGTGATTGTGTTTTCTCCATTGTTTACGAGTAGTTTTCTTTATATTTTTCCTTTTAAATGATGAAGTAATTAAATTATGGAAGGAAGTTGTGTGAAGTTTATGATTTCAATATTGGAAGAAGTTGTGATGATTCACTACCTTACACTTCATTTACTTCTTGATTTGGCTAATTAAGTTGTTAAAATTTGTTGGGAGATTATGTAAGATCCATTGTGGTATTTTCTCAACGAACAATTTGAAAGAATCACATGGAATTGTATGGATGAGAAATGTAGTCCATATGGTTTGGTGAAAATAAATATGAAGATTTGCTTATAATGGGGAGTAAAATTAGAGGACTTTAGTGTGACAGGAAAGCCCCTTAATTTGGTTTGATGTTAATTTTTTTATAAGATGTTAGCCCCCAAGTGGAGGGAATCGAGAGAATTCCAGAGTGAGAGCTAATATCTTCCCTTTCTAACCCATCTAAATGATTTCAAAGCATCAAATTAACCAATGTTCTTTATAGAACTGTCGACATTATTTTTAGGTTCTGTTGTATTTTTGAAAAGAGGTCGCCTATAGAAATTGTCGGCGAAATTTTTAATTTAATTTAAATATATAATTTGAAAAGTACTATTTGATTTTTTGAAAATAATTTTAAATTTGAAAATTTTAAGATATGAAATCAAACTGATCTCACATCCCGAATAGTTTATATAAATGAGCACCGCACCACAAACTGTGTATCTATCCCGAAGAATAGACACACTACTTGATAATGGGGCTCGATTAGATAAACTAGAAAGGTTTGTGACATCCGTTTGGTCTGCGAACCAATTTTATAAGCCGACAAGTTCCACGCTTAATATAAATAAATTAAGTAGGGTTTATATTACTCAGGTTCTTAAAATTCCCTATAAGGGCAAGCCCCTATAGTTAATTACATCTTAAGTGACGGGAATCACCTAAGAAAACTCTCGATAATAATCGGTAATTCTCCTCTCAAGAATTTCAAAGTTTAAGTTTTCGAAAGGATTGAATTTTGGAATTTCGATAGGGAATGGATCAAGTTTAGATCATTTTGTTTTGGGAATTCGGAGGAAGAAAGGTAGGAGAAATCACAGATTCGAAGCTAACTTCGGCAATTTCCCAACTATCCTATTGTTTGGATTAAATTTAGGAAAGTCCTAATATTTATTTAATGTTTTGATCTTGCCAATTTTAATTAATTAGGACTTATATTCGTATGAGACAATCATACCAATAGCCTTGAAGATATGAGGGTTTATGTTGAACCGAACGACTACCTCAGAGTCCTAAAACCGGTTAGGGCTTAATTTACATGACATGATCATGCAAATGCCTAACGAAGAGGTTGAGGATTTATGTTGCACTAGGCAAACTACCTCGAAGTCCTATGGCTTGGTTATTTAATTCTAAGAAAGTTTCTGTGAAGTAGACTCGAGTTTTCTTGATGACGATGGTCGTGCTTTGCCCACCATGCTCCAAGCTCCTTGTTGTTACGAGAGGTTTAGTTTTAGAAGTCATAAATCAGGAGATGAGAGAAGTATTTCGGTTTAGAGAAAAATCTTAGAGTTCAAGTGTTTTTAATATTTTAATTAAAATAAATCTTAAAGTTGATTATAACAACACCGGTTAAGATCCCACGGTTCCATCCTTCCGGCATCGTTATTTTTATCGGATTCACTTAGTCCAGATGAATTTGCTAAACTCAACTAAATGAGTTCCACACTTTCATTTAGACCGTGGGAAATCCGTTAGCAACACGTAGGTTACATCATCCGAGGTATTCCCGATCATCCAACAAGACTTTTTAATTTAGTTGTAATTGTAGTTTTGCGTTCTGTTTGTGATTAAATTTTGAGTTGTTTTATATTTTGAAATGTTGTGGCGGTGAATTTTATCTTGCAATGACTTTTAATTTAGTTTTGGTTTCAATTTTAGGGACTATCCTAAAGGTGTGGGTTTTCATGCAATAGTTGTTTATCATGCAAGAAAAGTAAAGTGCATTTGCAATAAAGTAAATTTCAAGAAAGTAAATTGCAATAAAATAAAAGCGTACCTGGAGGGTCTTCCCATCATCACAGGCTGCACTTAAACATAATTTAGAATATTTAAGCATTTAAAGCAAGTTCCTCAGTAAAGCTAAGGGAAGGGTTATGGTTTTCTACCAAGTTCCTAATCCTATAGCTAGTCATTTCCTATGACGTCTAGGTTCTTGTGTTTTGGTTTGAGGACAATTTTCTTCATCAAAGAACATTTAAGTTCGATTGTTCTTATAAATATCCTATCATATTGAGGAAGTGCTTAAGAAGAATCTTAAACATCTTTTCGATATTGCTAGAATTGTTTTAAGTCCAAATGAATTTAATTTTACAAATGAATTAATCGTCCGAGAATTCAAGTTTTGTTGTTATCTTGCTCGATGAACTAGGACAATTGAATATCCTATGAGTGAAGTAACACTTCACTTAATACTCCGTTTAGGAGTTATGACAACAAAAAGCTTTCGAGGGCAAATTGATGTTGAAATGGTTTGTGATTTAATTTAATTTCGATTATCGGGTTTAAATTGGGAATAGTGTTCAAGTTGCTTTATTTTGAATTTCTTTATGTCTTAGGTGATGTTATTTTTAATTCAATTTAATTTAACTTTAATTTAATTTAATTTAGTTTAGTTTTAATTTTATTTTAATTTAATTTGATTTTAATTTTAACTTGATTCTATTATTTAATTTAATTTAATTCAATTTAATTTGATTTGATATGCTTTAGTTTAATTTAATTTAATTAATTTAATTTAATTTAATTTAATTTAATTTAATTTTAATTTAATTTAATTTAATGTAATTTAATTTAATTTTAATTTAACTTAATTTAATTTGATTTAATTTAATTTAATTTATTTTAATTTAATTTTATTTAATTCAATTTAATTTAAATTTTAATTTAATTTTATTTTTAATTTTAATTTAATTGAAATTTTAAAAGAGTTTAATTTAAATAATTTAACTTCAATTTAATTTAATGATTAAGTCTTTTAGCATTTTAAATCTTAAACTTGGATCATCATTTTAATTAGGAATTAAATGTTATTGAGATGATTAATTTAGGGATTCTTAAATTAAAGAACAAATCTCTTCCTATTAATATCCCTATTTTAATAATTCCAATTTTATTATTCTTCCAAATTTAATCAATTATTTAATTAAGGTTTATTTCAATTATTTTAAATTGTTTAGTAGGTTTATACCCATTAATTATTCAAATTTCAATCATCCAAATAAGATTAAGATCAAATATTTTACTCTTTAATTTTATTAAGCCTAAAGTTTTGATTAAAGGTTAAAATTTTAATTACCATTTTGCCCCTTCAAGCTTAATAATTTCATAACTCACTAAATTGAGCTTAAATGAACTTGAAATTTTTATGTGACCTTACTCATATGTCAATAAAGACATGAGTGGAGAAAATGTGATTTTTCTGTATTTAATTTATTTATGTAATTATTTTTGGTGGAAAATAGAGATTTCCAAGGAAAATTTAATAATATGACCAAGGGAAAGTTTCTATCCTTAAGAAAATTATGGGACATTCCTAATAACCAAAGGACCACTTGGACCAATTTTGGTGATTTTTTGAATTATATTCTTTTTATTATAATTATTTTGAATTTTGGAGTATTAATTAATTTAAAAATAAAATAAAGGTTGAAAAATAAATTTTATATTTTTCAAAAATCTCTCTGATATCAAGGAAATTAGAGAATCAATTATTACAATTTTCTGATTTTTCTTTGATTTATTAGAATTATTTTAGTGGAAATGCTAAAAAAATACATTTTTTTAATTTTAAGATTACCTAAGGGCTTTAAAATTTAATATCACATCAGATAGACCTAAGAAAAATATAAGGTTTATTCCTAAGTGATTAGAATTCAAAATGTGACATTTTAGTGAATTTTATTATTTTTGTGATTTTTATTATTTTTTATTTATTAAAATATTAAAATAATGCAAAAAATTAAATTTTTAGAAAATTGCAATTTTATTTTCCTTAAATTCCATTGATATCAGAGAGGCTCCAAAACCAATTTGGTGAATTTTTGAAAAGTATTTTGAAAGTTATGAATTTTTAAAGTTTAAATTGGCTAAATGGGTTAATCAACCCATTTAGTATGGCTAACAAGTCGATTGACATCAAATTTTTATGGTGGGTTCCCCGATCCTAAAGGTCGAGTGGAGAATTGATTTCAAGTGAATTTGATGCATGATTAGCTCTAATTAATTAAGGACCTATTTTGGGTTTTTAGGCCAATTAGGGTTATTCCAAGTGAATTAATTCAAAACCTATTTTTCCTAGGGTCCTCTGGTCATAGAAATCATCACCAAATTTTTCTAGAATTTATTTCACAACATGCTAATTATTGGATTTAAAATACTCGAAACAGCAACATGAATTTGAAAAATCAATAACTTGTCATAGGGATGGCCTCGACTTTGGAAAATTCGGGGAATGTTCCCCAATTCGAGGCTTCAAAAGCCCTATGGTCACATTCCATGGTGAATTTCCTATATGCATGGAGAATTAAAATAATGCAGAGGGTAAATAAATAATTAAAAATAAAATACTTGATAAAATTAAATGATTTCTTTTCTACATTATTCTCCTCATGTTCAGCTGAGCGAGAGGGTATTTTTAATTTATTTTTCCGATTTTTCTACACAAAGTTAAGCATTTTTGAAGTTTAGAGAATTAAATAAATCAAAAAATACCCTAATTTCCTACTTATCCACGCGGCACCACGGCATCCTCGGCAGCTCCGAACGCACACGCGTCGTCTTCTGATTCGGCGCCGCCATCCAACTCAGCGCTTCGGGGGCCCGCTGTATCGTTCCGTCTCCTCATCCGGCGCTATCTTGGCCGTCCGTCTGCGCATGTATGGAATGAACGGCATCCGTTCATCGTCCCCAAGCGTCCTCGCCCGAGAGCCGTCCACACTAAAACCACTAAGAACTCACTCATTTCTCGACGGATTTTCGTGTTCTTATGCTCTATGGATTCGTCTTGAAGAGACAAATACATCTATACGGTGATCTTGCATTAAAATTAAAGCATTTGAAATAGAGAATCTCCAGAATCTAGGGATAAAGAGTTAGCTCATACCTTTGCTCAGAGAAGTGTGGCTTCAATCTGAGGGTTGTGTCACTTTTGATTGGGTCCCAACAAGCTCCAGATGAAGTCTCTTGGTCACGGTGAATTGCCTAGAGTATGATTTCGACCAAGCCAGATCACAAAGCTCGGAGTTTAGAACGGATGGGTGGCTTGGAGAGGGGGCTTTTGCTTTGGTGGACTCCTTCCCTTGGTACGGTGAAGGTGTAGGACCAATCGATTTGAGGATTGATCCTTTGTGGAGAAGTGTCCTGGTTTTGGGTGGAATTTTGGGCTGAGAAATTGGGCTCTGTTGGTGGGGATTAGGGCTAATTGTCACTTGGGGATGAGCTTGCTCTAAGTATGGAGAGTGTTCGGAACAATTTTGGCGGGGGTTTCGATGAGGTGCAGGTTCGAGCACCTCTCGTGGCCGAGAGGAGGTGAGGTTTAAATAGGAGAGGGTGGAGGGCCTCCCGGGGGAGTTAGGGCTTGGGATCGAGTTGCTCTTGGCAAGAGAAGAACGAGCTACAATGGCCACTGGGGATGGGGCGGCTCGGTAGATGAGAATTCCAAGTTTGGGCTCACATGTGAGCTCTCGGCACGGTGGTTTCCGGCGGCTGTGGTGGTGGCCGGCCGGGGTCGAGTCACTTGTTGTCATCAGGGAGGTCAGGGCTTGGGCTTAGTGTAGTCATTTAGCCAATGCCATGTGTAAAGAGCTTGGATTGAAATGGAATGGGGAGAAGGCTATTTTGGGTTCAAATGAGTCAACCCATTATTTTGGGCTAGGTTCACCACCCGAGGCCTGGTTTTGGGTTGAAAAGGATCACTTGGGTCAGCCAAGAGAAAATGGTGTGGTCTCCATCCATGATGAGGTGGCTAAGCATGGTTTAGTGTGTGACATGATTAAGGTAAAAAAGGGTTTAAGAAGGATTAGGAAAGGGGGACCTCCCTTTGCCAAATGTGGTAAGGTCACATGTGACCAACTCACATGGCTTACATGTGGCTTAAGAGTGGCTTCATGGCTCCACTTGGCTTTGGAAAAAGTTGGCTTGGTTTCATGAGAATGGTTTTTAAGGATATTGGGTATTTTTGATGGAATTTGGATAAACCCTAATTTGGAATGATTTGATTATTGATTTAGGCTTTAGGGATAATTTCAATTATTGGAGTGATGAAAAGAATGTGTCATATGGGCTTTAGCATAAAGTTTGGGCTTTTAGGAAGGTTTAAGAAAGTGGGCTTTTGGTTTGAAAATAAATTTATGGATGGGAATTTTGTGAAGGATTGGGCCAAACAAATGTTGGGTTTAGCTCATGGATGTGTCATGAGTGATTTGAAGCAAGTTGGGAGTGATTTGGGTTTGAATTGGGTTGAATTTGGGCTTCTTTGGTGAATGGGCCAATATAGGTCAAATTGGGCTAACTTGGGCCAATGTTGGGCTAGGGTTGAAATTGATGTAAAATAAATGTTGGAAAATATTTATGGTAGTGTTTCAAAGAAGTTTTGGCTTTGGTTGAGTTTTGATTTTGGGGTTTGGGTTTATTTGGGTTAGGTTTTGGTTTAGGTCAAAATTGGGCCTTTTAGCTTTGGGTTGAATTTGAGTGGGGTTTGGGTCTAAATTTTGGAGGTTTAGAAAAGGTTTGGGGTTAGTGTTTTGTTTGTGGGGATGCCAAGGAAGGTTTAGAAAAGGTTTGGGGTTAATTGGAGTTGAATTGGGTTAGTTTGGGTTAGGTTTGGGTCATGGGTCCAAATTGGGCTTTAAGGCCAAAAGTGAAATTGGATTCAAATGTCAATAAAATTGGACTTGGATTTGGTCTAGATTGGTGTTGGGAATGTTGAATTGAAGTTTAGAATTGAATTGGACCAGAATTTGGGTCAATTGGATAGGTTTGGTTTGACATTGGGTTCACTTTGGGTTAAAATGGGTCAAATTGGGGGTTTTGATAATAGTGGAGTAAATTGACAAAATTGGCCCATTATGTAGTTGAACAAAATGAAATTGGGAATACTTGGGATTTTCTGGAATTTTCTGGGAATTTTCTGAATTTTTGGATTTTTGGGTCAAGAGGGGTATTTTTGGGTATTTGGAGGGTATTGGGAGGTATTTTTGGAATTTTTGGTATTTTTGGCTCTGGATGGTCAATTTGAGTGATGTGTGAATGTTTGGGATTGGTCTTGAGGAATTTTGGGTGATTTGGAGATTTTTGGAAAATTTTAAGGGTTCTGGGTAGGCTAGGCGGGTGTAGGGTCCAGGGGGTCAAAAATTGAAAATTTGGAATAATGAAGATTGAGTAATTGTAAGTGGAATGAAATCATTTTAGTTGAGCCATGAAGCCATATTAAGCCCACATGAACCATGAAGGGACTCATTTGAGGCATCCACTATGTTGTTCCTAACCCTCTTAGCCAAGGGCTTAGGGGTTAAGGACCATCCATGTGAATCACCTTTATGAGTCAGGAGGTCAAGTTAGGTATGGATGTGTTTTTAGGATGTGTGTGAAAGTGTAGTGTATAGGTGTAGTGTGTGTGTAAGTCAGCCCTTCACCATACCAGGCCACCCAGGGTAGTCCTAAGGCCAAAGAGTCCTATAGGAACTCATCCTTTAAACTTCCACATTTGATTTCAACCCTCTAGGTGATTAGGGGTCTACAATCAAGTTTGGTGGAGTTTGCGGGGAGTTAAGAAGTGGTTTGAATTTCTAAGTGGTGCGTCCCAATTCTAATCCTCTAAGATAGTCAAAGGAAAAGCCTAAGGCTAGATCCTAAGTACTAAAGAGAAGAAGAGAAGACCTCATCAAAAATGAGGTCAGCAAATGGACCCCCAATAGGTGTGTTGTGCTAACCAAGAGCACCGCGCGTATTGGAGTTGACCGAAAAGATCAACAAAACCAACACAGATGTCCAAGTGACAAACTTAGGACGAAGTAGAAAAATTTCCGCTGGGGAGTGTCAAGTATATCTCTGAGACTGGAGATTCCTGAACTCTCGCTGGGGAAAGGGAAAGGAGGTGAATTCCAAATCACATGACCTGGGGGAATTTCAATTTAGATTTTATTTTGTTTCAATTTAAGTTTTGATGTGTGGGCTTAGATTTTAGTTTGAGTTTTAATTTAAATTGAAGTTTTGTCAAAATTAATTTGAAGGGATTTGAACTGGAAATGAAAATTGGAATTTCATGGTTTTAGATGTAACATCTTCAACCTCAAAAGAAAATTGAATTGATCGGATTGAATCATTGCAACGAGGAGAGATCTCAGAGCAATGCGGTATTGGATGTAAAATCCTTAACTTCAAGAGTTTGATTTTGATGTATTTCATTGCGATAGGGAAGAAATCCTAAAGCAATGCAGTCTCGGATGTAAAATCCTCAACCCCAAAAGTTTGATTTTGATGTATTTCATTGCAAATAGGGAAAGAATCCTAAAGCAATGCAGTCTCGGATATAAAATCCTCAACCCCAAGAATTTGATTTTGATGTATTTCATTGTGATAGGGAAAGAACCTAAAGCAATGCAGTCTCGGATGTAAAATGCTCGACCCCAAAAGTTTGATTTTGATGTATTTCATTGCAGTAGGGAAAGGATCCTAAAGCAATGCAGTCTCGGACGTAAAATCCTCAACCCCAAGAATTTTGATTTTGATGTATTTCATTGCGATAGGGAAAGGATCCTAAAGCAATGCAGTCTCAGATGTAAAATCCTCGACCCCAAAAGTTTTATTTTGATGTATTTCATTGCAAATAGGGAAATAATCCTAAAGCAATGCAGTCTGGGATGTAAAATCCTCAACCCCAAGAATTTGATTTTGATGTATTTCATTGCGATAGGGAAATAACCTAAAGCAATGCAGTCTCGGATGTAAAATCCTCGACCCCAAAAGTTTGATTTTGATGTATTTCATTGCAAATAGGGAAAGAATCCTAAAGCAATGCAGTCTCGAATGTAAAATCCTCAACCCCAAGAATTTGATTTTGATGTATTTCATTGCGATAGGGAAAGAACCTAAAGCAATGCAGTCTCGGATGTAAAATCCTCAACTCCAAAAGTTTGAATTTGATTGAGGTTTGATTTGAGATTTGGAAAGATTGAATTTGAAATTTGATTGAGATTTGATTTGAGATTTGGAAAGATTGAATTTGAAATTTGATTGAGATTTGATTTGAGATCTGGAAGGTTGAACTTGAAATTTGATTGAGATTTGATTTGAGATCTGGAAGGTTGAATTTGAAATTTGATTGAGATTTGATTTGAGATTTGGAAAGATTGAATTTGAAATTTGTTTAAGATTTGATTTGAGATTTATATTCATTTTGTTTGTCTTTAACGATTCAAATTTATTTTATCATTCATTTAATGTTCATGTGAATTTTGGCGTTCATCATCTTTTTTATTTAGATTTTTAAGGAAAGTTTTCTTTTATTCTTTTTGTTTCTTTTCTGTTCTTTGTTCGAAGTTCATTTAACTTTAATGGCGTTTCCCAGTCAATTTGCACAAAAGAGGTGAAGGCCAAAAATGTGTCATGGTCACTTTCATTCCAATCATGCTGAAGATACATCATACAACTCGATCTGGAATACATCTCATACAATCCATGTAGACTAAAAACGGATTATGTATGATCTTTGTCGATCCATCCAAAAAAAGTATCTGTCAGAAATCCATATCTGAATAGTGAGGTACATGGTCAATAACATCACCTTCCAAGCCATCCTTGACAGGGATGCCGTATGGATGTACATTGGAGGTGTGATATTTTCCATGTAACTCACAGCTCGTAAGGCCGGAGGCTCTCTAGCTCGGGTACGGTCGGAAGTGGTAAGGTGCTTTCTCGTCATCCATCCTTCTGAAAGTAACTGAGATCCGCTCCACGGGTACTCCTGGTATGCAATGTTTAGCGACATCTGCTCCATTGCCCTTCAGTATCATGAAGGAACCTACCGGTAATGGTATCTTTACCGGCCCTCGGAACTCACCTGGGCCCGCTATCCGGAGGTCAGATTCGAACATGATATTACACTCATTCGAAAAGAAACCGTGCGAAAGGTCGACAAAGTCGTGGTGATCTATGTGCGGGGGTATGCGATCACCCTTCTTGTAGATGTTAATGATGCAAGCCGGTAGGTATGCAATCTGCTGGCGAGTACCCTCCATGTTATCATTCTCTTTACCATCCTTTTGATGACTAATGGCATTGGATCCACACGGCCATGATGGAGTATCCCCGGTGGGTTTCCCTTCCTGTCTTCTGCGAAGTTGTAGCGACATCCACATTGTATTGTAATTCTCCCTTTCCCCGGCATCCATCTCCGGGGTTCCGAGTAAGTGTTTTCTCTTAGGCGGCCCGCTCAGCCCATTCTTTTTAAATACCGGATGCGATCCACGATTTGTTGTTGTTCGTATTCGAGAACAAGTACGTATGTAGCTCGAGGCCTTCTAGTATATTGATCCTCCTGCCTCGATTCTCTCGAAGTATTCAAAAGTTTTCTTCTCGACATTCGCATTCTTTCTAGCTCGTATTCCGAAATAATGCGTAAATGGCGAGGCACAGTGATGTACTATGGGATATACGGCTCAATCCCTTCACGTTCTCCTGCAAACCTCGGCTCCTCGGGGATGGTGTCCGTCGGGACATCCTCCGGGGTTACTTCTGCAACAAGGTTATGCATTATTGGTGACTTTATCTGGTGGCGTGGTAGCCTTCCTTCTTCGATCTTTTTGAGATTTCCCCGGTCTCTTCGTTATCCTCGGAGTCGGCCTCCTTTCTTCGAGTTCTGGTGAGCGGGTGTCCTTGAAGTGTATGCACGCGGCGAGCAAGCTGCCTCGTCGCGCTGGTCACGTTGCTAGTTTAGTTAACATCTTGCGGATACGACGATTTTTATTTCTTCGTCGGAGTTGCTGTGAGAGTAGCTCTTCGTACTTCTCGAGTTTCGTGGGCGCGGCGCTGACGAGCACTGCCCTCTCGTTGTAGCGACTACAAACTTAATTCTCTTGTCTTCTTCGGTGCTTATTTTCCTTTTCTTCTTGCTTGGAGTGGTGGCTTGGGCCACCCACTTTCATTATCGTCCGACTGGGCGGTTCCTCTCGATCGGCTGGGACCCGGTCGCTTTCCTCGTATTGCGAGCCTGTTGGTGCGAAGTCCGAGTCAATCTACATTATCGCTCCATCTTTCACCCTCTTTTCGTTGAGTGCAAGGCTTACGCCATTTCTAAAGTTCGGGACCAACCGCCCGTTCGACATTTCCATGAGAAAAGACAAGGAAAAGGATCGGAGGTCGTACTTAAGAACAAGAACATTAAGAAAAAGTTTATTAAAGACAGTTTTTTTTATTCATTACTTTTATATTTTTTAAATTCAACAGGAATGAAGTGGGATAAGATCAGGAAAGAGATTTTGATATGGAAGAGAAAACAAGGAAAACTTTATTATCATGATTTTATTATATTTTTTTAGCACATTTTTTATTATTTTGGGTTCGGACCCAGTCATAAGTAATTACTTTGCCTGTGCTTCTAGGGATGAAGAATTCATTCCTTCGAAACATCAGGTAGCATAATACTTCTTCAAGTACCGTCCGTTGATCGGAAGCATATTTCGTTCTCCTTGGCAATTCACTAGCTGGTAAGAGCCTCCTGAGTAGACTGCCTCAACCACAAACGGCCCTTCCCAAGTGGGTTCAAATTTTCCTCCTATCTTGCTGTGTGCAAGAATAGGTCTTTTGAGAACAAGAACTAAGTCACCAACTTTGAAGGTTCTTGGGCGGACCAATCTGTCATGGGCTTGAACCATCTTGGCTTGGTATAGTTCAAAATTATGCTGCGTTGCAAGTCCTTTCCCTTCCAGGCTTTCCAATTCTTCTAGTCGTAATTTGGCATTCTCTTCTGTCGTGATTTTGTTTGCGACTGCGATTCTGAGTGAAGGAAGTTGGACCTCTAAAGGTAACACTGCCTCGGACCCATACACCAGGGCGTAAGGTGTAGCTTGAGTAGGAGTTCTGAAGGTTGTCCGGTAGGCTCATAAGGCTTCTAATAACTTCTCGTGTCATTTTCTTTTATTATCAACCAATATTTTCTTCAAGATTTGAACGAGAATTTTGTTAAAAGCCTCGACCAAGCCGTTTGCTCTTGGGTAGTAAATTGTTGAATATCGCCGATCGATTCCGTGTCTCCCGACAAAATTGTTGATTTATGTGCTTCGAATGCTGACCCATTATCCGAGATGATCTCGCGCGGCACTCCGAAACGGTAGACAACTTGGTTCTTGAAAAACGTAGCATGTGGTGTGCTTTCACTTCTCTAAGTGGAGCTCGCCTCTGCCCACTTGGAAAAGTAATCCGTAGCCGCAAGAATGAAGCGATGTCCTTTTGAAGATGGTGGTTCTATTGGACCCACTATATCCGTGCCCCAACATTCGAATGGCCACGATGCAATTGTCGGATGTAGCACATTTGGAGGTTGGTGTAGAACCACTCGGTGCACTTGGCATTGGTGACGGCTCTTGGCGATTTTCATGCGGTCGGTCATCATCGAGGGCCGGTAGTACCCTAGTCTTTTAATTTTCATTTTCATCTTCGGAGCCGAGCGGTGAGCGCCACGGAGTCCTGAATGCACCTCTTTAACAATTTCACGGGCCTCGGACCCGCTTAGGCACCTTAGCCACATTTGATCAAAAGACTTTACGTATAACGTGTTGTTTATTAATGCGTAGGACGAGTTCTTTTCTTGATCCGATGGGCTAGCGACCTATCGTCCGGTAGTTTTCCTATTTGCGGGTAGTCTATTAATGGATGTTGCCAATCTTCTATGTTTTTACATCCTTCGTTGCAGCCGATTCTTTTTCTTTTTATGATTTGTGTATTGTGTACTATGTCGAGCTCGTGATAGGACTCGACGTCCGTGAACCGACACTTCTGCGACTCATCTTGCGGACATGCAAATTCTTTTGCGAGACGGGCTAGCGCATCTCGCTAAAGCCTTTTCTTTTCGGGAATTTTGTAGATTGTCACATTCGGAATCTGTTCCAACAACTTGTATGGCATACCGGAAGTATTGTTCGAGTCTTTGTTTTAAAATTCTATCTCGTCCGGCGATCCGTTGAATGAATAACTGTGAATCCCCGTAGATGTTGATGTCCGTTATTCCCATTTGAATAGTTAATTCCAGATCCGTTATGAGGGCTTCATATTCACGCTTCGTTGTTTATACACGGCTCTGTCGAGTGGTAGGAGTATCTTAACATCCCCCGCTCCGGTGTTATAAAGATTAATCCGATCCCCGCCTTACCGGGCACTATCACTTGTGATTCTTCATCTTTGTGTCTTGAAGATGCTCCATCGAATTATAATTCCCAACGTCGATCATCAGTGGTCTTCTAGGCTCATTGTTTGTTCATCCGGCAAGTCGTCATTAAGAGGAGATTACGCCGGCAAAGGGTGTCGTTGCTAGGAAGTCTGCTAGGACTTGTCCCTTTACGGCACGAAGAGGCATGAAAGTTATATCGAATTGCAATAATATCATTGACCATCTGGCAAGTCTGCCGGAAAGCGTTGGACGAGTCATCAAGTATTGCAATGGATTAAATTTCGAGATCAGGTTGACCTTATGAGAAAGTATGTAGTGCCTGTGTTTTTAAGCGGCGAAGATCAGGGCCAAACAATGCTTTTCAATTGCGGAATACCTTATTTCCGTCGGAAGTAAACGACGGCTTAGGTAGTAAAGAGCATTTTCTTTACCCTCATCATTGACACAGGCTAACAGTGGCTCCAAGAGAGTCGTCTAAAGCCGCGGTATAAATTATCAACGATCTACTCGAGGCCGAGGCCGCTAAGACGAGGAGGTGTCATTAAATATTGTTTAATGTCCTTGAAGGCCCTCTGGCATTTCTCTTCCCAAATAAATTTGGCGTCCTTTTTAACTAATGATGAGAAAGGCTGACACCTACCTGACAAGTTTGAGATAAAGCGTCGAAGATATGCCAACTTCCCTTGAAAAGATCGTAGTTGTTTTAAGGTTTTGGGAGGCGGCATTTCTAAGATAGCTTTAATATTTTCCGGGTCTATTTCAATTCCAGGATATCAGACAACGAATCCTAAGAATTTCCCGGAGGTGACGCCGAAGGCGCATTTTAAGGGATTCATCTTAAGGTTAAATTGTCTTAATCGTTCGAAAACAATTCTCAAATCATACAGGTGGTTTTCCTTTACTTTGCTTTTGATGACCACATCGTCCACGTAGCATTCGACTTGATTGTGGATGAGATCATAAAAATTCTTGTCATCGCTCTCTGATATGTTGCTCCTGCGTTCTTCAGTCCGAATGGCATCACTGTGTAGCAATATACTCCAATCGACGTTCTGAATGTTGTAAGTTTTTCATCTTCCGGAGCCATTTTTATCTGGTTGTATCCTGAAGATCCATCCATGAATGAGAATATTTCATGTGTTGAAGCAATGTCGATCATTAATTCTGGGATCGGTAGAGGGAATTCATCTTTTGGACATGCCTTGTTTAAATCTCTGAAATCCACACAAATTCCGATCCGACCATTCTTCTTCCCGGCCGGCACCACATTGGCTAACCAAGTCGGGTATTGTTCTTCATGGACAAATTTAGCGTCTATTAGCTTTTTAACTTCAGCTATGACTTGTTGTTCAATTTCTAGACGCATTCTTCTGAGACCTTGTCCGACCAGGACGAAGCGGGATCCACTCCTAGCTTATGGACTGCGACCTCTGGAGCTAATCACGGCATCTCATCGTAGCTCCAAGAAAAACAGTCTTTAAATTTCAATAGTAACTTGATTATTTCTTCGTAGTCTTCTTTATTGAGTAAGGAGCTAACAAAGGTAGGTCTAGGCTCTTCGCTAGTCCCTAAGTTAACTTCGATTAACTCATCTATTGTAGATTTAATCTCTTCTTCGAATTCTAGTGGAGCGTCTCCAATTTGTAAATCTTCGAGTTCTTCTGTAGCTTCCATGCAGTTTTCATTAGACTCGCAAGTGACAACCAAGAAAAATTCAGTATCGTCAACTGATCCCACTGTGCCGAATCCGAGACCATGCTTTGAATTGGGTGGACGACAGGAGTTATTCCATAGTTTTTCAAAATGTTGTGATTGACCTTTTATCCATTGTCGAGGTAAGAAACCACGCTGAATTAAATTTTGAACACAGGGAGAGTACCACTCAAAAGGTAATTCCATTAATTTTGATGAAGTGACATCTTCAAATTGTACATTATTTTCAGTTTTGGAGGAAGGAGCACCTCTGTAGAATTTGATTGGCTTTGCACCGCCGCTACGTACCTCTTTGACCACCATACCCTCGATCTTATTAGAATGGATCGGGGTCGGGGTCATAAGTATGTACATAGTGGTTAATCTTCTCGTACATCGATTTATATTCTTCATTCTTATCATCTTCGATAGGGATCCCGAATCGTGGCTTCTTCCGACTTATTGTCGCTTGCTTCTTGTTTGATCTCTTTTCTTCTTCGAACTATCTTCCCAATCAACATTGATGGCTGGTTTCCTCTGTCCAACCTGTCCTAACGTCTACGCCACGACCTCGTCCCCGCCTCGACCTCGGATGCGAGTTGTGGAGAAACCTTCACCATCTCGCCGTAAGGGAGTGGTGAGTGACTGTTGGACTAGAACTTCAGGTCCTTCGTCATCCCGAATTTCCTTCGCTTCATTTGTTATGGCATCTCTGGAGAAGATTGTTTTCTTCGGAGGTGCATAATAAGATGCATCTTCATGGATTACAATCTCATGTACGGAGAATGGTTGTAAGTCACCTTTGATGCACTCTGTTCCCCTCCATCGTAGTATTTGATGCAACTGATGTAGAGATGATGGTACCATCCGATTTTCATGTATCCATGGTCGGCCCGAGTAGAGCGTTGAATGACGTTTCTGAATCAATTATGTGAAATTTCGCGGTTGTCTTTGCCAAGTCACCGGTCTTCATTAGCGGTGTTATTGATCCGAGGGCTCTTTCTCCTTTCTGGTTGAATCCTCTTAATAACATTTTGTCCGCTTCGAGCTCACGAGCATCAATTTCCAAGTATGCTAGAATTCGAAGATTCATTATATTGATTGATACTCCTGGATCCACCAATACTCTGGAGAGTGTAAACTTCCCAATTGTAACTGAAATGTACAACGGTCGGTTGTGGTCTACCGTCCCAAGTAGTAGGTCATTATCCGTGAAGGTAACACCTTGCTGTTCCTTTAACGAGCAAACCTCATCTAAGGAATCTCCAGTCATTTGAGCTAAGAAAATTTCTGGATCAAGCAAGGCCTTGATCAGAGCTTCTCTCATCTCTTTTGATAAGATGAGAGAGTCGTAGATGCTTAGTTTGGCCGGTAGTTTCCTAAGATGGGCTAGCACGTTGTAGTCCACTTTATTTCCATGTGTCTCGATTTCTTCCCGAATGGGTATTTCTTCTGTCGGGGTTGGTTCTTCCTGCACAACCACCGCTTTCCTTTGTCCTTTGGACCCATTCTCGGAGGTAGAACTTTTCCACTTCTTAAGTTGACTTCTGTAATTTCTCCTGAATCCGGTATTGAGTTTGTCGGTGTTTCCTCCCGAATCGGAATGACGAGTTCTTCCGGATTAGCTTTGGAGTCTGAAGGCTCTAACACTATTGTGACTGAAGCTCCTCGAAACTCGCAAATAGATTCATTGCTTGTTGAACTCATGTAGCCTCCTTGGTGGATGTCTTCTTCATCATTGTGATCGTCGAGATTTTGTATGATTTGAGAATTGTTACTTGTATCGGAATCGATGTCCGGATTAGGTTGGTTGTCGCTAGTTACGTAATCGTTAGAAACAATCAAAACGTAGCCAACGCCATAACCCTTATCATTATAAGATCCCACCGGAGTGAGCAAATAATCATACAGAGTCAAAGGTTCGAGGGATTTCTCCCCCGAATCAGAAACAACCATCCTTGGATAAGCAGCCCCTAGTCTAGCCTTAGGAGCCTCGGTCTTCTCTTCTTCGTCGATTTTCTTCTTCTTTTCAATTGTCTCTTGTTGAGGTGGTTCTTCTATCGCAAGTGATAGTTTCGACTTAACAGGTTTCGAACTCTGAATTGAGGTTCGCACCGAAGCGGTTTGGATGTGATCCAAAATCTTCTTTGAAGACATTGTCCAAGCGGTAGTCCATCCATCATTAGTCGTATAGGGATCTATTGGAACAACGAGATCCGTTGAGTTAACATTGACGGAACCTCCTTTCTGGGGTTCCTTCATGTACTCCTTCGGGATCGTTATATTCCCTTTCCGAAGATTGTCGTTGAGCCAGCTTTTGAAGGTAATACAATATTCTATCTTATTCCCAAGCATCCGGTGGTAAGGGCAAAAGTTGGGATCACCTTTCTTGTTGACTTCTTCTGGTCTCTCAGGTTCTGGTAGTTGGAAATCTGGAGTCTTCATCAGACTGCGGAACATTTTTGGCACTGCCTCATTCTTGAACGGATAGTCCCTGCTCAGAAGCTCCCTTAACGTACGTTGCGGATGAGGCGGTTGTTCATACTTGTTGAGATGATCGATAGGCTGGGTCGGGGTTGCTTGGTAATTCCGTTGAGGTTGCTTCGCGGCTGTTCGACGGTATTTGTATCGGCTGCTTGCCTTTATCGACAGCTGTGACGATCCCAGACTTCTTTTCAAAAGTTTTCACGGGCTTCTGTTTGTCTGTTTTGTCGATGAAACTTAATTGCTTCGCCTCCTCTTGCAAGCTTCCGTCCTTGCTTAACAATTTCTCGAAAGTCTTAATAGTAAATCCCTTGAGGAGAAGTGCTATCGGGCCATGAATGCTTTTCAGTAAAATGCCGACTGCATGCTGTTCTTGTAGTTGTAGTTCACACTTCATACTTAGGTTCCTCCATCGAAGTATGTAGTCCACCAAGGTTTCGTTGGGTTTCTGCTTTTCTACCACTAAATCACCTATAGTGATGTGGTGCTGAGCTCCGGCAAATCGCTTGATGAAGAGGTTCTCTAGTTCTGAAAATGTCTTCATCGAACCGTTTAGTAATTCTGCATACCAATCAAAGGCGATCCACGACGAGTCGGCGACAAATTGTCGGAAGAGTAAAGCATCACTTCCGCCGGCATTGCAACAACTGGCATGAAAATGTGCAACATGCTACCGAGGGTTTCCGGTTCCATCAAAGGTCTTGAACAGAGGTGGTACGAAGCCTTTCGGATATTGGATAGCGTCGAATTCTTCAGGGTAAGGTCTACCCGTCCGAATGGATGTCCCGCTCTTTGATTGTGCCAAGGCTTCTCGCACCTACTGTTCCACCATGTTCTTAATATCCTTTTCCGGAATCATGCTTTGTGTTGTATCCTTCTTTAATTGATCATCCCCGTTGACGGACGTAATCTCCTTTCCTCCGTCTACAATGTGAATGACCTCTGGGGGTGTCTCTCTTTGGGGTTGCACTTGACTCTGGAGAGTGGCTAGGGCTACAGCCATCTCTTCCATCCTTTTTGCCATTTGGGCGATCATATCATCTTTCTCTTGAAGCTGCCTCCTCATTACTTCCGGTTCCTCTCTTTCTGAGCTGCAGGGGCACCTTGTGAAGCTGACGAAGCTTGTGTTTCAACCATGTTAATTTCTGCATACTCATCATCCATGAACTCTGACGAATCAATCTCATCTCCGAATTTCTCTTCTCTTTCCCTTGTTAATCGCCGAATATCAGTTCTTAGCTTTTCCATAGAATCTTCTAGTGGTTTTTTCTGTACATCCTTGCAGTTGTCATGTGATAACTGTCGGGTTTCCTTCTCATGAGTCTCCTTTATTGCAGTAGCACTTTCTTCGGATTCAAGTCTCCTGATGAGACTTTCCTTCTCAGGTTGTTGTTTCAATCTTAATAGTCCAGTAGTGGGACGCCATACCATCCTTCTAGCAGCAGAAGGTCTAGGACCGGATGGTCCGTCGCCCAAATGCCTTGGAAGGTGGTATCCTCCCTAATCTGTAGCCCTGAAACAACGACAGGTGGACTAGCTTTCATTCTCTTATTTGGCTTTTCCGCATCGATAGCAGGTTCTACTCGTGGCCCAAGATGGGACTTGGCTGGCACCTGCCCTATCCTTCTTAAAATCTCTAACACAGGGCATTTTTCTTTCTTTGCTAACTTTTCTATCAGGGTTTGCAGTCGAGCAAATGGCATAGTTCTGGCCCTTTTCTTACGGCTATCGTTGTAATATACGGGCTGAGGCAATGTGGCAGCAATCTTGCGAACATTTTCTTCATCCTCTACGGCGGAGAGGGGATGGAATCTACTTCCTCCCAAAAGTGGTATGTATTCAGGCAGCGGTGTATATTCGGGCAGTTCTGGGATTTCCTCTAGGAAAGCAACTTCAGCGGCTCTGGCTTCTCTAGCCATCCTTCTACTTCTGTTCCTTCTCTGAGTCCGTGTCAGCGATGAAATTCTAGAGCTGGAGCCGATTTCAAAAACAGAAGGTCTCACAGGAAGGTCTGTACCCTCCACGGTAACAGGTTCATCATAGTTCTGAACTTCCTTTCCCTTTAGTTTGGCAGAAGCTGGGGTACGTACGGAGACAACTAGACCGATGGGGGTAGCAACAACGAGTCCTTCCGTGGACAACGATACTCCTCCCGAGTTGGAATCTTTTGCGAGAGGAGGGAATTCATGAGTTGACTTAAGGTTGAACTCAATCAACGGCTTCTCAGTTTCTGGTACTTTGCTTGTGAGTGAAAATAGAGTGACGTCGGAGATTTTGATGTCAGTGTCCCCGAATCCTTGTCCGAATCGAATAATTCCATTATCAGGCAGTTCGTCTTTGAACATGGCCAAGTCGAGTCCGTTGACGAAGGAGAAGATCAGTTTTGGGGCTTCCATTTCTGCAGGGCAGATTCCAAGTGTTAGTCCCCGAATCGTGCTTCTTCTTATCGTATAACTTATGACAAAAAAGAAAGAGTCCAAACACATTTCTGTTTATCTTAGTGTATTTGTGGTATTAAAGGAAAATTGTCTTTTCGGAAAGATTTGTTCGTTAGGAGGGAGAATTATTAAAAGAAGGAGAGTTGTAGGAAGGGTAAAAGGAATTGATTAGGAACTGGAAAAGGAAGAGAAAGTCTTGCAGAAACTTCTCGACCCGCAAGACCGCTCCTAAAATAATACCTATGTGGGGTCCACCCCACCTCAGAAATGAGGTAAAAGGATCTCAGAACCTCTCTATTTAGGGGTGTCTAAACAGAGGCTCCTAAATCCGAGAGAATGTTGGCTATACTTGTTCAAGGTAGAAATGAACATAGTATTCCAACGGAAAGAAGGGTAGTTTGATCCACAAGGGACATGGATACACTACCGATTTTTGAAAGCAGAATTATCTGATTAAAATGGAGAGAGGAATTCTCCCTAGCGGAGTCGCTAGAAATTGTCGGCATTATTTTTTGGTTGTGTGTTGTATTTTTGAAAAGAGGTCGCCTACAGAAATTGTCGGCGAATTTATTAATTTAATTTAAATATATAATTTGAAAAGTACTATTTGATTTTTTGAAAATAATTTTAAATTTGAAAATTTTAAGATATGAAATCAAACTGATCTCACATCCCGAATAGTTTATATAAACGAGCACCGTACCACAAACCGTATATCTATCCCGAAGAATAGACACACTGCTTGATAATGGGGCTCGATTAGATAAACTAGAAAGGTTTGTGACATCCGTTTGGTCTGCGAACCAATTTTATAAGCTGATAAGTTCCCCTGCTTAATATAAATAAATTAAGTAGGGTTTATATTACCTGAGTTCTTAAAATTCCCTATAAGGGCAAGCCCCTATAGTTAATTACATCTTAAGTGACGGGAATCACCTAAGAAAACTCTCGATAATAATCAGTAATTCTGCTCTCAAGAATTTTAAAGTTTAAGTTTTCAAAGGATTGAATTTTGAAGTTTCAATAGGGAATGGATCAAGTTTAGATCATTTTGTTTTGGGAATTCAAAGGAAGAAAGGTAGGAGAAATCACAGATTCGATGCGAACTTCGGCAATTTCCCGACTATCCTATTGTTTGGATTGAATTTAGGAAAGTCCTAATATTTATTTAATGTTTTGATCTTGCCAATTTTAATTAATTAGGACTTATATTCGTATGAGACAATCATACAAATAGCCTTGAAGATATGAGGGTTTATGTCGTACCGAACGACTACCTCGGAGTCCTAAGACCGGTTAGGGCTTAATTTACATGACATGATCTTGCAAATGCCTAACGAAGAGGTTGAGGATTTACGTTGCACTAGGCAAACTACCTCGAAGTCCTATGGCTTGGTTATTTAATTCTAAGAAAGTTTTGCTGAAGTAGACTCAGGTTTTGCTGATGACGATGGCCGTGCTGCCCACCATGCTCCGAGCTCCTTGTTGTTACAGAGGTTTAGTTTTAGAAGTCATAAATCAGGAGATGAGAGAAGTATTTCGGTTTAGAGAAAAATCTTAGAGTTCAAGTGTTTTTAATATTTTAATTAAAACAAATCTTAAAGTTGATTATAACAACACCGGTTAAGATCCCACGGTTCCATCCTTCCGGCATCGTTATTTTTATCGGATTCACTTAGTCCAGATGAATTTGCTAAACTCAACTAAATGAGTTCCACACTTTCATTTAGACCGTGGGAAATCCCGTTAGCTACACGAAGGTTACATCATCCAAGGTATTCCCGATCATCCAACAAGACATTTTAATTTAGTTGTAATTGTAGTTTTGCGTTCTGTTTGTGATTAAATTTTGAGTTGTTTTATATTTTGAAATGTTGTGGCGGTGAATTTTATCTTGCAATGACTTTTAATTTAGTTTTGGTTTCAGTTTTAGGGACTATGCTAAAGGTGTGGGTTTTCATGCAACAGTTGTTTATCATGCAAGAAAAGTAAAGTGCATTTGCAATAAAGTAAATTTCAAGAAAGTAAATTGCAATAAAATAAAAGCATACCTGGAGGGTCTTCCCGTCATCCCAGGCTGCACTTAAACACAATTTAGAATATTTAAGCATTTAAAGCAAGTTCCTCGGTAAAAGCTAAGGGAAGGGTTATGGTTTTCTACCAAGTTCTTAATCCTATAGCTAGTCATTTCCTATGATGTCTAGGTTCTTGTGTTTTGGTTTGAGGACGATTTTCTTCATCAAAGAACAATTAAGTTTGATTGTTCTTATAAATATCCTATCATATTGAGGAAGTGCTTAAGAAGAATCTTAAACATCTTTTCAATATTCCTAGAATTGTTTTAAGTCCAAATGAATTTAATTATACAAATGAATTAATCGTCCGAGAATTCAAGTTATTTTGTTATCTTGCTCGATGAACTAGGACATTTGAATATCCTATGAGTGAAGTAACACTTCACTTAATACTCCGTTTAGGAGTTATGACAACAAAAGCTTTCGAGGGCAAATTGATGTTCAAATGGTTTGTGATTTAATTTAATTTCAATTATCGGGTTTAAATTGGGAATAGTGTTCAAGTTGCTTTTTTTTTAATTTCTTTATGTCTTAGGTGATGTTATTTTTAATTCAATTTAATTTAACTTTAATTTAATTTAATTTAGTTTAGTTTTAATTTTAATTTAATTTAATTTAATTTTAATTTTAACTTGATTCTATTATTTAATTTAATTTAATTAATTTTAATTTGATTTGATATGCTTTAGTTTAATTTAATTTAATTAATTTAATTTAATTTGATTTAATTTAATTTTAATTTAATTTAATTTAATTTAATTTAATTTAATTTAATTTAATTTAAATTAAATTAATTTAATTTGATTTAATTTAATTTAATTTGTTTTATTTTAATTTTATTTAATTCAATTTAATTTAAATTTTAATTTAATTTTATTTTTAATTTTAATTTAATTGAAATTTTAAAAGAGTTTAATTTAAATAATTTAACTTCAATTTAATTTAATGATTAAGTCTTTTAGCATTTTAAATCTTAAATTTGGATCATCATTTTAATTAGGAATTAAATGTTATTGAGATGATTAATTTAGGGATTCTTAAATTAAAGAACAAATCTCTTCCTATTAATATCTCTATTTTAATAATTCCAATTTTATTATTCTTCCAAATTTAATCAATTATTTAATTAAGGTTTATTTCAATTATTTTAAATTGTTTAGTAGGTTTCTACCCTTTAATTATTTAAATTTTAATCATCCAAATCAGATTAAGATCAAATATTTTACTCTTTAATTTTATTAAGCCTAAAGTTTTGATTAAAGGTTAAAATTTTAATTACCATTTTGCCCCTTCAAGCTTAATAATTTCATAACTCACTAAAATAAGATTAAATGGACTTGAAATTTTTATGTGACTTCACTCATATGTCAATAAAGACATGAGAGGAGAAAATGTGATTTTTCTGTTTTTAATTTATTTATGTAATTATTTTTGGTGGAAAATAGAGATTTCCAAGGAAAATTTAATAATATGACCAAGGGAAAGTTTCTATCCTTAAGAAAATTATGGGACATTCCTAAAGACCAGAGGACCACTTGGACCAATTTTGGTGATTTTTTGAATTATATTCTTTTTATTATAATTATTTTGACTTTTGGAGTATTAATTAATTTAAAAATAAAATAAATGTTGAAAAATAAATTTTATATTTTTCAAAAATCTCTCTGATATCAAGGAAATTAGAGAATCAATTTTTACAATTTTCTGATTTTTCTTTGATTTATTAGAATTATTTTAGTTGAAATGCTAAAAAAATACATTTTTTTAATTTTAAGATTACCTTAGGGCTTTAAAATTTAATATCTCATCAGATAGACCTAAGAAAAATATAGTGTTTGTTCCTAAGTGATTAGAATTCAAAATGTGACATTTTGGTGAATTTTATTATTTTTGTGATTTTTATTATTTTTTATTTATTAAAATATTAAAATAATGCAAAAAATTAACTTTTTAGAAAATTGTAATTTTATTTTACTTAAATTCCCTAATATCAGAGAGGCTCCAAAACCAATTTGGTGAATTTTTGAAAAGTGTTTTGAAAGTTATGAATTTTTAAAGTTTAAATTGGCTAAATGGCTTAATCAACTCATTTAGTAGGGCTAACCAAGTCCAATTGACTTCAAATTTTTATGGTGGGTTCCTTTGATCCTAAAGGTCAGTGGAGAATTGATTTCAAGTCAATTTGATGCATGATTAGCTCTAATTAATTAAGGACCTATTTTGGGTGTTTAAGCCAATTAGGGTTATTCCAAGTGAATTAATTCAAAACCTATTTTTCCTAGGGTCCTCTGGTCATAGGAAACATCACCAAATTTTTGTAGAATTTATTTCACAACATGCTAATTATTGGATTTAAAATACTCAAAACAGCAATATGAATTTGAAAAATCAATAACTTCTCATAGGGATGGCCTCTGACTTTGGAAAATTCAGGGAATGTTCCCAAATTCAGAGGCTTCAAAAGCCTCTATTGTCTCATGCCATGGTGAATTTCCTATATGCATGGAGAATTAAAACAATGCAGAGGGTAAATAAATCATTAAAAATAAAATACTTGATGAAATTAAATGATTTCTTTTCCACATTATTCTCCTCTCGTTCACCGAGCAAGAGGGTATTTTTATTTTATTTTTCTGATTTTTCTACACAAAGTTATGCATTTTTGAAGTTTAGGGAATTAAATAAATAAAAAATACCCTAATTTTCTACTTATCCACGCGGCTCCACGCCATCCTCGGCAGCTCCGAACGCACACGCGTCATCTTCTGATTAGGCGCCGCCATCCAACTCAGCGCTCCGGGGGCTCACTGTATCGTTCCGTCTCCTCATCCGACGAGATCTTGGCTGTCCGTCTGCGCGTGTATGGAATGAACGACATCCGTTCATCGTCCCCAAGCGTCCTCACCCGAGAGCCGTCCACACTAAAACCCTCAGAACTCACTCATTTCTCAATGGATTTTCGTGTTCTTATGCTCTATGGATTCGTCTTGAAGAGACGAATACATCTATACGGTGATCGTGCATTGAAATTAAGGCATTTGTAATAGAGAATCTCCAGAAGCTCGGGATAAAGAGTTAGCTCATACCTTTGCTCAGAGAAGTGTGGCTTCAATCTGAGGGTTGTGTCACCTTCGATTGGGTCCCAGCAAGCTCCAGATGAAGTCTCCTGGTCTGGTGAATTGCCTAGGTATGATTTCGACCAAGCTCGATCACAAAGCTTGGAGTCTGGAACAGATGGGTGGCCTGGAGAGGGGGCTTTTGCTGGTGGACTCCTTCCCTTGGTCTGGTGAAGGTGTAGGACCAATCAATTTGAGGATTGATCCACTGTGGAGAAGTGTCCTGGTTTTGGGTGGAATTTTGGCTGAGAAATTGGGCTCTGTTGGTGGGGATTAGGGCAAATTGTCACTGGGGATTAACTGCTCTAAGTATGGAGAGTGTTCTGGAGCAATTTTGGCAGGGTTTCAGTAAGGTCTGGTTCAGCACCTCTCATGGCCGAGAGGAGGTGAGGTTTAAATAAGAGAGGGTGGAGGGCCTCCCAGGGGGAGTTAGGGCTTGGGACCAGCTGCTCTTGGCAAGAGAAGAACAACTACAATGGCCACTGGGGATGGGGCAGCTCAGCAGGTGAGAATTCCAAGTTTGGGCTCACATGTAAGCTCTCGGCCTGGTGGTTTCCGGCGGCTGTGGTGGCTGGCCGGCCAGGGTCAGGTCACTGTTGTCATCAGGGAGGTCAGGGCTGGGGCTTAGTGTACTCAATTAGCCAATGCCATGTGTAAAGAGCTTGGATTGAAATGGAATAGGGGGAAGGCTATTTTATGTTCAAATGAGTCAACCCATGATTTTGGGCTAGGTTCACCACCCAAGGCCTGGTTTTGGGCTGAAAAGGATCACTTGGGTCAGCCATGAGAAAATGGTGTGGTCTCCATCCATGATGAGGTGGCTAAGCATGGTTTAGTGTGTGACATGCTTAAGGTAAAAAAGGGTTTAAGAAGGATTAGGAAAGGGGGCCCTCCCTTTGCCAAATGTGGTAAGGTCACATGTGAGCAACTCACATGGCTTACATGTGGCTTAAGAGTGGCTTCATGGCTCCACTTGGCTTTGGAAAAAGTTGGCTTGGTTTCATGAAAATAGTTTTTAAGGATATTGGGTATTTTTGATGGAATTTGGATAAAGCCTAATTTGGAATGATTTGATTATTGATTTAGGCTTTAGGGATAATTTCAATTAATGGAGTGATGAAAAGAATGTGTCATATGAGCTTTAGCATGAAATTTGGGCTTTTAGGAAGGTTTAAGAAAGTGGGCTTTTGGTTTGAAAATAAATTTATGGATGGGAATTTTATGAAGGATTGGGCCAAACAAATGTTGGGTTTAGCTCATGGATGTGTCATGAGTGATTTGAAGCAAGTTGGGAGTGATTTGGGTTTGAATTGGGTTGAATTTGGGCTTCTTTGGTGAATGGGCCAATATAGGTCAAATTGGGCTAACTTGGGCCAATGTTGGGCTAGGGTTGAAATTGATGTAAAATAAATGTTGGGAAATGTTTATGGGAGTGTTTCAAAGAAGTTTTTGGCTTTGGTTGAGTTTTGATTTTGGGGTTTGGGTTTATTTGGGTTAGGTTTGGGTTTAGGTCAAAATTGGGCCTTTTAGCTTTGGGTTGAATTTGAGTGGGGGTTGGGTCTAAATTTTTGGCAAATCATGTTAGTGTTTTGTTTGTGGGGATGCTAAGGAAGGTTTAGAAAAGTTTTGGGGTTAATTGGAGTTGAATTGGGTTAGTTTGGGTTAGGTTTGGGTCATGGGTCCAAATTGGGCTTTAAATCCAAAAGTGAAATTGGATTCAAATGTCAATCAAATTGGACTTGGATTTGGTCTAGATTCGTGTTGGGAAAGTTGAATTGAAGTTTAGAATTGAATTGGACCAGAATTTGGGTCAATTGGATAGGTTTGGTTTGACATTGGGTTCACTTTGGGTTAAAATGGGTCAAATTGGGGGTTTTGATAAAAGTGGGGTAATTTGACAAAATTGGCCTATGGTGTAGTTGAACAAAATGAAATTGGGAATATTTAAGATTTTTTGGAATTTTCTGGGAATTTTCTGAATTTTTGGATTTTTGGGTCAAGAGGGGTATTTTGGGTATTTGGAGGGTATTGGGAGGTATTTATGGAATTTTTGGAATTTTTGGTATTTTTGGCTATGGATGGTCAATTTGAGTGATGTGTGAATGTTTGGGATTGGTCTTGAGGAATTTTGGGTGATTTGGAGATTTTTGGAAAATTTTAAGGGTTCTGGGTAGGCTAGGCGGGTGTAGGGTCCCGGGGGTCAAAAATTGAAAATTTGGAAAAATGAAGATTGAGTAATTGTAAGTGGAATGAAATCATTTTGGTTGAGCCATGAAGCCATATTAAGCCCACATGAGCCATGAAGGGACTCATTTGAGGCATCCACTATGTTGTTCCTAACCCTCTTAGCCAAGGGCTTAGGGGTTAAGGACCATCCATGTGAATCACCTTTCTGAGTCAGGAGGTCAAGTTAGGTATGGGTGTGTTTAAGGATGTGTGTGAAAGTGTAGTGTATAGGTGTAGTGTGTGTGTAAGTCAGCCCTTCACCAGACCAGGCCACCCAGGGTAGTCCTAAGGCCAAAGAGTCCTCTAGGAACTCATCCTTTAAATTTCCACATTTGATTTCAACCCTCTAGGTGATTAGGGGTCTACAATCAAGTTTTGTGGAGTTTGTAGGGAGTTAAGAAGTGGTTTGAATTTCTAAGTGGCGGGTCCCAATTCTAATCCTCTAAGATAGTCAAAGGAAAAGCCTAAGACTAGATCCTAAGTACTAAAGAGAAGAAGAGAAGACCTCATCAAAAATGAGGTCAACAAGAACCAAGTAAGGGTAATGAATATAATTGCTTCTATTTGGCACAACATATTTTAAATACTTCCAAAATGAATATCAATTATTAATACTGATTCATTGAAAGAGAAAAAAGGATATTTTATTTTCATTCACTTTCATACTATTTGATAGTTTTGTTAACTTTATTTTGTAGCTTTACTTTTTATTTAGAAAATACAAAACAAACAAATTTGAAAACTTTATATCTTAAAACATAATTTACAAAATCATTTTAAAAAGTAAAAAGTTATTTTTCTTATTTCTTTAAAATTTTAGACATTTCCCTGTGGGTTCGATATCTTAAGGCTTAATTTAAAAAGTCCTATAGTACTTGAGAAATGATATGTATACTTGCGTAGTATCTCATATTATAAATAATTAAAGTATAATTTCATATCTAAAACGTAAGGGTAAATATTTGGCTGAGTCAAGTTTTTGGCACCTTTGTCGGGGAAATTAATGAAAATATCATTTAAAGAAAATTCAAGAAAAAATAAGTTTTAAGTTTCATTATTTTTGTTAGTGTTTTTTTTATATTATTAATTTTGTATGCATAGTTCAGGTTCTAAGGGACTTGTGCCTTATGATTCTAAATTAGAGAGAACTATTAGAAAAATAAAAAAAATTAAACAATAGAAAAAGAGAAAAATATTCAAGAAATGACAAACCGAGATAATCAAAATGTTGAAATCCCTAAAAAATTTAGACCTTTAAGAGATTATGCTAACCCTACAATGGAAGAACTTCATGGTAGTATTCAATACCCTACTGTAGTTGCTAATTTATTTAAACTTAAACCTGCTATTATCTAGAGGTATCTAATAATCAGTTTGGGGGAGTACCAATTGAAGATCCTAATTTACATCTTGCCAATTTTCTAGAATTGTGTGCTACTTTTAAATACGATGGTGTTTTAGATGATTTTATTAGAATTAGAGCCTTTTTTTTCACTGAGGGATAAAACTAAGATTTGGTTAAATTTATTAGCACCTGGATCTATCAGAACTTGGGGTGATTTAGCACAAAAAATTCCTTGCTAAATATTTTCCACCATCAAAGACTGCAAAGCTTAGAAATGATATCACATCTTTTTGTCAGTTCGAAGGGGAATCAATATATGAAGTATGGAAACATTTTAAAGATCTCTTAAGAAAGTGTCTACATTGTTTGATACCAGATTGGTTATTAATTGAGACATTTTATGATGGATTAGTAAGATCTCTTAAATCTATTATCAAAGTCCCTACTGGTGGTTCATTGATGTCTAAAAAATTTGCTGATACTTATGCTTTAATTGAAGAAATGCCTAATAATAATTTTGAATGGCCTTTTGAAAGTTTAAATCCTAAAATGGTAGCCAACATTCATGAAAATGATGCTTTTGCGATGCTAGCAAATCAAGTTGCTGCAATTTCAAGGAAGATAGAACAATTTGGGATGAATTTTTCTCAGCCAATTTCCATGATTGAAGAAAATTCATTAGGCCAAATGGTTGATTCTCAAACTTCACCAGAAACTTTGTATGCCATAAGTAAACCTAATAACCCATATTCAAATTATTATAACCCAGGTTGGAAAAACCATCCAAACTTTAACTGGAATACCAATAATCAAGGTGGTAGTAATCAACAATTGGGAAACAACCAATTAAACTCATTGGGAAACTGGAACAACCAAGAGAATAATAATTATAGACCAACCTATCCTCCAATGTTTGATAATACTTCACAATTTAAGGAGAAGAAGTTGTCTATTGAAGAAGTCATCTTACTAATGAGAAATTAATTATAAAGTCAAGGAGCTACAATCAAAAATATTGAGAATCAATTGAGACAGATTGCCAATTCATTAAGTAATAGATCCCAAGGAACACTTCCTAGTAATACCGAAGTAAATCCAAGAGACAAGACTAAAGATCAAGTACAAGCTATTCAGTTAAGAGGTGGAAGAGAGTCGGAAGGTAGAGTTCAAAAAGAGACTGAAGTAGAGAAAAAAGTAATTGAAAATCAAAAGAGGACGCTCTGAAAGGTTTGGAAAGGCCTATTTCTCCACCTAAGGAATATTTATAAAAGCCACCACCTCCATTTCCTCAGAGACTTCGATGAAAAAAATTGGATAGGCAATTTTAAAAATTCTTGGAGATATATAAGAAGCTTACATCAACATTCCATTTGCTGAAGCATTAGAACAAATGCCAAGCTATGTGAAATTTATGAAGGATATTCTAAAAAAAAAGAGGCAGTTTGAAGATAATGAGAGTGTTGCCCTTTATGAGGAGTGCAGTGCAAAAATTCAAAAAAAGCTTCCTAAAAAACTTAAAGATCCTAGAAGTTTCACAATTCATGTGTAATCAGAGACGATTTTTTTGGAAAAGCCTTATGTGATTTGGGTGCATGCATTAACCTTATGCCATTATCAATATTCAAAAGAATGGGATTAGGAGAAATAACTCTTACCATTGTAACTTTACAATTAGCTAATCGTTCGATCACATATCCTAAAGGAGTTATAGAGGATGTTTATGTGAAAGTGGATCAATTTATTTTTCTTGTTGATTTCATTGGGTTGGATATGGAGGAAGATAAAGAGATACACATAATTTTAGGGAGACCTTTCCTAGCCACAGGCAGAGCGATGATAGATGTACAAAAAGAGGAATTAATGATGCGAGTTAATGATCAAGCTGTTACATTTAATATTTTAGAGTCAATAAAATATCCTGCAAGAGGTAAAGATGATGAATGTTATAGGATAGAAGTTATCAAATATTTGAGTGAATGCCATTTCAAGTCAACTTCTGAAGAAAAATCTGAAAGTAAAGAATTGAAACACAAGCAAGAAAGAGGAATTACACGATTCTGAAGACTTTCATGAAGAAGATTTAAATTGTGTTCATAAAATTTTGAAATTTTGGACATGACTGAAAAAGATGAATCTTTTGGTCCATCAATTGAAAAACCACCTGAAATTGATTTAAAGATGCTTTCTAATCATTTAAAGTATGTCTTTTTAGGCGATTCCTCAACTTTTCCAGTTATAACTTTCTCTTAATTAACTGAAAGGCAAGAAGAGAGTTTGCTTGAATTTTTGAAGGAATATAAAAAATCCTTTGGATGGACAATAACTGATATTAAAGAAATCAATCCTTGAATTTGTATGCATAGAATCCTTATGGAGGATAACTGCAAACCTTGGGCTAATCCTCAAAGGAGATTAAATCCTATCATGAAAGAAGTTGTTAAGAAATAAATTTTAAAGTGGTTGGATAATGGAATTATTTACCCTATTTCAGATAGTGCATGGGTTAGTCTTATTCACTGTGTACCTAAGAAATGAGGAGTTACTGTGACTGTTAATGAAAAGAATGAAATAATACCGGTAAGACAAGTTACAGGATGGCTAATATGCATTGATTATAGAAAATTAAACCTTGCCACCATGAATGATCATTTTCCACTTCCCTTTCTAGATCAGATGTTGGATAGACTAGTTGGGCATAAATATTTTTTTTTTCTGGATTGATATACTGGTTACCACCAAATTCAAATTGCTCCTGAGGATCAAGAGAAAACAACATTTACCAGTCCTTATGATACATTTAATTTTAGAATAATGCCCTTTGGTTTATGTAATGCCCTGCTACATTTCAGAGATGAATGATGACAATTTTCTGTGATTTAATAGAAAAAGGAATTGATTTTTTTATGGATGACTTTTCAATATTTGGAATTTCATTTAAATCATGTTTATAACATCTATTTAAAATTTTGAAATGCTGTGAAGAAACTAATTTTGTCCTTAAATAAAAGAAATATCAATTTATGGTAGCAGGAGGAATTGTTCTGGGACACCGTATATCAGAAAATGTTAAACTAGTAGATCTTGGAAAAATTCAAGTGATCTCTAATTTACCATGCCCAACTAATGTAAGGGGAATTGTAAGTTTTATGGGACATGCTGGATTTTACTGGCATTATATTAAAGATTTTTCACAAATGTCGAAGCCTTTATGTCGTTTACTAGAAAAGATGTAATTTTTAATTTTGATGATGAGTGCTTAAAGGCTTTTGAAACTTTAAAAGAAAAATTAATCACTGCACCTGTCATAGTTTAACCTAATTGAGAAACACCTTTTGAATTAATGTTTGATGCTAGTGATTATGCTATTGGAGCTATTTTAGGTTAGAAATATGATAAGATTTTAAAAGTGATTTACCATGCTAGTAAAACTCTTAATAAAGCTCAAATTAATTATACCCTTAATGAGAAAGAGTTATTAGGTATAGTATTTGTCTTTACTAAATTCAGATCATACTTAATTGGAACTAAATGTGTGGTGTATTCTGATCATTCTGCTATTAAGTATTTAATGAAGAAGAAGGATGCAAAATCAAGATTGAATTGATGGATTCTTCTTTTGCAAGAATTTGGTTTTGAGATAGTAGATAAGAAGGGTGCTGATAATCAAATTGTTGATCATTTGTCCAGGCTTGAAACTAAAAAATCTCTCTGTGATGTTGAAGAAATTAATGAACAATTTCCTGAAGAAAAATTGTTCGTTGTTAATGAATGGTGTGTTCCGTGGTATACCGACACTGTAAACCTTTTTGTCAGTGATATTATACCCTATGAGGTTTGACATAATAAGAGATGAAGAAATTTCTATCTGAAGCCAAAACTTATTTTTGGGATGACTCATTTTTATATAAACATGGAAAGAATTTGATTATTTGAAGATGTTTGCCTTTAGAAGAAACTTATGAAATTATTCAAAAAATTCATAATTCTGATTATGGTGGACATTTTGGAGTTGATAAAACTGCATATAAAATCTTACAATATGGATTTTATTGGCCTATAATTTTTATAGATGTTAATGTTTATATTAAAATTTGTGATCAATGTCAACGTTTAGACAACATTTCTAGAAGAAATGAGATGCCTCTCAATTATATGTTGGAAGTTGAAATATTTAACGTTTGGGGATACAATTTCATGGGACCATTTATACTATCATTCAAAAATATATACATTTTGATAGCAGTAGACTATGTATCTAAATTGATAGAAGCTGTTGCTTTATCTCGATGTGATGCTCAAAGTGTTACAAAGTTTTTAAATAAGAATATATTTTACATATTTGGAATACCAAGAGTAATCATAAATAATGGGGGAAGTTATTTTAGAAATGCGATTATGGAAATGTTAGTAAAGAAATATCATATTAACCAACACATTGCTACTGCTTATCATTTGCAGACAAATTATTTGGTTGAATTATCCAATTGTGTTGGAAAAGAAAATTAATCCAAATAGAAAGGATTGGTCAATAAAATTGGATTATGCTTTGTGGGCCTATAGGACTGCCGATAGAACTCCTATAAGAATGTCCCCATATAGGCTAATTTTTGGAAAAACTTGTCATTTACCAGTTGAACTTGAGCATAAAGCATATTGGGCTATTAAAGAGTTCAATTATAACTTTAAAGATGTTAGAGAAAAGAGATTGTTGCAATTAAATGAGCTTGAAGAGATAAGAAATGAATCTTATGAAAATCCTAAGATTTATAAAGAAAAGATGAACTTGTGACATGATCGAAAGATTCTTGCTGAAAAGCTTGAGCTAGGGCAAAAGGTTTTGTTGTATAATGCTAGATTGAGAATTATTGCTGGAAAACTTAAGCCTAGGTGGACAGTCCCATTTATTGTGATGAAAGTTTATTCATATGGAGCTGTGGATATTCAAAATCCTAAAACTGGAAAAATATTTAAAGTGAACGGTCATAAACTTAAACCTTACATTTCAGTCAATCAAAACCTGATGAGAATCTGATCTTGGGTCACTCAGAATAAGCTCTGGGTATGTTAGGCTGAAGTCGTTAAACCAAGCACTTTGTTGGAGACAACCCATATTTATCAGTGTGCTTTGCTTTATGTTTTCTTTGTGTGCTTTTATTTGGTTTGATTTGAGAAATTTGGTAGCATTTTGGAGTCTTTTATGTTATAGTGGTGTTTATTTCACCTTATTTAATGACTTAGATGGTCAGAATGAAGATTTTGACGTTTGGCAGAACTGTGCAAAAACGTGCACTGGAGGCTATTCACCGCTGGTTGGCGCATAGGCGTCACAATTTTAAAAAATGTGAAAAATGAGGTTCTAGAAGCTAAAATCATGGGTGAGTAGTTTTTGGAGTTAATAAGGTGTTCTAACACATTTATGGTCGGTTTTGTGCCTTCCCATGTTTATAAAAAAACATTGAATTTATGAGATACTTCTTATTTTAATTCCTGAGTCTTAAAAAGAGTATTTTGAGTGCAAAAATTGTCTTCTTGGGAGAGCGAAGTTAAGATGAAAGTGGAACTCAATAAGAAGAAGTTTATTTATGATTGTGCGTAAGAGTTATGTAATGGATTTCTGGTTATGAGTATCTAAGGAATAGCAGAAAGGATTACGAAGATCATGGCCGATGTGGAGTCTATTGATGCAAAGGTAAATAAATTTAATGCTCATTTAGCACACATTGGATGACAACTCAAAATGCAATTCAATCATACAAGTCATGTGGAAGAAGTGAATAGAGCGATGTATCTGAAGAACAAATGAATATAAGAAGATGTAAGGGCTTTTAATCATCGCCCGTTTTATCAGATTTACATTCCAGATAGTTCAAATGGAACTAATGATGGTTTTGGATATAATCCACCTAATGGGGATTGGAATTAATTTATGTTTGGTCTTGTGGTTTGATTTTGTGTGTTTAGTGTTTTAAGTGTGTTTTTTTTGTTAATTTTTATGTATGTTGCACATTACATATGTTTGTTACATCTCAATGATGTAAATTTGTGTTTAATGTGTTTGAAATTATGTATTTGGGGAATTTCATCCAAAGTGTTTGGATAGAAATTTGTAGTTTGTATTAAATGTGTTTTATTATTATTGAAATATAAGTTTGTGTTTGTGTGAAATTTGGGTGGAATCATTGGAAATTAAAGTGAACTTTTGGAGTATTAGAAGAGTTTATGGGGAGAAATAATTATTTGAAGAGATTAAAGGTGATTAACTCGGAAGTTTTAATGGAATTAACTTAATTGTCAAAATTTGGGCACTAGCGCCTAGGCGCCAAACCGATGGTGCATAAGTGCCAGATTTCGCGGCTAAGCATCGTATGCCTCGAGCATAGGCACCGGTTCTTGAAAATCGACTCTCTACAATTAAAAACCTGAAATTTGCCATTTTTAACACCCCCATCACCTTCAAACTCTCGGTTTTCCGAAATAGGAGCCTATTTCATCACTATTTGGATCATTTTAGAGCCAATTTCGTTGAAATTTGTTGGATTTGAATTCCTTAAGGTATGATCACTACTCCTAAGTAAAATTTTTTTATTTTCACCATGTATTTTTAGTACATTATTAAAAAATCGAAAATCACTATTCATGATGAAAATTTGAGAAAAGCATGAGAAATTGCTTGGTTTTAGTGGAGTTTGCATTTGGAAATTGAGTTAATAAGTTTAGTTTAAATTTGGAATTTATGGTGAATTTTTTGTGAATTTTTAGAGATAGTTTCAAAGTCAAAATGTTCGACAGAAAAGGTAAATTTGATTCTGACAAATTTATCAGTTCTAAAGTAGAGAATTGTTAGGTCGATGCACTTGCATCACAAAAATTGATTCCAGAATGCGTTTTTAGTAAGACAAGAGGAGAGATTGGGGAGATAATTGCTAGAAGTTATTGGGAAAGATACTATTGCTTCTCCGCCTTGCAGTTGTTTTTGTGTTGAGAGAGTTCTATGATAACTTGCTAGCTACAGAAGACAATTTGGTGATTGTTAGCTAGCAACGAGTGGAATTTTCATCTGCGGTAATTAATACTTTTTGTCGACTACCTCTTGTGATGTTTTGTTTTCATGTAAATTATCATCCTTCTGAGGGAGAGTTAGATGAGATTATGGCCTTTCTTATTGATGGAAGAGGTTTGTGGAAGATAACAAATGAAAGGAGAGTGAATTTTCAAGCCTCTAAATTGAATGCCACTTCAAAAGCATGGCATTATTCTATCTCATCTAAGCATCTGCCTTAAAGTCATGTCAGTGAAGTTACAAGGGAGATAGTTGTTCTGAACCATTGTATTCAGCAGGGAAAGCCTTTAGATATTGAGATTATTATTATTTTTATTTATTTTCAACTCTGCCAGAGCAGCTACTACTGCAGGTATGGGATTTCCATCTCTGATTTATTCACATTGTGTGCAGTTTGGTGTGAATTCTAAAACATGGGAAGAGGTTCTTCAGCCACTTAGACCTATTACAAGTGTAAATGTGAACACTTACACTGTACATTCAGTATTTAGCTGGAAAGAAGGATCTGTTAGAGCTTGCAGTGCTTCTGCTTCTGCTTCTTCTACTTCTTGTGCTTCTACTAGACATGCATCATCCTCCAGAGATTCACAAACTCGATTATTACAGAAGATTTTAAAGAAGGTTGAGTCTTACTAGAGAGCATGTTAAAGATATGGATGGTAAGTTTGAAAATATTGTAAGGTATATTATAAAACATGATGAATATGAGGAGTTATCAGCAGTACGTGGACAGAGTGATTAGAGGAGATCATAGTGCTGAGATGCCCCTCATGCTTTTTATATAACTTATGTGCCATTCAGAGACTAGAATGAAGATGATGATCATGAGGATGATGATTAGGATTGTTGTGTTGATTTTGCAATGTTGTAATGTGATTTTCTTATGTGTTGTGATGCTTTTATTTGATGTTCTCATATGTTATGTGATGTATTTTGATATGAACTCCGATGTTGTGTAGATTATTGTTGGATTATTTCTTTTATGCACATTCAGATGTTTTATGATGTAATATGTGATGTATTTGTGGTAGTAAATATTTTTGTGTTTCTAGTGTTTAAGTTTTTAGTAGTGTCTAATTTAATTCCTATAAATATTAGAAAAATTTAGAACACTATTAGAAACCACTATTTGTATAGCATGTTTGAACTTTTCAAAATTTGCTACCATTTTTTTTCTAGTATGTTGTGATTTGTGTTGTTGTGTATTTGCTTTGAAGACCTACACTACTATAGAAGTCCTTTGAAATTTTGAAATTTAAATCTTATGAAAAACTAAAAAATTGAATTTGATTTCTTTTTACTGCTTATTTTTAAACTGTTATACTTGCATATTTAGAATATTAAGATTCCTGCAAGCATGTTATTCTAGTTTTTTAATTCTTACCCATCTATCATTTTTATTCTTAAATATTTTTATCCTAATTAAAAATTAATGTTTGGGGGGAATTTAAAAACAAATTTTGGAAAAACTTAAATTTTATTTGTTCTCAAGAATACTTAAATAAAATTTGATTTTTGATTGAAAATAATTATGTATATGAAGTTATATTAGGGAAGTAAAATTTTGAATATAAAAATGAGTAAGAGAATTAAGTTAATATTTATAGTAATGATGAAAAACTTAAAGTAAAATTTTCTTAGTAAAGAAATGTTAAATGTAGTTAAACTATCTTTAGTAAGAAGTGTTGTATTTTTGGATAAATAGAAGATTTGACTTTTTATTTATCAAACCTTAAATTTCTTTTATTGAGAAATAATTTTCAACACTATTATTATGATTTTTAAATGAAGGATTTGTTTTAAATGAACGGGTAGAATTCAAAATCATTAAAGGCCTATCAAGATACAGTAATCCTTGCCTTCTAAAAAAACAAAAAAAGAAGAAAAAGAAAAAATAAAAAGAAAGAAAGAGAAAATAGTATGTAAAATGGATGGAGAAGCTTGAGGATTTTTGTTCCATATCGAAAGTTTAAAATATAAGTTTTGAGAAAATC
This sequence comes from Papilionanthe hookeriana x Papilionanthe teres, assembly GCA_022702705.1. Classification (NCBI taxonomy): domain Eukaryota; kingdom Viridiplantae; phylum Streptophyta; class Magnoliopsida; order Asparagales; family Orchidaceae; genus Papilionanthe; species Papilionanthe hookeriana x Papilionanthe teres. Next base: position 113,663,895 of record CM040431.1, read on the forward strand.
TAAAGCTTAAGGTTATAATATAGTAAGTAAAATTATTTCAAACTGAAAATTTTTAAGTGAGGAAGATGAAATGTTTGAATCATATATTTTGAAAAATATACAAGTATTTCCGAATTAGGTAAGAACTAATATATTTCATTATCTTTTACTTAAGAATCTTCTAAACTTTAAGTTGATCTCATTTACTAAAATTTTTTCTAAATTGGACTATTTCGTTTCTAGAACAAAATTTTGAAACCATCCTAAAGAAACTCATTTACATAATTTGCATGTTAAGATTTTCAATGAGATTAAGTGTCACTTGAGGACAAGTAACATTTTAAGTTTGAGGGATTTTGATATACCTAAAATATATAGTGTTTTTAAATACATTTTTATACCTATTTTTGATGATATTGCACTTTAATGGAAGATATTTTTGTGTTTTTCTTGCAGGTATGATTAAAATGAGTGACTATGATGAAAGGAGCAATAAAGGATCAAATTTGGAGCAAAAATTAAGAAGTGTGCAAAATTCGCCTCTGTCGCTAAAGTTAAAGTGACGAATTTTATTTGATTTTGGAGCAAATTTAAAGGGGTTTTTGAAGCATCCTTTGGTTTAAACTTCACCAACTTCCCATCAGCGCCAAAACTCATTTAAAATTTGAATGGATGGATGTATTCTTGGTGGATACATTGAATCTGGACATATTTTGAAGAGACATAAAGGCACCTTTTGGAAATTTTAAAAAGAAGACTTGAACATCAGAAAAAAGGTTGTTGTTTGAGGGTATGATTATTTTTAAGAGTCAAGTTTATGTTAGAGAGTTATTGAGAGCACACCTTTCCACTTCACCACTTTTATTATCAATTGTATCTAGTTTTTATTAAGAGTTGAATAGAGATTTGGAGTCAACAAAGTTGGGCGCCAACCTCTATTGTGTCTTGTAACGGGAAAGCAAAGTTTCAATGGAACTTTAAGAGTCTTGTGGTGAGAATTTTCAGATAAGTATTTAACTTTGTTTTACATTTAGTTTTAAGTAAGACTTGTTGTGTTTTCACTATGATTTCTACTTTCAAATCAAGTTGTGATTGTGTATTCTCCATGGATTCTGAGTAGTTTTGTTTATCTTTTTCCTTCTAAATGATGAAGTAATTAAATTATGGAAGGAAGTTGTGTGAACTATATGATTTCAATGTTGGAAGAAGTTGTGATAATTCACTACCTTTCACTTCATTTACTTCTTGATTTGGAAAATTATGTTGTTAAAATTTGTTTGGAGATAATGTAAGATTCATTGCGTTATTGTCTCGATCAGTAATTTGAAAGAATTACATGCAATTGTATGGATGAGAATTGTATTCCATATGGTTGGGTGCAAATAAATAGGAAGATATGCTTATAATGGGGAGTAAAATTAAAGGAATTTAGAGTGACAAGCTAAAACACCCTAATTTAGTTTGATGTGAAAAATTTAGTTATGAGATGTTTGCCCCCAGGTAGAGGGAATTGAGAGAACTCTAGAGTGAGAGCTAGTATCTTCCCTGCCTAACCCATCTACAAGATTTAAAATCATCAAATTAACCAATGTTCTTTATAGAACCAAGTAAGGGCAAAGAATATGATTTATTTTATTTGGCACAACACATTTTAAATACTTGCACAATGAAATTCCATAATTATTACTGATTAATTGAAAGAGGAAAAAGATATTTTATTTTCATTCACTTTCATACTATTTGATAGTTGTGTTAACTTTATTTGGTTGTTTTTACTTTTTATTTAGAAAATACCAAAAAAAAAATTGAAAAACTTTATATCTTAAAACATACTTTACAAACTCATTTTACAAAGTAAAAAATTATTTTTCTTATTTCTTTAAAATTTTAGACATTTCCCTGTGGGTTTGATATCTCAGGGCTTAATAAAAATATCCTATATTACTTGATAAACGATAAATACTTGCGCAGTATCCCATATTATAAATAATTAAAGTATAATTTCATATCTAAAATTTAAGGGTAAATATTCGAGGATCAAGGAGGATTCAACTGAAAAATTTCATTTCGTCCATTCTACAATCTGTTCGTTCACGTTCAATCAAGTGGAGATATAAGAGTTGATGATAGTTATGAGGAAGAATAGAGACTTGATTATTGCATTTATGTGTTTATGTGTTTGAACTATTACTTAATTTGCTTTGCTTGAATGTTATGTTTGAATTTGCTTTATTGTTTCGCTTTTCAGCGTTAGTGTGTCGTGATTGTGAGCGACGCTAAAATTTAGTGTTTTGTCACTTGATGTGTTGAGTTTTAGTGTCACTTATGTGTGTTTGTAATTTGGATTTTATATATATCAAAGTGATGTTTTGTGTTGTTTGTGTAAAAATTATTATTTGCCTTGGCTTAAGTACGTTATTCAATGCTTAAATGGACTATGTAGACGCTAGTGCAGGCGCGAATGATCGAAACTGCAAAAGAAAGTGGAAGCCCATATTTTGAACGGCGCTGGACGATGTAGATACCAGAGCCGGACCACACTAAAAGTCAGTGAGTTTTGCCTATTAAGCAGAAATAACGCCGAACAACGCTGTCACCTGTGCCAGACCGCGCCTGACAGACTAAAGACCCTTAAACCCTCAAATTTTGTGATTTAACTCTGAGACCCACCATTTTTAGCCAAACCATCGTCTTCTACCTCCAGCCAAGGATGATTTTTGCACATAGGGCTCAATTGCATTTGGATTTGAAGTGATTTCATGGCTGGAAAAGTTTGGATTTCATCTTCTCTTGAAAAATGGCTCCAAGAATGGCAAAAGGGAAGAGAAAATTTGAGTATGATAAGAAGAAATCTGTTAGTTTTAGAGCTTACACCTGCTATAGTAATTTCCTTAGCCAAAAGAAGTGCATTCAAGAGAAAGCTTTTGAAAATCTAGGAGGAGTGATAGAAGAATTTATTGTAAATCGTCAATGAGAAATCTTTTATTAATTTTTTGTCGATGTGATGCTAGGGATAATCCATGAATTTTATGCTAATCTATTTTACATTGAAACTGAATATATAATTGTTTAGAGCACAAATGGTGGAGTTTACTCCCGAACGCATCAATGCATTTTACCAGTTGAGAGAACATTTCTCTTGTGAATATGAGAATTTTCCTGTTAATGATGAGGCACTTTATATGGTTATGAATTATTTGACTGATGGAAAAGGGGAATGGAAGATTAAATAGAAGCAAAGAAGTTAACTTCCCCCTTTCAACATTAAAAGTTGTATCGAAAGCCTGACATTATTTCATTTCTGCAAGATTTATGCCTACCAGCCATCACAGCGAATTTACAGTAGAGAGAGCTGTTTTGAATTACTGTATTCAGAACATGAAGAATATCAATATTAGGGCTATCATTCATAAAAGTATTTTGACTAATTCAAAAGGAGAGACCATAGGTGGACTATGACACCTCAGCCTGATTCAGGCCTTGTGTATTCAGTCAGGTGTAGCAACTGAAGAGAATGATGAGGTCAGTCCCCTGAAGCCAATCGGTAAATTAAACTTGAAGACTTATGAAGCCCATGTAGGACAGAAATGGAGTAAGAAAGCTGATGTACATTCTTCTAGTAAGGAGAGTCCATCTACATCTGGGGAACCTACTTTGTATGATGTTATGAATTTGTTAGAAAAGTTGAATACCAGATAGTGTGACTGTTTTAATTTGCAAAAATTAATAAACTCAGATTTAGTTTTATATATTGATTAAAATGATAATGAGTCAAACAATTAAGTCAAGTATATGTATCGCTCAAGTAATACAGAGCTCTAATGAAGTCCTGGAATATCGATCCCACAGGGATGCTTTAATTTTATGGCTTAGCACATAAATCTCTTATCGAATCACAACACAATTGCAAGTAGTTTAATTCTTAACGTAAAGACAAGTAGGTTCAGTTACTATTTCTTCCAAAGCACGTTCTAAATTCTAGCAAGTTAAACTAACACAAGACAAAATTTATAACAAAGTTCAGTTGCAAGAAAGAGACTTCCTCCTTTCCATTCATAATGTGATGATTACTTTGACATAGATCAGTGATACAAATGTATTATGCCAAATAGGAGGATTCCTTTTATTTACCCATATTTCAACGTATAAAGAACATTGGCTAATCCAAAGTTTAGTCTCCAAATCCGTGCCTAGGCTTAGAAGATACTGGCTCTCACTCCAAAGCTCCCACTTCCCTTCACCTGAAGGCTAACTCTCACTTCAATTTCTAAACGTTAGGACCGAATTGAGTATTTCAATCTATCACTCTGAAATCTCCAATTCTACACTCATCAAAGTATATTTCCCTATTTATTTGCACTCAATCCTCATGAACAACATCTCTCATTCATGGACATTGAATGTGGCCTTCACTTTTGTTGTGGAATCATAATCCTTTTGGAGCATATGTTTCCCAACAAGTTTTAACAATTCAATTGGCCAGATCAAAAGGTAAATAAAGTTCTAAGTGAAAAGGTCACCACAAATTCTCCATAATAAATTGACACATCATTTTCATTTCACAACATCAACACATCAAATGAAAAGAAGAAAGACAAAGAAATCTACTCAAGACTCTTGAGGAAAAGATGACAAAACATGGATTTTATATATAAAGATAATGTCATACAAACAAAGTAAAATAAAGACAACTTATCTGAAACTCTTCCCCAAGCAAATCTTAAGGAATTCCTTTGACTCCTCTTCTTTCTTCACAATAACACACAATTCTCTCTTTAGAATAGTAAGGATGAAGAAATCTCTCACTTTCCCTTTGCTATCACACTCCTTAGAAGAGAAAACACAACCCTAACTTCCTACACAAAATGCAAAGAAAACTCTATCTAAACTCTAAACTCTTCTCTTCCTTTCTTCCCCCCTTTGAAATTTGTCTTCAAAAGTGTTTAAATTCGACCAAAACTGAATTCCCAAGAGTTTCCCGAGGCAACCTTTCAAAATCTAGCCAAATACATTGAATCTAGTTCAAAATCGGGACAGGGTACTGTCTGGCGCTGGTAGGAGCATCGTTCGGCATATTATTCTGTCAAAATGTTGTAACTCTTTAGAATTGGGCATTGTCCGGCATTGGTCACAGCGCCGTTTGATGCAAGTTCAATGAAATGCACTTTTGTTCTTTTTCACTCCAAATTTGTTCCTTTTCGCTTCCTTTTAATCCAAAGGCCTAAAATCATTGTACATACATGAAATCATCAAAAATATGTTCATTTAAAGTGTAATATCATCAAAAATAGGTTTGAAATGAATAGTAAAAAGCTATCAAATTTTCTGTGGATCAAGATCCCTCAAAAATAACTATTACTTTTCCTCAAGTAATCTTAGTTAATACTTAAAATTTTGATCCACTGCAATGAACTTTCTTTATAGAATATCATAATTTTGATTTACATAAGTACAATAGTAAAATTTTCAGAAAGACCTTTGAATAAATCAAGTAAAATCTGCAGGTGTAAGAATATCTAGTAATCAAGTCTAAGAGTTCTAGGTTTCTACTCATTTAAAAAATGATTTTAGATTGTCTTATTAAGGCACTTAAATGGATTACGTGAAAAGAAGTTTATGAGAAAACTACTAGTAAAGATGCTAATCCATACATATAAGTTCACGAAAGTAATTAAGTTTTTCTTTTTAGGTAGGTCCAAGTGAAGCCAATTTTTAATTAGGCATCTCCTCAAGCTTCTCCTCATTTCTCTTTTTATTTTATTTTTATTTTTTGCTTTTCTTTTCTTTTCTTTTGCTTTTTGCTTTTCTTCTCTTATCTTTTTAGTGAGGATTACTGTATCTGGATAACCTTAAATGATTTTGAACTTCACCCTTCTCGCCCTAAATTTGAAACTTACCACATTCCTTTACCTTATAGACATTTCTTTAGCTTATTAATGATTCATGATTGAGTCTCAATCCTTTCCTATCACATAAAATTTTAAGATTCTTAATATTGTAAACATACAATTTTTTTTTACTTTAAATAGTTGACTATAGTTCTATACTTTTATACCAAATATCTTAAATCACAAAATTACTTTTCATTACCAAATACTTTCATTCAATTTTATAAAATACTTAAATAAAATCAAAATACTGTTATCTTGAAATTGATTTCTATTATAGGAAATCATGTTAATAATTTTGAAAATAATTTTAAAATGAGAACAATTAACAGTTAATTCTTTTCCTTCCCCCAAACTTAGATTTTTGAATATAATTAACATGGAAGAAAGAAAAGATTTAAATATAGCTCATACCTCAATATGTTGGGCTTTTCATACCTTTGAGTTTAAGCAGGTTTTTCTTCATAAAGTAGAACAGTAGACCTGAAATAATTAAGAAGCATTTATATACACAATACGGGTTAGAAGTTTATAAAGAAGAAATTTAAACACATTAAACAGTGCACATAACATTAACATCCAACTGTTACTTTTACAAATTAAAATAGCAATCCAAACACATAAAAACTTTATTATCACATAACATACATCACAAATCAACAAAATCTACTACAAGAACATCCAACACATATAACATCTCAGATACAAATCATAAGGAGTCTCAGGTACATCACAAACAAAAAAAACAAATACATCTCTAAGTTCAATGAAAAATTAAAATAAAAAAAACACAATCTACCAATCTTCATCTTCTGCAGGAGCTCCACCATCATCAGGTTCTTCAGGATGGTATGGAGTATACTCAGGGTAAGTAGGAAATACATCATCAATGTCTCCCCTGAAAAATCTCATATGTACGCCATGATAAGCTATCTCATATTCTCTCCACCGCACTTGGTAATTATCATTTATTTTGTTCCTCACTTCTAGTCCCTCTACTCTGGTGTTTAACATTTCCAACGGATCCATAAAATCATGCAGAGTAGGCTCCCTTGATGTAGATGGTCTATCTCGACTAGAAGAAGGCTCATCAGTTTTCTTACTCCATTTCCATCCTACATGGGCTTCATAAGTTTTCAGATTCAGTATAGTAATGGGCTTCAGGGGGTGGACTACCTCATCATTATCTTCAATCACTGCACCTGACTAAATACATAAAGAATGAATAAGACTAAGGTGTCCTAGTCCTTCTGTAGTTTCACCTTTAGATCTTGTCATAATATTTATATGAATAATAGGCCCAATATTTATATTTTTCATGTTTTGAATACAGTAATTTAGAACAACACTATCAACTGTAACATCACTGTGATGGTTAGTAGGTAACAGTCTTGTAGAAATAAAATAATGTCAGGCTTTTGACACAAGATTCAAAGTAGAATGGAGAAAGTTAACTTTTAGTTTCTTCTTAATCTTTCATTCCCCTTTTCCATCAGTCAAAAAGTTTACAATCATATCCAATCTTCATTTTTTAAAGAAAAATTTCCATATACACAATGGTAGGGTGCTCTCAGCTGATAAAATGCATTTATGCTTGGTGTCGGCATATTTTTAGGTCGTGTGTTTTATTTTAAAAAGGGGTTCGCCTAACAGAAGTTGTCGGCGAATTTTTAATTTAATTTAAATAAATAATTTTGAAAAGTAGTATTTGATTTTGAAAATAATTTTAAATTTGAAAATCTTAAGATATGAAATCAAACTGATCCCACATCCCGAATAGTTTACATAAACGAGCACAGCACCACAAACTGTGTATCTATCCCTAAGGATAGACACACTGCTTGACAGTGAGGCTCGGTTAAATAAACTAGAAGATTTGTGACATCCGTTTGGTCTGCGAACCAATTTTATAAGCCGACAAATTCCCCTGCTTGATATGAAAGCATTAAACAGGGTTTATATTACTCGGGTTCTTTAAAATTCTCTATAAGGGCAAGCCCCTATAGTTAATTACATCTTAAGTGACGGGAATCACCTAAGAAAACTCTCGATAATAATCAATAATTCTGCTCTCAAGGATTTCAAAGTTTAAGTTTTCAAAGGATTGAATTTTGTAATTTCGATAGGGAATGGATCAAATTTGGAACATTTTGTTTTGGGAATCCAAAGGAAGAAAAGTAGGAGAAATCACAGATTCGAAGCGAACTTCGGTAATTTCCCGACTATCCTATTGTTTGGCTTGAGTTTAGGAAAGTCCTAATATTTATTTAAATGTTTTGATCTTGCCGATTTTAATTAATTAGGGCTTATATTTGTATGATAAAATCAAACAAATAGCCTCGAAGATGTGAGGGTTTATTGTCATACCGGACGACTACCTCGGAATCCTAAGACCGGTTAGGGCTTAATTTGTAGTGCAAATGGCTAACAAAAGGTTGAGGATTTATGTTGCACTAGGCAAACTACCTCGAAGTCCTATGGCTTTGTTATTTAATTCTAGGAAAGTTTTGCTGAAGTAGACTCAAGTTTTGCTGATGACGATGGCCGTGCTGCCCACCATGCTCCGAGCTCCTTGTTGTTGCAGAGGTTTAGTTATAGAAGTCATAAATCAGGGGATGAGAAAAGTGTTTTGGTTTAGAGAAAATCTTAATTTCCAAGTGTTTTTTATGTTTTATTTAAAACAAATCTTAAAGTTGAATATAACAACACCGGTTAAGATCCCACGGTTCCATCCTTCCGGCATCATTATTTTTATCGGATTCACTTAGTCCAGATGAATTTGCTAAACTCAACTGAATGAGTTCCACACTTTCATTTAGACCGTGGGAAATCCCGTTAGCAACACGTATGTTACATCATCCGAGGTATTTCCGATCATCCAACAGGACGTTTTAATTTAATTGTAATTGTAGTTTTGTGTTCTCGTTTGTGATTAAATTTTGAGTTGTTTTATATTTTGAAATGTTGTGGCGGTGAATTTTATCTTGCAATGACTTTTAACTTAGTTTTGGTTTCAGCTTTATGGACTATCCTAAAGGTGTGGGTTTTCATGCAACGTGTTGTTTATTATGCAAGAAAAGTAAGTACAATGCAGTTAAATAAATTGCAATAATGTAAATTGCAAGAAAGTAAATTGCAATAACATAAAAGCGTACCTGGAGGGTCTTCCCGTCATCCCAAGCTGGACTTAAAAACACAATTAGAATATTTAAGCAAGTTCCTAGGTAAAGCTAAGGTAAGGGTTATGGTTTTCTACCAAATTCCTAATCCTATAGCTAGTCATTTCCTATGACGTCTAGGTTCCTCGTGTTTTGGTTTGAAGACGATTTTCTTCATCAAAGAACAATTGAGTTCAATTGTTCTTATCAACATCCTATCATATCGAGGAAGTGCTTAAGACAAATCTTAAACATCTTTTCAATATTTCTAGGATTGTTTTAAGTCCAAATGAATTTAATCATATAAATGAATTAATCGTCCGGGGATTCAAGTTTTGTTAACTTGCTCAGTGAACTAGGACATTTGAATATCCTATGAGTGAAGTAACATTTCATTTAATGTTCTGTTTAGGAGTTATGATAACTAAAGCTTTCGAGGGTAAATTGGTATTCAAATGATTTAATTTAAGTTAATGGGTTTAAATTTGGAATAGTGTTCAAGTTATTTTTAGATTTATTTTGAATTCTTTATGTCTTTGGTGATGTTATATTTAATTCAACTTAATTTAATTTAATTTAATTTAATTGAGTTTTAATTTAATTTAATTCAATTTAATTCAATTTAGTTTGATTTGATGTTAAATTAAATTAATTTGATTTGATTTAATTTTAATTTAATTTGATTTAATTTAATTTAATTTAATTTAATTTAATTTAATTTAATTTTATTTTAATTTAATTTAATTTAATTTATTTAATTTAATTTAATTTTTTTAATTTAATTCAACTTTTAATTTTAATTTAATTTAATTTAATTTAATTTAATTTAATTTACTTAATTTAATTTAATTTTTAATTTAATTTTATTTTTTAATTTTAATTAACACTTTAAAAGAGTTTAATAATTTAACTTTAGCTTAATGATTAAGTCTTTTAATGTTTTGAATTTGAGTTATCATTTTAACTAAGAATTGAATATTAATGAGATAATTAATTTAGGGATTTTTAAATTAAAGAATAAATCTCCTCCTAATAATATCCCTATTTTAATTATTCCAATTTTATTATTCTTCCAAATTTAATCAATTATTTAATTAAGGTTTAATCATTTTAAATTGCTTAATGGGTTTCTACCCTTTAATTATTTAAATTTCAATCATCCAAATCAGATTAGGATCAAATATTTTACTTGTTAATTTTTTTATTAAACCTAAAGTTTTAATTAAGAATTAAAAATTTTAATTACCACTTTACCCTTTAAGCTTAATAATTTCATAACTCACTAAATTGAACTCAAATGAACTTGAAATTTTTATGTGACTTCACTCATATGTCAATAAAGACATGAGAGGAGAAAATGTGATTTTTTCTGTATTTAATTTATTTATATAATTATTTTTGGTGAAAAGTAGAGATTTCCAAGGAAAATTTAATAACATGACCAAGGGAAAGTTTCTGTCCTTAAGAAAATTAGGGGACATTCCTAATGACCAGAGGACCACTTGGACCAATTTTGGTGATTTTTTGAATTATATAATTTTTATTATAATTATTTTAAGTTTTGGAGTGTTAATTAATTTAAAAAAAATAAATGTTGAAAAATGAATTTTATATTTTTCAAAAATCTCTCTCGATATCAAGGAAATCAGAGAATCAAATTTTACAATTTTCTGATTTTTATATGATTTATTATAATTATTTTAGTGAAAATGCTAGAAAATACATTTTTTTTTAATTTTAAAATTACCCTAGAGCTTTAAAATTTAATATCTCACTAAATAGACCTAAGAAAAATATGGGGTTTGTTCCTAGGTGATTAAAATTCAAAATGTGACATTTTGGTGAATTTTATTATTTTTGTGATTTTTATTATTTTTTAATTATTAAAAATATTAAAATAATATTAAAAATCAACTTTTTTAGAAAATTGAAATTTTAATTTTCTTAAATTCCCCTAATATCAGAGAGGTTTCAAAATCAATTTGCTGAATTTTTGAAAGATATTTTGAAAGTTATGAATTTTTAAAGTTTAAAATGGCTAAATGGCTTAATCAACCCAATTAGTGGGCTAACCAAGTCCAATTGACTTCAAATTTTTATGGTGGGTTTCTCTGATCTTAAAGGTCAGTGGAAAATTGATTTCAAGTCAATTTGATGTATGGTTAGCTCTAATTAATTAGAGATCCATTTTGGGTGTTTAAGCCAATTAGGGTTGTTTTAAATGAACTAACTCAAAACCTATTTTTACTAGGGTCCTCTGGTCATAAGGAACATCACCAAATTTTTCTAGAATTTATTTCAAAACATGCTATTTATTGGAATTAAAATACTCAAAACAGTAACATGAGTTTGAAAAATCAATAACTCTTCACAGGGATAGCCTCTGACTTTGGAAAATTCAGGGAATGTTCCCAAATTCAGAGGCTTCAAAAGCCCTATGGTCTCATGCGATGGTGAATTGTATACATGCATGGAGAATTAAAATTATGTAGAGAGTAAATAAATTATTAAAAATAAAATACTTGATGAAATTAAATGATTTCTTTTCCACATTATTCTCCTCTGTTCACTGAGCAAGAGGGTATTTTTATTTTATTTTTATGATTTTTCTACACAAAGTTATAAATTTTTGAAGTTTAGGGAATTAAATAAATAGAAAATACCCCTAATTTCCTATTTATCCACGCGGCGCCGTGTCAACCTCGGCAGCTCCGAAACGCCACGTGGCGCGCTCCCATTCGACGCCGCCACTTGAGTCAGCAGCCCGGGCCCCGCGGTTCTCGTACCGTCTCCTGATCCGACGCGATCCTGGCCATCCTTCCGCACGTGTATTGAATGGACGGCATCCGTTCATCGTCCCCAAGTGTTCTCACCCGAGAGCCGTCCACACTAAATCCCTAATATCTCACTCAATACTCAATGGATTTTCATGTTCTTATGCTTTATGGATTCGTCTTGAAGAGACGAACACATCTATACGGTGATCATGCATTGAAATTAGGGCATTTGAAATGGAGAATCTCCAGAAGCTCGGGATGAAGAATTATCTCATACCTTTGCTCAGAGAAGTGTGGCTTCGATCTGAGGGTTGTTGCACCTTCGATTGGATCCCAGCAAGCTCCAGATGAAGTCTCCTGGTCTGGTGAATTGTCTAGGTGGGATTTCGACCAAGCCCGATCACAAAGCTTGGAGGCTGGAGCAACTGGGTGGCCTGGATATGGGGCTTTTGCTGGTGGACACCTTCCCTTGTTCTGGTGAAGGTGTAGAACCAATCAATCTGGGGATTGGCTCACCGTGGAGAAGTGTCCCGGTTTTGGGCCTAGATTTCAACTCCGAAATCGAGCTCACGGAGAAGAAATGGCAGGGGGATCTCGGTGGGGATCAAGTGCTCGTGTATGGGGAGGAGTCCGGAACAATTTTGGCAAAGTTTCCTTAAGGTTTGTTTCGGCACCTCTCATGGCCGAGAGGGGTGATGTTTAAATAGGAGAGGGTGGAGGGCCTCCCAGGGAGAGTTAGGGCTTGGGATCAGCTGCTCTTGGCAAGAGAAGAATAGCTACAATGGCCACTGGGGATGGGGCAGCTCAGCAAGGGAGAATTCTAAAGTTGGCTCACATGTGAGCTCTCGGCCATGGTGTTTTCCGGCGACCCAGGCGGCTGGCCGGCAGGCATGGGTCACCCTCAAGGTCAGGGAGGTCAGGGCTGGAGGTTTGTGCAGTCAATTGTCCATGGACATGTGTAAAGGAGTTGAATTGAAATGGAATGGGGATGAGCTCATTTTGGGTCCAAATGGGTCAACCCACCTTTTGGGCTTGGTTCACCTCCCCATGGCTGATTTGGGCTGAGGGAAGATCAGATGGATCAGCTAGGAAAGGGTGGAGAAGTCACCATCCATGAATATTTTGATTAAACATGGATTAAGGTGAAGCATTAAAAGGGTTAAAACCTTTTTAAGGGGGCTTAAAAGAGGCTCCTCCTTTTGCCATTAGTGGCTTGATCACATGTCAAGCCTTCCATGGCTTCATGTGGCTTGTCCATGGCTTGCATGGCTTGTCTTTGGCTTGGCAAAAAGTTTGGTCAATTTCATAAAAATGGATTTTAAGGATTTTGGATAATTTGGTGGAAATTTGGATGAAGCCTTATTTAGAATTATTTGATCATTGGTTTAGGACTTAGGGATGATTTTACTTGAAAGTATGATGAGGAGAAATGTCATATGGGCTTTGGGACCAATTTTGGGCCTTTGGATGTGGTGAAGGATGGGCTTTTAAAATGGTTTAGGAAAGTGGGCTTTTGAATTTTAAAATGGATTTTGGGATGAAATTTTGTAAAGAGGTTGGGCCAAATAATTTTTGGGTTTAGCTCATGGATGTACCATGAGTGATTTGAAGCAAATTGAGAGTGATTTGGGTTGAATTTGGGCTCTTTAGGTGAATGGGCCAATCTAGGTCAAAGTGGGCTAACTTGGGCCAATGTTGGGCTAGGGTTGAAATTGATGTAAAATTAATGTTGAGAAATGTTTATGGGAGTGTTTCAAAGAGGTTTTGACTTTGGTTGGGCTTTGATTTTGGGGTTTGGGCTCATTTGGGTTAGGTTTCGGGTTTAGGTCAAAATTGGGTCTTTTAGCTTTGGGTTGAATTTGAGTGGGGTTTGGGTCTAAATTTTGGGCAAATCATGTTAGTGTTTTGTTTGTGGGGATGCTAAGGAAGATTTAGAAAAGATTTGGGGTTAATTGGAGTTGAATTGGGTGAGTTTGGGTTAGGTTTGGGTCATGGGTCCAAATTGGGCTTTAAGGCCAAAAGTGAAATTGGATCCAAATGTCAATCAAATTGGACTTGGATTTGGTCTAGATTGGTATTGCGAATGTTGAATTGAAGTTTAGAATTGAATTGGACCATAATTTGGGTCAATTGGATAGGTTTGGTTTGACATTGGGTTCACTTTGGGTTAAAAATGGGTCAAATTGGGGGTTTTGACAAAAGTAGGGTAAATTGACAAAATTGGCCCATGGTGTAGTTCAACAAAATGAAATTGGGAATATTTGGGATTTTTTGGAATTTTCTGGGAATTTTCTGAATTTTTGGATTTTTGGGTCAAGGGGGGTATTTTGGGTATTTGGAGGGTATTGGGAGATTTTGGGTATGGATGATCAATTTAAGTGATGTGGAAATGTTTGGGATTTATTTTGAGGAATCTTGGGTTATTTGGAAATTTTTGAGAAATTTGGGTAATTTTAAGGGTTTTGGGTAGGCTAAGCGGGTGTAGGGTCCCGGGGGTCAAAAATTGAAAATTTGGAAAATTGAAGATCAGGTAAATTTGAGTGGAATGAAATCATTTTGGTTGAGCCATGAAGCCACATCAAGCCCACATGAGCCATGAAGGGACTCATTTGAGGCATCCACTATGTTGTTCCTAACCCTCTTAGCCAAGGGCTTAGGGGTTAAGGACCATCCATGTGAATCACCTACATGAGTCAGGAGGTCAAGTTAGGTATAGGTGTGTGAAAGTGTAGTGTATAGGTGTAGTGTGTGTGTAAGTCAGCTCCTTCACCAGACCAGGCCACCCAGGGCAGTCCTAAGGCCAAAGAGTCCTATAGGAACTCATCCTTTAAACTTCCACATTTGATTTCAACCCTCTAGGTGATTAGGGGTCTACAGTCAAGTTTGTGGAGTTTGCAGGGAGTTAAGAAGTGGTTTGAAATTCTAGAAGGTGGGTCCCAATTCTATTCCTCTAAGATAGTCAAAGGAAAAGCCTAAGGCTAGATCCTAAGTACTAAAGGGAAGAAGAGAAGACCTCATCAAAAATGAGGTCAACAGCTGGCAAGGGTGAATTCAACAATTTGGCCTCTAACCAGAATATATTCTCTCTCAGAATAATACAGATCAGCATAAAAATCTCTAACAATACCCAGCATGGCATTAGTAGTGAAATAGCAGAAAATCTCCTATTGACGATTAGCAATCATTTCTTCCAGCATTCCTTCAGGATTTTCAAAGGCTCTTTCTTGAATACATTTTTTATTGCTAAGAAACGTACTAAAATGTGAATAGGCTTTAAAATTCATAAATTTACTTTCATCATGTTGACCTCATTTTTGATGAGGTCTTCTCTTCTCTCTATAGTACTTAGGATCTAGCCTTAGGCTTTTCCTTTGACTATCCTAGAGGATTAGAATTGGGACCCACCACTTAGAAATTCAAACCACTTCTTAACTCCCTGCAAACTCCACAAACTCGACTATAGACCCCTAATCACCTAGAGGATTGAAATCAAATGTGGAAGTTTAAAGGATGAGTTCCTATAGGACTCTTTGGCCTTAGGACTACCCTGGGTGGCCTGATCTGGTGAAGGGCTAACTTACACACACACTACACTTATACACTACACTTTCACACACCTCCTAAAAACACACCCATACCTAACTTGGCCTCCTGACTCATAAAGGTGATTCACATGGATGGTCCTTAACCCCTAAGCCCTTGGCTAAGAGGGTTAGGAACAACATAGTGGATGCCTCAAATGAGTCCCTTCATGGCTTATGTGGGCTCGATATGGCTTCATGGCTCAACCAAAATGATTTTATTCCACTTACATTTACCCAATCTTCAATTTTCCAAATTTTCAATTTTCCAAATTTTCAATTTTCCAAATTTTCAATTTTTGACCCCTGGGACCCTACACCCGCCTAACCTACCCAAAGCCCTTGAAACTACCCAAAATTTGCAAAATCATCTAAATTACCCAAAATTCCTCAAAACCAATCCCAAACATTCCCACATTACTCAAATTGATCATCCATACCCAAAATACCAAAAATTCCAAAAATACCTTCCAATACCCTCCAAATACCCAAAATACCCCTCTTGACCTAAAAATCCAAAAATTCAGAAAATTCCCAGAAAATTCCAGAAACTCCCAAATATTTCCAATTTCATTTTGTTCAACTACACCATGGGCCAATTTTGTCAATTTACCCCACTTTTGTCAAAACCCCCAATTTGACCCATTTTAACCCTAAGTAAACCTAACCTACCCAATTGACCCAAATTCTGGTCCAATTCAATTCTAAACTTCTTTTTATCATTCCCAATACCAATCTAGACCAAATCCAAGTCCAATTTGATTGACATTTGAATCCAATTTCACTTTTGGCCTTAAAGCCCAATTTGGACCCATGACCCAAACCTAACCCAAACTAACCTAATTCAACTCCAATTAACCCCAAATCTTTTTTAAACCTTCCTTAGCAACCCCACAAACAAAACACTAACATTATTTGCCCAAAATTTAGACCCAAACCCCACTCAAATTCAACCCAAAGCTAAAAGGCCCAAATTTTAACCTAAAACCTAACCTAACCCAAATAAGCCCAAAACCCAAAATCAAAACCCAACCAATGCCAAAACCTCTTTGAAACACTCCCATAAACATCTCCCAACATTAATTTTACATCAATTTCAACCCTAGCACAACATTGGCCCAAATTAGCCCAACTTGACCTACATTGAGCCATTTACCAAAGAGGCCCAAATTCAAACCAATTCAATTCCAAGTCACACCAAATTTATTCCAAATCATTCATGAAACATTCCTAAACTAAATTCAACACTTATTGGATCCAATCCTTTGCAAAATTCTTATGCTAAATTAAAAAAAAAACCCACTTCCATAAATCACTTTAAAAGCCCATCTAAAACCATTTCAAAAAGCCCAAAATCTACCCTAAAGCCCACATGACATTTCCATTTGCCATCCATTTAATCAAAGCCATTCGCTAAGTTCAAATCAATCATCAAATGGTTCCAAATCAAGCCATATGCCAAATCCCATCAAATCACCCCTAAATTACCAAAATTTCCAAATTCCATTTTCATGAAATTGACCAAGCTTTTCCCCAAGCCAAAGACAAGCCATGAAGCCACATGCAAGCCATGGACAAGCCACATGAAGCCATGAAGCCACATGCAAGCCATGGACAAGCCACATGCAAGTCCGGAGTCTACCGCTTGCCCAATCCTTGGTGAAGGCTTCATCGAAGAAGCCACCATGACAAGAATGGAGAAATAAGCAGATCGTGAATGAAATTAAGGATGATAGCGCGAAGGGTAGGATAGAGGCTGCCCTGGTTAGATTGGTTGTTTCTGATTCAGAGACCCTCGAACCTCTAACTTTGTACCCTTATCTTTATGCCCCTCTAGGGTCTCATAGTGATAATATAAATGATATTGGCTATATTCTCTAGTGATGACATAACTAATCACAACCTCTCTAACCCCGATTTTGATTCCCTAAATGATCCTCAAATCATTATTATTCCTGATGAAAATGTAGACAAAAACGAAGAAGCTATCGATAACACCGTCTACAATAGTACCGTGAGCGAGGAGCTAGTCCTTGAATGCAAAGGAACTCCACTTTTGATTAACGTGGACTTTTCAGATATAGGAGGGCCACATACAATAATAGAAGGGTCTCTAGGTCCAAAAGAAGAAGAAATAACAGAAGTACATTTAAGAAGTGCCAAAGTGCTACCGTCAAGGACAACTCCAATGGATAAAGAAAAACAGACGATCACGTAAGATGAAGTATCTCCAGCAATAGAAGAAATCCAAGTTTGAAATGAAATTTAAAAGTCAAACAAGGTAGATTATAACATGCTAGCTCATCTTAGGAAGTTGCCAACCAAACTAAGCATTTACGACGCCCTGATCCTATCAAAGGAGATGACAGAAAATTTAATCAAGGCTCTGCTTGATCCAGATATTTTCTTAGCACAATTTGCTAGCACATCCTTAGATGAAGTTTGCACTTTGAGAGAACAAATTGGCGTAACATTCACCGATGAAGATTTTGGTACTCAAAATAGCCGATCACAACCGTCTGCTCTACATTTCCGTCATCATTGATAGGTTCGTACTTTCCAGAGTGTTGGTAGATCCTGGAGCATCGCTCAACATAATGAGTCTACAGAGACTAACTTACTTGGACATCGACACTCGAGAACTTTCTATGGATAAAATGATGCTAAGATGATTCAACCGGAAAGGAGAAAGTGCCTTCAGATCTATAATGCTACAAATGAAAGTTGGAAATCTAGTAACAACCACAAAATTCCATGTCATCGATGTGGATATATCGTTCAATACCCTTCTTGGTCAGCGATGGCTTCACGAGTACAACATGGTCCCATCGTTGCTTCACCAATGCATCAAGTACTACAAGGAAGGATAAGAACTTTGCATTAAGGGAGACACACAACCTTTCTAAATACATGAAGTAGGCATTCATGAAGACGCCACCTACTATGCTCCCTCGAAGAGAATAATACTTTCAAGAGAAATTATGAGAACTAAAGCTGAAGATTCAGATGAACTACGAAAAATGGACCATACCACTCCAGTTCAACGATCTCCCACCACTCCTTCACAACTAGTTGGTGGAGGTTCTTTTATTCCACGCATCCGAGGTTAAGGCAGGGGACATGGTTGAGGAAGAACTCACCAGATTGTTGAACAGACGAAGTCGATGATCAGCAGTGAAGTAGAAGGAAGCTTCGAAGAAGATGAAGAAATAATGATGATAAATAAGAAGAAGCCTCAGTTCGAGATTTCTATGGATGACACAGAAAGGGTTGAATACGAATCAATGTATGATCAGATTAATCATTATGTTCAACCCATGACCCTAACTCCGATCCACCATCATAAGATCGAGAGTATGGAAATCAAGAAAGTCCATAATGATGGTTCTAAACCGATTAAGTTTTATAAAGCTTCTCCTTCTACTTCTGAACCTTGTGTAATTCTCAAAGAAAAGAACTCTAGTGAATCAATGGATTTACCTTTTGGTTACTTTTTGCCTTGTGTACAAAAGTTAATTCAACAAGAATATATGCCAAAGCAAATGCTGAAAGATAAGTTACAATCATTTGAAAAATTATGGAATACCAAAGGAAAGAAACTCAACTCGAAAGAAGGTCTTGGGTTCAGATGATTGGACTTGTCGATGACTCGGGATTTTGCATGGTTGTTACTAGTCAGCTAGAAGAAGATTGCCTAGACATCCATGATGAATACGAAGATCAACCAATAGAAGAGGCTCCACCGGAGTTCGAAGAAGAAATCAAGTCAATAGTCGACGAATTAAAAGAAATCAATCTGGGGACTGAGGAGCAACCCAGACCTACTTTCATAAGTTCTTTTCTTAACGAAGAAGAGGTTACAGACTTAATCAAGTTACTGTCAAAATTCAAAGATTGCTTCGCTTGGAGCTATGACGAAATGCCTGGACTATCTCCAAAGGTTGCAATTCACTGACTAGGAGTGGATCAAATTATGTCTCCAATAAAGAAAGCACCCAGCAGAATGCGCCTTGAAATATAACAATAAGTTACGACAGAAATAAAAAAATTAATAAACGCTAACTTTGTTTGGGAAGAACAATATCCGACATGGTTAGCCAACTTCGTGCCAATAAAAAAGAAGAATGGACTAATCTGAGTGTGTGTCTGATTGCCCGAATATTTATGCTTACGATTTAGATATGAAATTTATGATTTATAATATGCATTCTACGCAAGTATATGTATCGTTTATCAAGTAATATAGCACTTTTTGATTAAGCCCTGAGATATCGAACCCACCGGGCATTGTGTAAAAATTTAAAGAAATAAGAAAAATAAATTTTTACTTTTTGTTTAATTGATTTTTGTATGTATGTTTTAAGCTTTTAATTTTTAAAAGTTTTTTTTGATATCTTTAATAACAAGTTCAATAAGAAATAAAATTATCAATACTCTAAACACAATATAAATGTTATAAAAATCAAATATATTTTTTCTTCTTCAATGAATCAGTAATAATTATGAAACTTTATGTTGTGGAAATATTTTAATGTATTGTGCCAAATTGAAGCAATTATATTCTTTACCCTTACTTGGTTCTTCATCCATGAAAAAAATACCTATTTTTATGCCTTGTTTTTTGTTAAATTTTTAAGGATATTATGCTTTAATGAAAGGTATTTTTGTGTTTTTAGATATAGGTGATGCAAAAATGTTCAATAAGGAAAAAGGATGAAAAATGAGCAAAGAGGAGCAAAAATGTAGCCAAAATGCAAAATTGCAAAAATAATGGGTCTGGCGCCTAGGCTCCAGAATCCAGCGCCTAGGCGCCAGAATTCGGCGCCTAAGTGCCAGCTCGATACCAAAACAATTACGATTTTGTAACTACTTTGGACATTTATTTTGATAGTTAGAGCGGTTATTGGACCTTCTAGAAGATTGGCAGTTATTCCTGGATTATAGGACATGTGATACATTGTATCTAAACGCTTGGAAAAGGTTTGGATGCGAAGAGGTGCAAACCAAAGTGAAGAGGTGCGAAGAACTGGACACGGAGTCCGGCGCCTAGGCGCCAGATACCGGCGCCTGGGCGCCCGACACAGTTTCCAGAAGATTCATTGAACTCGGACACATTTTGAAGAGATGCTTTAGGCAACCCTTAAAACCTATTAATAGGAGGCCATTTCTACAGAAAAAGAGGCCCCCAATCAGAGAGAGAGCCCCAATTAGAGAGATAATTTTAAATTTAGGGCCACACTTTTTGTTTACTTTCCTTCATAAATTAGTGAATTTATTTTATTTAGAGTTTGTATTGAGAGTTTGGATGAGTTGGTGCTTTTGAAGTCTATTTCACTTTGGAGATAGTAGGAATCAGAGGTTCAGTTGGAGAAACACTTAAGTTAAGGATTTGTAATTTGATTCAAAGTTTTAATTATATGTTTTGTTATTTAAATTCAATGTGTTCTGAGTAGTTACTTTACTTTCTCCTTTCAATTATGAAAAGATAAATAAGATAATATAAAATTTGTTGGAGAATTAAAAACTAAATATGTTTAAATATTGTGATGATATTAATACCGGATCTTAATTTACTATTTAACTTGGCCATTTAAGTTGTTAAAATCTGTTGAAGAATTTTGAGACCTAGAAGGAGATGAATTCTTAACTAGTAGATATCACATGAATCATTGGATAGTCGAAGGCCTTGTGCGGGTTATTCAAGGTGAAGTGCAAAAAAATAGGAAAATATTATTCATTGGGCATAGAATTAATAAGTTTTTATAGTGATAGACTAAATTCTTTTAATTTGGTTTATAGAAATGGAACGAGTCACTAGTAGGGCCGACCATAGCCACCCTTGGACATCTAGTAGTGTGAGCCTAGATTAACCCATTCTACTAACAATACATCCAGAGATGATCTATAGATTAGCCAATGTTCTTTATACTATCGAGCAAAGGTAAAGAATATGAATACTTCTATTTGGCACAATACCATAAATTTATATTCTCCACAAATATTACATTATCGAAAAAGTCTTGGATTAATTGGAAGGAAGAAAGTTGTTTGCTTATTATTATTTACAACTCTCATTATTTTAGTACTGCTTTATTTCTGCATTTAGTAAATTAAATATTAAATTTATAACTTTAAAATAAATCCATAAAATTAAAATTAAAATATTTAAAAATCTATAAACCTCCTCGTGGGATCGATACCGGGTCTTTATTTAAGGCCCTATATTACTTGAAACGATATGTATACTTGCGTAGTACCTCTAATGTGTAAAATATTTTCCATAAAATTATATTTATATACAGCAGCTATTATTATTTGGGTCAAAGTATTGACTATAACATATTTTTAGAAGTATAAATTACTGCGTTATTTGTGGTCGGGTCAAGTTTTTGGCGCCGTTGCCGGGGAGGCAAATTTTTAGATTTTAAATATTATTTTATTTTATTTTATTTCATTTACTCGTTAAAATACAAAAATATAAAATACAAAAATATTTATAAAAACAAAAACAAAAAAAAGAAGAAGAGATTTTATTTCTTGCGATTTTATTTTACTGTTTACTTTTTATGCGTAGTTCTGGATCTGAAGGTTTATTACCTTTAGGCTCTGAATTAGAAAAACTGTAAGAAGAATTAAAAAAGGAAAACAAATTCTAAAATATCAAGAGATGGCTAATTTACATAACAATTTACAGAATTCAAGTGAAATTAATGAACAAAATGTTTACAAACCATTAAGGGATTATGCTAACCCTACAGCTGATGAACTTCATATTAGTATTCAAATACCTACTGTAGATGCTAATTATTTTGAGCTTAAACCGTCTATTATTCAAATGGTTCAAAATAATCAATTTGGGGGAACACCAAATGAGGATCCAAATTTACACCTTACTAGTTTTTTAGAACTTTGTGCTATCTTTAAATATAATAATGTTTTTGATGATTCTGTTAGACTTAGATTCTTTACTTTCTCTTTAAGAGATAAAGCAAAGATGTGGCTGAACTCATTAGCAACAGGTTCTATTAAAACATGGGCTGAAATGGCACAAAAATTCCTTGCTAAATATTTTCCTCCTTCTAAAAACTGCTAAATTAAGAAATGATATTACTTCGTTTAGTCAATTTGACGGGGAGACAATTTATGAAACTTGGGAAAGATTTAAGGAACTATTAAGAAAGTTTCCTCATCATTCTTTACCTGATTGGTTAATTATTCAAACATTTTATAACGAACTTATTGGATCACTGAAATTAATTATTGATGCTTCTGCTGGAGGTTCTTTAATGGCTAAATCATTTGAAGAAGATCATACTTTAGTTGAAGAAATGACTAACAATAATATTCCATGGCCTTCTGAAAGGGTTAATCCTAAAAGAATAGCAAGTATTCATGATAATGAAGCCTTTTCTATCTTAGCTTCACAAGTGGCTGCAATATCTAAGAAATTAGATAATTTTGCTATCAATGTATCACATAACAACTCTGCTAGTATTGAAAATTCTCAAACTATTGAAACTTTACAAGCTATTGCTAGTAAAAATAACCCTTATTCAAATTATTATAATCCTGGATGAAAAAATCACCCTAATTTTAACTGGAATAATTCACAACAACAATGGGGTAATAATCAGTCTCATCCAACTGGAAATTAGAACAGTCAAGTAAATTCAAACTATAAACCTCCTGGATTTAATAACCAACTAAAAAAATTATCTATAGAAGAATTAATTTTACAACTGAGTAATCAATTACAAAATCAAAACACTGCTATTCGTAATATTGAGAATCAAATGGGACAAATTGCTAATTTAATTAATTACAGACCTCTAGGAACACTTCGTACTAATGTTAAAATCAACCCAAAAGAAACGGGAAAAGAATATGAACATGCTAAAGCTGTAGAACATAGAAGTGGAAAGGAATTAAAAGAAAGAATTCAGGATGAAATTGAAAATGAGATTGAGGTTGAAGAGAATAATAACCTAAAGAAATTCTTTCTCCTACTAGAGACCTGACTGTTATTCCTATTAATGTGGAAGTTGAAAAACCACCACCACCTTTTCCTCAAAGACTAAAACAGTAGAAGCTTGATCAACAATTTTCTAAGTTCTTTGAAATTTTTAAGAATCTTACCATTAACATACATTTTGCTGAAGCTTTGGAACAAATGCCAACTTATGCAAAATTTATGAAGGATATTTTAAGTAAGAAACAAAAATTTGAAGCTTTTAAAACTGTTGCATTAAGTGAAGAATGTAGTGCAATAATTCAAATGAAATTACCTCACAAACTTAAAGATCCTGGAAGTTTCACTATACCTTGTGCTATTAGAGAAAAGTTTTGTGGAAAAGCTTTATGTGATTTAGGAGCAAGTATTAATCTCATGCCTTTTTCTATTTTTGGAAGGTTGAATTTAAGAGAGATTTCTCCCACCACAGTAACCCTTCAGTTAGCTGATAGATCTATCACTTACACTAAAGGAGTTATAGAGGATGTTCTTGTTAAAGTGGATAAATTTATTTTCCCTGTGGATTTCATTGTACTTGATATGGAAGAAGATAAAGAAATACCTATTATTTTAGGGAGACCTTCTCTAGCTACCGGACGGGCAATGATTGATGTGCAAAAAGAAGAATTAATTATGAGAGTTAATGATCAAGAGATTAAATTCAATGTCCTCAAATCAATGAAGTACCCTGACAAAGAAAAATGTCGTCGAATGGATATTATTGATTATATAATTGAAAAACATTATCAAGAAAAATGTAAAGTCATTTCTAAAAAAAAATTGAATTATTAACTGATGAAAATGAAGAACTAAAAGAAGAAGAATTATCTAAAGAAACACATTATATTAAAGATAACTGAGAAATTTTGGACATAACTCAAAATGATATACTTTTACCCTCGAATAAAAAAGCCCCTGAACTAGAATTAAAAATGTTACCAACACATTTAAAGTATGCTTTTCTTTTAAATTCATTAACTTTACCTGTTATTATTTCTTCTAAACTAAGCTTAGATCAAGAATAAAAATTAATAGGAGTGTTAAAGAATTATAAGAAAGCTTTTGGTTGGACTATTGTTGATATAAGAGGAATAAGCCCTTCCATCTGTATGCATAGGATTTTAATGGAAGAAGATTTTAAACCTACTATTGAACCTCAAAGAAGATTAAATCCTATCATGAAAGTGGTTGTTAAAAAAGGAATTTTAAAATGGTTAGATGCTGGAATTATTTATCCTATTTCAGATAGTCAATGGGTGAGTCTTATTCATTGTGTTTCGAGGAAATGAGGAGTAACAGTCATTGTAAATGATAAAAATGAACTAATTCCTACAAGACAAGTTACTGGATGGCGAATTTGCATTGATTATTGAAAATTAAATAACGCCACTAGAAAGGATCATTTTCCTTTACCTTTCCTGGATCAAATGCTTGATAAATTAACTGGACACTCATATTTTTATTTTCTGGATGGATATTCTGGTTATCATCAATTACTTGTTGCTCCTGAGGACCAAGAGAAAACAATATTTACAAGTCCTTATGGAACATTTGTGTTTAGAAGAATGCCTTTCGGTTTATGTAATGCACCTGTAACTTTTCAAAGATGTATGATGTCAATATTTTGTGATTTGATTAACAAAGGAATTGAAATATTTATGGACGATTTTTCAGTTTTTGGAACTTCTTTTAAATCTTGTTTGGAAAATATTTCCAAAGTTCTGAAAAGATGTGAAGAAACAAACTTTATTCTTAACTGGGAAAAATGTCAATTCATTGTCACAGAAGGCATTGTACTTGGTGACAAAATTTCACAAAAAGAGATGGAAGTTGATCAAGGAAAAGTAAACATTATTGCTGAATTGCAATCACCTACTACTGTTACTGATGTGAGAAGTTTTCTGGGACATGCTAGATTTTATAGAAGATATTGTACGGCTTATTTTGTGTTGAAAATGGGCCAAATTGGGCGTTTTGGTAAAAGAGGGTTAAATTTACAAAATTGGCCCATGGTGTAGTTGAACAAAATTAAATTGGGAATATTTGGGATTTTCTAGAATTCTCTAGAAATTTCTGGAATTTATGGATTTTTTGGGCTAAAATGGCATTTTGTGTATTTGGAGGTTAGTGGGGGGTATTTTTGGAAATTTTGGTATATTTGGCTAAGGATGATCAATTTGAATGGTGGGAAATGTTTAGGATTGGTTTTGAGGAATTTTGGGTAATTTAGGTAATTTTGCAAATTTTGGGCATCTTCAAGGGCATTTGGTAGGTTTGGTGGGTGTAGGGCCTCGGGGTCAAAAATTGAAATTTTGGAAAAATGAAGATTGATCAAGTTTGAGTAGAATGGAATCACTTTGGTTGAGCCATGAAGCCATATCAGGCCCATAAGAGCCATGAGAGGACTTATTTGAGGCATTCACTATGTTGTTCCTAACCCTCGTAGCCAAGGTCCTAGGGGTTAAGGTCCATTCATATGAATTACCTACATGAGTCAGGAAGTCAAGCTAGGTATGAATGGTTTTATAATTTTGAATGTGTGTGAAAGTTTAATGTGTGCAGGTCAACCCTCACCAGACCAAGCCACCCAGGGTAGTCCTAAGACCAAAGAGTCCTATATGGAACTCATCCTTTAAACCTCCATTTTTGATCTTAAACCTCCAAGTGACTTAGGGGTTCATAATCAAACTTATAGGGTTTACAGGGAGTTAAAAGGTGTTTGAATTTTTAAGTGGTGGGTTCCATTTCTAGTCCTCTAAGATAGTTAAAGGGAAAGCCTAAGGCTAGATCTAAGTACTAAGGAGAGAGAAGAGAAAAGACCTCATAAAAAATAAGGTCAATAAATGGACCCCCAATAGGTGTGGTGTGCTAGCCAAGCACACCGCGCGTATTAGCGTTGACTGAAGAGATCAACAAAACCAGCACAGACGTCTAAGTGACACACTTAGAATGAAGTAGAAACAAATTTCTGTTGGGGAGTATCAAGTATATCTCCAACACTGGAGATCTCTGAACTCTCGCTGGGGAAAAGAAAAGGAGGTGAATTCCATATCGTAAGATCTGGGGAAATTTTAATTTAGATTTCATTTCATTTTCTTTTCCTAGTTTTTTTTTAATGTGTGAGTTTAGATTTCGATTTGTTCTGAGTTTCAATTTCAGTTGAGGTTTAATTTAAAATCAATTCAAGGAAATCTGGATTTGAAATGAGAATTAGAACCTAGATTCCAACCTTGGGATCGTGAAGAGAACTAGAATTTAGGTACCAGCCTCAGAGTGAGAATCAGAGTTTAAGAATCGATTGAAAAGGAGGAGAATCAAAATTTAGGTTCTGATCTCGAAATAAGATCTGGAATTTGGTACTAACCTCGGAAGGAGAGCGTTGAAATTTGGTATCGATCTCGGGAAGAGAGTCAGAATTTGGTACCGACCTCGAAAGGAGACAATTGGAATTGGTACAAGTCTCGCAGGTTTAAAGTGAACTAGAATCTGGTTCCAGTCTCGAAGGTTTAAAGAGAACTGGAATCTGGTTCCAGTCTCAAAGGTTTAAAGAGAACTGGAATCTGGTCCCAGTCTCGAAGGTTTAAAGAGAAATGAAATCTGGTTCCAGTCTCGAAGGTTTAAAGGGTTGAAATTTGTTGTGTGGCGATTTGAGTTTAGCAGAAGATTTGGAATGAGACCTGAAAGTGTTTCACGTCCCACGAGGATCGATCAAAGTCTGATCATTTGCCGAAGGATTTGAATCCATGCCATCATAACCAAATCAAAAATTTTCGTGGTTTTGTGTCAGTAGATTCAGTCGACCCTCACAAAAGAGGGAAGGTAATATGGAGAGTCAAAAAGAGATTTGAGAATAGCTGAAGGCTGGGGAATTCAAATTCAGGAATTTGTTTTCGTCTTTTGTTGTAATTTGATTTTTAGCTTGATTTTCAATTTAGAGTTCACATTTATTTAGAGTTTGTGTTTATTTTTAGTTTGTTTTTACATTCAGAGATTTTTTTTTAAAAGAGAGTTCTCATTTATTTTTTTTATTTTCCTTTGTTCTTTGTTCGAATTTCTTTTAATTTGTTTGTTCTTCAAGGAGTCTGCTTGGGGATGAAATTAAGATAATTATCTTTGTTTATTGTTGTTGTTAACTTTAAATGAAATCCATGCTTTGTTTTATTCCCATGTATTCTGAGTAGTTTTCTTAGTCTTTCTCCTTGTTTATGAAAATTATGTGAATTGATGAAATTAAATAGAAGTACCTAATATATTAAAATAAATTGTGATAATTTTTACTTAAAACTTAATTTACTTTCAATCTGGCCAATTGTATTGTTAAAATATGTTGAATTATCAACTATATTAAAAATTACATCCAATATTCAGGGAAGTCAAAAATCTTGGAAGGAGGGTGCAAATAAATAAGGAAATATTAATTATCGGACGTAGAATTGGACATTTTAGTGTGACGTACTAAAATATTCAATTTGGTCCTATTGTTCGAGAGCCGAAGTGTAGATGTTAGCCCTCTAGCTGAGGGGAACGTGGGAGCTCAAGTAGCAGCAAGTATCATCCCGAACTTAAACTGCAGCATTCAGCAATCAAACATAGGATTAGTCAATGTTCTTTGCACCTGGTTCAAAGGGTAAAAAATAGGAATGCTCATATTTGTCACAATACAATTCAAGAATTCTATTTAAATTCATCATTCACTTAATTTTCTAAAAAAACAAGGAGAAGGATACTTTTTCTGAATTATTTAAATCAACTTTATTTCAAGCATTAGTTTACTTTAGTTTGCATTAGTTACTTTAAATTTCTGTTTACTATATTAGTAAGTAATTCATTTAAATTTAGCTGATACAAATCTATTAAAAACTTCCCCGTGGGATCGATAACCAGGACTCCATTAGAGCCCTGTATTACTTGATACGATACGTATACTTGCGTAGAATTCACATTATACATTCCATCATAAAATCATATATATATTAAAGCGGGATCAAGTTTTTGGTACCGTTACTATTAACTTAATTTGCAAACATATTAAAAGTGGGTCAAGTTTTTGGCGTCGTTGCAGGGGAAATAAAGAAATTATTTACTAGAGTAACAGACTATTTCTATAAAATCGTATGCGAAAATTTGGAAACGAAAATTTAATACCTTACGATTCAGAATTAGAGCATAGAATTAAAAGGATTTGAAAACAAAAAAGAGAAATTATAAATTTAACACAAATGACAAATATTCCTGAAAATGAAAATATCAAACAACCAAGACCATTACGAGATTATGCCAACCCTACATTAGATGAAATTCATTTAACTATTCAAAACCCCGATGTAGTCGCTAATTCATTTGAACTTAAACCTGCAATTATCCAAATGGTACAAAATAATCAATTTAGTGGTTCACCTACTGAAGATCCTAATTTACATTTTGCTAGTTTTTTAGAACTTTGTGCTACTTTCAAATATGAAGGAGTATCTAACGATGATATTAGACTTAGACTTTTTTCCTTTTTCTTTAAGGGATAAGGCTAAAATGTGGTTAAATTCGTTAGCACCTGGATCTATTAAAACTTGGGGAGAGTTATCACAAAAATTTCTATCCAAATATTTTCCATCATCTAAAACTGCTAAGCTTAGAAATGATATAACTTCTTTTATTCAGTTTGATGGAGAGTTAATATATGAAGCTTCGAGAGAGATTTAAAGAACTTCTTAGGAAATGCCCACATCATGTGTTACCGGATTGGTTAATTATTCAAACTTTCTATAATGGATTAATAGGATCATTAAGATCAATCATTGATGCCGTCATCGGAGGATCATTAATGTCAAAACCATTTGATGACGCCTATGCACTAATCGAAGAAATGGCAACCAATAATTTTCAATGGCTCTCGATAGAATGAATCCGAAAAAGATAGCTAGTATTCATGAAAATAATGCAATATCTATGTTAGCTTCACAAATCGCTGTTGTATCTAAAAAATTAGATCATTTTGGAATGAATTACTCTCCAACTATATTAGAAGAAAATTCATCTGGACAACTTATAGAATCCCAATCTCAATATGAAACTATAAATGTAATTGTCGGCATATTTTTAGGTTGCGTGTTTTATTTTGAAAAAGGAGTCGCCTAACAGAAGTTGTCGGCGAATTTTTAATTTAATTTAAATAAATAATTTGAAAAGTAGTATTTGATTTTTTAAAATAATTTTAAATTTGAAAATTTTAAGATATGAAATCAAACTGATCTCACATCCCGAATAGTTTATATAAACGAGCACCACATCACAAACCGTGTATCTATCCCGAAGAATAGACACACTGCTTCGACGATGGGGCTCGATTAAATAAACTAGAAGATTTGTGACATCCGTTTGGTCTGCGAACCAATTTTATAAGCCGACAAATTCCCCTGCTTAATATGAAAACATTAAACAGAGTTTGTATTACCTGGGTTCTTCAAAATTCCCTATAAGGGCAAGCCCCTATAGTTAATTACATCTTAAGTGATGGGAATCACCTAAGAAAACTCTCGATAATAATCAATAATTCTGCTCTCAAGGATTTCAAAGTTTAAGATTTTCAAGGGATTGAAATTTGGAATTTCAATAGGGAATGGATCAAATTTGGAACATTTTGTTTTGGGAATCCAAAGGGAGAAAAGTAGGAGAAATCACAGATTCGAAGTGAACTTCGGTAATTTCCCGACTATCCTATTGTTTTGCTTAGATTTAAGAAAGTCCTAATATTTTTAAATGTTTTGATCTTGTCAATTTTAATTAATTAGGACTTATATTTATATGACAGAATCATACAAATAGCCTCGAAGATGTGAGGGTTTATGTCGTATCGGACGACTACCTCTGGAATCCTAAAATCGGTTAGGGCTTAATTTGCAGTGCAAATGCCTAACAAAAGGTCGAGGATTTATGTTGCGCTGAGGCAAACTACCTCGAAGTCCTATGGCTTTGTTATTTAATTCTAGGAAAGTTTTGCTGAAGTAGACTCGAGTTTCGCCGATGACGATGGCCGTGTCGCCCACCATGCTCGAGCTCCTTGTTGTCTGCAGAGGTTTTGTTTTAGAAATCATAAATCAGGGGATGAGAAAAGTGTTTTGGTTTAGAGAAGTCTTAATTTTCCAAGTGTTTTTTGTGTTTTAATTAAAACAAATCTTAAAGTTGATTATAACGACACCGGTTAAGATCCCACGGTTCCATCCTTTCAGCATCATTATTTTTATCGGATTCACTTAGTCCAGATGAATTTGCTAAACTCAACTGAATGAGTTCCACACTTTCATTTAGACCGTGGAAATCCCGTTAAGCAACACGTAGGTTACATCATCCGAGGTATTCCCGATCATCCAACAGACGTTTTAATTTAGTTGCAATCGTAGTTTTGTGTTCTGTTTGTGATTAAATATTGAGTTGTTTTATATTTTGAAATGTTGTGGCGGTGAATTTTATCTAGCAATGACTTTTAACTTAATTCTGGTTTCAGTTTTAGGGGCTATCTCAAAGGTGTGAGTTTTCATGCAACAGTTGTCTTATCATGTAAAAAAAGTAAAGTGCATTTGCAATAAAGTAAATTGCAATAATGTAAATTGCAAGAAAGTAGATTGCAATAAAATAAAAGCGTACCTGGAGGGTCTTCCCGTCATCCCAAGCTACACTTAAAACACAATTAGAATATTTAAACAAGTTCCTAGGTAAAGCTAAGGGAAGGGTTATGGTTTTCTACCAAATTCCTAATCCTATAGCTTAGTCATTTCCTATGACGTCTAGGTCTTTCGTGTTTTGGTTTAAGGACGATTTTCTTCATCAAAGAACAATTAAATTCAATTTGTTCTTATAAATGTCCTATCATATTGAGGAAGTGCTTAAGAGGAATCTTAAACATCTTTTCAATATTTCTAGGATTGTTTTAAGTCCAAATGAATTTAATTATACAAATGAATTAATCGTCCAAGAATTTCAAGTTTTATTGTTATCTTACTCAGTGAATTAGGACATTTGAATATCCTATAAGTGAAGTAACATTTCATTTAATGTTCTGTTTAGGAGTTATGATAACTAAAACTTTCAATGGTAAATTGGTATTCTAAATGATTTGATTTAAGTTAAAGGGTTTAAATTGGAATAGCTGTTCAAGTTATTTTAGATTTATTTTGAATTCTTTATGTCTTAGGTGATGTTATATTTAATTTAATTTAATTTAATTTAATTTAATTGAGTTTTAATTTAATTTAATTCAATTGAGTTTGATTTGATGTTAAATCAATTTAATTTGATTTGATTTAATTTTAATTTAATTTGATTTAATTTAATTTAATTTAATTTAATTTGATTTAATTTACTTTAATTATTTAATTTAATTTAATTTAATTTAATTTAATTTGATTTAATTTAATCCAATTTAATTTACTTAATTTAATTTAGTTTTTAATTTAATTTTATTTTTAATTTTAATTGAAATTTTTAAAAGAGTTTAATAATTTAATTTTAGTTTAATGATTAAGTCTTTTAATATTTTGAATTTTGAGTTATCATTTTAATTAAGAATTGAATATTAATGAGATAATTAATTTAGAGATTTTTAAATTAAAGAATAAATCTCTTCCTTATAATATCCCTATTTTAATAATTCCAATTTTATTATTCTTCCAAATTTAATCCATTATTTAATTAAAGTTTAATCATTTTAAAATTGTTTAATGGGTTTCTACCCTTTAATTATTTAAATTTCAATCATCCAAATCAAATTAGGATCAAAGATTGTACTTGCTAATTTTTTTATTAAACCTAAAGTTTTAATTAAGGATTAAGATTTTTAATTACCATTTTACCCTTTAAGCTTAATAATTTCATAACTCACTAAATTGAACTCAAATGAACTTGAAATTTTTATGTGACTTCACTCATATGTCAATAAAGACATGAGAGGAGAAAATGTGATTTTTCCGTATTTAATTTATTTATATAATTATTTTTGGTGAAAAATAGAGATTTCCAAGGAAAATTTAATAACATGACCAAGGAAAAGTTTCTGTCCTTAAGAAAATTAGGGGACATTTCTAATGACTAGAGGACCACTTGGACCAATTTTGGTGATTTTTTGAATTATATTATTTTTATTATAATTATTTTAAGTTTTGGAGTGTTAATTAATTTAAAAATAAAATAAATGTTGAAAAATGAATTTTATATTTTTCAAAAATCTCTCTGATATCAAGGAAACCAGAGAAGCAAATTTTGCAATTTTCTGATTTTTCTATAATTTATTATAATTATTTTAGTGAAAAATGCTAGAAAATACATTTTTTTAATTTTAAAATTACCTTAAAGCTTTAAAATTTAATATTTCACCAAATAGACCTAAGAAAAATGTAGGATTTGTTCCTATGTGATTAAAATTCAAAATGTGACATTTTGGTGAATTTTATTATTTTTGTGATTTTTATTATTTTTTAATTATTAAAAATATTAAAATATTATTAAAAATCAACTTTTTTAGAAAATTGAACTTTTAATTTTCTTAGGTTCCCCTGATATTAGAGAGGCTCCAAAACCAATTTGGTGAATTTTTGAAAAGTATTTTGAAAGTTATGAATTTTTTAAGTTTAAAATGACTAAGTGGCTTAATCAACCCAATTAGTGGGGCTAACCAAGTCCAATTGACCTCAAATTTTTATGGTGGGTTCCTCTGATCCTAAAGGTCAGTGGAGAATTGATTTCAAATCAATTTGGTGCATGGTTAACTTTAATTAATTAAAGACCTATTTTGGGTTTTTAAGCCAATTAGGGTTGTTTTAAATGAACTAAGTCAAAACCTATTTTTCCTAAGGTTCTCTCGGTCATAAGAAACATCACAAAATTTTCCTAGAATTTATTTCACAACATGCTATTTATTGGAATTAAAATACTCAAAACGATAACTCTGAATTTGAAAAATCAATAACCTTTCATAGGGATGGCCTTCGACTTTGGAAAATTCGGGGAATGTTCCCAAATTCAGAGGCTTCAAAAGCCCTATGGTCTCATGCCATGGTGAATTGTATGCATGCATGAAGAATTAAAATAATGCAGAGAGTAAATAAATTATAAAAAATAAAATACTTGATGAAATTAAATGATTTCTTTTCCACATTATTCTCCTCTGTTCACTGAGCAAGAGGGTATTTTTATTTTATTTTTCTGATTTTTCTACACAGAGATATGAATTTTTGAAGTTTAGGGAATTAAATAAATAGAAAAATATCCTAATTTTCTATTTATCCACGCGGCGCCAACTCATCCTCGGCATCTCCGAAACGCCGCGTGTCGCGCTCCCATTCGACGCCGCAACCTGAGTCAGCAGCCCGGGCCCCGCGGTTCTCGTACCGTCTCCTGGTCCGACGCCATCTGAGCCGTTCGTCCGCGCGTGTATTGAATGGACGGCATCCGTTCATCGTCCCCGAACGTCCTCACCCGAGAGCCGTCCACACTAAATCCCTAAGATCTCACTCGATACTCAATGAATTTTCATGTTCTTATGCTCTATTGATTCGTCTTGAAGAGACGAACACATCTATATGGCTATCATGCATTGAAACTAAGGCATTTGAAATGGAGAATCTCCAGAAGCTCGGGATGAAGAATTAGCTCATACCTTTGCTCGCAGAAGTGTGGCTTCAATCCGAGAGTTGTTGCACCTTCGATTGGATCCTAGCAAGCTCCGCGATGAAGTCTCCCGGTCCGGTGAATTGTCCGGATGTGATTTCGACCAAGCCCGATCACAAAGCTTGGAGGCCGGAGCAACTCGGGTGGCTCGGAGATGGGGCTTTTATCGGTGGACACCTTCCCGCAGTCCGGTGAAGGTGTAGAACCAATCAATTTGGGAATTGGCTCACCGTGGAGAAGTGTCCTCGGTTTTGGGTGGAATTTCAACTCTGAAATTGAGCTCACATAGGAGAAATGGCAGGGGGATCTCACTGGGGATCAAGTGCTCTGTGTATGGGGAGGAGTCTGGAACAATTTTGGCAGAGTTTTGGCAAGGTTTGTGCTTAGCTCTTCTCATGGCCGAGAGGGGTGGATTTTAAATAGGAGAGGGTGGAGGGCCTCCCGGGGAAGTTGAGGCATGGGATCAGCCGCTCGGTCATGGGAAGAACGAGCCGATGGTGGCCATTGGGCATGGGGCGGCTCGGCAAGGTGGAATTCCAAAGTTGGCTCACATGTGAGCTCTCGGGTGTGGTGTTTTCCGGCGATCCAAGCGAGCTGGCCGGCGAGCATGGGTCACCATCTTGACCAGGGAGGTCAGGGCTTGGCAATGGTGAAGTCAATTGGGTTTGGACATGTGTAAAGTGTTTGAATTAAAATGGAATGGGGAGGGGGTCATTTTGGCTTGAAATTGGTCAACCAATTTGTTTGGGTTGGGTTCACCTCCCCATGGATGGTCTTGGGCTGAGAAGATCGGTTAAAGCTAGCTGGTCAAGAGGTGGTGATGTCCTTATCCAAGAATATTTGGATTAAATCTTGGTTAAGAGGAGACATGCTTAAGGCTAATGACTTTTAGGAGATGGTTAAAGGACCTCCTCCTTTTGCCATTAATGGCATGGTCACATGCCAAACTTTCATGGCTTCATATGGCTTGTGAATGGCTCATCCTTGGCTCCATTTGGCTTGGGAAAAGCTTCGGTCAATTTCATGAAAATGGGTTTTAAGAATTTTTGGTAATTTGATGGAAATTTGTATGAAACTTGATTTGGAATAATTTGATGGTGAATTTAGGACTTAGGTAATGGATTTAATTAAGTGGATGACAAATGGAGATGTCATGTGGGCTTTAGGGTAGATTTTGGGCCTTTGGATGTGATGAAGTGGGCTTTTAGGAAAGTTTAAGGGAAATGGGCTTTTGATTTTAGGATGGGCATTTGGATAAAAATTTTGTGAATAACTTTGTCAAATAAATGTCATAATTGGTTTAGGGATGTTCTATGAAGGGCTTGGAATCAATTTGATGTGATTTGGAGTTGAATTGGTTTGAATTTGGGTTTATTTGGTAAGTGGGCCTATGTAGGTCCAAGTGGGCCAAGTTGGACTAATGTTGGGCTAGAGTTGAAATTGATGTAAAATCAATGTTGAGAAATGTTTATGGGGGTGTTTCAAAGAGGTTTTGACTTTGGTTGGGCTTTGATTTTGGGGTTTGGGCTCATTTGGGTTAGGTTTGGGTTTAGGTCAAAATTGGGCCTTTTGGTTTTGGGTTGAACTTGAGTGGGGTTTGGGTCTAAATTTTGGGCAAATCATGTTAGTGTTTTGTTTGTGGGGATGCTAAGGAAGATTTAGAAAAGATTTGGGGTTAATTGGAATTGAGTTGGGTGAGTTTGGGTTAGGTTTAGGTCATGGGTCCAAATTGGGCTTTAAGGCCAAAAGTGAGATTGGATCCAAATTTCAATCAAATTAGACTTGGATTTGGTCTAGGTTGGTGTTGGAAATGTTGAATTGAAGTTTAGAACTGAATTGGACCAGAATTTGGGTCAATTGGGTGGGTTTGGTTTGACATTGGGTTCACTTTGGGTTAAAATGGGTCAAATTGGGGGTTTTGACAAAAGTAGGGTAAATTGACAAAATTGACCCATGGTGTAGTTGGACAAAATGAAATTGGGAATATTTGGGATTTTCTGGAATTTTCTGGGAATTTTCTGAATTTTTGGATTTTTAGGCCAAGAGGGGTATTTTGGGTATTTGGAGGGTATTGGGAGGTATTTTTGGAATTTTTGGTATTTTTGGGTATGGATGATCAGTTTAAGTGATTTGGAAATGTTTGGAAATGATTTTGGAGAATTTTGGGTAATTTGGAAATTTTTGAGAATTTTGGGTAATTTTAAGGGTTTTGGGTAGTTTTAGTAGGTGTAGGGTCCCGGGGTCAAAAATCGAAAATTGGGAAATTGAAGATTGGGTGAATTTGGGTGGAAAGAAGTCATTTTGGTTGAGCCATGATGCCATATCAAGCCCACATGAGCCATGAAGGGACTCACTTGAGGCATTCACTATGTTGTTCCTAACCCTCTTAGCCAAGGGCTCGTGCGTAAGGACCATCCATGTGAATCACCTACATGAGTCAGGAGGTCAAGTTAGGTATGGGTGTGGTTTTATGAGGTATGTGGAAGTGTAGTGTGTAGATGTAGTGTATAAGTGTGGTGTGTGTAAGTCAGCCCCTTCACTGCACTCGAGCCACCTGTGGCGGCCCCAAGGCCAAAGAGTCCTATAGGAACTCATCCTTTAAACTTCCACATTTGATTTCAACCCTCTAGGTGATTAGGGGTCTATAGTCAAGTTTGTGGAGTTTGCAGGGAGTTAAGAAGTGGTTTGAATTTCTAAAAGGTGGGTCCCAATTCTAGTCCTCTAAGATAGTCAAAGGAAAAGCCTAAGGCTAGATCCTAAGTACTAAAGAGAAGAAGAGAAGACCTCATCAAAAATGAGGTCAACAAGAATCAATAATAGACCTAATAATCCTTATGCGAATTATTATAATCCTGGATGGAAAAATCATCCTAATTTTAATAGGAATAAAAACACAACTAATCAACCATGGATGAATAACATAACACAGCCATTAGGAAATCCATCTAATCAAGGAAATTCTAATTATAAACCTAATTATCCACCTGGATTTAATAATAATAACCCACAATTTAAAGATAAGAAATTATCTATAGAAGAATTAATATTAAATATGGGTCAACATTTACAAAATCAAGAAAATTAATTACAAATACAAGGAAATCAATAACAAAATCAAGGAACAACTATTAAAAATATTGAAACTCAACTTGAACATATCGCTACCGCACTTAATAATAGAATACCTGGAACATTTCCTAGTAATGTTGAAATAAATCCCAAAGACAAGGGTAATGAACAAATTAAAGCGATACAATTAAGAAGTGGAAAAGAATTAGAACCTCAAATTCAAAAAGAACTTGAAAGTCAAAAAGAGGAAGTGGAAACTGAAATGGAAAAGAATTAACAAGATCCAAATTTAGAAAATCCTTTAATACCAATGAAAATTTCTGTTGAAAAACCTCCACCACCATTTCCTCAAAGACTAATTCATCATAAAAAAGATAAACAATTTGCTAAATTCCTTGAAATTTTGAAGAAATTAGCGATAAATATTCCTTTCGTAGAAGCTTTATAACAGATGCCAAACTATGTAAAATTCATGAAATATATTCTAAATAAAAAAGAAAATTTACCGATAATGAAATGGTCGCACTTAGTGAAGAGTGCAGTGCTATTATTCAGAAAAAACTTCCTAAAAAATTAAAAGATCTTGGTAGTTTCACAATACCCTGCGCTATTGGAGAAAAATTCTATAGAAAAGCTTTGTGTGATTTAGAAGCAAGCATCAATCTAATGCCTCTATCAATTTTAAAAAGATTAGGATTGGGAGAAATTTCACCTACTTCAGTAACCCTTCAGTTAGCTGATCGTTCTGTAACATATCCTAAGGGAGTTATTGAAGATGTATTAGTAAAAGTGGATAAATTTATCTTCCCTATAGATTTTATTGTCTTAGATATGGAAGAAGATAAAGAAATTTCTATCATTTTAGGAAGACCATTTTTAGCCACTCAGGAAAGCTATGATTGATGTTCGAAAGGAGAATTAACTATGAGAGTAAATGACCAAAAAGTAACTTTTAATATTGCTAAATCAATGAAATATCCCGCACTTAGAAAAAGATGATGAGTGTTTTCGAATGGAAGTATTCGATCATTTACAAAAAGAACATTTTAAGGAATATTATGCAAAAAAATTAGAAAAAGAAAATACT
The DNA here is from genome assembly GCA_022702705.1 of Papilionanthe hookeriana x Papilionanthe teres. Lineage (NCBI taxonomy): Eukaryota > Viridiplantae > Streptophyta > Magnoliopsida > Asparagales > Orchidaceae > Papilionanthe > Papilionanthe hookeriana x Papilionanthe teres. The sequence goes on from CM040431.1 coordinate 113,702,101, forward strand.
GAATTAATTGAAAAATCTGATATAAATGAAGAACTAGATTATATTCAAGAGAAATTTGAATTTTTGGATAACACTGAAAACACTGAAAAAAATATAGTTCCATCGATTATTAAACCTCCTGAACTTGAATTAAAAATTTTACCTAATCATTTAAAATATGCTTATTTAGGTAATTCTTCAACTCTACCATTTATTATTTCATCTAAATTAAATGAATTTAAAGAAAAAAAACTTTTAGATACTTTAAAAAAATATAAGAAAATTTTTGGATGGACTTTAGCAAATATTAAAGGAATTAGTCCTTCAATCTGTATGCACAGAATTATTTTAGATAATGAACATAAGCCTAAAGCAGATCCGCAAAGGAGATTAAATCCAATAATGAAAGAAGTAGTTAAAAAGGAAATTTTAAAATGGTTAGATAATAGTATTATATATCCTATTTCGACGAGTGCTTGGTAAGCCCAATTCACTCGTGTACCTAAGAAAGGAGGAGTGACCGTCAAAGCTAATGAAAATAATGATCTTATCCCTATAAGACAAGTTACTTGGATGGAGAATATCTATTGATTATAGAAAATTAAACACGACCACTGGAAAGATCACTTCCCTTTACCATTTCTAGACTCGAGATGTTAGATAGATTAGCTGGACATAAATATTTTTGTTTCTTAGATGGATATACCGGTTATCATCAAATACAAATTGCTCCGAGGATCGACGGAAAACTACATTTACTAGTCCTTATGGAACTTTCGCTTTTCGAAGGATGCCTTTTGGATTATGTAATGCACCCGCAACATTCCAGAGATGTATGATGTCTATATTTAGTAAGTTAATTGATAATGAAATAGAAGTATTTATGGATGATTTCTCTGTATTTGGAACAACATTTGACACATGCTTAAATCATCTTGAAAAAGTATTTGAAGTATGTGAGAAAACTAATTTGGTTCTAAATTGGGAGAAATGTCAATTTATGGTTACAGGCGGCATTGTATTAGGGCATAAAATTTTGGAAAAGGGCATGGAAGTAGACCCTGCAAAAATTCAAGTTATAGCTAAATTACCACCTCCAACTACGGTGAAAGGGGTAAGAAGTTTTCTTTGACATGTTGGATTCTACAGATGATATATAAAAGATTTTTCAAAAATAACTAAACCTCTATGCCAACTTCTTGAAAAGAACAAGAAATTTTAATTTACAACTGAATGCCTGAATGCTTTCGAATTATTAAAAGATAAATTAATTACAACACCTATAATAGTTTCACCTAATTGGGAAAAACCATTTGAGCTTATGTGTGATGCTGGTGATTATGCTATAGGAGCAGTTCTTGGGCAAAGATATGATAAGATTTTCAAAGTTATATACTATGCTAGTAAAACTCTAAATGATGTCGAAATAAATTATACGATTACTCGAAAGAGAATTATTAGCGAGTTGTATATGCATTTAATAAATTTAGGCATTATCTAATAGGAACAAAAAGTATTGTACATACTGATCATTCTACTATAAAATATTTAATGCAAAAAAAAGATTCTAAACCAAGATTAATTAGATGGATATTATTAATACAAGAATTTAATTTTGAGATCATTAACAAAAAGGTTACTGATAATCAAATTGTTGATCATTTATCAAGATTTGAAAATCATGAATTATCTGATATTGATAATGAAATTTTAGACAGTTTTCCTGATGAACAACTTTGTAATATAAATGAGTGGAAAATACCTCGGTATGCTGATATAGTAAATTATATTTTAAGTGACATTTTACCACCTATGTTAACTTTGAAACAACAAAAAAAATTCATTCATGATACTAAAACATACTTTTGGGATGAACCTTACTTATATAAGCAAAGTAAGGATCTAATTATTAGAAGATGCGTGCCTTATGAAAAAATTGAACCAATCATTCAAAAATGTCATGACTCTGATTTTGGAGGACATTTTGGGACAGATAAAACTGCGTATAAAATTCTACAATATGGATTCTACTGGCCTACACTATTTAGAGATGTATATAGATATATAAAAACTTGTGATAAATGCCAAAGAGTAGGAAACATATCGAGAAAAAATGAAATGCCTCTGAATTTTATATTAGAAGTTGAAATTTTTTATGTTTGGGGATTAGATTTCATGGGACCTTTTATTCCTTCATTTGGAAACTCATATATATTAGTAGCTGTTGATTATGTTTCCAAATGGATTGAAGCACAAGCTTTACATAGGTGTGATGCTAAAAGTGTTTCAAAATTTTTAATGAAAAATATTTTTACTAGATTTGGAATGCCAAGAGTGATTTTCACTGACAGAGGAACTTATTTTAGAAACAAATATATTCATAAACTAGTAGAAAAATATAATATTATGCATAAGATATCAATTACTTATCATCCACAAACTAGTGGATTAGCCGAAGTTTCTAATCGAGAGATTAAGCGTATATTAGAAAAATCTATAAACCCTAATAGATTAGACTGGTTTATAAGACTAGACACTGCATTATGGGCATACAGGACTGCTTATAAAACTCCGATTAAAATGACTCCTTATAGGCTTATATATGAAAAAACTTGCCACTTACTAGTTGAATTAGAACATAAAGAAAATTGGGCGATTAAAGAATTTAATTGTAATATGAAAGAAGCTGGTGAGAAGAGATTGTTGCAATTAAATGAATTGGAAGAATTAAGAGATGAATCACATAATAATGATAGAATTTATAAAGAAAGAATGAAATTCTGGCATGATCGGAAGATTAATCAGAGAAATTTTGAACCAGGACAAGAAGTTTTGCTATATAATACTAGATTGAAATTATTTCCTGGGAAATTGAAATCTCGATGGTTAGGACCTTTCACCATAACTCAAATATTTTCATATGGAACTATAGAAATTGAAGATCCAAAAGCTGGACATAGATTTAAGGTAAACGGACATAGATTAAAACCATATTTCGAAGGTAGAAGACCAAATTTTAATGAGGTTTTAATTCTTAGTCAACCTGATTACTAACTGAAATTAGGTCAGGCTGATGACTTTAAACCAAGCGCTTTATGGGAGACAACCCATAGTAGTCTTTTATTTTAAATTATCTACAAATTAGTGAGTCTATATTATTAAAACTAATCTACTACTCAAATTTTTAATTAGAATCATCACAAATTTGAACCTATATGATGAGATCAGAAAATATTCAGACCAGAGCAAAATTGGGCGATTTGTACAAATCTCGCCGACAGCGAGCCCGAGCCCGCTGAAAACGAGATCGTGTGCCATGACTTAAGTCAGTTTTATAACTAGCTCGCCGACGGCGAGGTAGTTGAAATTTTGGTTTCTTAAGAATTTTCGTGCGGTTTTGGACGGATCTAAGCCATTTCTTTGTAGGAAATTATTTCAAATCCAATTTTACACTGTTTTCTTCCTTAGAAATGACTAGAGACCAATCTTTTCAATCTGAAATGGCCACCAAACTCTTAGAAACCACAAAAACTGAAGTTCTCAACTGAAGAAAATTCATCAGTTCGGAGGTGCAGCGTATCTTCAACAAAGGTTTGATGAAGAAAAAACTTATTAAAGAAAGAGGATTTGTCAATAGAGGAGTAGATAATTCCACCACAAAAATTGAAGAAATGATCGCACAGCGGCATTGGGAGGTATTTTGTTATACTACATCTGCTGTAGTTATTCCAGTTGTTAAAGAGTTTTACTCTAATTTACATGCGATCAACAATGGAAATGTCTACGTCAGAGAAAGATGGGTAACATTTACTCCTTCAAGGGTAAATGAATTATTTTCTATAGAGAATACCTCTGTTTGTCATTATTCCAACTTTGTGCCTTCAAGATATAATATGAACGAGATCTATAGATACCTGACCGACGAACCTGATGATTGGGAGTTACGCGAAGACGGGTATGTCAGTTTTTCTGCATCACTTCTTAACCCTGTCTCGAAGCCTTGACATTTCTTTATATCATCAAAACTATTTCCTATTATGAGGGTAAATAAGGTTTCAAACGAATGGCCTATATTAAACTACTGTATTCAAATTGGACTACCTATCGATGTTGGATCAATAATAGTAAAGTATGCATTGAGATTGATTGTGCATGGGTCAGTTCATGGACTTAGACACCCATCGACTATATTTGCTTTATGCAGTCAGTACCAAGTTTCTTATGAGGCTTGGGAAAAGGTACTTTTACCATGAAAACCACTCGATCCTACTGATATGTTTCCAACTTTGGATAATAATGATGAGATTACCATTATTTCGACGAGCATCACGGAACAATCCTTTAGCAAGGCCCCTTATCGATAAAACTAATTTCATTCTGAAGAAGATTAAAGGATTGGAGAAAGAATTGCAAAATGTGATGAATTCCATCGACAATATCTCTGATATGTTTGATCACATTGACTAGAGGATAAATGAGCACTTTGATCATACTGGACATCTAGAGGCTAGTTTTATTCATTTACTAAGAGAGAAAGGATGGATTAATGAAGAATCTACTGCAGAATTCCCTTTCAGGCCTTTCTACAATTTATTTGTACACCTGCATCGCATCGGGAATATCAGAGAAGATGATAGTTCAGACACTGAGGAGTAGGAAAGATTTCTATCTTATGTCATATATTTGTGTATATATGTGTTGATTTGGATTTAGGTTTTATTATGAGTCTAACTTTGATTTGATCATCACCGAATTGATGAGATTTTATGTAATTGTTATGTCTCAGCATTTAGAGTGTTGTGGTGTGGATTGTGATGCTGAGTATTATGGATTTGAACATTTAAGTTAAATATGTTGTTAAGTTGTTAGTGTGAAGTTGTAAGTTTCATGGATTTCATATATAAAGTTATATTGTTTGTGTTGTGTTAACTTTTTATGAATATAAGTATCTAATCATCATACTATTATTAAATTAAGTGATTGGAAGATTGATTAAAGGCAAATCAAGGTTGAAAATGATTGACGAATTCAAAAATTCAAAAATTTTGGGATCTCGCCGACAGCGAGAAAACCCGCTGACAGCGAGACCGAGCTCGCCGACAGTGGATTTTTTTCCAAAAGTTTTGCCTTATCAAATTAATTAGCTAGCTGACGGCGAGAAAAATCTCGCCGACAGTGAGATTATGAAAAGACCTATATTTGACTAGTCAAACGACACTATTCATCATCCGCTTCCTCAAAACTTCAAAAAAACTGACCTAGGGCTTGAGAGATCTTGGATTTGACACGATTTCAACACTTTTTGACACCAGATTTCATCTTCCCTTGGTAAGAGCTTCATTCCTATGCAAAAATTTTTAATTTTCACCATGGATTTCTTCTACATTGGGAAATTTTGAAAAATTTCGAAATGTGAAGAAAAATTTGGAAGAATTTCATGGAAATTGATTTAAATGGATTTTAAATATTGTAGGAAGCCTTCTTAGTAATATTTTGGAATTTAGTTAAAATTTGTGCAAATTTCACAGATCGAAAATGGCTCCACGACAAAAGCAACGGATAGATTATGACGAAACCCGATTCATAAATGCAAGAGCACAAACTCGATATTTTCAAAACATTCAAGCAAGAAAGTGCATACAAGATCGAGTTTTCAAAAATCCTGGAGGAGAAGTGAAGCGAATCATTAAGGAACGATGATGGGAAAACTTCTGTTACGCGACCAACAAAGCCGCTGTGGAAGTGGTAAAGGAATTTTATACGAACTTAACACAAGCTGAAGATGCACCGGTTAAGGTTAGAGGATTTTTTGTGGAATTCAACGCTGCTAGAATAAACGCTTATTACAAGGTTAGAGACACCTACACCAGCGAGTATGAAACTTTTGGATCATTAGAAGGACCACTGGAAGAGGTGATTGACTTTCTCACTGATGGGAAAGGCGTCTGGAAGATAAAGCAGCCAGAACGGGTAAACTTCCCTCTTTCTATGCTAAATGCAACATCTAAAGCCTGACATTATTTTATTTGTTCTACTTTGTTACCTACCTACCATCATAGTGAGGTAACAAGAGATAGAGCAGTTCTGAATTTCTGTTTTCATAACCAAAAGAGTATTAATGTGGGAAGTATAATTTATAAAATTTTATTAGTCACCTCAAGAAATGAAAGTGGAGGAGGACTAGGACATCCTGGTCTTATCTATGCACTTTGTCAATTATCTGGGGAAGAGGCAAGAGATGATAAGGAATGGGTTGAACCTATGAAACCCATTACTCAGGCTAATATAAAGAAATATGAATCCCACGAAGGATGGAGATCTGGGACAAGTGATTATGTACCTTCTTCAGGTAGAGATATACCCTCTACTAGTTATGAACCCCTCGCACACCACTCCTACCCTTCAAGATCCGATGAATGAATTAACCCCGAGTAGAAATAGTTTTGAGCAATTTGGAGAAAATATGGAAAGAAGATTTGAGCATATAGACCAAAGGATTGGAGGCTTGGAAAGAAGACACGATTATGATAACGAATATCTCCAGCGACATTCAGAATATGAAATTGCATACTATGAGGCTGAACGTCGATATAGGAGTGGTGATTTAGATGTTGTCTTTCCTGAGTGCCCCCGCTATTCACAGTACCAGCCTGCTCAGCCTTCTCAGCCTGGAGATCAGGGAGATGATATAGTCTGGGATTTTGATGCAGAAGATTAGAGCCTTTGTTTAGTTTGTTTAATTTGTTTAGATTTGTTGTTATTTTGGAAAACTTTATTATTTTGTGTGTAATTATTCTGTATTTTCTGTGGACTGTGGATGTTGGTATATTTGCTTATGCTATGATATTAGACTTCTTATGTGTGTTAAATTAGTTTGCAATTTTTTGTATATATACGATGTAAGTTTAAATTTTTATAAGTTATGAATGTTAACATTGTTTAGGTTGTTTTAATATGTTTTAAAGTAGATTAGTTGATTGTATGTGTAGAAATAGATTAAGTTTTCATTTGTTATATTTGATACTTATTTTAAAATTCATCCCTGCACTTTCTGTTAAATACTATATGTGGAAGAATACTAACGATACAGTTCCGTAAGTAATGAAAAAGCCTGCAAAATTTTAAAGAAAAGAAATACCTAAAGCTCAAAGGTATGATGAACTTTAGTATAAACTTTCCCTTTTCACTATTTAGTATAGATAGAAAAATTTGAGTTTGAGGGAAGGTAAAAATACAAATTTAATTATTAAATTGTTCTCAATTTCTATTTTCAAAAATTATTATCAAATGATTTTCTATAGTAGTTTTTAAATTCAATAAACATGAATTACTTTATTTAATTATTATATAAAGTTAAATAAAATGTTTCTAGTAATTCAATTAATTAAATGGAATAAGATATTTGGTTAAAAGGAATAAGAATATAGTAAACTATTTAAAGTAAGGAAAACTATATTCTAAAAATTAAAATTCTTAAGTATTTAAGTGAAAAAGAAAGGATTGAAAGCCAATGAAGTAAAGACTATGAAATATATATAAGCAAGGAAATATTTTAAGTTTCAAATTTAGGAAGAAAAATTGAAGTTCAAAATTATTAACAGGCTATCCAGATATAGTAATCCTTACTTGAAAAAGAAAAAGAAAAAAAAACAAAAGAAAAGAAGAAAAGAAAAACATAAGTGAGGAGAAGCTTGAGGAGATGCCTTATAAAAAATTGGCTTCAATGGAATCAACCTGAAGGGTAAAACTTAATTATATTTCTAAACTTATATTTATGAATTAGTATTTTACTAAATAGTATTTTCTTGAATTTCCTATCATTTAAATATCTTAAGTAATTTACACTTTTTAAATATAGTCATTCCTGAAATAAATAGAAAGCTAGAAATCTTAGACCTGATAACTAAATAATCTTATATCTATAAAGTTAATTTAATTAATTAGAAATATTTCTATTCAACTTTACTATAATGTTATTTATATTTAATTCATATTATCTGAATTGAAAAATTATATTACAGAAATCATTATTTTTATTTAGTATTAAAATTACTTGAGGACAAGTAATAATTAAGTTTGGGGGATTTTGATCACAAAAAAATATATTAAGAAATTCTTATCTATTTTTGATAAAATTGCATTTTAAAGAAAGGTATTTTCTTTATTTTACTGCAGGAATGAAGATTTATAAGTGATGGAAGAAAAAAACATGAAATGGAGCGAATTTGGAACAAGAAGGAATAAATTCATGCAAATTGAACTAAGTCGCCAACGGCGAGATCGAGGCCGCCGACGGCGAGATCATGAGGAGAATTTATGAAGGAATTATAACTACCTCACCAACAGCGAGCATGAGCCCGCCGACAGCGAGATCGCGCGGTTTGAAGACCTTCTAGAAGCCCCGCTGAAGGCGAGGTCGTTTCCCACTGACAGCGAGACAGTTCAAAATACAAATACATTGAACCTCGATGCTTTTTGAAGAGGTGTTTAAGCATCCCTTGGAACTTTGCCTACCTTTATAAATAGAGGACGAATTTTTGTCTTTTGTGTGTCTTTTGTGTGTAATTTGTGTGTGTCTCTGGAGTCTTATGTGTGTCTTAGTAAATCTTTAGTGAGATTAGTACTGTGTTGTACTAGAAGGAAAAGTCAAAGGAACTTCAAGGAGTCTGCTTGGGGAGGAAATTAAGATAAGTATCTTTGTTTATTGTTGCTGTTACCTTTAAATGAAATCCATGCTTTGTTTTATTCCCATGCATTCTGAGTAGTTTTCTTAGTCTTTCTCCTTGTTTATGAAAATTATGTGAATTGATGAAATTAAATAGAAGTACCTAATATATTAAAATAAATTGTGATAATTTTTAATTAAAACTTAATTTACTTTCAATCTGGCTAATTGAATTGTTAAAATATGTTGAATTATCAACTATATTAAAAATTACATCCAATATTCAGGGAAGTCAAAAACCGTGGAAGGAGGGTGCAAATAAATAGGGAAATATTAATTATCGGACGTAGAATTGGACATTTTAGTGTGACAGACTAAAATATTCAATTTAGTCATATTGTTTGAGAGCTAAAGTGTAGATGTTAGCCCTTAGGTGAGGGGAACGTGGGAGCTCGAAGTGGCAACAAGATCCTCCCGTGCTAACATTAGCAGATTCAGTAATCAAACATAGGATTAGTCAATGTTCTTTGCATAAGGACCATAGGGTAAAGAATAGGAATGATCCTATTTGTCACAATATAATTCAAGAATTCTATTTAAATTCATCATTCACTTAATTTTCTAAAAAAACAAGGAGAATGATACTTTTTCTGAATTATTTAAATCAACTTTATTTCAAGCATTAGTTTACTTTAGTTTGCTTTAGTTACTTAAATTTCTATTTACTATATTAGTAAGTAATTCCTTTAAATTTAGCTGATACAAATCTGTTAAAAACATCCCTGTGGGATCGATAACCAGGACTCCACTAGAGCCCTGTATTACTTGATACGATACGTATACTTGCGTAGAATCCACATTATACATTCCATCATAAAATCATATATATATTAAAGTGGGATCAAGTTTTTAGTACTGTTACTATTAACTTAATTTGCAAACATATTAAAAGTGGGTCATATCTCCGTCTGAATGGTTAATTTCGGTCCGGTTATAAGGGCTTCATATTTTGCCTCGTTGTTTGTACACGGTTATGTTAAGTGGTAGGAATATCTTAACATCCCCCGCTCCGGTGTTATAAATATCAATCCGATTCCTGCCTTACATGGCACTGTCGTTTGCAATTCTTTGTCTTTCTGTGCTGAGGATGCTCTATCGAATTACAATTCCCAACGTTGATCATCGGGGTCGTCTAGGCTCATTATTTGCTTGTCTGGATTCTACCAAGAAGGGTGTGCTGCAAGGAACTCTGCTAGGACTTGTCCCTTTATAGCGCGAAGAGGAACGAAAGTTATATCGAATTGCAATAGTATCATCAACCACATAGAAATTCTACCGGAAAGCATCGGTCGGGTCATCAAATATTGCAACAGATTGAACTTCGAAATAAGGTTGACCTTATGAGAAAGCATGTAATGCCTGAGCTTTTGAGCAGCGAAGATCAGGGCCAAACAATGTTTCTCAATCGAAGGATACTTTACTTCTGTCGGAATAAGACGAAGACTTAAGTAGTAGAGAGCATTTTCTTTTCCCTCGTCATTGAACTGAGCTAGCAGGGTTCCGAGAGAGTCGTCTAAAGCCGCGATATAAAGTATCAACGGTCTACCTGAGACTGGGGCTGCTAAAACAGGAGGTGTCATTAAATATCGTTTGATGTCATCGAAGGCATGTTGACATTTTGAATCCCAAGTAAACTTGGCATGCTTCTTAACCAAATTAGAAAAAGGCTGACACCTTCCTGAAAAATTCGAGATAAAGCGTCGAAGATACGCCAACTTCCCTTGAAAGGATCGTAGTTGTTTCAAGGTTTTAGGAGTCGACATTTCTAAGATAGCCTTAATCTTCTCCAGATCAATTTCAATTCCATGATGTCGAACAACAAATCCTAAGAATTTCCTAGAGGTGACGCCGAAGGTGCATTTCAAGGGATTCATCTTAAGGTTATATTGTCTTAACCGCTCGAAAACAATTCTCAAATCATACAAATGATCTTCTTTTAGTTTTCTTTTGATGACTACATCATCCAAGTAGCACTCGACTTGGTTGTGAATGAGATCATCAAAAATCCTTGTCATTGCTCTTTGATAAGTTGCTCCCGTGTTCTTTAATCCAAACAACATCACTGTGTAGCAGTATACCCCGATCAGTGTTCTGAAGTCTGTAAGCTTTTCATCTTCTGGTGCCATCTTTATCTAGTTGTATCCTGAAGATCCATCCATGAATGAGAAGACTTCATGTGTTGAAGCAATGTTGATGATCAATTCTAGAATGGGTAGCGGGAATTCATCCTTTGTACATGCTTTGTTCAAATATCTGAAATCCACGCAGATTCTGATCTGACCATTCTTCTTTCTGTCTGGTACCACAATGGCTAACCAAGTTGGATATTGTTCCTCACGGACAAATTTTGCATCTATTAGCTTCTTAACTTCAACTATAACTTGTTGTTCAATCTCCAGACGCATTCTTCTCGGAGCTTGTCTGACTGGAACGGCAGTGGGATCTACTCCTAACTTGTGAACTGTGACCTCTGGAGCTAATCCTAGCAATTCATCATAACTCCAAGCAAAAAAATCCTTGTATTCAATTAATAACATGATTATCTCTTCGAAGTCTTCTTTATTGACTAAGGAGTTAACAAAGGTCGGCCTAGGCCCTTCGCTGGTACCTAAGTTAACTTCCATTAACTCGTCTATTGTAGTTTTAATTTCTTCTTCGAATTCTGGTGGAGCATTTCCATTTTTTAGATCCTCGAGCTCATCTGAAGCTTCCAGGAAACTTTCATCATGCTCGTGAGTGACAACTAAGAAAAATCCCGAATCATCAACAAATCCTACCGTGTTGAATCCGAGACCATGTTTTGAATTTGGAGGCCGACTGGCATTGTTCCACAATTATTCAAAGTGTTGTGATCGACCTTTTGTTCATTGTTTAGGTAAGACAACACATTGAATTAAATTTTGAACACAGGGAGAGTACCACTCAAAAGGAAATTCCATTAATTCAGAAGAAGTAACATCTTCAAATTGTACATCTTTTTCATTATTGGAAGAAGAAGCACCACGATAGAATTTGATTAGTTTAGTACCACCACGTACTTCCTTGACCACCATACCCTCGATCTTATTAGAATGGATCAGGGTCAAGGTCATAGTATGTACATAATGGTTAATCTTCCCGTACATTTATTTGTATTCTTCATTCCTTTCATCTTCGAGAGAGATCTTAAACTGAGGTTTCTTTTGATTTATTGTTGCTGCTTCTTTCTTGATTTCTTCTTCTTTGGAACAATTCTCCTAATTAACATCGATGACCGGTTTTTTCTGTCCAACTGTTCCAACAACTCTTCCTCAACCTCGTCCCCGGCCTCGACCTCGGGTGCGAGTTCTGGAGAAACCTTCGCCATCTCACCGTAAGGGAGTGGTGAGTAACTGTTGGACTAGAATTTCAGGTTCTTCATCGTCTTGCACTTCTTTTGCTTCATTTGGTATGGTATTTCATGATAATATTGTTTTCTTCGGAGGCATATAGTAGGTTGCATCTTCATGAATTTTGATTTCATGTACGGAGAACGGCTGCAAATCACCTTTGATACACTGTTCTCCTCCTTCATAATATTTTATGCACTGGTGCAGAGACGACGGTACCATCTGATTCTCATGGATCCATGGCCAACCCAGTAGAGAGTTGAATGATGTTTCAGAATCAATTATATGAAATTTTGTGGGTGTCTTTGCCAAATCACCGGTCTTCATTAACAGTGTTATTGATACGAGTGCTCTTTCTCCTTTCTGATTGAACCCTCTTAATAACATCTTGTCTGCTTCAAGTTCACGAGCATCAATTTCCAAATATGCTAACGTTCGAAGGCTCATTATGTTGATTGATGCTCCTGGATCAACTAACACTCTAGAGAGCGTAAATTTTCCGATAGTGACTGAAATGTACAACGGTCAATTGTGATTAGCCGTTGCAAGTAGTAGGTCATTGTCTGTGAAGGTAACACCTCGTTGTTCTTTTAACGAGCAAATCTTGTCTAAGAAATTACTGGCCATTTGAGCTAAACAAATTTCTGGATCATGTAAAGCCTTGATCAGAGTTTCCCTCATCTCCTTTGACAGGATCAGAGCGTCGTAGATGCTCAATTTGTCTGGTAGCTTCCTAAGATGGGCTAGCACATTATAATCCACTTTATTACCAAGTTCTTCAATTTCTTCCCGAATGGGCAGTTCCTCTGCTGGGGTTGGCTCCTCCTGAGTAACCACCTGCTTTCCTTTATCCTTTGGACCCATTCTCGGAGGTAGAACTTTCCGCTTCTTAAATTCACTTCTGTTATTTCTTCTGCATCTGGTGCTGAATCTACCGGCATATCCCCTTGAATTGGAACGACTGGCTCTTCTAGCATTGCTTCGGAATCTGATGACTCTAATTCTATTGCAATCGGAGCTCCTTGAAATCCACAAATGGATTCGTTGCTTTTTGAGCTTTCATAGCCATCCTTGTGAACGTCTTCTCCTTCGTCGTGGTCATTGAGGTTTAGTATGATTTCAGAATCGTCATTTATATCAGAATCGAGATCCGGATTAGGTTGGTTTTCGTTAGTTACGTAATCATTAGAAACAGTCAAAACACAACCAACACCAAAACTCTTATCATTATAAGATCCAGCCGGATCGAGCAAATAATCATACAGAGTTAGAGGTTTGAGGGATTTCTCCCCCTAATCGGAAACAACTATCCTAGGATAAGTAGCCCCTAGTCTACTCTTTGGAGCCTCGGTCTTCTTTTCTCCCACGGTCTTCTCCTCCCTCTAGGGCGGCTCTTCAATCGCAAGCGATAGCACCAGCTGGGCAGGTTTCAAACTTTGGGTTGAAGTACGCACCGAAGCGTTCTAGATATGATCCAAGATTTTCTTTGAAGACTTTGTCCAGACGGTACTCCATCTACCATGGGTCGTGTAAGGGTCTATTAGAACAATAAGATCCGTTGAAATAACATTGACGGAACCTCCATTTTAGGGTTCCTTCATGTATTCCTTTGGGGTCGTTATGTTCCCTTTCTAGAGATTATCGTCAAGCAAAAACTTGAAAGTGATGCAATCCTCTATCTTATGCCCGAGCATCCGGTGGTAAGGGCAATAGTTTGGATGATCTCTCTTATTGACTTCTTCCGGCCTCTTGGGCTCTAGTAGCTAAAAATCGGGTGTCTTCATTAAATTGCAGAACATCTTCGCTACTGCTTCAGTTAGGAATGGATATTCCTTATTCATAAAATCTTTTAGGGTACGCTGTGGACGAGGCGGTTGTTCATAATGCTAAGGGAACTGATAGCTCAGTCGAGGCTGTTGATAACCCTGCTGAGGTTGTTGGTAAGTATGTTGCGGTGGTTGATAGCTAGGCTATGGTCGCTCTGGCTATATCTGCACTGGCTGCTTACCCTTATCTACTGTCACGACGATTTCAGACTTCCTTTCGATTGCTTTCACCGGTTTTTGTTTATCGGTCTTGTCAACGAAACTTAGCTCCTTTGCTTCCTCTTGTAAGCTCCCAACCTTGCTAAGCAACTTCTAGAAGTCTTGATTGTAAATCCTTTAAGGAGAAGTGCTACTGGGTTGTGGATACTTTCTAGCAAAATACCGATCGCATGCTGTTCCTGAAGTTGTGGTTCACACTTCATGCTTAAATTTCTCCATCGAAGTATGTAATCCACTAGAGTTTCATTCATTTTTTGGTGCTCCACCACTAGATCACCGATAGTGATGTGGTACCAAGCTCCAGCAAACTGCTTAACGAAGAGGTTTTCTAACTCTGAAAAGGTCTTAACTGAGCCATTTGGCAATTCTGCATACCAATCGAAGGCAATCCCTGACAGGCCGCTGACAAACTGCCGAAAGAGTAAAGCATCGCTCCCACCGGCATTGCAGCAACTAGCACAAAATTGTGCGACATGCTGCCGAGAGTTTCCCGTTCCATCAAAAGTCTTGAACAGAGGTGGTACGAAGCCTTTTAGGTATTGGACGACATCAAATTCTTCAGGGTAAGGTCTACCCATCTGAATAGATGCTCCACTCTTGGATTGTGCTAAATCTTCTCGCACCTGCTGTTCTACCATGTTTTTAATGTCTTTTTTGGGAATCATGCTCTGTGCAAAATCCTTCTTTGGTTGCTCGTCTCTGTTGATGGATGTGATCTATTTTCCTCCATCTACAACATGAATGATTTCTGGGGGTGTTTTATTCTAAGGTTGTAACTGACTCTGGAGAGTGGCTAAAGCAGCAGCCGTCTCTTCCATCCTCTTTGCCATCTGGGAAATTGTGTCATCTCTTTCCTAAAGTTGTGCTCTCATCACTTCTGCCTTGTCTCTTTCCGCTGCTGCTTGAGCATCTTGTGAAGTTGATGATGCTCGTGTTTCATCCATGTTGATCTCGGCATTCTCTTCATCCATAAATTTTGATGAATCAACTTCATTTTCCAACTTTTGCCCTCTTTGTTTTGCCAATCGTCAGATATTCGTCTATAGCTTTCCTATAGCATCCTCGAGGGGTCTCTTCCACATGGTCTCGCGGTTGTCGTGTGATGATTGTTGAACTTCTTTTTTGGGAGTTTCTTTTATTGCAGTGAAACTCCCTTCAGATTCAAGCCTCCTGACGAAACTTTTCTTCCCAGAATGCTCCGATGGTTTTGGTTCACCAATAATAGGTTGCCACACCATCCTTCTCACAGTATGTGGCCTAGGACCAGATGGTCGGTCGGCTGTGCGTAGGTAGGTGGTGTTCTCCCTAATATGGTTTGCCAATACGATAACAGGAAAACTCCTTTGGTTGGCTCGTGCCTTTTTCCTTGGGTTTTCCTTAGCAATGACCATGTTTACTCGCGGTCCAAGGCGGGATTTGGCTGACACTCATCCCATTCTCCTTAGAATCTCAGAATCTAGAGTTCCCTCTGTTCCCTCCACCTGGGGGCTAACATCTCATAACAAAATTTGAAATAACAAACCAAATTAGGGGGCTTTAGCCTGTCACTCTAAAGTCTTCTAATTTTACTCCCCAATAAAGCATATCTACCTATATATTTGCATTCAATCATATGGACTACAATTCACCCATATAATTGCAATTGATTCTTTCCAATTGTTGTTTGAGACAATACTGCATTGGATCTTACATAATCTCACAACAAATTTTAACATCTTAATTGGCCAAATGAAGAAGTAAATTAAGTTCTAGGAATTGAATCATCACAATTTATTCCATCGTTAAACACTTATACTTTCCACAACATACTTTCATAATTTAATTACATCATCATCTAAGAAAGAAAAAGATAAACTAAACTACTCAGATTTCATTAAGAAAACACAAACAAAACTTGATATGAAAGCATAAACCATAATGAAAACCCAAGAATTTTACTTTAAAAAAAGTGTAAAAATAAAGGTAAATACTTATCTGAAAATCCTCTCCACCAGACTCTGGAAGTTCCTTTGGAACATTTCTTTCCACAATACAACTCTATAGAGGTTGGAGCCTAACTTTGGTGACTCTAATAAAGACTTTAAACCTCAATAAAGACTAGATATAATGATAAAAGAAAATTGGTGAGAAGAAGGCTTCATACCAACCCTTTTTTCTTTCTTACTCTCTACTCTATACTATAGAAAAGAAGAACTCTAAAACTTAACACTTCAACAACTTTCATACACTAATCACTCCTCTTTCAACACACACACACACACACACACACACACACACACACATGCAAATTATGAGGCTTCATTTTTATAATTTTCCAAAAGGTGTCATGGTGTCTCTTCAAATCATGTCCAGATTCAATGTATCCATCAAAAGATGCATCCCTTCAATCAAATTTGCTGCCCCAAGGAAGTTAAAGAAGTCATCACCAAAATTTCCTTCAAACACTCATTGAAAATCGTGCCAAAATTCATTTAAATTCGATTTTTAACTCTGGAGCTTAAGCCCCGACACTTCGGTGCTTACGCCCAAAGGCCAAATTTCTCAAACTTCATAATTTTGCTCCAAATTTGGTCATTTTTCACTCCTTTCATCATAATTAATTATTTTCATCATACCTACAAAAAAACACAAAATACCTTCCATTAAAGTGCAATATCATCTAAAATAGGTATAAAAATGTCTAAAAAAATATTATATATTTTAGGTGTATCAAAATCATTCAAACTTAAAATGTTACTTGTCCTCAAGTGACTCTTAACTAAGAAAAATTTTAATGTAAATTATGTAAATGAGTTTCTTTAAGAAGATTTAAAAATTTATTTTTAGGAATGAAATAATCAAAGTTGGAAAAATTTTTAGTATATAAGACCAATTTAACGTTTAGAAAGTTCTTAAGTAAAGAATAATGAAAATATAAGTTTCTATCTAATTCAGAAATACTTGTAGATTTTTCAAAATGTAGGATTCAAATATTTTATTTTTCTCACTTAAAAACTTTAATTGAGAATAATTCTACTTACTATATTATAACCTTAACTTTTAGATTTTCTCAAAACTTGTATTTTAAACATCAGGTATGGAACCAGTTTTTGATTAGGCTCTTAAATTCTCAAGCTTCTCTTTCCTTTTCAAATACAATTTTTCACTTTCTTCTCTTTTTCTTTTTTTTTTCTTTTTTTTCTTTCTTTTTTTCTTTTCTTTTCTTTTTCTCTCCATTTTTTATAAGGTAAGGATTATTATATCTGGATAGGCCTTTAATGATTTTGAATTCCACCCTTCCATTTAAAATAAAGGTCTGATATGTATCTTTCTCTTAAAATCATAATAATAGTGTTGAAAATTACTCTTCAATAAAAGAAATTTAATCTTCGAAAAATAAAAGTCAAATCTTATATTCATAAAAAAATACAATATTTCTTACTAAAGATAGTTTAACTATATTTAACATTTCTTTATTATGAACATTTTAACTTTAAATTTTTCATTATTACTATAAATTTTAACTAAATTCTTATATTCGTTTCTAAATTCAAAATTTTGTTTCCCTAATATAACTTCATATACATAATTATTTTTAATCAAAAACAAAATTTATTTTAAGTATTCTTGAGAATAAATAAAATTTTAGGTTTTTGGAAAATTTAGTTTTTTTAAATCCCCCTCAAACATTAATTTTTAGTCATGATAAAAACATTTAAGCATAAAAAATGATACATGAGTGGGAATTAAAAACTAAAATAACTTGTTTGCAGGAATTTCAATATCCTAAATATGCAAGTATAACATTTTTAAAGATAAACAGGAGTAAAAAGAAACTAAATTCAGTTTTTCATAAAAGAAAAATTTCAAAAGACTTCTACAGTAGTTCAAAGCAAATACACACCAACTTAACATAACTAAAATCACAACAGTACTAGATAATAATTGGTAGTAGATTTTGAAAAGTTTAAACATGCAATTTTTAAATAGTGATTTTTAATAGTGTTCTAAATTTTCTAACAGATTGGAATTAATTTGTACTCTATTAAAAATTCAAACACTAAATAGACATTAAAACTTTTACTACTACACATATATAAGAAATTACAACATAAAACATTTCTTTTTCACATAAACATCTGAATGTGCATAAAACGAAATAGGCCAACTATGCTCTATACAAATATCAGAGTTCATATCATAAATACATCACATAACAATTAAACATAACATCACATATAGAAAAATATCACAATAAAAGCATAACTACACATAAAAAATCACAAATCAAAACAAATTAAACACAACAACCCTAATCATCATCCTCATCATCATCTTCTTCAGCCCAGTTTCTAGATGGAAAAGGTATATAAAACGGATGAGGGGGCATCTCAGCACTGTGATCACCTCTAATCACTCTATCCATGTACTGCTGATAATTCTCCTCATATTCATTATGTTTAACAATATACCTTTCAACATTCTTAATCTTACCATTCATATCTCTTACATGCTCTCTCGTAAGACTCACTTTCTTTAAAATCTTCTTCAATAGTTCAGTTTGTGAATCACTAGATGATGATGCTCTAGAAGTAGTGGCACGTGAAGTAGAAGTAGCAGAAGCGGAAACAGAAGCAATGGAAGTTCTAAATCCTCATCTCCAACCAAATTCTGAATGTACAGTGTATGCACCAACGTTTACACTAGTATAAGGTCTCAATGGCTGAAGAACTTCCTCCCATGTTTCAAACTTAACACCAGATCGCTCACAAATTGAATGAATTAAGGATGGAAATCCCATACCTGAAGTAGTAGCAGATCTGGCACAGTTCATCACATAGTAAAAAATAATCGTCCCTACATTAATAGGCTTTCCCAACTGAATACAATGATTCAAAACTGCTCTCTCCCATGTAACTTCACTAGTATGACTTGAGGGCAACAGTTTAGATGAGATAAAGCAATGCCATGCTTTCAAAATGACATTCAACTTATAGGCTTGAAAATTTACTCTTCTTTCATTTGTTATCTTCCATAAACCTCTTCCATCAGTCAGAAATGATATGATCTCATCTAATTTATCTTCAGTAGGATGGTAATTAGCAAAAAAACAAAACAACGTAGGAGGCAAGTGGTAAAAGACTTTGATTACAGTAGATGAAAAATGTACTTGTTCACCTCTAACCATCACCAAATTTTCTTCTACTACAGGTAAGATTGCATAAAACTCTCTGACCACAGAAACAACATCGACAGCAGAGAAGTAATATTAATTCTCCCAATTTCTTCTAGTAATCATTTCTTCAATTACTTCTCCTGGCTTACTAACCACTCGTTCCAGAATCAATTTAGGTGATGACAATGCATCGACATATCGATCCTCAGCTCTTGCACTGACATTTTTTTTTTTGGAATTGAATTTCTCTTTATCTTTTGATCGCTTTAACTTTGGAGCCATCTCTAAAAAATTCGCAAAAATATATCATAAATTCCAAAATTAAACTAAACTCGCTAATTTAACTTTCAAAGATAATTTCCACTAAAGCCATCTCATGATTTTCCTCAAATTTCACCATAAATAATGATCTTAAGATATTTCAAAAATGTACTCAAAATATATGGTGAAAATAAAAATTTTTACTTAGGAGTAGTGCTCATACCTCGCGGAATTCAAATCTGATAATTCTTGTTGAAATAGGCTCTTAATTGATCCAACTTATGTATGCCCTAAATCCTATTTCACGACTTCGAGAGATTGAGGGTGACGGGAGGTGATAAAAATGTCAATTTTCAGGATTTTAATTGCAGAAAAGTAGTTTTCGCGAACCGGTGCTAAAGCGCGAGGCTTTGGAGCTTAGCCGTGAATTATGGCGCTTAATCGCCTAAGTTCTGGCGCTTAGCCGCCAGCATTCTTCTTTTAAAAATTAATTTAAAAATGTACTAAACCCCTTAGTTAATCACCCTAAATCACTTAAAAGAATAATTTCTCCCCTCTAAACTTTTCTAATTCTCCAAAGAAAGTTAAATTTTCATCAATTTCAAACAAATTTCACACAAACACAAACTTTCATTTAAAATAATCACACTTAATACATACTAAAAATTTCTATCGAACATTTTGGATGAAATTTCTCAATACACAATAATTCAAATACATCAAAATAAAGAGAGTTTTACATCATTAAGATGTAACAAACACACATTTAAGTTCAATAAAACACAAACATATAACTTTAGACACTAAACACTTAACACATAAAACCACAATACTAGACTATATTCAAATTAATTCCAATCTCCATTAGGTTGAATGTGTTCAGAACCACAATTAGTTCCATTTGAACCATCTGGAATATAGATCTGATAAAACGGGTGATAGTTGAAAACTCTGACATCTTCTTCTAACCATTTATTTTTCAGAAACATCGCCATATCTATTTCTTCTACATGACTTGTATGACTGAATTTCATTTTAAGTTACCATCCAATATGTGCTAAATGAGAGTTAATTTCTTTTACCTTTGCTTTAATTGACTCCGCATTGGCTTCAATCTTCGTAATCCTTTCTGTAATACCTTGAATACTAACTGCTAGGAATCCATTGCGTAACTCTTGCACACTTTCACTAATTAATTTCTTCTCGTTGGCTTCATCCTTCTTCTTATATTCACTCTCCCAAGAAGGTATTTTTGTACTCAAAATACTCTTCTTAAGACTCAGGAATGAAAATAGGGATTAGGGCAAGTGTTTCTCTTAATTCAGGGTCTTTTTATAGACATGGGAAGTGCTAAAACCGACCCTAGACGTTTTAAAACTCCAAAATAACTTCAAAAACTACTTCCCCATGATTTTGGCTTCTAGAAATTCGTTTATCACATTTTTCTTAACTGCGGCGCTTAAGCGCTAACCAGGCGACGCTTAGCCGCCAGTGCTCATTTTTACACAAGCCTGCTAAATGTCCAAAATTTTCATTATGACTCATTTAAGTCATCACTTAATGTCAAATAAACACGACTATAACTATTCTCTTCAAAATACTACAACATAATCATAAAAATAAACTAAACAAAGCTAACAAAATAAACATAAAACAAAGCACACTGATAAATATAAAGCAAAACACACCAATAAATATGGGTTGCCTCCCACAAAGCGCTTGGTTTAATGTCTTCAGTCTGACATACCCAGAACTTATTCTGAGTGACTCAACATCAGATTCTCATTAGATTTCAATTGATCGACTGAAAAATAAGGTTTAAGTCTATGACCTTTAACTTTGAATATTTTTCCAGTCTTAGGATCTTGAATATCCACAGCTCCATAAGAATAAACTTTTATCACAATAAATGGACCCATCCATTTGGACATAAGTTTTCCAGCAAAAATTTTCAACTTGGCATTATAGAACAAAACTTTTTGTCCTGGCTCAAGAATTTTATTAAGAATCTTCTGATCATGCCATAACTTCATTTTTCCTTTATATATCTTAGCATTTTCATAAGATTCATTTCTTATCTCTTCAAGCTCATTTAATTTCAGTAATTTCTTCTCAGCAACTTCCTTTAAATTATAATTGAAATCTTTAATTGCCCAATATGCTTTATGTTCAAATTCAACAGGTAAATGACAAGCTTTTCCAAAAACTAGCCTATATGGGAACATTCCTATAGGAGTTTTGTAAGCAGTCCTATAAGCCCACAAAGCATAATCCAGTTTGATTAACCAATCCTTTATGTTTGGATTAACAGTCTTTTCTAATATTCTTTTAATTTCATGATTGGATAATTCAACCAAACCACTTGTCCATGGATGATAAGCAGTAGCAATGTGATGGTTAATATGATATTTCTTTACTAACTTCTCCATAATCGCATTTCTAAAATGACTTCCCCCATCTGTTAGGATTACTCTTGGTATTCTAAATCTGCAAAATATATTCTTTCTTAAAAACTTTGTAACACTTTGAGCATCACATTGAGGTAAAGCAACAAGTTTAATCCATTTGGATACATAGTCTACTGCTATTAAAATATAGATCTTTCTGAGAGATGGTGTAAATGGTCCAATGAAATCTAATCCTTAAACATCAAATATTTCAACTTCCAACGTATAACTGAGGGGCATCTCATTTCTTCTAAAAATATTGCGTACAGACTGACATCGATCACAATTTTTTAATATATGCATTAACATCTTTAAAAATGAAGGACAATAAAATCCATATTGTAAAATTCTATATGCAGTTCTATCAACTCCAAAATATCCACCATAATCATAATTATGACATTTTTGAATAATTTCATAAGTTTCTTCTAAAGGCACACAACTTCGAATGATCAGATCCTTTCCTTATTTTTATAAAAATGGGTCATCTCAAAAATAAGTTTTAGCATCAAATAAAAACTTCTTCTTTTCCTGGTATGTCAAACCATATGGTATAATATCACTTACAATAAAGTTTACAATGTCGGCATACCACGAAATACATCATTCATTAATAGTGAACAATTTTTCATCAGGAAAATGTTTATTAGTTTCTTCAGTATCACTAAAAGTTTTTTCAGTTTCAAGCCTGGATAAATGATCAGCAATTTCATTATCAGCACCCTTCTTATTAACTATCTCAAAATAAAATTCTTGCAAAATAAGAATCCATCTAATCAATCTCAGTTTTGCATCCTTGTTCTTCATTAAATATTTTATAGTAGAATGATCAGTATGCACAACAAATTTAGTTCCAATTAAATATGATCTAAATTTATCAAAAGAAAATACTATAGCTAATAACTCTTTCTCAGTAGTGGTATAGTTAATTTGAGCTTCATTAAGAGTTTTACTAGCATAGTAAATTACTTTTAAAATTTTATCATATTTTTGACCCAAAACAGCCCCAATAGCATAATCACTAGCATCACATATTAATTCAAAAGATTTTTCCCAATTCATTGAAATAATAATAGGTGCAGTGATTAATTTTTATTTTAATATTTCAAAAGCTTTTAGGCATTCATCATCAAAATAAAAAATAACATACTTTTCCAATAAATGGCATAAGGGTTTTGAAATTTTTGAAAAGTCTTTAATGTAATTCCTATAGAATCCAGCATGTCCCAGAAAACTTCTAATTCCCTTTACATTCGTTGGATAAGGTAAATTAGAGATAACTTGAATTTTTTTAGGATCTACCTCTAAACCTTTTTCTGATATTCTATGTCCTAATACAATTCCTCCTGCTACAATAAATTGGCATTTTTCTGAATTAAGGACCAAATTAGTTTCTTCACAACATTTTAGAACTTTAGATAAATGTTCTAAACATGATTCAAATGAACTTCCAAACACTGAAAAGTCGTCCATAAAAAATTCAATCACTTTTTCAATTAAATCACAGAAAATAACCATCATACATCTCTGAAATGTAGCAGGGGCATTACATAAACGAAAAGGCATTCTTCTAAAAGCAAACGTACTATAAGGACTGGTAAAATTTATTTTCTTTTGATCCCCAGGAGCAATTTAAATTTGGTGGTACCCAGTATATCCATCCAAAAAGCAAAACTATTTATGCCCAGCCAGTCTATCCAACATCTAATCTAGAAATGGAAGTGGAAAATGATCTTTCCTTGGAGCAAGATTTAATTTTCTATGATCAATGCATATCCACCACCCTGTAACTTGTCTTGTTGGTATAATCTCATTATTCTCATTAACAATCACAGTTACTCCTCATTTCTTAGGAACACAGTGAATAGGACTAACACATGCACTATCTGAAATAGGGTAGATAATCCCAACATCCAACCACTTTAAAATTTCTTTCTTAACAACATCTTTTATAACAAGATTCAATCTCCTTTAAGGTTCAGCCCTAGGTTTACAATTATCTTCCATAAGGATTCTATGCATACAAATTGAAGGACTAATTCTTTTAATATCAGCTATCATCCATCCAAAGGCTTTCTTGTACTTCTTTAAAACTTCAAACAAACTTTCTTCTTCTGTTTTAGTTAATTGAGAAGAAATTATCACCGGCAAAGTTGAGGACTCACCTAGAAAAATATACTTCAAATGATCGGGAAACATCTTTAACTCTAGCTCAGGAGGTTTTTCAATTTATGGACCAAAAGATTCATTTTTTCAGTCAGGTCCAACATTTCAAAATTTTCATGAACACTATTTAGACCTTCCTCATGAAAATCTTCAGAATGATGTAACTCCTCTTCTTGCTTATGTTCTAATTCTAATCTTTCAAATTTCTTCTTATAAGCTGATTTGAAATGACATTCACTCAAATATTTGATAACAACCATCCTATAACATTCATCATCTGTACCGCTTGCAAGATATTTTATGGATTTTGACATGTTGAATGTAACAGTTTGATCAATAACTCTCATTTTTAATTCCCCTTTTAGCACATCAATCATTGCTCTGCCTGTAGCTAAGAAATGTCTTTCTAAAATTATGGGTATCTCTTTATCTTCCTCCATATTCAGTACAATGAAATCAACAAGAAAGATAAATTGATCCACTTTTACCAAAACATCTTCTATAACTCTTTTACGATATGTGATCAAACGATATGCTAATTGAAGAGTTACAGTAGTTGGAGTTATTTCTTCTAATCCTGGTATTTTAATTATTGATAGAGGCATAAGGTTAATGCTTGCAATCAAATTACATAAAGCTTTTCCATAAAATCTAGCTCTGATTGCACATGGAATTGTGAAGCTGCCATGATCTTTAAGCTTTTCAGGAAGTTTATTCTGAATTATTGCACTGCACTCCTCACTAAGTGCAACTGTGTCATTATCTTCAAACTTCCTTTTTTTGTTGAGAATATCCTTCATAAATTTCACATAGCTTGGAATTTGTTCTAAGGCTTTAGCGAATGGAATAATGATTGTAAGCTTTTTAAATACCTCCAAGAATTGTAAAAATTGCTTATCCAATTTTTACTGACAAAGTCTTTAAGCAAATGGAGGTGGTAGTTTTTCCTAATCTTTTTTAAGTGGAGAAATAGGTCATTCCAAACCTTTCGGAGCGACCTCTTTTGGTTCTTCAATCTCTTCTTTCTCTACTTCAATTTCCTTTTGAACTCTACCTTCCAACTCTCTTCCACTTCTCAGTTGAATTGCTTTTACATGCTCTTTATTCTTATCTCTTGAATTCACTTCAATATTACTTGGAAGCATACCTTAAGATCTATTACTTAATGTATTAGTAATTTGTCCCAGTTGAATTTCAATATTTCTTATTGTAGCTCCTTGACTTTGCAATTGATTTCCCATTTGTAACACCAGTTCTTCAATAGACAACTTCTTCTCCTTAAATTGTGAAGCATTGTTATAACCTGGATGATAGGTTGGTCTATAATTATTATTCCCTTGGTTGTTCCAGCTCCCCCAATGATTTTATTTGGTTGCTCCCCCGTTGTTCATTAATACCACCCTGATTATTGGTATTCCAATTAAAGTTAGGATGATTCTTCCAACCTGGGTTATAATAATTAGAATAAGGGTTATTAGGCTTACTTATAGCATTCAAAGTTTCTGGTGAAGTATGAGAATCAACCATTTGACTTAATGAATTATCTTCAATCATGCCAATTGGATGAAAAAAATTCATTCCAAGTTGGTTTATCTTCCTTGAAATTGCGGCAACTTAATTTGATAACATTGCAAAAGCATCATTTTCATGAATATTGGCTCTCTTTTTAAGATTTAACCTTTCAGAAGACCATTGAAAATTATTAGTAGCCATTTCTTTTATCAAAGCAGAAGCATCAGTAAACTGTTTAGACATCAGTGATCCTCATGCAACAACATTGATAATAGATCTAAGAGATCCAACTAATCCATTATGAAAGGTTTGAATTATTAACCAATCTGGTATCGAATGATGTGGACATTTTCTGAGGAGCTCTTTAAATCCTTCCAATGCTTCATATATAGATTCACCTTCAAACTGACAAAAAGTTGTGATATCATTTCTAGGCTTCGCAGTCTTTGATGGTGGAAAAATATTTAGCAAGAAATTTTTGTGCTAAATCACCCCAAGTTCTGATAGATCCAAGTGCTAACAAATTTAACCATATCTTAGCTTTATCCTATAGTGAGAAAGGAAAACTTCTATGTCTAATAGCATCATCCAAAACACCATCATATTTAAATGTACCACACAACTCTAGAAAGTTGGCAAGATGTAAATTCGGATCTTCAGTTGGTGCTCCCCCAAACTGATTATTAGACACCATTTGGATAATAGCAGGCTTAAGCTAAAAGGAATTAGCAGCTAAAGCAGGGTGTTGAATACTACCATGAAGTTCATCCACTGTAGAGTTAGCATATTCTCTTAAAGATCTAAATTCTTGATGGATGTCAACCATTTGATTTTGATAATTTGCCATTCCTTGAAAATTTTTATCTTTTTTAGAATTTTTAATTTTTTTTGATTTTTTAGATTGTTCTTTCTAATTCAGAATCGTAAAGCACAAGTCTTTCAGACCCTGAACTATGCATACAACGTTAAATAAAATAAAACAAAACACACTAACAAAAAAAAGAAAAGTAAAAATTTTAATTTTTCTTAATTTTCTTCAAATGAAATTTTAATTAATTTCCCCGGCGACGGCACCAAAAACTTCATTTCCCAAATATTTATGCTTACGATTTAGATATGAAATTTATGATTTATAATATGACATTCTACGCAAGTATACATATTATTTATCAAGTAATATAAGACCTTCTGATTAAGCCCCAAGATATCGAACCCAAAAGGAAAAGTGTAAAAATTTAAAGAAATAAGAATAATAACATTTTAACTTTTTTAATTGATTTTTGTATGTATGTTTTAAGGTCTTAATTTCGAAAAGTTGTTTTTGATATTTTTAATAACAAGTTGAGCAAGAAATAAAATTGTTAATACTCTAAACACAATATAAAAGTTATAAGAATCAATTATCTTTTTCCTTCTTAAAAGAATGAGTAATAATTATGGAATTTTATGTTGTGGAAGTATTTAAATGTATTGTACCAAATAGGAGCAATTATATTCTTTACCATTACTTGGTTATATAAAGAAAATTGTTTAATTTGAGATTTTGAAATTTTGTTGATGGGTTAGGCGGAGAAGATACCAGCTCTCAGTCTAGAGTTCCCTCTATTCCCTCCACCTGGGGGCTAACATCTCTTAACTAAATTTAAAATAACAAACTAAATTAGGAGGCTTTAGCTTGTCACTCTAAATTCCTCTAATTTTACTCCCCAATAAAGGATATCTCCCTGTATATTTGCATTCAATCATATGGACTACAATCCTCACCCATATAATTGCATGTGATTCTTTCATATTGTTGTTTGAGACAATACTGCATTGGATCTTACATAATCTCAGAACAAATTTTAACATCTTAATTGGCCAAATCAAGAAGTAAATTAAGTTCTAGGAATTGAATCATCACTATTTATTCCAGCCTTAAACACTTATACTTTCTACAACATACTTTCATAATTTAATTACTTCATCATCTAAGAAAGAAAAAGATAAACTAAACTTCTCAGATTCATGAAGAAAACACAAACAAAACTTGATATGAAACCATAAACCATAATGAAAACACGATTATTTTATTTAAAAATAAAGTGTAAAAACAAAGGTAAATACTTATCTGAAAATCCTGTCCACCAGACTATGGAAGTTCCTTTGGAATTTTTCTTTCTACAATACAACTCCATAGAGGTTGACGCCCAACTCTTGTGACTTTAATAAAGACTTTAAACTTTAATAAAAGCTAGATATAAGGATAAAAGAAATATGGCGAGAAGAAGGCTTCACTCCAACCCTTTTTCCTTTCTTACTTTCTATTGTCTATTATAGAAAGAAGAACTCTAAAACTTAACACTTCAACAACTTTCACACACTAATCACTCCCCTTTCAACACACACACATAAACACACACACAAACACACACATAAACACACACACACACACACACACAACAACAACAACAACAACAAAGCCTTAATCCCACTAAGTGGGGTCGGCTACATGAATCCTTTTTCTCCATTGTGTCCGATTTAGTGTCAAATTTTCGTTCAATTCTAATAAATTAAGATCATTTTTTATGCAATAAGCCCAAGTTTTCCTAGGTCCGCACTCTCGCCTTTCTTAACATAAGTTGTATTTAAAACATCTACTCTCCTAATCGGATCATCGATGTGGTCGACGTTTAATGTGACCAAACCATCTAAGGCGACTCTCTCTAATTTTATCCGTCACCGGTGCAACTCCAACCCTTTTACGGATATATTCATTTCGCATTTTGTCTCTAAGAGTAAAGCCACTCATCCACCTAATCATTCTCATCTCGCAACACTTAACTTAACATTATGCTTCTCTTTTAAAGGCCAACATTCGAGCACCATAGAGCATTGAAGGTCTCACCACCATCTTGTAAAATTTTCCTTTCGAGCCTAAGTGGTACTTTCTTATCACACAATAGGCCGGACGCATTCCTCCACTTCAACCAACCAACCTGAATTCTACTATTCACATCCCCATCTATATCACCATCGCTTTGAACAATGGACCCAAGATATCTAAATCGTTCACACCTTTTAATAATTTGATCACCCAAAATTACACTGCTGTCACTAGACCTACTATTACTAAAATTACATTCCATGTATTCAGTTTTAGTTCTACTCAAACGAAGACCTTTAGACTCCAATGTAGACCTCCATAATTCAAGTTTTTCCTGGACTTTTTCTCTTGTCTTATCCACAAGGAGGATATCATCAGCAAAAAGCATACACCAAGGTACATCCTCTTGTAAATGCCCAAGTAAGACCATCCATAAATAAAGCAAAAAGATATGGGCTTAAAGCCGATCCTTGATGTAAACCAACGAAATAGTAAAATACTTGGTCAATCCTCCTTCGGCTCGAACACATGTAACGACTTCTAAGCATACATATCTTTAATGACTTGAATATAAGTTATATCAACACCTTTCTTCTCAAGGACTCTCCAAAGAACATCTCTAGGAACCTTATCGTAAGCTTTTTCTAAATCAATAAAAATCAAATGTAGATCCTCCTTATTATCTCTATACTTCTCCATCAAACCTCTCAATAAATGTATAGCTTCCATGGTAGACTGCCTAGGCATAAATCCAAATTGATTATGAGAAATCTTCGTAATACGTCTTAACCTATGTTCAATTACCCTCTCCCATAATTTTAAAGTATGACACATCAATTTAATTCCTCTATAATTTGCACACTCTTGTGCATCTCCTTTATTCTTAAAAATGGGGACCAAAATGCTCTTTCTCCACTCCTCGGGCATCCTTTTAGTTTTTAAAATAATATTAAAAAGTTTAGTAAGCCAGGAAACCCCCAAATCACCTAAACATTTCCACACTTCAATTGGGATATCATCGAGTCCTACGGACTTGCTCCCCTTAGTTTTCTTTAAAGCCTCATCAACTTCTTTTTTACTAATGCGACGGTAAAAATGAAAAGTTTTATTATTATTAACGATATTAAGATCACTAAGGTCAATCGTACTTTCAAGCATCATCATTAAAAAGTTTATCAAAATAACTCACCCACCTATGTTGAATATCTTTTTCTAAGAAAAGCACTTTTTGATTTTCATCTTTAATACACTTTACTTGAGTTAAATCTTTACTTTTCTTTTCTCTTTGTTTAGCTAGTTTATACATATATTTTTCACCTTCCTTAGTATCTAACATGTTATAAAGATCACTAAAAGCAAAATTTTTAGCGTCACTCGATTATTCTTTTACACTCACTGCGGCCGTTTTATATTTTTCCCAGTTCTCTACGCTTTTACATTTAAACCAATTTTTATAACATAACTTCTTATATTTTATCTTTTCTTGCACATTATCATTCCACCACCAACTATTTTTATTTATAGAAACTTTTTCTTTTGATTCTCCAAGTACATCTTTAGCTACTTGTTTAATAGTATTAGTTAATTTTTCCCACATAACATTCACGTCTTCATGAACATCCCAAATATTTAAATCTTGAATTTTACTCATAAAAATAATTTTATTTGTGTCTTTTAGGTGCCCCCATCTTATACTACGATGTTGATTCCTAGTATTCTTTATTTTACAACTCTTCATCTTAAAATCTAGAACTAATAATCGATGTTGGGTACTTAATTGCTCACTTGGAATAACCTTACAATCCTTACAATCTCGACGATCTCTTCTTCTCATAAGAAAATAATCAATTTGTGTTTTATTAGATCCATTCTTATAAGTAATAAGATGTTCATCTCTTTTCTTGAATAAAGTATTAGTAATAATCAAATCATACGCTAAAGCAAAATCTAAAATGGTTCTACCTTCTTCATTAATCGCTCCATAACCGTAGCCACCATGAATATTTCCGAAATCTTCTACCACTCTACCGACATATCCATTTAAATCTCCTCCAATAAAAATTTTTTCTTTAAGAGGTATCAAGTGTATTAAATCTTCTAAATCATTCCAGAATTTATCTTTAGAGCCTATATCTAAACCAACTCGAGGAGCATAAGCACTTATAATATTAAAAATCTTAGTATCAATAATAATCTTAAGTGCTATAATTCTATCTCCAACTCTATTAATTTTGACAACATTATCTTTCAAACTCTTATCTATAATTACACCTACACCATTTCTAGTACGACTCTTACCGGAATACCATAGTTTAAAACCTAAGTTATCAATCTCCTTAGCTTTTTCTCCAACCCATTTAGTTTCTTGAATACATAGGATATTTATCTTTCTATGGATCATAATATCAACCAATTCCATTAGTTTACCATTGAGAGTACCTATATTCCAGGATCCTATCCTAATACTAGTATCATGGACTAACTTCTTTACCCGCATCCGTCCGTAATGTGGGAACCCTTGCTTACTTGACACTCCTCCTAGAATATTGAAATAATTATAATCTTTTTAAAGAAAACTGGCATATCTAAGACGCTTCATATCTAATCTGTCAGGAATGTGTCTACCCTTTTCGAACCTACTTCAAAAGGATGTAACATTCATTTGGGGAGAGTTATGTCAATCATCTTTTGATGATATTAAACGATATCTAATGGCACCTCCTATTTTATCAGCCTCTATCCCTGGTAGACCATTGATACTTTATACTGCGGATTTAGATGTGTCCCTCAGGGCAGTACTTGCCCAAGTCAATGATGAGGGTAAAGCAAATGTGCTCTACTACCTGAGTCCCCTCTATGATCACACACACACACACTTGCAAATTATGAGGCTTCATTTTTATAATTTTCCAAAAGGTGCCTTCGTGTCTCTTCAAATCATGTCCAGATTCAATGTATCTACCAAAAGATGCATCCCTTCAATCGAATTTGCCGCAAAAAGGAAGTTAAGGAAGTCACCACTAAAATTTTCATCAAACACACCTTGAAAATGGCGCCAAAATTCATTTAAATTTGATTTTTAACTACGACGCGTAAGCGCGGGCACTTCGGTACTTAGGCGCTAGAGGCCAAATTTCTCAAACTTCTTTATTTTGCTCCAAATTTTATCCTTTTTCACTCCTTTCCACGTAATTAACTATTTTAATCATAACTGCAATAAAACACAAAATACCTTCCATTAAAGTGCAATATCATCTAAAATAGATACAAAAATGTGCATAAAATACTATATTTTTTAGGTGTATCAGAGTCGACTTCAGAGATTTGAATAAGACATGTTAGAAAGATGAATTCCCGTTGCCAATACCTGAACTGATGGTGGACATTGCATCATCACATGAAATTTTCTCCTTCATGGATGAATCGTCAGCTTACAATTAAATCAAGATGACTCTAGAAGATGCAATGCTTACAGCATTCAGAACTCCGATCGGGATTTACTGCTACATCGTGATGTCGTTTGGTTTGAAGAACGCAGGAGCAACTTAACAAAGAGAAATGATAAAGATCATCGATGAACTAATTCACATATAAGTGAAATGTTACATGGACGATTTGGTCATCAAGAGCAAAGTAAAGGAAAATCACCTAAAAGATTTGAGGATTGTATTTGAACAATTATGACAAAACAATCTAAAGATGAATCCCTTAAAGTGCGCTTTCGACGCTACTAATGAAAAACTTCTAGGATTCTTTGTCCGTCATCAAGATATCAAAATCGACCCAGAAAAGATTAAAGCGATATTAGAAATGCCTCCTCCTAGAATATTGAAATAATTATAATCTTTTTAAAGAAAACTGGCATATCTAAGACGCTTCATATCTAATCTGTCAGGAATGTGTCTACCCTTTTCGAACCTACTTCAAAAGGATGTAACATTCATTTGGGGAGAGTTATGTCAATCATCTTTTGATGATATTAAACGATATCTAATGGCACCTCCTATTTTATCAGCCTCTATCCCTGGTAGACCATTGATACTTTATACTGCGGATTTAGATGTGTCCCTCAGGGCAGTACTTGCCCAAGTCAATGATGAGGGTAAAGCAAATGTGCTCTACTACCTGAGTCCCCTCTATGATCACTACTCCGGAGGGAGATCTTGTTGCTTCTTCAATTGAAAGAGTTCTAGATGCACCATTAACATGGACTAAAAGAAGAAATGCAAGTCACTGCAAGTGTCTACTCTTAGACAGGATGGAGAGGAGACAAGCTCAGGTGCTAGCCATCACGCTGTCACCCATTCCAAAAGATTCTTATGATCCAGAAGATTCTTATGGCCATCACTTTGTCCTAAGTTTGTCACTTGGACGTTTGTGTTAGTTTTGTTGATCGCTTCGGTCAACACCAATACGCGCGGTGTGCTCCGTCAGCTCACCACACCTATTGGGGGTCCATTTGTTGACCTCATTTTTGATTAGGTCTTCTCTTCTTCTCTTTAGTACTTAGGATCTAGCCTTAGGCTTTTCCTTTGACTATCTTAGAGGATTAGCATTAGGACCCACCACTTAGAAATTAAAACCACTTCTTAACTCCCTGCAAACTCCACAAACTTGACTATAGACCCCTAATCACCTAGAGGGTTGAAATCAAATGTGGAAGTTTAAAGGATGGGCTCCTATAGGACTCTTTGGCCTTAGGACTACCCTGGATGGCCTGGTCTGGTGAAGGGGCTGACTTACACATACACTACACTTTCACACACCTATACTCAACTTGACCTCCTGACTCATGTAGGTGATTCACATGGATGGTCCTTAACCCCTAAGCCCTTGGCTAAGAGGGTTAGGAACAACATAGTGGATGCCTCAAATGAGTCCCTTCATGGTTCATGTGGGCTTGATATGGCTTCATGGCTCAACCAAAATGATTTTATTCCACTTATATTCACCCAATCTTCAATTTTTCAAATTTTCGATTTTGACCCCGGGACCCTACACCCACTTAACTTACCCAAAAAACCCTTGAAATTACCCAAATTTTTGCAAAATTTCCAAATCACCCAAAATTCCTAAAAATCAATCCCAAAAATTTCCACATCACTCAAATTGATCATCCATACCTAAAAATACCAAGAATTCCAAAAATACCTCCCAATACCCTCCAAATACCTAAAATGCCCCCCTTGACCCAAAAATCCAAAAATTCAGAAAATTCCTAGAAAATTCCAGAAAATCCCAAATATTCCCAATTTCATTTTGTTCAACTACACCATGGGCCAAATTTGTCAATTTACCCTACTTTTGTCAAAACCCCCAATTTGACCCATTTTAACCCTAAGTGAACCCAATGTCAAACCAAACATACCCAATTGACCCAAATTCTGGTCCAATTCAATTCTAAACTTCAATTCAACATTCCCAACACCAATTTAGACCAAATCTAAGTCCAATTTGATTGACATTTGGATCCAATTTCACTTTTGGCCTTAAAGCCCAATTTGGACCTATGACCCAAACCTAACCCAAACTCACCAAATTCAACTCCAATTAACCCCAAATCTTTTCTAAATCCTCCTTAACATTCCCACAAGGAAAAAACTAACATGATTTACCCAAAATTTAGACCCAAACCTCACTCAAATTCAACCCAAAGCTAAAAGGCCCAATTTTAACCTAAACCCAAACTTAACCCAAATGAGCCCAAACCCCAAAATCAAAACCCAACCAAGGACAAAACCTCTTTGAAACACTCCCGTAAACATTTCCCAATATTTATTTTACATCAATTTCAATCCTAGCCCAACATTGGCCCAAGTTAGCCCAATTTAACCTACATTGACCCATTCACCAAAGAGGTCCAAATCCAACCCAAACCTAGCCCAAACACTTCAAGTTTATTCCAAATCATTCATGAAACATTCCTAAACTAAATTCAACACTTATTGGATCCAATCCTTTGCAAAATTCTCATCCTAAAATAAAAAAAAACCTACTTCCATAAATCACTTTAAAAGCCCATCTAAAACCATTTCAAAGAGCCCAAAATCTACCCTAAAGCCCACATGACATTTCCATTTGCCATCCATTTAATCAAAGCCATTCCCTAAGTTCAAATCAATCATCAAATTGTTCCAAATCAAGCCATATGACAAATCCCATCAAATCACCCCTAAATTACCAAAATTTCCAAATTCCATTTTCATGAAATTGACCAAGCTTTTCCCCAAGCCAAAGACAAGCCATGAAGCCACATGCAAGCCATGGACAAGCCACATGAAGCCATGAAATGTTTGAAATGTGATCAAGCCATTAATGGCAAAAGGAGGAGCCTCTTTTAATCCCCCTTAAAAAGGTTTTAACCCTTTTAATGCTTCACCTTAATCCATGATTAATCTAAATATTCATGGATGGTGACTTCTCTACCCTTTTCAAGCTGATTCACCTGATCCTCCCTCAGCCCAAATCAGCCATGGAAGGGTGCACCAAACCCAAAATGGTGGGTTGACCCATTTGGACCCAAAATGAGCTTCTCCCCATACCCTTTTGATTCAAACCCTTTACACATGTCCATGGCCGATCGACCGCACAAACCTCCAGCCACGACCCACTGGACTCGAGGGTGACCCATGCTCGCCGGCCGGCCGCCCGGGTCGCCGGAAAACACTATGGCCGAGACCTCGGGAGGAGCCAAACTTTGGAATTCCACCTTGCTTGAGCTCCCCATGCCCAATGGCCACCATGGTCTGTTCTTCCCATGCCCGCAGCAGCTGATCCCAACCCTCGGCCATCCCCGCGAGGCCCTCCATCCACCTCTATTTAAACCCGACCCCCTCACGGCCATGAGAAGAGAGTTGTACAAACCTTGCCGAAACCCTCGCCAAAATTGTTCCAAACCCTTCTCCATCCTTAGAGCAGCTTGATCCCCAAGTGTCAATTTGCTCTAATCCCCACCAACGTAATCCAATTTCTCAACTGAAATTTCACCCAAAACCAGGACACTTTACCACAGTGAGTCAATCCTCAAATTGACTGGTCCTACACCTTCACTGGACCAAGAGGAGAAGTTCCCCACTGAAAGCCCCATCTCCAGGCCACCCAGTTGCTCCAGCCTCCAAGCTTTATGACCGGCTGTGGTCGAAATCCTACCTAGGAAATTCACCAGGCCAAGGGACTTCATCTGGAGCTTGCTGGGATCCAATCGAAGGTGACACAGCGCTCAGATTGAAGCCACACTTCTCTGAGCAAAGGTATGAGCTAATTCTTCATCCCGAGCTTCTGGAGATTCTCCATTTCAAATGCTTTAATTTCAATGCATGATCATCGTATAGATGTATTCGTCTCTTCAAGACGAATCCATAAAGCATAAGAACACGAAAATCCATTGAGTATTGAGTGAGATATTAGGGATTTAGTGTGGACGGCTCTCGGGTGAGGACGCTTGGGGACGATGAACGGATGCCGTTCATTTAATACACGCGCGGACGGACAGCCAGGATCACGCCGGATCAGGAGATGGAACGACACAGCGGGGCCCCGGAGCGCTGAGTCAGATGGCGGCGTAGAATCGGAGAGCGCCACGCGGCGTTTCGGAGCTGCCGAGGTTGTCGCGGCGCCGCGTGGATAAATAGAAAATTAGGGTATTTTCTGATTTATTTAATTCCCTAAACTTCAAAAATCCATAACTTTGTGCAGGAAAAT
Organism: Papilionanthe hookeriana x Papilionanthe teres; assembly: GCA_022702705.1. Classification (NCBI taxonomy): domain Eukaryota; kingdom Viridiplantae; phylum Streptophyta; class Magnoliopsida; order Asparagales; family Orchidaceae; genus Papilionanthe; species Papilionanthe hookeriana x Papilionanthe teres. Next base: position 113,738,326 of record CM040431.1, read on the forward strand.
CAAAAAATAAAATAAAAATACTCTCTTGCTCAGTGAACAGAGGAGAATAATATGGAAAAGAAATTATTTAATTTCATCAAGTATTTTATTTTTAATGATTTATTTCCCTTCTGCATTGTTTTAATTCTCCATGCATATAGGAAATTCACCATGGAATGAAACCATAGGGCTTTTGAAGCCCCTGAATTTGGGAACATTCCCTGAATTTTCCAAAGTCAGAGGCCATCTCTATGAGAAGTTATTGATTTTTCAAATTCATGTTACTTGTTTTGAGTATTTTAAATCCAATAATTAGCATGTTGTGAAATAAATTCTAGGAAAATTTGGTGATGTCTCTTATGACCGTGAGGACCCTAGGAAAAATAGATTTTGGATTAGTTTTTTTAAAATAACCCTAATCGGCTTAAACACCCAAAATAGCTCCTTAATTAATTAGAGCTAACCATACATCAAATTGACTTGAAATCAATTCTCCACTGACCTTTAGGATCGGAGGAACCCACCATAAAAATTTGAAGTCAATTGGACTTGGTTAGCCCTACTAAATGGGTTGATTAAGCTATTTAGCCATTTTAAACTTTAAAAATTCATAACTTTCAAAATACCTTTCAAAAATTCACCAAATTAGTTTTGGAGCCTCTCTGATATCAGGGGAATTTAAGAAAAATAAAATTATAATTTTCTGAAAAAGTTGATTTTTTTGTATTATTTTAATATTTTAATAATTAAAAAAATAATAAAAATCACAAAAATAATAAAATTCACCAAAATGTTACATATTGAATTTTAATCACTTAGGAACAAATCCCATATTTTTCTTAGGTCTATTTAATGAGATATTAAATTTTAAAGCCCTAGGATAATTTTAAAATTAAAAAAAAATGTATTTTCTAGCATTTTCACTAAAATAATTATAATAAATAAAAAAAAATCAGAAAATTACAAAAATTGATTCTCTGATTTCCTTGATATCGGAGAGATTTTTGAAAAATATAAATTTCATTTTTCAGCCTTTATTTTATTTTTAAATTAATTAATACTCCAAAACTTAAAATAATTATAATAAAAATAATATAGTTTAAAAAATCACCAAAATTGGTCCAAGTGGTCCTCCGGTCATTAGGAATGTCCCATAATTTTCTTAAGGACAGAAACTTTCCCTTGGTCATATTATTAAATTTTCCTTGGAAATTCCTATTTTCCACCAAAAATAATTACATAAATAAATTAAATACAGAAAAATCACATTTTCTCTCTCATGTCTTTATTGGCATATGAGTGAAGTCACATAAAAATTTCAAGTTCATTTCAGCTCAATTTAGTGAGTTATGAAAGTATTAAGCTTGAAGGACAAAATGGTAATTAACATTTTAACCCTTAATTAAAACTTTAGGTTTAATAAGATTAACAAGTAAAATATTTGATCTTAATCTGATTTGGATGATTGAAATTTAAATAATTAAAGGGTAGAAACCTACTAAACAATTTAAAATAATTGAAATAAACCTTAATTAAATAATTGATTAAATTTGGAAGAATAATAAAATTGGAATTATTAAAATAGTGGATATTATTATTAGGAAGAGATTTATTCTTTAATTTAAAAATCACTAAATTAATCATCTCAATAATATTTAATTCCTAATTAAAATGATAATTCAAATTTAAGTTTTAAAATGTTAAAGGACTTAATCATTAAAATTAAATTAAAAAGTTAAATTATTAAACCCTTTTTAAATTTTCAATTAAACTAAAATTAAAAAAATTAAATTAAATTAAAGATTAAATTAAATTAAATTAAACGAATTAAATAAATTAAATTAAACTAAATGAAATAAATTAAATTAAATTAAATTAAATTAAAAAAATAATAATAAATAAATAAATTAAATTAAATTAAATTAAATTAAAACATATTAAATTAAATTAAATTAAATTTAATTAAATTAAAACATATTAAATTAAATTAAATTAAATTAAATAAAACAAAATCAAATAAAATTAAAATTAAAATTAAAATTAAAATTAAAATTAAAATTAAAATTAAAATTGAAATTAAAATTAAATTTAAATTAAAACTAAATCAAATTGAATTAAATTAAAGTTAAATTGAATTAAATAACATCACCTAAGACATAAAGAAATTAAATATAAAACAACTTGAACACTATTCCAAATTTAAACCCGTTAACTGAAATTAAACTAAATCACAAACCATTCGAACACCAATTTGCACTCTCAGAGCTTTGGTTATCATAACTCCTAAACGAACGTTAAATGAAATGCTTACTTCACTTATAGGATATTCAAATGTCCTAGTTCACTGAGCAAGATAACAAAACTTGAATCCCCGGATGATTAATTCATTTGTATGATTAAATTCATTTGGACTTAAAACAATCCTATCGATATTGAAAAGATGTTTAAGATTCTTCTTAAGCACTTCCTCAATATGATAGGATACTTATAAGAACAATTGAACTTAATTGTTCTTTGATGAAGAAAATCGTCCTCAAACCAAAACACAAGAACCTAGACGTCATAGGAAATGACTAACATATAGGATTAGGAATTTGGTAGAAAACCATAACCCTTCCCTTAGCTTTACCTAGGAACTTGTTTAAATATTCTAATTGTGTTTTAAGTGCAGCTTGGGATGACGGGAAGACCCTCCGAGCACGCTTTTATTTTATCGCAATTTACCTTATTGCAATTTATTTAATCGCATCGCACTTACTTTTATTGCATGATAAACAACTCGTTGCATGAAAATCCACACCTTTAGGATAGTCCCTAAAACCGAAACCAAAACTAAATTAAAAGTCATTACAAGATAAAATTCACCGCCACAACATTTCAAAATATAAAACAACTCAAAATTTAATCACAAACAGAACACAAAACTACAATTACAACTAAATTAAAACGTCTTGTTGGATGATCGGGAATACCTCGGATGATGTAACCTACGTGTTGCTAACGGGATTTCCCACGGTCTAAATGAAAGTGTGGAACTCATTCAATTGAGTTTAGCAAATTCATCTGGACTAAGTGAATCAGATAAAAATAACGATGCCGAAAGGATGGAACCGTGGGATCTTAACCGGTGTTGTTATAATCAATTTTAAGATTTGTTTTAAATAAAACATAAAAAAAACACTTGGAAATTAAGATTTTCTCTAAACCAAAACACTTTTCTCATCTCCTGATTTATGATTTCTATAACTAAACCTCTGCAACAACAAGGAGCTCGGAGCATGGTGGGCAGCACGGCCATCGTCATCAGCAAAACTTGAGTCTACTTCAGCAAAACTTTCCTAGAATTAAACAACCAAGCCATAGGACTTCGAGGTAGTTTGCCTAGTGCAACATAAATCCTCAACCTTTTCTTAGGCATTTGCATTGCAAATTAAGCCCTAATCGGACTTAGGATTCTGAGGTAATCGTCCGATACGACATAAACCCTCATATCTTTCAGGCTATTTGTATGATTCTATCATATAAATATAAGTCCTAATTAATTAAATTAGCAAGATCAAAACATTAAATAAATATTAGGACTTTCCTAAATCTAAGCCAACCAATAGGATAGACGGGGAATTACCGAAGTTCGCTTCGAATCTGTGATTTCTCCTACTTTTCTTCCTTTGAATTCCCAAAATAAAATCTTCCAAATTTGATCCATTCCCCATTGAAATTCTAAAATTCAATCCCTTGAAAACTTAAACTTTGAAATTCTTGAGAGCGAACTACCGATTATTATCGAGAGTTTTCTTAGGTGATTCCTGTCACTTAAGATGTAATTAACTATAGGGACTTGCCCTTATAGGGAATTTTAAAGAACCTGAGTAATATAAACCCCGTTTAATGCCTTCATATTAAGCGAGGGAATTTGTCGGCTTATAAAATTGGTTCGCAGACCAAACGGATGTCACAAATCTTCTAGTTTATTTAATCGAGCCCCACCATCAAGCAGTGTGTCTATCCTTAGGGAAAGATACACGGTTTGTGGTACGGTGCTCCTTTATATAAACTATTCGGGATGTGAGATCAGTTTGATTTCATATCTTAAAACTTTCAAATTTAAAATTATTTTCAAAATTAAATGCTACTTTCCAAATTATATATATTTAAATTAAATTTAAAATTTAAAATTCGCCGACAATTTATGTTAGGCGACCCCCTTTTCAAAAACACAACACACAACCTAAAAATAATGTCGACATATTTCTGGCGACTCCGCTGGGGAAAATTCCTCTCTCCATTTTAATCAAACAATTCTGCTTTCAATCGGTAGTGTATCCATGTCCCTTGTGGATCAAACTACCCTTCTTTCCGTTGGAATACTTTGTTCATTTCTACCTTGAACAAGTATAGCCAACATTCTCTCGGATTTAGGAGCCACTGTTTAGACACCCCTAAACAGAGAGGTTCCGAGATCCTTTTACCTCATTTCTGAGGTGGGGTGGACCCCCAATAGGTGTTAGTTTAGGAGTGATCCTTCGAGTCGAGAAGTCTTGCATAAGGCTTTCTTTTCCTTTCCAACTCTGAATCAGGTTCATTACCTTCTCTACACCTTTGAACATTCCGTTCTAAATAAACAAACCCTCTAATGAATGACTCTTTTAACAAATAACTCCTTCTTATAAATACATGAAAAAGAATGTGTTCGGACTCTTTTCGATTCCTTTCTTTTCGTCCTGATCAGAAGAAGCATAACTTGGGACTGACAATCAGGATCTACCCTGCAGAAATGGAAGCCCCAAAGCTGATTTTCTCCTTCACCAATGGACTAGACTTCGATGTTTACAAGGATGAGCTGCCCGACAATAGGATCATCCGGTTTGGACAAGGATTCGAGAACACGAATGTCAAGATCACCGACGTTTCCCTTTTCGCACTGACAAACAAAGTATCTGAAGCTAAGAAGCCGCTGATCGAGTTCAACCTTAGGTCAACTCGAGAGTTTCCTCCCCTGCAAAAGATTCCAATCGAGAGGAGTACCGCTGTCCGCGAAGGACCGTTCTTGCCACCCCCACTGGTCTAGTTGTCTCCGCACCTACCCCGACTCTCGCCAGATTAAAGGGGAAGGAAATCCAGAACTATGGTGAACCCGTTACCGTGGAGGGTACGGACTTTCTCGTGAGACCTTCGTTTTCGAAATCGGGTCCGAGCTCAAGAATTCCATCACTAACACGGACCCAAAGAAGGAACAGTAGGAGGATTGTCGGTGAAGGCCGTAGCCGTCGAAGTTGCTTTCCGGAGGAAATCCCAGAAATCCCTGAGTACACACCACTACCTGAATACATACCATTGCCTGAAGATACACCCTTTTTGGAAGGAAGTAGATTCCACCCCCTTTCCGCCGCAGCTGACGAGGAAAATGTCTGCATGATTGTTTCTACATTACCTCAACCAATATACTACAACGACAGCAGAAAGAAAAGGGCTAGGATCACACCATTTGCCCGACTACAGACTGTGATCGAGAAGCTAGCGAAGAAAGAGAAATGCCCCGTATCGGAGATTCTAAGAAGGATAGGGTGGGTGCCAGTCAAATCCCGTCTTGGGCCCCGAGTAGAACCCGCCATCGTTACAGAAAAGCCAAATAAAAGGATGAAGGCTAGTCCGCCTGTCGTCGTTTCAGGATTACAGATTAGGGAGGATACCACCTTCCAGCATTTGGCTGATAGACCATCTGATCCTAGACCTTCTACTGCTAGAAGGATGGTATGACATCCCACTACTGGACAGTTAAGATTGAGACAACAGCCCGAGAAGGAAAGTCTCGTCAGGAGACTTGAATCCGAAGAAAGTGCTACTGCAGTAAAGGGGACTCGTGAGAAGGGAACCCGGCAGCTATCACACGACAATCGCGAGGATGCACGTAAAAGACCGCTAGAGGACACTATGGAAAAGTTGAGGACTGATATTCGACGACTAGCAAAAGAAAGAGAAGAGAAATTCGGAGATGAGATTGATTCATCGGAATTCATGGACGATGAGTATGCAGAAATCAACATGGTCGAAATGCGAGCTTAATCGGCTTCACAAGGTGCTCCCGTAGCGCGCAGAAGAGAGGAGCCGGAAGTGATGAGGAGGCGGCTTCAAGAGAAAGACGATACGATCGCCCAAATGGCGAAGAGGATGGAAGAGATGGCTGTAGCCCTAGCCACTCTCCAAAGTCAAGTGCAACCCCAAAGAGAGACACCCCCAGAGGTCATTCACATTGTAGATAGAGGAAAGGAGATTACATCCGTCAACGGGGATGATCAGCTAAAGAAAGATACAATCTAAAGTATGATTCCAGAAAAAGATATCAAGAGCTTGGTGGAATAGCAGGTGCGAGAAGCCTTAGCACAATCAAAGAGCGGGACATCCATTCGGACGGGTAGGCCTTACCCGGAAGAATTTGACGCTATCCAATATGCAAAAGGCTTCGTACCACCTCCGTTCAAGACCTTAGATGGAACCGGAACCCCGACGACATGTTGCACACTTTCGTGCCAGTTGTTGCAATGCCGGCAGGAGCGATGCATTACTCTTCTGACAGTTCGTCAGCAGCCTGTCATGGTTCGCCTTTGATTGGTATGCACAATTACCGAATGGTTCAGTGAAGACTTTCTCAGAACTAGAAAACCTCTTCATTAAGCAATTTGCCGGAGCTCAGCACCACATCATTATAGGTGATTTAGTGGTAGAGAAGCAGAAGCCGAACGAAACTTTGGTAGATTACATACTTCGATGGAGAAATCTAAGTATGAAATGTGAACCACAACTACAAGAACAACATGCAGTCGGCATTTTACTTAAACGCATTCATGGCCCGATAGCACTTCTCCTCAAGGGATTTACCATTAAGACTTTCGAGAAGTTGTTAAGCAAGGTCGGGAGCTTGCAAGAGGAGGCGAAGCAATTAAGTTTCGCCGACAAGACAGACAAGCAAAAGCCTGTGAAGACTTTTGAAAAGAAATCCGGGATCCTTATAGCAGTCGACAAAGGCAAGCAACCGATACAAATATCGTCCGAACGGCCGCAACAACCTCAACGAATTACCGACGAACCCCGACCTAGCCTATCAGTCATCTCGATAAGTATGAACAACCGCCTCGTCCGCAACGTACATTAAGGGAGTTTCGAGCAGGGAAATATCCATTCAAAAATGAGGCAAGTACCAAAAATGTTCCGTAGTCGATGAAGACTCCGCATTTCCACCTGCCGAGCCTAAGAAACCAGAAGAAGTTAACAAGAAAGGTGATCCCAACTTTTGCCCTTACCACTGGATGCTTGGGCACAAGATAGAAGATTGCATTACCTTCAAAAGTTGGCTTAATGACAACCTTCGGAAAGGGAATATAACAATCCCGAAGGAATACATGAAGGAACCCCAGAAAGGAGGTTCCGTCAATGTTGTCTCGACTGATCTCAGCGTTCCGATAGATCTCTATACAACTGATGATGGGTGGACTACCGCTTGGACGAGGTCTTCAAAAAAGATTTTAGACGGCATCCAAACCGCTTCGGTGCGAGCTTCAATTCAGAGTTTGAAACCTGTCAAGTTGGCACTATCACTTGAGATAGAAGAACCACCTCAATAGGAGACGATTGAAGAGAAGAAGAAAATCGACGAAGAAGAGAGGACCGAGGCTCCTAAGGCTAGACTAGGGGCTGCTTATCCTAGGATAGTTGTTTCGGATTCGAGGAGAAATCCCTCGAACCTCTCGACTCGTATGATTATCTCGCTCACTTCGGTGGGATCTTATAATGATAAGGGTGATGGCGTTGGCTACGTTTTGACTGTTTCTAACGATTACGTAACTAGCGACAATCCGGACATCGATTTCGATACCAATGATAATTCTCAAATCATACACAATCTCGACGATCACGATGACAAAGAAGACATCCATCAAGGAGGTTACGAGAGTTCAACAAGCAACGAATCTATCTCGCGAGTTTCGAGGAGCTCCGATACAATAGAGTTAGAGCCTTCAGACTCTGAAGCTAATCAAGAAGAACTTGTCATTCCGATTCAGGAAGAAACACCAGCAAACTCAACACTAGATTCAGAAGAAATTACAAAAGTTAACTTAAGAAGTGGAAGAGTTCTACCTCCGAGAATGGGTCCAAAGGACAAAGGAAAGCAGGTGGTTGTTTAGGAAGAACCAACCCCAGCAGAAGAAATACCCATTCGGGAAGAAATCGAGATACATGGAAATAAAGTGGACTACAACGTACTAGCCCATCTTAGGAAACTACCGGCTAAACTGAGCATCTACGACGCTCTCATCTTATCAAAAGAGATGAGAGAAGCTCTGATCAAGGCCTTACTTGATCCAGAAATTTGCTTAGCTCAAATGGCCGGAGATTCCTTAGATGAGGTTTGTTCTTTAAAGGAATAGCGAGGTGTTACCTTCACAGACAATGACCTACTACTTGGGACAGCAGACCACAACCGACCGTTGTACATTTCAGTTATGATTGGGAAGTTTACACTCTCCAGAGTATTGGTAGATCCAGGAGCATCAATCAATATAATGAGTCTTCGAACACTAGCATACTTGGAAATTGATGCTCGCGAGCTCGAGGCCGACAAAATGTTATTAAGAGGATTCAACCAGAAAGGAGAAAGAGCCCTCGGATCAATAACACTACTAATGAAGACCGGTGACTTAGCAAAGACAACCGCGAAATTTCACATAATTGATTCGAAACGTCGTTCAACGCTCTATCGGGCCGACCATGGATACATGAAAACAGGATGGTACCATCATCTCTACATCGGTGCATCAAATACTACGATGGAGGAGAACGATGGCATCAAAGGTAACTTACAACCATTCTCCGTACATGAAATTGGAATCCATGAAGATGCAGCTTTATTATGCACCTCCGAGGAAAACAATCTTCTCCGGAGATACCATAACAAATGAAGCAAAGAAAGTTCGGGACAACGAAGAACACTGAAGTTCTAGTCCAACAGTCACTCACCACTCCCTTACGGCGAGATGGTGAAGGTTTCTCCACAACTCGCATCCGAGGTCGAGGCCGGGGACGAGGTCGTGGTAGAGACGTTAGGACAATTGGACAAAGGAAACCAGCCATCAATGTTGATTGGGAAGATAGTTCTGAAGAAGAAAAAGAGATCAAACAAGAAGCAGCGACAATAAGTCCGAAAAAGCCGCAATTCAAGATCTCTCTCGAAGATGAGAAGAATGAAGAATATAAATCAATGTACGAGAAGATTAACCACTATGTACATACTATGACCTTGACCCCGATCCATTCTAATAAGATCGAGGGTATGGTGGTCAAAGAGGTACGTAGCAGCGGTGCAAAGCCAATCAAATTCTACCGTGGTGCTACTTCCTCCAAAACTGAGAATAATGTACAATTTGAAGATGTCACTTCATCAGAATTAATGGAATTACCTTTTGAGTGGTACTCTCCCTATGTTCAAAATTTAATTCAGCGTGGTTTCTTACCTCGAAAATGGACAAAAGGCCAATCACAACATTTTGAAAAATTATGGAATAACTCCGGTTGTCCACCCAATTCAAAGCATGGTCTCGGATTCGGCACAGTAGGATCAGTTGACGATACTGAATTTTGCTAGGTTGTCACTTGCGAGTCTAATGAAAACTGCATGGAAACCACAGAAGAATTTGAAGATTTACAAATTGGAGACGCTCCACCAGAATTCGAAGAAGAGATCAAATCTACAATAGATGAGTTAACGAAGTTAACTTAGGTACTAGCGAAGACCCTAGACCTACCTTTGTTAGCTCCTTACTCAATAAAGAAGACTCCGAAGAAATAATCAAGTTATTAATGGAATTTAAAGACTGTTTTGCTTGGAACTACGATGAGATGCCAGGACTAGCTCCAGAGGTCGCAGTCCATAAGCTCGGAGTGGATCCTACTTCTGTTCCAGTCAGACAAGGTCCTAGAAGAATACGTCTAGAAATTGAACAACAAGCCATAGCTGAAGTTAAAAAGCTAATAGACGCTAAATTTGTCCGTAAAGAACAATACCCGACTTGGTTAGCCAATGTGGTGTCAGTCAGAAAGAAGAATGGTCAGATCAGAATTTGTGTGGATTTCAGAGATTTAAACAAGGCATGTCCAAAAGATGAATTCCCTCTACCGATCCCGGAACTAATGATCGACATTGCTTCGACACATGAAATATTTTCATTCATGGATGGATCTTCGAGGATACAACCGAGATAAGAATGGCTCCGAAAGATGAAAAACATACATCATTCGTAACGCCGATCGGAGTGTATTGCTACACAGTTGATGCCATTCGGACCGAAGAACGCGGGAGCAACATACCAGGGAGCGATGACAAGAATTTTTGATGATCTCATCCACAATCAAGTCGAATGGTACGTGGACGATGTGGTCATCAAAAGCAAAGTAAAGGAAAACCACATGTATGATTTGAGAATTGTTTTCGAACGTTTAAGACAATTTAACCTTATGATGAATCCCTTAAAATGCGCCTTCGGAGTCACCTCCGGGAAATTCTTAGGATTCGTTGTCCGACATCGTGGAATTGAAATCGACCTGGAAAATATTAAAGCTATCTTAGAAATGCCGTCTCCCAAAACCTTAAAACAACTACGATCTTTTCAATGGAAGTTGGCATATCTTCGACGCTTTATGTCAAACTTGTCAGGTTGGTGTCAGCCTTTCTCGGCACTAGTTAAAAAGGACGCCAAATTTATTTGGGAAGAGAAATGTCAGAGGGCCTTCGAAGACATTAAACAATATTTAATGACACCTCCTGTCTTAGTAGCCCCGAGCCTCGGGTAGACCGTCGATACTTTATACCGCGGCTTTAGACGACTCTCTCGAAGCCCCGTTAGCCTAGTGTCAATGATGAGGGTAAAGAAAATGCTCTTTACTACCTAAGCCGTCGTTTACTTCCGACGGAAATAAGGTATCCCGCAATTGAAAAGCATTGTTTGGCCACGATCTTCGCCTCTCAAAAGCTCGGGCACTACATGCTTTCTCATAAGGTCAACCCGATCTCGAAATTTAATCCATTGCAATACTTGATGACTCGTCCAACACTTTCCTGCAGACTTGCCAGATGGTCGATGATATTATTGCAATTCGATATAACTTTCATGCCTCTTCGTGTCGTAAAGGGACAAGTCTTAGCAGATTTCCTCGCAACACACCCTTTGCTGGCAGAATCTCCTCTCAATGACGATCTGCCAGATGAACAAATAATGAGCCTAGAAGACCCTGATGATCGACGTTGGGAATTATATTTTGACGGAACATCTTCAGCACACAAAGATGAAGAATCACAAGTGATAGTACCCGGTAAGGCAGGGATCGGATTAATCTTTATAACACCGGAATAGGGGATGTTTAGATACTCCTACCACTTGACAGAGTCGTGTACAAATAACGAAGCAGAATACGAAGCCCTCATAACAGGACTGGAATTAACTATTCAAATGAGGATAACAGACATCAACATCTACGGGGATTCGCGAGTTAATCATTCAACAGTATCGCCGGACAGATGCGAATTTTAAAACCAAGACTCGAGCAATACTTCCAATATGTCATACGGTTATTGGAACAAATTCCGAATGTGACAATCTACAAAATTCCCGAAAAGAAAATGCTTTAAGCAGATGCGTTAGCCCGCCTCGCAAAAGAATTTGCTCGCTTGCAAGATGAATCGGTGGAAGTGTCGGTTCACGGACGTCGAGTCCTATCACGACTTGACATAGACACAATACACAAATCGAGAAAAGAAGAAGAATCAGTTGCAGCAGTGACGTGAAAACACGGAAGATTGGCGACGACCATTAATAGACTACCCGCAAACGGGAAAACTACCGGACGATAGGTCGCTAGCCCATCGGATCAAGAAAAGAACTCCGTCTTACGCATTAATGAATAACAAGTTATACGTAAGGTCTTTCGATCAAATGTGGCTAAGATGCTCAAGCGGGTCCGAGGCCCGTGAAATTGTTAAAGTGGTGCATTCGGGACTGCGTGGCGCTCACCAGTCGGGTCCGAAGATGAAAATGAAGATTAAAAGACTAGGGTACTACTGGCCCTCGAGATGACCGACTGCATGAAAATCGCCAAGAGCTGTCACCAATGCCAAGTGCACGGAGTGGTTCTACACCAACCTCCAAATGTGTTACATCCGACAATTGCATCGTGGCCATTTGAATGTTGGGGCACATATATAGTGGGCCCAATAGAACCACCATCTTCAAAAGGACATCGCTTCATTCTTGCGGCTACAGATTACTTTTCGAAGTGGGCGAGGCAGTTCCACTTAGAGAAGTGAAAGCACACCACGTGCTACGCTTTTTCAAGAACCAAGTTGTCTACCGTTTCGGAGTGCCGAGCAAAATCATTTCAGATAATGGGTCAGCATTCAGAAGCACACAAATCAATAATTTTGTCAGGAGACACGGAATCGACTGGCGATATTCAACAATTTACTACCCAAGAGCAAACGGCCTGGCTGAGGCTTTTAATAAAACTCTCGTTCAAATCTTAAAGAAAACCTTGGACGATAACAAGATAAATTGGCACGAGAAATTATTAGAAGCCTTATGGGCCTACCGGACAACCTTCAGAACTCCTACTCAAGCTACACCTTACGCTCTGGTGTATGGGTCCGAGGCAGTGTTACCTTTAGAGGTTCAGCTTCCTTCACTCATAATTGCAGTTGCAAACAAAATGACTACAAAAGAAAATGCCAAATTATGACTAGAGGAATTAGAAAGCCTGGAAGGGAAAAGACTTGCAGCGCAGCAGAATTTAGAATTATACCAAGCTATGATGGTTCAAGCCCATGACAGACTGGTCCGCCCAAGAACCTTCAAAGTTGGTGACTTAGTTCTCGTTCTCAAAAGACCTATCCTTGCACACCGCAAGATAGGAGGAAAATTTGAGCCCACTTGGGAAGGGCCGTTTGTGGTTGAAGCAGTATACTCAGGAGGCTCCTACCAGCTAGTGAATTGCCAAGGCGAACGACATATGCTTCGATCGATGGACGATACTTGAAGAAGTATTACGCTACTCGATGTTTCGAAGGAATGAATTCTTCATCCCTAGAAGCACGGGCGAAGTAGTTACTTATGGTCGAGTCCGAACCCAAAAATAAAAAATGTGCTAAAATAAATAAAATCATGATAATAAGGTTTTCCTTGTTTTCTCTTCCATATCAAGATCTTTTTCCTGATCTTTTCCCACTTCATTCCTGTTAAGTTTAAAAATATATATATAAAAAAATATATATATAATAAAAAAAATGTATTTAATAAACATTTTTTTAATGTTCTTGTTTTTAGTACAGCCCCTGATCCTTTTCCTTGTCTTTTCGCAGGGAAATGTCGAACGGGATGTTGGTCCTGAACTTTAGAAATGGCGTAAGCCTTGCACTCGACGAAAAGAGGGTGAAAGATGGAGCGATAATCGAGATTGACTCGAACTTCGCACCGACGGAGCCTACGATACGAGGAAAGCGGCGGGTCCCGTTGACCGAGAGGAACCGCCGATCCAACTGGTGATGAAAATGGGTGGCCCAAGCCACCAATCCGACGACAAGAAAAGGAAAGCAAATGCTCGAAGAAGACAAGAAAATCAAGTCTGTAGTCGCTACGGCAGAGGGCAGGCTTGTCAGCGCCGCGCCCACAGAGATTCAGGAAGCTCGAAGAGCTACTCTAATCGCAACGCAACGAAGAAATAAGAATCGTCGTATCTGTAAGATGTTAACCAAACTAGCAGCGAACCAGTGCGACGAGGCAATTGCTTCTTCCAGTACATATACTTCAAGGACGCCAATTCACCAGGTACCGGAAGAAAGGAGGCCAGCTCCTAGGATAATAGAAGGCACCCTGGAAATCTCACAAAGATCAGAAGAAAGAATGCTACCACGCCACCAGATAGAACCACCAGTAATGCATAACCTTGTTGCAGAAGTAACCCCGGAGGATGTCCCATCGGACATCATCCCCGAGGAGCCAAGGTATGCAGGAGAACGTGAAGGGATTGAGCCGTATATCCCGCAATATGTCACCAGGCCCCGCCATCTGCAAATTATTCCAGAGTACGAGCTGAAAAGAATGCAGAATGTCGAAAAGAAAACTTTTGAATACTTCGAGAGAATCAGAGACAGAAGGTTCAATATACTAGAAGGCCTCGAGCTACATACGTACGTATTCTCGAATATGAACAACAACAAATCGTGGATTGCATCCGGGATTTGAAAAGAATGGGCCGAGCGGGCCGCTAAGAGAAAACACCTACTCGGAACCCCGAAGATGGATGCTGGGGAAAGGTAGAATTACAATACAATGTGGATGCTGCTTACTAATTTCGCGAGAAGACAGGATGGGAAACCCACCGAGGATACTCCGTCATGGCCAAGTGGATCCAATGCGATTAGTCATCAAGAGAATGGTAAAGAGATTGATAACATGGAGGATGCTTGCCACAGCGGATTGCATACCCAATAGCCGCATTATTAACATTTACAAGCGGGGTGACTGCATACACCCGCACATAGATCACCATGACTTTGTCGGACACCTTCGCATAGTCTCTTTCCTAAACGAGTGTAACATCATGTTCGGATCGCAGCCTCCGGAAAACGAGGCCCAGGTGAGTTCGAGGGCCGGTGAAGATACCATTACCGTAGGTTCCGTCATGATGCGAAGGGCAACGAGAGCGAGATGTCGCTAAACATTGCATACCAGGAGTACCGAGTGAAGCGGATTTCGGTTACTTTCGGAAGGATGGACGACGGGAAGACACCTTACCACTTCCGACCGGACCGGAGCTAGAGAATCTCGGCCTTACGAGACTCGTGAGTTACATGGAAAATATCACACCTCCGACGTACATCCATACGGCATCCTTGCCAAGGATGGCTTGGAAGGTGATGTTATTGACCATGTACCCCACTATTCAGACATGGATTTCTGACAGATACTTTTTTTGGATGGATCGACAAAGATCATACATAGTCCGTTTTGAGTCTACATGGATTGTATGAGATGTATTCCGCATCGAGTTGTATGATGTATCTTCAACATGATTGGAATGAAAGTGACCATGTCACATTTTTGGCCATCACCTCTTTTGTGCAAATTGACTGGGAAACACCATTAAAGTTAAATGAACTTCGAACAAAGAACAGAAAAGAAACAAAAAGAATAAAAGAAAACTTTCCTTAAAAATCTTAATAAAAAAAATGACGAACACCAAATTCACATGAACATTAAATAAACGATAAAATAAATTTGAATCGTTAAAGGACAGACAAAATGAACACAAATTTCAAATCAAATCTCAAATCAAATCTCAAAAAAAATCTCAATCGAAAATTCAAATTCAATCTCCCAAATCTGAAATCCAATCTGTTCTACCATCTTCCTTGTCTAGGATGGAAGCGGTTAATTCCATTGACGCGGATCGAATCTGACGGCGAGGGATTATGTCCAATCCAAATCAGTGACTTTCGATCAGCTCTTTTTGAATGGGACATGTAGCATCTACATATTCCCTTCTAATTTATTTCCTTCCATGAAAGTCTTTTACAACTTTCATGAAATTCTCTAAACACCAAAATTCCACACTTTTCAAATCAACACTACGAATCTTTGCAAAGTCAATGACTATTCAAATCAAAATCAAACTTTTGGGGTTGAGGATTTTACATCCGAGACTGCCTTGCTTTAGGATCCTTTCCTTATCGCAATGAAATACATCAAAATTCAAACTTTTGGGGTTGAGGATTTTACATCCGAGGATTCTTTCCCTATCGCAATGAAATACATCAAATTCAAACTTTTGGGGTTGAGGATTTTACATCCGAGACTGCATTGCTTTAGGATTCTTTCCCTATCGCAATGAAATACATCGAAATCAAACTTTTGAGGTTGAGGATTTTACATCAGAGACTCGCATTGCTTTAGGATTCTTTCCCCATCACAATGAAATACATCAAAATCAAACTTTTGGGGTTGAGGATTTTACATCCGAGACCGCATTGCTTTAGGATTCTTTCCCTATCGCAATGAAATACATCAAAATCAAACTTTTGGGGTTGAGGATTTTACATCCGAGACTTGCATTGCTTTATGATTCTTTCCCTATCGCAATGAAATACATCAAAATCAAACTTTTGGGGTTGAGGATCTTACATCAGAGACTGCATTGCTTTAGGATTTTCCCTATCGCAATGAAATACTTGAAAATCAAACTTTTGGGGTTGAGGATCTTACATTCGAGATCGCATTGCTTTAGGATTTTTTTCCTATCGCAATGAAATACATCAAATTCAAACTTTTGGGGTTGAGGATTTTACATCCGAGACTGCATTGCTTTAGGATTATTTCCCTATCGCAATGAAATACATCAAAATCAAACTTTTGGGGTTAAGGATTTTACATCGGAGACTGCATTTTTTAGGATTCTTTCCCTATCGCAATGAAATACATCAAATTCAAATTTTTGGGGTTGAGGATTTTACATCCGAGACTGCATAGCTTTAGGATCCTTTCCTTATCGCAATGAAATACATCAAAATCAAACTTTTGGGGTTGAGGATTTTACATCCGATACTTGCATTGCTTTAGGATTCTTTCCTCATTGCAATGAAATACATCAAAATCGAACTTTTTGGGGTTGAGGATTTTACATCCGAGACTTGCATTGCTTTAGGATTCTTTCCACATCACAATGAAATACATCGAAATCAAACTTTTGGGATTGAGGATTTTACATCCGAGAGCTGCATTGCTTTAGGATTCTTTCCCTATCGCAATGAAATACATCAAAATCAAACTTTTGGGGTTGAGGATTTTACATCCGAGACTGCATTGCTAGGATTCTTTCCCTATCGCAATGAAATACATCAAAATCAAACTTTTGGGGTTGAGGATCTTACATCCGAGACTGCATTGCTTTAGGATTTTTTCCCTATCGCAATGAAATACTTCAAAATCAAACTTTTGGGGTTGAGGATCTTACATTCGAGACTGCATTGCTTTAGGATTTTTTTCCCTATCGCAATGAAATACATCAAATTCAAACTTTTGGGGTTGAGGATTTTACATCCGAGACTGCATTGCTTTAGGATTCTTTCCTTATCGCAATGAAATACATCAAAATCAAACTTTTGGGGTTGAGGATTTTACATTCGAGACTGCATTTCTTTAGGATTCTTTCCCTATCGCAATGAAATACATCAAATTCAAATTTTTGGGGTTGAGGATTTTACATCCGAGACTGCATTGCTTTAGGATCCTTTCCTTATCGCAATGAAATACATCAAAATCAAACTTTTGGGGTTGAGGATTTTACATCCGATACTGCATTGCTTTAGGATTCTTTCCCTATTGCAATGAAGTACATCAAAGATCAAACTCTCGAGGTTAAGGATTTTACATCCAATACCGCATTGCTCTGAGATCTCTCCTCATTATAATGATTCAATCCAATCAATTCAATTTTCTTTTGAGGTTGAAGATGTTACATCTAAAACCACAAAATTTCAATTTTCATTTCAAGTTCAAATCCCTTCAAATTAATTTTAACAAAACTTCAATCTAAATTGAAACTCAAACTAAAATCTAAGCTCACACATCAAAACTTAAACTGAAACAAAATAAAATCTAAATTGAAATTCCCAGGGTCATGTGATTTGGGATTCACCTCCTTTTCCTTTCCCCAGCGAGAGTTCGAGGATCTCCGGTTCAAAGATATACTTGACACTCCCCGGCTGAAACTCTTCTACTTTGTCCTAAGTTTGTCACTTGGATGTTTGTGTTGGTTTTGTTGATCGCTTCGGTCAACACCGATACGCGCGGTGTGCTCCGTCGGCTCACCGCACTATTGGGGGTCCATTTGTTGACCTCATTTTTGATGAGGTCTTCTCTTCTTCTCTTTAGTACTTAGGATCTAGCCTTAGGCTTTTCCTTTGACTATCTTAGAGGATTAGCATTAGGACCCACCACTTAGAAATTCAAACCACTTCTTAACTCCCTGCAAACTCCACAAACTTGACTATAGACCCCTAATCACCTAGAGGGTTGAAATCAAATGTGGAAGTTTAAAGGATGGGTTCCTATAGGACTCTTTGGCCTTAGGACTACCCGCAGGTGGCACTGGTGCAGTGAAGGGACTGACTTACACATACACTACACTTTCACACACCTATACTCAACTTGACCTCCGACTCATGTAGGTGATTTACATGGATGGTCCTTAACCCCTAAGCCCTTGGCAAGAGGGTTAGGAACAACATAGTGGATGCCTCAAATGAGTCCCTTCATGCTCATACGGGCTTGATATGGCTTCATGGCTCAACCAAAATGATTTCATTCCACTTATATTCACCCGATCTTCAATTTTTCAAATTTTCGATTTTGACCCCGGGACCCTACACTACAACTGCCCAAAAGCCCTTGAAATTACCTAAATTTTTACAAAATTTCTAAATCACCCAAAATTCCTCAAAATCAATCCCAAACATTTCCACATCACTCAAATTGATCATCCATACCCAAAAATATCATGAATTCCAAAAATACCTCCCAATACCCTCCAAATACCCAAAATGCCCCCCTTGACCCAAAAATCCAAAAATTCAGAAAATTCCCAGAAAATTTCAGAAAATTCCAAATATTCTCAATTCCATTTTGTTCAACTACACCATGGGTCAATTTTGTCAATTTACCCTACGTTTGTCAAAACCCCCAATTTGACCCATTTTAACCTTAAGTGAACCCAATGTCAAACCAAACTACCCAATTGACCCGAATTCTGGTCCAATTCAATTCTAAACTTCGATTTAACATTCCCAACACCAATTTAGACCAAATCCAAGTCCAATTTGATTGACATTTGGATCCAATTTCACTTTTGGCCTTAAAGCCCAATTTGGACCTATGACCCAAACCTAACCCAAACTCACCCAATTCAACTCCAATTAACCCCAAATCTTTTCTAAATCCTCCTTAACATTCCCACAAGCAAAACACTAACATGATTTGCCAAAAATTTAGACCCAAACCCTACTCAAATTCAACCCAAAGCTAAAAGGCCCAATTTTAACCTAAACCCAAACTTAATCAAAATGAGCCCAAACCCCAAAATCAAAACCCAACCAAGACCAAAACCTCTTTGAAACACTCCCATAAACATTTCCCAACATTTATTTTACATTAATTGCAACCCTAGCCCAACATTGGCCCAAGTTAGCCCAATTTGACCTACATTGACCCATTCACCAAAGAGGTCCAAATCCAACCCAAACCTAGCCCAAACACTTCAAGTTTATTCCAAATCATTCATGAAACATTCCTAAACTAAATTCAACACTTATTGTATCCAATCCTTTGCAAAATTCTCATCCTAAAATAAAAAAAAAACCACTTCCATAAATCACTTTAAAAGCCCATCTAAAACCATTTCAAAGAGCCCAAAATCTACCCTAAAGCCCACATGACATTTCCATTTGCCATCCATTTAATCAAAGCCATTCCCTAAGTTCGAAATAAATCATCGAATGGTTCCAAATCAAGCCATATGCCAAATCCGATCAAATCACCTCGAAATTACCAAAATTTCCAAATTCCATTTTCATGAAATTGACCAAGCTTTTCCCCAAGCCAAAGACAAGCCATGAAGCCACATGCAAGCCGAGGACAAGCCACATGAAGCCATGGAAGGTTTGACATGTGATCGAAGACATTAATGGCAAAAGGAGGAGCCTCTTTTAAGCCCCCTTAAAAAGGTTTTAACCCTTTTAATGCTTCACCTTAATCCATGATTAATCAAAATATTCATGGATGGTGACTTCACTACCCTTTTCAAGCTGATTCACCTGATCCTCCCTCAGCCCAAATCAGCCATGGAAGGGTGCACCAAACCCAAAATGGTGGGTTGACACATTTGGACCCAAAATGAGCTTCTCCCCATACCCTTTTGATTCAAACCCTTTACACATGTCCATGGCCAATTGATTGCACAAACCTCCAGCCCCGACCCACCTGGACTCGAGGGTGACCCATGCCTGCCGGCCGGCCACAGGTCGTCGGAAAACACCATGGCCGAGACCTTGGGAGGAGCCGAGCTTTGGAATTCCACCTTGCTGAGCTGCCCCATGCCCAATGGCCACCATGGCTGTTCTTCCCATGCCCAGAGCAGCTGATCCCAATCCTTGGCCATCCCTGTGAGGCCCTCCATCCACCTCTCTTTAAACCCGACCCCCTCACGGCCATGAGAAGAGAGTTGCACAAACCTTGCCGAAACTCTGCCAAAATTGTTCCAAACCCTTCTCCATCCTTAGAGCAGTTGATCCCCAGTGTCAATTTGCCCTAATCCCCACCAACAGAATCCAATTTCTCAACTGAAATTTCACCCAAAACCAGGACACTTTGCCACAGTGAGCCAATCCTCAAATCGGTGGTCCTACACCTTCACTGGACCAAGAGGAGAAGTTCCCAGCTGAAAGCCCCATCTCCGAGGCCACCCAGTTGCTCCAGCCTCCAAGCTTTATGATCGGCTGTGGTCGAAATCCTACCTAGGAAATTCACCAGGCTAAGGGACTTCATCTGGAGTTTGCTGGGATCCAATCTAAGGTGACACAGCCCTCAGATTGAAGCCACACTTCTCTGAGCAAAGGTATGAGCTAATTCTTCATCCCGAACTTCTGGAGATTCTCCATTTCAAATGCTTTAATTTCAATGCATGATCACCATATAGATGTATTCGTCTCTTCAAGACGAATCCATAGAGCATAAGAACACGAAAATCCATTGAGTATTGAGTGAGATATTATGGATTTAGTGTGGACGGTTCTCGGGTGAGGACGATTGGGGATGATGAACGGATGCCGTTCATTTAATACACGCGCGGACGGACGGCCAGGATCAGGAGATGGAACGACACAGCGGGGCCCCGGAGCGCTGAGTCAGATGGCGGCGTCGAATCGGAGAGCGCCACGCGGCGTTTCGGAGCTGCAGAGGTTGACGTGGCGCCGCGTGGATAAATAGAAAATTAGGGTATTTTTCGATTTATTTAATTCCTAAACTTCAAAAATCCATAACTTTGTGTAGGAAAATCAGAAAAATAAAATAAAAATACCCTCTTGCTCAGTGAACAGAGGAGAATAATGTGGAAAAGAAATTATTTAATCTCATCAAGTATTTTATTTTTAATTATTTATTTCCCTTCTGCATTGTTTTAATTCTCCATGCATATAGGAAATTCACCATGTCATGAGACCATAGGGCTTTTGAAGCCTCTGAATTTGGGAACATTCCCTGAATTTTCCAAAGTCGGAGGCCATCCTATGAGAAGTTATTGATTTTTCAAATTCATGTTACTGTTTTGAGTATTTTAAATTCAATAATTAGCATATTGTGAAATAAATTCTAGGAAAATTTGGTGATGTCTCT
Organism: Papilionanthe hookeriana x Papilionanthe teres; assembly: GCA_022702705.1. NCBI lineage: Eukaryota > Viridiplantae > Streptophyta > Magnoliopsida > Asparagales > Orchidaceae > Papilionanthe > Papilionanthe hookeriana x Papilionanthe teres. Next base: position 113,759,787 of record CM040431.1, read on the forward strand.
TATGACCAGAGGACCCTAAGAAAAATAGATTTTGGATTAGTTTATTTAAAATAACCACTAATCGGCTTAAACACCCAAAATAGCTCCTTAATTAATTAGAGCTAACCATACATCAAATTGACTTGAAATCAATTCTCCACTGACCTTTAGGATCAGAGGAACCCACCATAAAAATTTGAAGTCAATTGGACTTGGTTAGCCCTACTAAATCGGTTGATTAAGCCATTTAGCCATTTTAAACTTTAAAAATTCATAACTTTCAAAATACCTTTCAAAAATTCACCAAATTGGTTTTGGAGCCTCTCTGATATCAGGGGAATTTAAGAAAAATAAAATTGTAATTTTCTGAAAAAGGTGATTTTTTGTATTATTTTAATATTTTAATAATTAAAAAATAATAAAAATCACAAAAATAATAAAATTCACCAAAATGTTACATTTTGAATTTTAATCACTTAGGAACAAATCCCATATTTTTCTTAGGTCTATTTAATGAGATATTAAATTTTAAAGCCCTGGGATAATTTTAAAATTAAAAAAAAATGTATTTTCTAGCATTTTAACTAAAATAATTATAATAAATAAAAAAAAAATCAGAAAATTACAAAAATTGATTCTTTGATTTCCTTGATATTAGAGAGATTTTTGAAAAATATAAATTTCATTTTTCAACCTTTATTTTATTTTTAAATTAATTAATACTCCAAAACTTAAAATAATTATAATAAAAATAATATAAATTAAAAAATCACCAAAATTGGTCCAAGTGGTCCTCTGGTCATTAGGAATGTACCATAATTGTATTAACGACAGAAACTTTCCCTTGGTCATATTATTAAATTTTCCTTGGAAATTCCTATTTTCCACCAAAAATAATTACATAAATAAATTAAATACAAAAAAATCACATTTTCTCCTCTCATGTCTTTATTGGCATATGAGTGAAGTCACATAAAAATTTTGAAGTTCATTTAAGCTCAATTTAGTGAGTTATGAAAGTATTAAGCTTGAAGAGGCGAAAATGGTAATTAAAATTTTAACCCTTAATTAAAACTTTAGGTTTAATAAAATTAACAAGTAAAATATTTGATCTTGATCTGATTTGGATGATTGAAATTTAAATAATTAAAGGGTAGAAACCTACTAAATAATTTAAAATAATTGAAATAAATCTTAATTAAATAATTGATTAAATTTGGAAGAATAATAAAATTGGAATTATTAAAATAGGGATATTACTATTAGGAAGAGATTTATTCTTTAATTTAAAAATCCCTAAATTAATCATCTCAATAATATTTAATTCCTAATTAAAATGATAAGTCAAATTTAAGTTTTAAAATGTTAAAGGACTTAATAATTAAAATTAAATTAAAAAGTTAAATTATTAAACCCTTTTTTAAATTTTCAATTAAACTAAAATTAAAAAATAAAATTAAATTAAAGATTAAATTAAATTAAATTAAACAAATTAAATAAATTAAATTAAATTAAATCAAATTAATTAAATTAAATTAAATAAAATTAAATTAAAAAAAATAATAAATAAATAAATTAAATTAAATTAAATTAAATTAAATTAAAACATATTAAATTAAATTAAATTAAATTAAAGTAAAACATATTAAATTAAATTAAATTAAATTAAATTAAATTAAATTAAATTAAATAAAACAAAATAAAATAAAATTAAAATTAAAATTAAAAATTAAAATTAAATTTAAATTAAAACTAAATCAAATTGAATTAAATTAAAGTTAAATTGAATTAAATAACATCACCTAAGACATAAAGAAATTAAATATAAAACAACTTGAACACTATTCCAAATTTAAACCCGTTAACTGAAATTAAACTAAATCACGAAACCATTTGAATACCAATTTGCCTCGAGAGCTTTGGTTATCATAACTCCTAAACGAATGTTAAATGAAATGCTACTTCACTTATAGGATATTCAAATGTCCTAGTTCATCGAGCAAGATAACAAAACTTGAATCCCGGACGATTAATTCATTTGTATGATTAAATTCATTTGGACTTAAAACAATCCTATCGGTATTGAAAAGATGTTTAAGATTCTTCTTAAGCATTTCCTCAATATGATAGGATACTTATAAGAACAATTGAACTTAATTGTTCTTTGATGAAGAAAATCGTCCTCGAACCAAACACAAGAACTCTAGACGTCATAGGAAATGACTAGCTATAGGATTAGGAATTTGGTAGAAAACCAAAACCCTTCCCTTAGCTTTACCTAGGAACTTGCTTAAATATTCTAATTGTGTTTTAAGTGCAGCTTGGGATGACGGGAAGACCCTCCAGGTACGCTTTTATTTTATTGCAATTTACCTTGTTGCAATTTATTTAATCGCATCGCACTTACTTTTATTGCATGATAAACAACTGTTGCATGAAAACCCACACCTTTAGGATAGTCCCTAAAACTGAAACCAAAACTAAATTAAAAGTCATTACAAGATAAAATTCACCGCCAAAACATTTCAAAATATAAAACAACTCAAAATTTAATCACAAACGGAACACAAAACTACAATTACAACTAAATTAAAACGTCTTGTTGGATGATCGGGAATACCTCGGATGATGTAACCTACGTGTTGCTAACGGGATTTCCCACGGTCTAAATGAAAGTGTGGAACTCATTCAGTTGAGTTTAGCAAATTCATCTGGACTAAGTGAATCCGATAAAAATAACGATGCCGGAAGGATGGAACCGTGGGATCTTAACCGGTGTTGTTATAATCAATTTTAAGATTTGTTTTAAATAAAACATAAAAAAAAACACTTGGAAATTAAGATTTTCTCTAAACCAAAAAACTTTTCTCATCTCCTGATTTATGATTTCTATAACTAAACCTCTGCAACAACAAGGAGCTCGGAGCATGGTGGGCAGCACGACCATCGCCATCAGCAAAACCTGAGTCTACTTCAGCAAAACTTTCCTAGAATTAAACAACCAAGCCATAGGACTTCGAGGTAGTTTGCCTAGTGCAACATAAATCCTCAACCTTTTGTTAGGCATTTGCATTGCAAATTAAGCCCTAACCGGACTTAGGATTCCGAGGTAATCGTCCGATACGACATAAACCCTCATATCTTCCGTGATATTTGTATGATTCTATCATATAAATATAAGTCCTAATTAATTAAAATTGGCAAGATCAAAACATTAAATAAATATTAGGACTTTCCTAAATCCAAGCCAAACAATAGGATAGACGGGGAATTACCGAAGTTCGCTTCGAATCTGTGATTTCTCCTACTTTTCTTCCTTTGAATTCCTAAAATAAAATCTTCCAAATTTGATCCATTCCCCATTGAAATTCTAAAATTCAATCCCTTGAAAACTTAAACTTTGAAATTCTTGTGAGCAGAACTACTGATTATTATCGAGAGTTTTCTTAGGTGATTCCTGTCACTTAAGATGTAATTAAGCTATAGGGGCTTGCCCTTATAGGGAATTTTAAAGAACCCAGTGTAATATAAACCCTGTTTAATGCCTTCATATTAAGCGAGGGAATTTGTCGGCTTATAAAATTGGTTCGTAGACCAAACGGATGTCACAAATCTTCTAGTTTATTTAATCGAGCCCCACCATCGAGCGAGTGTGTCTATCCTTAGGGATAGATACACGGTTTGTGGTACGGTGCTCGTTTATATAAACTATTTGGGATGTGAGATCAGTTTGATTTCATATCTTAAAACTTTCAAATTTGAAATTATTTTCAAAATTAAATGCTACTTTCCAAATTATATATATTTAAATTAAATTTAAAATTTAAAATTAGCCGACAATTTCTGTTAGGCGACCCCCTTTTCAAAAATACAACACACAACCTAAAAATAATGCCGACAAGCTTACAGCATAATGAGGCGGATCTGATGCCACCGCAGAAAAAGAACATGATAAAAATTATGGTCGAGTGGGCTGTGTTGCCTGCAGACTGTATACCTAACAGCTGCATCATAAATATCTATGAGGACGGGGACTGTATCCCGCCTCAAATTGACAAACATGACTTTATGAGACCCCTATCCACGGTCTTTTTTATTAGTTTATAAGTGAAAGTAATATCTTGTTTGGATGAGAAATCTAGATTATTGGACCGGGAGATTTCCAAGGTTCTGTTGAAACCCCCCTACCAGTCAAATTAGTACTTGCATTAAAAAGAAATGGTGTAGACTTAGCAAAACACTGCATACTAGGAGTCAGTCACCTTCAGAAGAATGAATGAAGATAAAGCGTCGTTTTACTACGAGCCGGATCTAGAGTTAGAGAACCTTTGCCCTTTTGCCATTGTGACGGCAGTACCTCTAGGTTTTCGCAAGGGGACTTTTTTTCCGGAGCATAACCTTGGTAGGTTGGCTTGTCCCTGCAGCAGTCTCAGGCTGTAGAAATCTGATACCTCTTATAACGGGTCATGACAGTTGTTGTCACCACTTTTGCAGTAGCCAGATGATATGATTTGTCAACTCTATTCAGTTTTGTACACATGATCTACTTTTAGATGCTTGTTAGCATATGATCAGTTGTACTAATTTCAGAAAAATTAATGTTGATTTTTGTTTTCAGAAATGCTTTCTTTTTTCAGTGCGATAGTAAAAAGCCATAGAACCATTTGTTTATATTAAAACGAAAATGACAAAAGAATGATGTAGAAGAAAATGATAAAATGATAACAAAATAAAATTCAAATTGTAATGAAACCAAAACTTAAGTCAAATGAAATTAAAATCAAAATCAAAATTTAAGTCGAATGAAACAAAATGAAATAAAATAAATTAAAAGAGAATGATGAATTGAAAACAAACAAATGATAATACTCTCTCTCTCTCGCGAGATTCTGAGTCCTTACACTCATCTTTAAATCCTTCGCTTTTGCGGGGACACTGCAAAATTTGGGACTTTTCACACAGTGATACTTCTCGCAAATTCAAAATATCTTGAAATTATGGAAAATCTTGCAATGGCTGCCGATCTTGGCCGAATTCCACCAAATTTACTTTCCTTGAAAGTCAGTATCAAGTTGTACCAAATTCTCCTGAAATGAAATTCCGGGATCAATACCTGAGTCCTAAGTCCCTCCTATTACACCTTGGGTCGGATGAGAGTCCATGAGCTTTCCTCTGAGAGATTCCTTCAAATTCCCTAATTTTCCATTTCTTATCCGACAAAATTTTCTGCTTTCCAAGAAATTCCGGGAACGGAGCTTAGTCCTCTGATTCCCCAAAACTTCCCTAAATTTCTATTTTCTATCTAAGAAATTTTTTCGCCTTCCATGAAATTCTAGGAACGGAGCACAGTTGTCTGATTCCCCCAAAAATCCCTAATTTTCTATTTCCTATCCGAGAAATTTTTCCGCCCTCCATGAAATTTTGGAAAAGGAGCTTAGTCATCAGATTCCCCCAAAATTGCCTAATTTTCCATTTCCTATCCGAGAAATTTTTCTGCAGTCCATGAAATTCCTAGAAAAGAGCTTAATCGTCCGATTCCCCCAAAATTCCCTAATTTTCCATTTCCTATCAAAGAAATTTTTCTGCCTTCCACGAAATTCTGCGAACAGAGCTTGGTCCTCTGATTCCCCTAAAATTCGCTGATTTTTCTTTTCCTATCTGAGAAAATTTTTCTGTTTTTCATAAACATCTGAGAATGGAGCTTAGTCGTACGATTCCCCTAAAATTCCCTAATTTTGTTTCTCCCTTCCGAGAGAATTTTTCTGCTTTCCATGAAATTTTGGGAACAGAGCTTAGTCGTCCGATTCACCAAAAATTTCTTAAATTTCCATCTCCCCTATGAGAAAATTTTTTCTCTTTCCATGAAATTCCAGGAACAGAGCTTAGTCGTCTAATTCCCCAAAAATTGCCTATATTTCCATCTCCCCACAGAGAAAATTTTTATGCTTTCCATGAAATTCCAGATCGGAGTTTAGTCCTCTGATTCCCCCAAAATTCCCTAATTTTCTATTTCTCATCCAAGAAATTTTTCCACGTCCCATGGAATTCCGGGAACGGAGCTTATTGATATATAAAAAATATCTATTTCTTTATGTCTTAATTCTTATCAATTTCTAAGGATATTATGCTTTAATGAAAGGTATTTTTTGTGTTTCTAGATGTAAGTGATGTAAAAAGGTTCAAAAAGGAAAACAAGCAAAAAGGACCAAAAAGGAGCAAAAATGGAGCAAAATACAAGAAGTATGAAAAATATGGTCTGGCGCCTAAGCGCCAGAAGTTGGAGCCTAAGTGCCAGACTCGATACAGAAACTGTCAAGTTTTTGACAACGTTTGATCGGTTATTTCGTCGGAGTGAGTGGTTATTGGACATTCTAGAAGACTGGCAGTTGTTCCTTGATAATAGGACATGTGATACATTACATTTGGATGCTCCAAAAAGGTTGTAATCGCGAAGAGGTGCGAGCCAAAGTGAAGAGGTGCGAAGAACCGGACGCGGTGGTCCCGTGCTCTGGCGCCGAACGGACCTTCTAGAAGATTCATTGAATGTGGACATGTTTTGAAGAGGTGCCTCGAGGCAACCCTTGAAGTCTATAAATAGGGGTCCATTTCTTCAGAAAACGTGCCCTCCCATTGTAACCCTTTCTCTTATCCACTTTAGGATCTCTCATCCTTAGAGAGAGAAATAGAGAGAGAAATTTAGGGCCACTTTTGTTTAGTTTAGTGAGTTTATTTTCAAGCTGTTGCATCTGGAGTTCATTACACTGTGGATTCAGTAGGAATCAGAAGATCTGTAGAAGAAATATTTGAGATAAGTATTTTATATTTGATTCAAAGTTTATTTACTATGTTTTGATATTTATATTCAATGTGTTCTGAGTAGTTAGTTTACTTTCTTCCTTCAATTATGAAGAGATAAATAAGATAATATAAAGATTCGATGGAGAATTGAAATTAAAAATATTTTCAAAACATTGCGATGATATTAATACCTGATATTACTTTACTTTTTAAATTGGTACGTTTAAATTGTTAAAACTTGTTGAAGAGTTTTGACACCTAGAAGGAGAAAAACTCTTTACTTGTAAATGTCACATGAATTCTTGGGTAGTCGAAGTCCATGTGCGGGCTATTCAAGGTGAAGTGCAAAAAAATAGGAAGATAAGATTTAAAGGGCGTAGAATTGATAAGTTTTTAGAGTGACAGGCTAAATTCTTATAATTTGATTTATAGATTAGGAAAGGGTCACTAGTAGGGCTGACCATAGCCACCCTTGGACATCTAGAAGTTTGAGTCTGAATTAACCCATTCTACTAACAATACATCCGGATCTGATCTATAAAATAGCCAATGCTCTTTGCACCTGGATCAAAGGGTAAGAATAGGAATGCTTCTATTTGGCACAATACCATAAATCAAAATCTCCAATAAATATTAAATTATCTTAAAAATATTAGAATAATTGAAGGGAAGAAAGTTGTTTATTTTATATATTTTTCATAAATCATTTTCTTATTATTATTTTATTTATTTGCATATAGTAAATTAATAGTAATTTATAGTTAAATTAAAAGAAAAAAATATATTTTTGAAATATAATATTTAGAAAATTTATCACTATAATTCTTCCCCGTGGGATCGATACTGGGGTCTTTGTTTCAAAGCCCTATATTACTTGAAACGATATATATACTTGCGTAGTACCCATAGTGTGTAAAAATATTTTCTAAATTTTACAACATTTTAATTTTATACACTAGCCGCTATTTATAAATTGGGTCAAGTTTTTGGCCATCTTTTAGAAGTAAATATTATTGCGTTATTGCGGGTCGAGTCAAGTTTTCGGCGCCGTTGCCGGGGAATGAAATAAAATAGTTATAAATTTTTGTAAAAAATATTATATTTCTAAAAATATAAAAATATAAAAATATATGTATAAATATAAAAAAAAATTATTTATATTCCTATTATTCCTTGTTTTATGTGAAGATTTGGTTACGAAGGATTAATACCTTTAGATTTTGAATTAGAAAGAACGATTAGAAAAATTAAAAAGGGAAAACAAATTTAAAATTTTTAAGAAATGGCAACTTTACAAAATCCAATTGAACTTAATGATCAAAATGTTTATAAACCTTTAAGGGATTATGCTAACCCTACAGTAGATGAACTTCATAGTAGTATTTAAATACCCACTGTAGATGCTAATTCTTTTGAACTTAAACCGTCTATTATTCAAATGGTGCAAAACAATCAATTTGGTGGATCACTAAATGAGGATCCAAATTTACATCTTGTTAGATTTTTAGAACTTTGCGCTACCTTTAAATATAACAATGTTTCTAATGATGCTATTAGACTTAGACTCTTTCCTTTTTCTTTAAGAGATAAGAAAAGATGTGGTTAAACTCATTAGCGACTGGTTCTATTAAAACATGTGCTGAAATGACACTAAAATTCCTCGCTAAATATTTTCCTCCTTCTAAAACTGCTAAATTAAGAAATGATATTACTTCGTTTAGTCGATTTGACGGGGAGACAATATATGAAACAAGGGAAAGATTTAAAGAACTATTAAGAAAATGTCCTCATCATGCTTTACCTGATTGGTTAATTATTCAAACATTTTATAAAGCTGCTGTCCAGAGTCTACCTCTCTCCCAATCCTTTGTGAAGGCTTCCCCGAAGAAGCCACTGCGACAAATATGGAGAAAGAAGCAGATCGTGAATGAAATTACGGACGATAGAGCGAGGGTAGGATAGAGGCTACCCCTGTTAGATTGGTTGTTGCTGATTCGAGGGTGAAACCCCTCGAACCCCTGACTTTGTACCATTATCTTAATGCTCCTCCAGGGTTTCATAATGATAATATAAACGATGTTGGCTACGTTGTTACTTTCTCTATTGATGACGTAACTAATCACAAGCTCTCTAACCTAAATTTTGATTCACAAAATGATCCTCAAATCATGATTATTCCCGATGAAAATGTAGACGAAAATGAAGAAGATGTCGATAACACCACCTACGACGGTACTGGGAGAGAGGAGCCAGTCCTCGAATGCAAAGGAACTCCACTTGCCATCAATGTGGACTTTTCAGATACGGAAGAGCCACATACAGTAATAGACAGATCTCTGGGTCCAAAATAAGAGGAAATAGCAGAAGTACATTTAAGAAGTGGTAAAGTGCTACCGCCAAGGACATCTCCAATGGATAAAGGAAAACACACGATCACGCAAGAAGAAGTATCTCGAGTAATGGAAGAAATACAAGTTTGAAATGAAATTGAAAATCCGAACAAGGTGGATTATAAAGTGTTATCTCATCTCAGGAAGTTGCCAGCCAAACAAAGCATTTACGACGCTCTGATCCTATCAAAGGAGATGAGAGAAATTTGATCAAGGCTATGCTTGATTCAGATATTTGCTTAGCACGGTTGACTAGCACATCGTTAGATGTAGTTTTCACTTTGAGAGAACAGCTTGGCGTAACATTCACCGATGAAGATTTGCTACTTGGAACAGCCGATCACAACCATCCGCTCTAGATTTCCATCATCTTCGGCAGGTTCGTACTTTCCAATGTGTTGGTAGATCCTGGAGCGTCGCTCAACATAATGAGTCTACGGACACTAGCCTACTTTGACATCGACGCTCGAGAACTTTCTAGGAATAAAATGATGCTAAGATGATTCAACCAAAAAGGATAAAGATCCCTCGGATCTATAACACTACAAATGAAAGTTGGAAATCTAGTAACAAACTCAAAATTCCATGTCATCGATGTGGATACATCATTCAATACCCTATTTGGTCAGTCATGGCTTCACGAGTACAACATGGTCCAATCGTCGCTTCACCAATGCATCAAATACTACAAGGACGGGCAAGAACATTCAATTAAGGGATTATTGACCTCATTTTACAATGAGTCAATAACTTTATGACCTAAAAAGTCAACATTGGTCAAATTGGTCAAACCAGACCTAATGACCTACCTTGTTGACCCCATAGGTCACTCTTTTGACCTAAAAGTCAACTTTGGTCAAATTGGTCAAACCAGACCTAATGACCTACCCTGTTGACCCCATAGGTCAACCTTATGACCTAAAAAGTCAACTTTGGTCAAATTAGTCAAACCAGACCTAATGACCTACCCTGTTGACCAGACATAATGACCTACCCTATTGACCCCACAGGTCAACCTTATGACCTAAAAAGACAACTTTCGTCAAATTGGTCAAACCAAACCTAATGACCTACTCTGTTGACCCCGTAGGTCAACCTTTTGTCCTTAAAAGTCAACATTGGTCAAATTGGTCAAACCAGACCTAATGACTACCACCGTTGACCCCATAGAGTCAACCTTATGACCTAAAAAGTCAACTTTAGTCAAATTGGTCAAACAAGACCTAATGACCTACCCTGTTGACCCCATAGGTCAACCTTATGACCTAAAAAGTCAACTTTGGTCAAATTGGTCAAACCAAACCTAGTGACCTACTCTGTTGACCCCATAGATCAACCTTTTGACCTAAAAAGTCAACATTGGTCAAATTGGTCAAACCAGACCAAATGACCTACCCTGTTGACCCCATAGGTCAACCGTATGACCTAAAAAGTCAACTTTGGTCAAATTGGTTAAACCAGACCTAATGACCTACCCTATTGACCCCATAGGTCAACCGTATGACCTAAAAAGTCAACTTTGGTCAAATTGATCAAACCAGACCTAATGACCTACCCTGTTGACCCAATAGGTCACCCTTATGACCTAAAAAGTCAACTTTGGTCGAATTAGTCAAACCAGACCTAATGACATACCCTGTTGACCCCATAGGTCACCCTTATGACCTAAAAAGTTAACTTTGGTCAAATTGGTCAAACCAGACCTAGTGACCTATCCTGTTGACCCCATAGGTCAACCTTATGACCTAAAAGCCAACTTTGGTCAAATTGGTCAAACCAGACCTAATGACCTACCATGTTGACCCCATAGGTAAACCTTTTGACCTAAAAGTTAACATTGGTCAAATTAGTCAAAAAAGACCTGATGACCTACCCTGTTGACCCCATAGGTCAACCTTTTGACCTAAAAAGTCAACATTGGTCAAATTGGTCAAACTAGACCTAATAACCTACCTTGTTGACTCCATAGGTCAACCTTTTGACCTAAAAAGTCAACATTTGTCAAATTAGTCAGACCAAACCTAATGACCTACCCTGTTGACCCCATAGGTCAACCTTTTGACCCCATAGGTCAACCTTTTGACCTAAAAAATCAACATCGGTCAAATCGGTCGAACCGGACCTAATGACCTACCCTATTGACCCATATGTCAACCTTTTGACCAAAAAGTCAACATTAGTCAAATTGGTCAAACCGTACCTAATGACTGCACTTATTGACTCCATAGGTCAACCTTACGACCTAAAAAGTCAACTTTAGTTAAATTTGTCGGACCATACCTAATGACTACCACCGTTGACCCCATAGGTCAACCTTTTCGACCTAAAAAGTCAACTTTAGTCAAATTGGTCAAACCAGACCTAATGACCTACCCTGTTGACCCCATAGGTCAACCTTATGACCTAAAAAGTCAACTTTAGTCAAATTGGTCAAACCAGATTTAATGACCCACCCTATTGACCCCATAGGTCAACCTTTTGACGTAAAAAGTTAATTGTGGTCAAATTGGTCAAACTAGACCCAATGACCAATCCTGTTGAGTCATAGGTCAACCCTTTCACCCACTGACACATTTAAAATCCCACAATAACAAAATCACAAATACTGGACATTTTAAAATTAAATTGATCAATTTGGGTTGACTTGGGTCAACCTAGGTCAAAATTGGTCAACACCTATCTATTTTGATTAAAATAGATAAAAATAAAATAAAAACTACAAAATAATCAATATTTAATTTCAAAATTATTTTGATTAATTAAAATGATTAATGATTTAATTTTCAATATTTTAATTAAATGAGATAATTAATTAAAATGAAAATTAAATTAAAATCATAAAATGATAAAAATGATAAAATTAATCAATTAATTAAATTGAAATTATTTCCAATTAATAAATTGATTAATAAAATATTTTCCAACAATTTTAATTAATAAAATAATTAATTAAAATGGGAAATTAAAAAGAAATAAATGACATATAACCTTCTCATAATTAATTGGGCTAAATTCATCTTAAGGCTTAATTAACACATACTTAAGCCCGCATCAAGACCACTTAGCCATGGGTTAATACCCATCATGATGCATGGGGTGAGGTGTCACTCTCTCCTTCACCCTAAGCCTCATTTAGCCATGAGGTGGCCGGCCAACATGAGGCCTCACCTCCCACCTCCCAAGCCACCCAATGGAAGGAAAACCATGCATGAAACCCCCCCCCCCTTACCTGGTTGGAAGCAATGATGAGGGGTGAGCTTGTGTGTCACCATTTACCAAGCTTAAGAAATGAGGTGTAAGCTCCCTAAGAAGAGTAGAGGTAGCTCACCATGCACCTCTTACATGAGCCAATGGGTGAGAGACAAAACAATGGAGATCATCATGGAAAACTTAGGGAGAAGCATCAATGCCTATCTTCAACCAATTCCTTCACCCAATGGGCTGATAGAGGAGGTAACTACTCCCCTAGAACATCCTATGTTAAGCCATAACCTTCCCTTGCTATAAATAGGACCCCATGGCCGAACCTAGCAAGGAGAAGAAAAAAATTAGGGAGAACTATAGGCTGCCCAAATCCACCTGCTCCCAACATAAAAAGTGTGCCTAAGAGTCTCAGCAATCTGTTAGGATCAAATCCAAGCCATAGTTTAAGCATATTTGAGCCAATTTGACCAAATTTCAAAAACAACACCAAATTTGGTACTTCTTCAAAATTCCTACCCAAGCCCGACTTCTGGATCAAATTGTTGCAGCAATAACCTTCTATTGGAGTCCTAGAAGTCACCCATAAGGTCTGATCTAGCTTGATTTGCTTTTGACAAAGGTATAGAATTTTTCTTTACAAAATAAATCGTATTTTCGACATATCATGTTTTATACTAGTCCAGAAGTGTATCATCACCGTATGGATGGATACTTCTCATCCAGATGATCATTTTTTAAAAAAAATCACTCAATTTCAATAAGAAATGAGTGAGATATTAATGTTTAAAGTTTAATGGTTTTAAATAATATGGATTTTTATCCGAATTATCTCGGCCGTCCGATCCCGCGCCTTACGGATGGACGGCGCGGATGATTCCCCGAGGTGTCCGCTGTTCGGCTGCCCGCAGTGGATCCTCCCACTCAGTCGACGCGTACGAGGACACGTGTCGAACGATAGTGTTTGGCGGCATGATATTAAAAAAAAAAAAGAAAAAATCCATTAAATCCTTAAAAACATCAAAAATCAATATCTTTTTATCTAGAGGTCACAAAAATAAAGCAAAAATACCTCTGGAAAGCTCTTGAAGAGGAGAAAATTATGAGACCAAAATCATAATTTTATTCTTAGCATTTAATTTTTAATTAATTAAATTCTCTCTGGAGTATTTTAATTATTAAAAATTATTTATAAATAAAAAAATTATGAAACTTGGAGGCATTTATCTTTATGTTCTTAGGGACCTTCTATAATTTTTCCAAGGACAGAAAACTTGCCTAAGATACTTTTCTTTAATTTTTAAGTTTCTTTACAATTATTTCAAATAATAATTATAAAAATTGAAAATTAAGGAAAATAAAAATGCAAATGGCTAGAAATGATAGGGCAACAGACAATAACCCTAAGAAAATTATTTCTAAGCCATAGAAATCATTTTGAATGGTATTTTGAAATTTAGGGTTAAAATCCTTTATTAATTAAATAATTTTAATCCTAAAAACAACCCTTTATAAATTTAACCTACTTTCATCAACAATCAAAGTTTGAAAATGGTTCTAGTCTATGATAGACTAGTGAGAAATTTCACTTAAGTCCAAAATGACCAAATTGGACTTAACTAAATTTAAAAAATAATTAAACTCATTAAACCTTACTTAAATTAGGTTTAATATAAAAATTAAATCTTAAATAAGTTTAAAGACATATTAAACTTAATTTATCAAAATTAAACTTATTAATTAAGTTTAAAAACATAATAAACTTAATTAACTCATTAAACCTTACTTAAATTAGGTTTAAAATAAAAATTAAATCTTAATTAAGTTTAAAGACATTAAACTTAATTTATCAAAATTAAACTTATTAATTAAGTTTAAAGACATAACAAACTTAATTAACTCATTAAACCTTACTTAAATTAGGTTTAATATAAAAATTAAATCTTAATTAAGTTTAAAGACATATTAAACTTAATTAATCAAAATTAAACTTATTAATTAAGTTTAAAGACATAATAAACTTAATTAACACATTAAACCTTACTTAAATTTGGTTTAATATAAAAATTAAATCTTAATTAAGTTTAAAGACATATTAAACTTAATTAATCAAAATTAAACTTATTAATTAAGTTTAAAGACATAATAAACTTAATCAACTCATTAAACCTTAGTTAAATTAGGTTTAATATAAAAATAAAATCTTAACTAAGTTTAAAGCCATATTAAACTTAATTAATAAAAATTAAACTTATTAATTAAGTTTAAAGACATAATAAACTTTATTAACTCATTAAACCTTACTTAAATTAGGTTTAATATAAAAATTAAATCTTAATTAAGTTTAAAGACATATTAAACATAATTAATCAAAATTAAACTTATTAATTAAGTTTAAAGACATAATAAACTTAATTAATTCATTAAACCTTAATTAAATTAGGTTTAATATAAAAAACAAATCTTAATTAAAGACACATTAAAACTTAATTAATCTCCTTACACACTAATTAAACATAAACTCTAATTAGGTCTAAACCATTAGACCTAATTAAACCATTAGACCTTAACTAACTAAGGTTTAATCAAACTTAAACCCTAATTATGTCTAAACCATTAGACCTAATTAAATTATTAGACCTTAACTAAATAAGGTTTAATCAAACTTAAACCCTAATTAGGTCTAAACCATTAGACCTAATTAAACCATTAGACCTTAACTAACTAAGGTTTAATCAAACCTAAACCCTAATTTGGTCTAACCCGTTAGACCTAATTAAATCATTAAGTCTTAACTAAATTAGACTTAATCAAACTTAAACACTAATTAAGTCTACCACATTAGACTAAATTAATCTATTAAACCTTAACCAATTAAGGTTTAATCAAACTCAAAACTAAAATAAACTTAACTTAGGTTCAACAGAACATGAACCCAAGTTTAACTTTTAACATAGGTTCAACACAACATGAACTCAAGTTAACCTAAACCTTAGGTTCAACCCACATTGAACCTAACTTAAACCTAACCTAACTTGAGTCCAATCTAACTTGAACTCAAGTTAACCTAAACCTTAGGTTCAACCCACATTGAACCTAAGCAAAAACTAACCTAACTTGAGTGCAATCTAACTTGAACTCAAGTTAACATAAACCTTAGGTTCAACGCACATTGAACCTAACTTAAACCTAACATAACTTGAGTCTAATCTAACTTGAACTCAAGTTAACCTAAACCTTAGGTTCAACCCACATTGAACCTAACCTAAACCTAACTTAACTTGAATCCAATCTAACTTGAACTCAAGTTAACCTAAACCTTAGGTTCAACCCACATTGAACCTAACTTAAACCTAACCTAACTTGAGTTTAATCTAATTTGAGGTCAAGTTAACCAAAACATTAGGTTCAACCCACATTGAACCTAACCTAAACATAACCTAACATGAGTCCAACCTAACTTGAACTCAAGTTAACCTAAACCTTTGGTTCAACCCACATTGAACGTAACGTAAACCTAACCTAACTTGAGTCCAATCCAACTTGAACTCAAGTTAACCTAAACCTTAGGTGAAACCCACATTGAACCTAACTTAAACCTAACCTAACTTGAGTCCAATCTAACTTGAACTCCAGTTAACCTAAACCTTAGGTTCAACCCACATTGAACCTAACTTAAAACTAACCTAACTTGAGTCCAATCTTACTTGAACTCAAGTTAACCTAAACCTTAGGTTCAACCCACATTGAACCTAACTTAGACCTAACCTAACTTGAGTCCTATCTAACTTGAACTCAAGTTAACCTAAACCTTAGGTTCAACGCACATCGAACCTAACTTAAGCCTAACATAACATGAGTCCAATCTAACTTGAACTCAAATTAACCTAAACCTTAGGTTCAACTCATATTGAACCTAACCTAAACTGAACTAAACTGGAGTTCAATCCAACTGGAACCTAATCCAAGTCAAACCTTAACTTAGGTTCAACTCATACTGAACCTAAATCGACCTTAAGTCTAGATTCAACCTTACTTGAACCTAACTCAATCTAAACTGAAAATTTAACTTAAGTCTAACCCATATTAGACTCAAGTCAAACCAAGCTTAGGTCCAACCTGACATGAACCTAACCCAAAAACCTAACCTAAGTCTAACCTGTATTAGATTTAAGTCAAACCATACTTAGGTTTAACTCGATATAAACCTAAGTCTAACCTAAGCCTTAGGCTCAGCCTAACTTGAATCTAAACTAAAACCCGACTTAAGTTCAATCCTAAGTCTAGGTTTAACTTTAAATAAACTTAATTAAAACTTAAGTGTTATCTAAAAGGGACTTAGATGGTCTACAAATCTAATTGAGTCTAATTTATTAGACTTGATTAACCTTTAAGTCCTATTTAAACAAGACTTAAAACTTAACTAAATTTATTCTGAACCAAACCTTTTAACTTAAGTTCAGACAGACATGAACTCAAGTTAAATAAACATTAAATCTAACATAGGTTCAACTAGACATGAACCCAAGTTAATTCAATCAATATTGAATCTAATTTCAAACCTTTTAACTTAAGTTCAAACAGACATGAACTCAAGTTAAATAGATTCAATCAACATTGAATCTAACTTAGGTTCAACCGTACATGAACCCAAGTTAATTCAATCAATATTAAATCTAATTTCAAACCTTTTTAACTTAGAGTTCGGACGTGACATGAACTCAAGTTAATTCAGAATTTAAGATCAAGATATAAACTCAACATTTTAAGCCAAAACTGACATAATCAACAAAAAATTGACATTTCAAAATAATTCGACATAAACTGACATCCAAGACATATCAAAATATTCTGTGATGATTCTAATAATGTTTTCTTTGTAGGGTGAAGAAAAGAAATTTCGCTTAGATTTTCTTTACATATTATAGGATGTACTAACTCTGTTTTGCAGGACGACATTCTAGACGAACAAAAAAAAACCAAACCAAAACTTTTAGGTTAGACATATAACCTGAAACTTTTGACAAAAAAAATAAAACCAAAACTTTTAGGTTAGACATATAACCTGAAACTTTTGACAACAAAAACAAAATGAAAACTTTTAGGTTAGACGTATAACCTGAAACTTTTGACAACAAAAACAAAACCAAAACTTTTTAGGTTAGACATATAACCTGAAACGTTTTCAACAAATCAACAACATTGACAACAAATCCAGAACCTTTTGGTTAGAGATAATACCTAAAGTATTCAATAACATGATATAACGACATTCGGGAGTGATAGTGGGTACATCTTTCCTTAAAATAAATTCTGAGAAAACAAATGATTAACATTAATCAGAAGTTTTCTTAAACAATTGAAAATTTTTTAAGATGTAATTAACTATAGAGGCTTACCACTATAGGAGATCTAAAAGAACCCGAAATAGAAATCTCTGGTTTACCATGATTTTCTTAATATGAAAATTCTAGAATATGTTATTCTAGAATATCCTCATATAAGAATTATCATAAACATCCTTTTCTACTATTAGTCCTAAAAATTCTCTAAATCCTTTGAGGGATTTATATGAATAAAACTAGGCTAATATTAGATGGTGACTCCTTGACATTGAAATGATACGGAAACTGGCGGCGAAGACACCCCCACCGACACACAACAAGCGATCTTTTAAATATTTTCCAACCGCAACCAAGAGAGAGTGGCGACTCCGCTGGGGAGAATCTTTATTCTCATATTTTGTTATCATTTATTTTCATTCCAAAATAAAAAGTTCCCATTTTATAAATAAGTCAATAATATTCACTTTTCTTGAAATTACAGAAAAATCGCAATGGATTCTCCGAATTCGATCTTTTCTTACTTTCAAGATTTTGACATACCAATAAAGGAAAATCCTCCTTTTTTATCACAATGATTATGGATTATTTAGTGAAACAGAATTCATATTAGATAATCCATATCAAATCGATACTCAATCTTTTCAAGAATTCGACTTGCAACCTTATGAAGACTTTCCGAATTTTACAAACAATTTACCTGAATATACACCTGAAGAACCTTATATCTTTGAAGAAATGAAAAGACAAAGTGATAAGAAAGGAAAACTAGTTTACGAGGAAGATGATGTTCCACCATCATCTATGTATGAAATCGGATCTTCTTCGAGGAACGTTCGTAGAACTCCTTCATTTAAAAGAAAGAAAAGGTGGAATGAAAATAATAATTTTGAAACACCCGAATTTCAACGGAATATTTTGGAAACTCTTCATTCTTAGAAGAAAATCAATATATTCAAATTCCGTTGAATACACTGACAATTCTTTTCAACCTAAAAGATCTCCTCCATTTCGTGTGCTGTACATTCAGTGTTTAAGAGATTAGCACGAAAAGAAAAATGTTCATTATCTAAGTTATTAGATAAAATGGGTTGTGCAGTCTCCAACACCATGAAAAGGAGAATTTTAGCAATGGAAAATTCTGATCATCAAGAAACTAATTATCAATTCCCAACTGATAAACATTGTGTTCGAGTGCCAGTTAAATTTCGATTGGGCCCTAGAATAAAAGATGTAGTGGTCATCAATGACCAAACTCGATATGGCAAATTAAAGTCAGAAGCAGAAGATACAACTGCTAAAATGACGGACGTGGTCCAGATGCTACAAAAAGCAAAATGTCCTTATACCGGATATGATACACCACCTGAGAGTTCCCGCCCTATACTTAAAAATTATGTATGGAGGCGAAAATCACTCGAAAGGAATTCTAATACCACCAACACTCCGTCAAATAGTTCATAAGAAGAGATTAGCGTAAAGCATTCTACAAAATCATTTTAGGAAAGATTAAAGAAACTAAAAGAAGATATTAAACAACTTTCGAGACAAGAAAGGAAAAATACTTCCGATGCGCTCCAATGAGAATGTTGACAGTGTTAACATGGTAGAAACCCAATCTACTTCCTTAGCACGAGAATCAAATGAAGAGGAATTGCGAGAAGTGATACGACAATGAGATGAACAAATAAGTCGTCTTGAACAAAGAATGGAAGTACGGGTAGTGACTTTGCAAAAACCACCAATGGACCTCTTCTCCAAATCTATTGAAATCATTAGACCGGAGGCTATTCACATCCTCGAAAGTAGAGAAGAACTCGATGGATGTCGAGGAAAGCACACGAAAGAGAAAGAATTCTCCTCATAACGAAACTCCGTAAAAGGAAATTACAAAAATAATGGAGCGTAAAATTAAAGAAACGATGGCTCGTGCAAAAGTCGGAGCATTAACTCCAAAGGGTAGGCCATACCCGGAGGAATATGATTTTGTTCAATATCCAAAGGATTTTGTTCCTCCTCGCCTTTAAAATGTTCAATGGAACAAGAAATCCCCGACAACATCCGGCACATTTTAGAAGCAAGTCGTTGTAATGCTTGGAGGAAATGATGCTCTCCTATTTCGACAATTTGTTAACAGTCTCACGGGAGTTTCCTTCGACTGGTATGCAGAACTTCCTAATGGATCTGTCAAAACCTTTATAGAGCTTGAAAGCCTTTTTTTTCAACGCTTTGCAGGAGCACAACATCATACCACTGTTGGTGATTTGGTGGTAGAGAAATATAAACCAGGAGAAACCTTGGTAGATTATATTTTACGCCGGAGAAATCTCAACATGAAATGTGAGCCACAAGCTATAAGAACAACATGTCGTTGAATACTGCTCAAAAATATCCATGGTCCTATAGCTTTTATGCTTAAAGGATTTACGATAAAAACTTTTGAAAAATTACTCAGTAAAGCTGCTAATCTTCAACAAGAGGTTAAGCAAATGAGTGTAATGGAGAAAACTGAAAAGACAAAAACTATCAAAACTTTTGAAAAGAAACCTGGTAATATTGCAGAAAAAGGCAAACAAGTCATGAAAATCCAACTAGAGCAAAAGAAGCAACGACAAAATCCTTCGACATCACAAACATCACCTTAATTAAAACTTCAACAAATAATCCCAGTATCAACTGAAAAGAAAACAATGGCTCAAAGAATGAATAAAGTATATTCATTTAAAACAGAAGCCGTCAGCAAAATATTTCGTAGATTGCTTAAAATACTTGAATTTAAGCTACCAGAAGCTAAGAGGCCAGCAGAAATTGACATGAAGGACAATCCTAATTATTGTCCTTATCACAGGATGCTCGGACATAAAATTGAAGAATGTTTTGTCTTCAAAGACCGGTTAGAGCATAATTTCGAAGTTGGAAATATAGTCATCCGTAAAGAATACTTGAAAGAACCTGAAAATGGATCAGTCAATATGATTTCGATAGAGGAACTTAATCTTAAAAACAAGGATAGAATTTCTGAAGAGATCTTCGCTAAATACCAAGTTACAAAATCTCCCAAGAAAGAAAAGAAAAAGAAAATCAAGAAAATGGAAAAGATTAGAGGTCTTCCAGACATAGGGGTCGCAACTCCTTTTGTACCTTCTAGTTCATTTCACTCTTATACTAAGATAGTTATGTCGGCCGAAGGACGAAAAATCCTCAAGCCAATAACTTTGTATAACTTTCTTTTTAACATGAATAATAACAATCCTAGTTTTGCATACATTTTGTCTATTCCTGATGATCCTTCCGAAAATGACCATTTGAATTCTAACCCTATGTACAATACTCAAATCGTATATGATCAATCTAAAGACAACCAAAATAATGAAAATGAAAATGAAATATCCGACAATGACGAAATGAAGATGACATTGCTACGCTTCAATTACAAGGAATTCCGATTTCTATAAAAATGGAATCTTCGCATTCGAAACAAATGAATCTGATAATCAACTCCGAAGAGATAGTTGAAATTAACTCGAGAAGTGGAAAAATCTTACCTTCTAGGATAATTCCACAAGAAAAAGAAAAAACAAATAATTACACCAGATAAGATCATCCCTCCAATATATCCCCAAACTTCTTAAGGAAATAAAGATGATCTTCACAACAAGGTGGATTATAATGTATTTGCCCATTTGAGAAAATTACCTGCAAAATTAAGCATCTATGACGCTTTCATACTTTCCAAAGAAATGAGAGAATCATTAATCAAGGCCCTTTCAGACCCTGACATTTGCTTAACTCAACTTTCTAGTACTACACAAAACGAAGCTTACTTGTTAGAGGAATCAACAAAGATTACCTTCTCTGACAATGACTTGTTGCTCGGAACAACTGAACACAATCGTTCACTATATATTACAGTAAACATCAATGACACGATACTTTCGAGAGTTCTTATCGACCTGTGTGCTTCAATCAACATTATGAATCCGAGAACTCTTGCATACTTAGACATTGATGCCTCTCAACTATCAAGGGATACAATGATGTTAAGAGGATTCAATCAACTAGGAGAACGGGCCCTCGGATCAATAACATTGCTCTTAAAAATAGCCGACTTGGCAACAACGAAGAAAATTTCATATTATTGATTCGTAAACCTCTTTTAATGCCTTACTTGGCGTACCATGGCTCCATGAATATAAAATTGTATCCTCTTCATTACATCAATGTATCAAATATTTACAAAAAGGACAAGAACATCGTATTATAGGAGATCTGCAACCGTTTTCTATCCATGAAATCAATATACATGAAGATGCATCATATTATGCTCCTATAAATAAAACAATATCTTCTAAAGAGGCAATGATAAATATGGAAGAAAATAACAAAGAAAAGAAAATAAATGAAAAGGATTTTTCTTCAATAATGACAAAAGAAACTAATTTCCGTCAGACTCGCACTCGAGGTCAAGGCCGAGAACGAGGACGAGGGAGAGAAAATCCAATTATCACAATGAAGAAACCACTGAATTTCGAAATCCACCTGGATTCTGAAGAAGAAACGACATCTGTGGTTGCAAAGGAACCCCAATTTAAAATATCTCTAGAAGAAGAAGATAAAGAGAAACAATTTGAATCTATGTATGACAAAATCAATCATTATATACATTCTATGACTCTAACTCCAATCTCCACTGCTAAGATTGAGAATTTAATAGTCAAAGAAGTATATAATGATGACAAAAAGCCAATTAAGTTTAGACTTGGCTCTATTTCTTCTTGTACTAAAAATGATGTAAAAATAGAAGATGAAAGTCTTCCACAATTAATGAAAATTCCTTTTGAGTTTTATTCTCCTTAGGCACGAAAATTCATTCAAAATAGTTTAATGCTCAAACATTGGTCTTTAAAACAACCGCATTTCATTGAACAAATGTGGAATGATAATAAACGAAATTCTAACTCTAAAAAAGGTGTTAGATTTGGAATTTTGGGACCATTAGATGATACAGAATTTTGTTTAACTGTCACAGAAGAATGTGATTCCGAAACATTGCCTGATCTTCCAATTGATAATGCTCCCCTGGAGCTGGAAGAAGAAATTAAATCGATAATTGATGAACTAAAAGAAATAAATTTAGGAACTAATGAAAATCGAAAACCAACTTTTATTAGTTCATTCCTTAATGATGGGGAAATAAAAGATATAACTCAAATGTTGATCGAATATAAAGACTCGTTTTGCTTGGACTTATGACGAGATGCCCGGTTTATCTCCCGTAGTTGCTGTCCATAAACTCGGGATGAACTCAAATCATAAACCCGACCAAACAAGCTCCAAGAAGGATGCGTGTCGAAATAGAAAGCAACAAGTCATCACGGAAGTTAAGAAATTTATAGAGGCCGACTTCATATGAGAAGAAAATTATCCAACATGGCTAGCCAATGTGGTGCCGCTTAAAAAGAAAAATGGACAAATAAGAGTCCGCATAGACTACGGGGACTTGAACAAAGAATGTCCAAAAGATGAATTTCCTTTGCCAATTCCTCGAATTAATGGTTGATATTGCATCAAAATATGCAATATTTTCTTTCATGGATGGATCATCGGGATATAACCAAATAAAAAGTTTCCGGAAGACGAAGTAAATACAACTTTCCGAACACCCATGGGCATATATTGTTATAAGGTTATGCCATTTGGACTAAAAAATGCCGATGCAACCTTTCAAAGAGCCATGACATGGTTTTTTGATGAACTAATACATAATCAACTTGAATGTTATGTCGACGATCTCGTTGTCAATAGTAAACAAAAAGACGATCATATATACGATTTGGGAATTGTCTTGAACGACTACGACGATATAATCTTAAAATGAACCCTTTAAAGTGCGCCTTTGGTGTCACTTCAGGAAAATTTTTAGAATTTGTAGTTTGACATCGTGGGATAGAAATTGATCCTCTCAAAATTGAAGCTATGCTAAATATGTCTCCTCCTAAAAATCTAACTCAATCGAGATCCTTTCAAGGAAAATTAGCATATATACGACTTTTCATTTCCAATCTATCGGGTAGATGTCAACCCCTTACTTCCCTTACTAGAAAGGATGCCAAATTCGTGTGGGATGAAAATGTCGCATGCCTTCGAAGACATTAAACAATATTCGACAACCCTTCCCGTCTTAGCAGCCCCTATATTAGGAAGACCTTTAATCCTTTACATCGTGGCATTGGGCAATTCACTTGGAGCGTTACTAGCACAAGTAAATGATGAAGGAAAAGAAAATGCGCTATACTACTTGAGTCGTTGTTTAGTTCCAACGGAAATAAAATATCCAATAATTGAAAAGCATTGTTTAGCCCTGATCTTTGCAGTTCAAAAACTAAGACATTATATGCTTTCTCATAAGGTAACTCTTATTTCAAGAGTTAACCCGTTACAATATTTAATAACAAGACCGACACTTTCTGGGAGATTAGCAAGATGGGCAATGATTCTATTACAATTTGACATAACATTTGTACCATTACATGCTATTAAAAGACAAATCCTAGAAGATTTCTTTGCAAAGACACCCAATTCCAAGCGAGATCACCCCTTAATGACGATCTACCTGATGAACAAATATCAGAAGTAAAAGATTCTAACGTGCAACGATGGGAACTCTACTTTGACGGAGCATCATCTGCATGGAAAGACAAAGATAAACATACAATCATACCAGGCAAAGCCTGAGTAGGATTAATTTTCATTACTCCAGACAAAATGATGATGCCCTTTTCCTATCATTTGACAGAACCATGCACGAATAATGAAGCCGAATATGAAGCGCTCATAACAGGTCTAGAATTGACAATATTAATGGAAATTAAGAATATTGATATCTACGGAGATTCCCGACTAATTATCAATCAAATTGCTGGCAAATACAAAATTCTGAAACCACGACTTGAACAGTATTCTCTTTACACTCTTAAATTACTTCAACAAATTCCTGATGTAACATTTTTCTTAATTCTCAGACGAGATAACTCTCTAGCAGATGCTCTGGCAAAACTTGCAAAGGAATTTGCGTGTCCAGAAGAAGATGAGATACCAATTTCTATAAAAGGACGACAAGTTCTTTCTCAAATTGACATGGATAATTTGCATAAAATCGATGAAAATATGGCAATGACAATAAGTGACGAGAAGGATGATTGGCGACAACCAATCATCCAATATTTACAAACTGGAAAATTGCCTGAAAATAGTTCTATTGCCAATCAAATTAAACAAAGAGCATTATCATACGCTCTAATAAATGACGTCCTTTATAAACTATCTTTTGATCAAATGTGGTTAAGATGTTTAAACCAAATTGAAGCTCGAGAGATTGTTAAGGAAGTTCATTCAGGTTTATGTGGTGCACATCAATCTGGGCCTAAAATGAAAATGAAAATAAAAAGAATGGGTTAATATTAACCAACAATGATGACCAACTGTCTTGACATTGCAAAGAAATGTCATCAATGTCAAATACATGGAGTAGTTTTACATCAACCTCTAAATGTCCTACATCCAACCATTGCGTCATGGCCATTTGAATGTTGGGGTACTGACATAGTGGGCCCTATAGATCCTCCATCTTCCAAGGGCCATAAATTTATTTTGGAAGCTACTGACTATTTTTCTAAATGAGCAGAAGCAATACTCCTTCGAGAAGTCAAGGCAGAATAAGTTCTCCATTTCTTTAAAACACATATCGTTTATAGATTTGGGATTCGTCGAAGAGTCATATCAGACAATGGATTGGCCTTCAAAAACACAAAAATGAATCACTTTATCCAGAGACATGGGATTGACTGGAGATATTCCACAATCTATTACCCTAAGGCCAATGGATTAGATGAAGCTTTCAATAAAATGTTGGTTCAAATCTCGAAAAAGACATTAAGTAATAACCCGAGACAGTGGCATGAACGACTAATAGAAGCTTTATGGGCTTATAGAACTACATACCGAACTCTAACACGGTCTACACCATTTGCTTTGGTATATGGTTCTGAAGCCATTTTGCCTCTGGAAGTCCAAATTCCTTCTCTCAGAATCACAATAACTGATAAAATAACTGAAGAAGAAAACGTCAAGTTGCGACTTGAAGAACTTGAAAATTTAGAGGGTAAACGTCTGCAAGGTCAACAAAATCTTAAATTGTATCAAGCAAAAATGATACGAGCTCACGACAAACTAGATCGCCCTAGAACCTTTCGAATCAGTGAATTAGTTTTAGTTCTTCGAAGACCTATACTAGCTCATCGAAAGATAGGTGGCAAATTCAAACCGATATGGGAAGGTCCATATGTAATTGAAAAGACATATTTCGGAGGATCCTACCAATTGGTGGATTGTCAAGGAGAAAGAATCCTACCTCCAATCAATGGGCGTTTTCTAAAGAAATACTACGCGACATAAAAAAAAAGAAATGAATAAAGACTTATTTATAAAACTGGGACAATAAATTCTCCTTTCAAAAATCATCTTTGATGTTTTGCGACATCTCTTTCATTTGTTAAACGAACATTTGAAGATCTAAAATAATACTTTGTCTTGATATTTTCAGGAAAAATGCCAGAAGACAGATTGTTTTTCTCATTCCGAATTAATATTACTTTTGCCTTGGACCGTCGACATATAGATGCGGGGACCAGGGTTCACTTTGATTTTGACCTGTTACAGGTTGAATCCATATATCATGGATCGTTACTTTATCTGGTGAATCACAGTGAACTTAATCTGCAAACACCTTTGATAGAATTCAAACTCCGACAACCCGAAGAATATGACTTCACCATCAGTGATAGCTCAGATGAAGCAGAATTCATGACTGCCCCGGTACAAGGAGCATCAACATCAGTAACCAAAAATCTGACGACAGGATTCACCAGATCTTAAAGACGAAATCGCAATAAACGATTAAAACGACGAAAAAAATTACAAGAGAAACAAGACATGGAAGATATGGGTCAGTTAAAATCACGAACTATCAATACTCCGTTTGAGGAAATAATATCGGAGACGACAAATCTAGACCTTACAGAAAAAGAGGATGGCAAAGCAGTCATCACTCCACAATCGATCACACTTGATCAATATTTAAGAGTATCAGACAAAAAGAATCACTCAGAGGAAGAGATACGACGAATTCGCGCCATTGAGTGGAGAACCTTCGAACAATATAAATATATGAATAAAAGAACAATAAATGTTCGGATGGTCTTAAACTTTTTACCGTAATATTTGATTAAACCGAACAGTTCGCTATCATCAACCACATCATAGAAGCCCGAGATCAGGGTAGTCGGACGCCTCCGAAGTAGGGCCTATTCTGAACCTAGTAAATCGATTCGCAGTAAGGGCAGGCAAACCATTCAATAGGGATGTTGCTATAACTATGCAAGAGATAGAAAATTAAATCTTCCTGGGATTCTACGACATGAACAAGTCGACCCTTTTACCCGCCGTGATAATCCAAGTTATCAAACGACTTGTTACTCGGGGGATCATACTGCGGATTGTGTTCCCGATAGTCGCATCATTAATTTGTATGATAAAGGGGATTGTATCCCTCCTCACATTGACAGTCATAATTTTGAAAGACTATTTTGTACTCTATCTTTAATGAATCGTTGCTCCGTGATATTCGGAAGATAGATACAAATCTTGGGACCTGGAGAACTTAAAGGGACATGCCGCGTCCTTTTAACTCCGAGGATCGGCTCTTCTATTCAAGGAAACGATGCGGATTTTGTAAACACCGCATACCCAGTGTTAACAAGCCACGAATCTCCATCACCTTACGACGAATGAAACCTGACAAACGACCAGACGGATACCAACCAATACCAGAGCTCAAAGGACTAAAGCCTTTGGAACTGTTGTGATCCCATAAATGTCCGAAAACCTGAAACAAGTTCGACGAATGATGTTTTGGAGTGTAGGACGTTTATGGACGATCTGATAATCTCCAAATCTATGACATGATATGAAGAACTCTTGACATATAATATATCTATAGTTGTCGATGTGTGACATATCGGTAGCTGTTGACATGTAAAATATCAGTAGTTTGTTGCAGCATGCTATATGATATGTACATATGTATGTACTGTAAGCTTTTGTTTGCAATAAATATGTACTGGTGACTTTTTATGGAAATAAAATGAAGTGTTGAAGAAAAATATATCCCCATTATCTGTGATATGTCGACAGGTCCTGAAATCAATAAATGACAAAATGAATAATTTATGATAATCAAACTTGAGAATTAACTTTCGACCTGTATAGGTCAAAACCCCAGCGGATATTCCCACAAAAAATATTAATGAGTTCACCACTCTATCTGGTTATTGGATATAAGTCCTTTCCTGACATGGAAATCACGACTTTCCTCTAACCAAATCTTGACATTGACATTTTGAGGAAAATAGAAAATGACATCTATTTTCTCTCTCCAGTTATTGGATATAAGTCCTTTCCTGATACGGAAATCACGACTTTCCTCTAACCAAATCTTGACATTAACATTTTGAGGAAAATAGAAAATGGCATCTATTTTCTCTCTAGTTATTGGATATAAGTCCTTTCCTGATACGGAAATCACGACTTTCCTCTAACCAAATCTCGACAATGACATTTTGAGGAAAATAGAAAATGACATCTATTTTCTCTCTCCGGTTATTGGATATAAATCCTTTCCTGATACGGAAATCACGACTTTCCTCTAACCAAATATTGACATTGGCATTTTGAGGAAAATAGAAAATGACATCTATTTTCTCTCCGGTTATTGGATATAAGTCCTTTCCTAATATGGAAATCACTACTTTTCTCTAACCAAATCTTGACATTGTGAGGAAAATATAAAATGACATCTATTTTCTCTCTCTAGTTATTGGATATAAGTCCTTTCCTGATACGGAAATCACGACTTTCCTCTAACCAAAACTTGACATTGACATTTTGAGGAAAATAGAAAATGACATCTATTTTCTCTCCGGTTATCGGATATAAGTCCTTTCCGATACGAAAATCACGACTTTCCTCTAACTAAATCTCGACATTGACATTTCGAGGAAAATAGAAAATGACATCTATTTTCTCTCTCGGTTATCGGATATAAGTCCTTCTGATATGGGAATCACGACTTTCCTCTAATCAAATATTGACATTGACATTTCCAGGAAAATAGAAAATGACATCTATTTTCTTTCTCCGGTTAGAGGATATACGTCCTTTCCTGACACGGAAATCACGACATTCCTGACACGGAAATCACGACATTCCTATATCAAAATATCGACACCAATATTTTGAAAATGGAAATATGACATCCATTTTCCCTCCCAGTAAATCTCTTTTCAAATACAAGAATAAAATCTCTTCGTAAAACCGACAAACAAGACATTTGACATCCTCTAGGAGCGATATGTTATCCACTCCTCTCCTGATCATTATGCGACATCTCTTAGACCACTTCGGTCAACGCCAATATGTGCAGAATACTTACACAATATTCTACACATATTGAGGGCCCTTTTGTTGACCTCATTTTACAATGAGTCAATAACCTTATGACCTAAAAGTTAACATTGGTCAAATTGGTCAAACCAGACCTAATGACCTACCCTGTTGACCCCATAGGTCACCCTTATGACCTAAAAAGTCAACTTTGGTCAAATTGGTCAAACCAGACCTAATGACCTACCTCGTCGACCCCATAGGTCAACCTTATGACCTAAAAGTCAACTTTGTCAAATTGCTCAAACCAGACCTAATGACCAACCCTGTTGACCCCATTGGTCAACTTTTTGACCTAAAAAGTCAATAATGGTCAAATTGGTCAAACCAGACCTAATGACCTACCATGTTGACCCCATAGGTCAACCTTATGACCTAAAAAGTCAACTTTTGTCAAATTGGTCAAACCAGACCTAATGACCTACCCTGTTGACTACATAGGTCAACCTTTTGACCTAAAAAGTCAACTTTGGTCAAATTGGTCAAACTGCACCTAATGACCTACCCCGTTGACTCCATAGGTCAACTTTATGACCTAAAAGTCAACTTTGGTCAAATTGGTCAAACCTGCACCTAATGACCTACCTGTTGACTCCACAGGTCAACCTATTGACCTAAAAAGAGAACATTGGTCAAATTGGTCAAACCAGACCTAATGACCTACCCTGTTGACCCCATAGGTCAACCATTTGACTTAAAAGGTCAACATTGGTCAAATTGGTCAAACTAGACCTAATGACCTACCTTGTTGACCCCACAGGTCAACCTTATGACCTAAAAAGTCAACATTGGTCAAATTGGTCAAACTAGACCTAATGATCTACCATGTTGATCCCATAGGTAAACCTTCGACCTAAAAGTCAACATTGGTCAAATTGGTCAAACCAGACCTAATGACCAACGCTGTTGACCCCATAGGTCAACCTTTTGACCTAAAAGTCAACATTGGTCAAATTGGTGAAACCAGACCTAATGACCTACCCTGTTGACCCCATAGGTCAACCTTATGGCCTAAAAAGTCAACTTTGGTCAAATTGGTCAAACCAAACCTAATGACCTATGCTGTTGACCCCATAGGTCAACCTTTTGACCTAAAAGTCAACTTTGGTCAAATTGGTCAAACCAGACCTAATGACCTACCTCGTTGACCCCACAAATCAACCTTATGACCTAAAAGTCAACTTTAGTCAAATTGGTCAAACGTACCTAATGACCCACTGCTAACCCTATAGGTCAACCTTTTGACCTAAAAAGTCAATTGTGGTCAAATGGTCAAACTGCACCCAATGACTAATCCTCGCTGGAACCATAGCCGACCCTTTCACCTAATGACACATTTAAAACCTCACAATGACAAAATCACAAATACTGACATTTTAAAATTAAATTGATCAATTTCAAATGACTTGGGTCAACCCAAGTCAAAATTGTTCAACACCTATCTATTTTGATTAAAATAAATAAAAATGAAATAAAAACAACAAAATTAATCAATAATTAATTTCAAAATTATTTTGATTAATTAAAATGATTAATGACTTAATTTTTAATATTTTAATTAAATGAAATAATTAATTAAAATGAAAATTAAATTAAAAATCATAAAATGATAAAAATGATAAAATTAATCAATTAATTAAATTGAAATTATTTTCAATTAATAATTTGATTAATAAAATATTTTCCAATAATTTTAATTGATAAAATAATTGATTAAAATGGGAATTTAAAAGAAATGAAATGACATATAACCTTCTCATAATTAATTGCTAAATTCATCTTAAGGCTTAATTAACACATTATTAAGCCCACATTAAGAACACATAGCCATGGGTTAATACATCATGATGCATGGGGTGAGGTATCGGTCTCTCCTTCATCTTAAGCCTCATTTAGCTCATGAGGTGGTCGGCCACATGAGGCCTCACCTCCCACCTCCCAAGCCACCCAACGGAAGGAAAACCATGTAGACCCCCCCTACCATGGTTAGAAGCAATGATGAGGGGTGAGCTTGTGTGTCACCATTTGTCAAGCATAAGAAATGAGGTGTAAGCTCCCTAAGAGTAGAGATGAGCTCACCATGCATCTCTTACATGAGCCAATGGGTGAGAGACAAAACAATGGAGATCATCATGGAAACTTAGGAGAAGCATCAATGCCTATCTTCAGCCAATTCACTTCACATGGTCGGTGATAGAGGAGTAACTACTCCCTAGAACATCCTAAGTTGGCCATAACCTCCCTGCTATGATGGACCCATGGCGAACCAGCGAGAAGAAAAAAATTTGGGAGAACTATAGGCTGCCTAAATCCACCTGCTCCCAACATAAAAGTCTTCCTAAGAGTCCTGCCAACCTTTTAGGATCAAATCTGAGCCATAGTTTGAGCCTATTCTGACCAGTTGACCAAATTTCAAAACAACCCCAAATTAGGTACTTCTTCGAAATTCTCCCAGCTCGACTTCGGATCAAATTGTTGTAGTAATAACCTTCTATTGGAGTCCTAGAAGGCACCCATAAGGCTCGATATAGCTTGATTTGCTTGTGGCAAAGGTATGGAATTTTTCATTACAAAATAAATCATATTTTTGACATATCATGTGTTATACTAGTCCGTAAGTATCATCGCCATATGGATGGATATTTTCATCCAAGATGATCATTTTTAAAAAATGACTCAACTTCATCAAGAAATGAGTGAGATATTGATGTTTAAGTTTAATGGTTTGAAATAATTCGGATTTTTATCCGATATCTCAGCCGCTGATCCGCGCTCGGCGATGCACGGCGCGGATGATTCCCTATGGTGTCCGCCGCTTGGCCGCCCGCAGAATCCTCCGGCTCTTTCGATGCATACGAGGACACGCGTCGAAAGGCGGTGAGTTGTAGCAACGCGATATTAAAAAAAGAAAAATCCATTAAATCCTTAAAAACTTCAAAAATTAATATCTTTTTATCTAGAGGTCACAAAAATAAAATAAAAATACCTCTAGAAAGCTTTTGAAGAGGAGAAAATTATGAGACCAAAATCATAATTTTATTCTCAGTATTTAAGCTTTCTAGAGGTATTTTTATTTTATTTTTGTGACCTCTAGATAAAAAGATATTAATTTTTGAAGTTTTTAAGGATTTAATGGATTTTTTCTTTTTTTTTAATATCGCGCTGCCAAACTCACCGCCTTTCGACGCGTGTCCTCG
The DNA here is from genome assembly GCA_022702705.1 of Papilionanthe hookeriana x Papilionanthe teres. NCBI lineage: Eukaryota > Viridiplantae > Streptophyta > Magnoliopsida > Asparagales > Orchidaceae > Papilionanthe > Papilionanthe hookeriana x Papilionanthe teres. The sequence goes on from CM040431.1 coordinate 113,792,253, forward strand.
TATGCATCGAAAGAGCGGGAGGATTCTCTCGTCGTGCACCGAACAGCGGACACCACAGGGAATCATCCGCGCCGTGCATCCCTAAGGCGCGGGATCGAACGGCCGAGATAATTCGGATAAAAATCTGAATTATTTCAAACCATTAAACTTTAAACATCAATATCTCACTCATTTCTTGATGAAATTGAGTCATTTTTTTTTTAAAAATGATCATCTGGATGAGAAATATCCATCCATATGGCGATGATACACTTCTGGACTAGTATAACACATGATATGTCAAAAATATGATTTATTTTGTAATGAAAAATTCCATACCTTTGCCACAAGAAAATCAAGCTATATCAGACCTTATGGGTGCCTTCTAGGACTCCAATAGAAGGTTATTACTACAACAATTTGATCCAGAAGTCGGGCTTGGGGAGGAATTTTGAAGAAGTACCTAATTTGGGGCTGTTTTTGAAATTTGGTCAAATTGGCTCAAATAGGCTCAAACTATGGCTTGGATTTGATCCTAAAAGATTGCTGGGACTCTTAGGAAGACTTTTTATGTTGGGAGCAGGTGGATTTAGGCAGCCTATAGTTCTCCCAAATTTTTTTCTTCTCCTTGCTAGGTTCGGCCATGGGGTCCTATTTATAGCAAGGGGAGGTTATGGCTTAACTTAGGATGTTCTAGGGGAGTAGTTACCTCCTCTATCAGCCCATTGGGTGAAGGAATTGGTCGAAGATAGGCATTGATGCTTCTCCCTAAGTTTTCCATGATGATCTCCATCGTTTTGTCTCTCACCCATTGGCTCATGTAAGAGGTGCATGGTGAGCTGCCTCTACTCTTCTAGTGAGCTTACACCTCATTTCTTATGCTTGACAAATGGTGACACACAAGCTCACCCCTCATCATTGCTTCTAACCATGGTAAGTGGGGTTTCATACATGGTTTTCCTTCCATTGGGTGGCTTGGGAGGTGGGAGGTGAGGCCTCATGTTGGCCGACCACCTCATGGCTAAATGAGGCTTAGGGTGAAGGAGAGATCGACACCTCACCCCATGCATCATGATGGGTATTAACCCATGGCTATGTGTTCTTAATGTGGGCTTAATAATGTGTTAATTAAGCCTTAAGATGAATTTAGCCCAATTAATTATGAGAAGGTTATATGTCATTTCATTTCTTTTTAAATTCCCATTTTAATCAATTATTTTATCAATTAAAATTATTGAAAAATATTTTATTAATCAAATTATTAATTGAAAATAATTTCAATTTAATTAATTGATTAATTTTATCATTTTTGTCATTTTATGATTTTAATTTAATTTTCATTTTAATTAATTATGTCATTTAATTAAAATATTAAAAATTAAGTCATTAATCATTTTAATTAATCAAAATAATTTTGAAATTAATTATTGATTAATTTTGTTGTTTTTATTTCATTTTTATTTATTTTAATCAAAATAGATAGGTGTTGAACAATTTTGACTTGGTCGACCCAAGTCACTCAAATTGATCAATTTAATTTTAAAATGTCCAAGATTTTGTGATTTTGTCATTGTGAGGTTTTAAATGTGTCATTGGGTGAAAGCAACGGCTATGGTTCAACAGGATTAGTCATTGGGTCTGGTTTGACCAATTTGACCACAATTGACTTTTTAGGTAAAAAGGTTGACCTATAGGGTTAATAGGGTGGGTCATTAGGTCTGGTTTGACCAATTTGACTAAAGTTGACTTTTTAGGTCATAAGGTTGATTTGTGGGGTCAACAGGGTAGTCATTAGGTCCGGTTCGACCAATTTGACCAAAGTCGACTTTTAGGTCAAAAGGTCGACCTATGGGGTCAACAAGCATAGGTCATTAGGTTTGGTTTGACCAATTTGACCAAAGTCGACTTTTAGGCCATAAGGTCGACTCTATGGGGTCAACAGGTAGCAGTCATTAAGTCTGGTTTCACCAATTTGACCAATGTTGACTTTTAGGTCAAAAGGTTGACCTATGGGGTCAACAGGGTAGGTCATTAGGTCTGGTTTGACCAATTTGACCAATGTTGACTTTTAGGTCAAAAGGTTTACCTATGGGATCAACATGGTAGATCATTAGGTCTAGTTTGACCAATTTGTCCAATGTTGACTTTTTAGGTCATAAGGTTGACCTGTGGGGTCAACAAGGTAGGTCATTAGGTCTAGTTTGACCAATTTGACCAATGTTGACCTTTTAAGTCAAATGGTTGACCTATAGGGTCAACAGGGTAGGTCATTAGGTCTGGTTTGACCAATTTGACCAATGTTCTCTTTTTAGGTCAATAGGTTGACCTATGGGGTCAACAAGGTAGGTCATTAGGTCTGGTTTGACCAATTTGACCAAAGTTGACTTTTTAGGTCATAAGGTTGACCTATGGGGTCAACAGGCTAGGTCATTAGGTCTGGTTTGACCAATTTGACCAAAGTTTACTTTTTAGGTCAAAAGGTTGACCTATGTAGTCAACAAGGAAGGTCATTAGGTCTGGTTTGACCAATTTGACAAAAGTTGACTTTTTAGGTCATAAGGTTGACCTATGGGGTCAACATGGTAGGTCATTAGGTCTGGTTTGACCAATTTGACCATTATTGACTTTTTAGGTCAAAACGTTGACCAATGGGGTCAACAGGGTAGGTCATTAGGTCTGGTTTGAGCAATTTGACCAAAGTTAACTTTTTAGGTCATAAGGTTGACCTATGGGGTCAACAAGGTAGGTCATTAGGTCTGGTTTGACCAATTTGACCAAAGTTGACTTTTTAGGTCATAAGGGTGACCTATGGGGTCAACAGGGTAGGTCATTAGGTCTGGTTTGACCAATTTGACCAATGTTAACTTTTAGGTCATAAGGTTATTGACTCATTGTAAAATGAGGTCAACAAAAGGGCCCCCAATATGTGTAGAATATTGTGTAAGTATTCTACACATATTGGCGTTGACCGAAGTGGTCTAAGAGATGTCGCATAATGATCAGGAGAGGAGTGGATAACATATCGCTCCTAGAGGATGTCAAATGTCTTGTTTGTCGGTTTTACGAAGAGATTTTATTCTTGTATTTGAAAAGAGATTTACTGGGAGGGAAAATGGATGTCATATTTCATTTTTCAAAATGTTGGTGTCGATATTTTGATATAGGAATGTCGTGATTTTCGTGTCAGGAATGTCGTGATTTCCGTGTCAGGAAAGGACGTATATCCTCTAACCGGAGAAAAAAAATAGATGTCATTTTCTATTTTCCTGGAAATGTCAATGTCAATATTTGATTAGAGGAAAGTCGTGATTCCCATATCAGGAAAGGACTTATATCCAATAACCGAAGAGAGAAAATATATGTCATTTTCTATTTTCCTCGAAATGTCAATGTCAAGATTTGGTTAGAGGAAAGTCGTGATTTTCGTATCAGGAAAGGACTTATATCCAATAACCGGAGAGAAAATAGATGTCATTTTCTATTTTCCTCAAAATGTCAATGTCAAGTTTTGGTTAGAGGAAAGTCGTGATTTCCGTATCAGGAAAGGACTTATATCCAATAACTAGAGAGAGAAAATAGATGTCATTTTATATTTTCCTCACAATGTCAAGATTTGGTTAGAGAAAAGTCAGTGATTTCCATATTAGGAAAGGACTTATATCCAATAACCGGAGAGAAAATAGATGTCATTTTCTATTTTCCTCAAAATGCCAATGTCAATATTTGGTTAGAGGAAAGTCGTGATTTCCGTATCAGGAAAGGATTTATATCCAATAACCGGAGAGAGAAAATAGATGTCATTTTCTATTTTCCTCAAAATGTCATTGTCAAGATTTGGTTAGAGGAAAGTCGTGATTTCCGTATCAGGAAAGGACTTATATCCAATAACTAGAGAGAAAATAGATGTCATTTTCTATTTTCCTCAAAATGTTAATGTCAAGATTTGGTTAGAGGAAAGTCGTGATTTCCGTATCAGGAAAGGACTTATATCCAATAACCGGAGAGAGAAAATAGATGTCATTTTCTATTTTCCTCAAAATGTCAATGTCAAGATTTGGTTAGAGGAAAGTCGTGATTTCCATGTCAGGAAAGGACTTATATCCAATAACCAGATAGAGTGGCGAACTCATTAATATTTTTTGTGGGAATATCCGCTGGGGTTTTGACCTATACAGGTCGAAAGTTAATTCTCAAGTTTGATTATCATAAATTTTTCATTTTGTCATTTATTGATTTCAGGACCTGTCTACATATCACAGATAATGGGGATATATTTTTCTTCAACACTTCATTTTATTTCCATAAAAAGTCACCAGTACATATTTATTGCAAACAAAAGCTTACAAGACATACATATGTACATATCATATAGCATGCCGCAACAAACTACCGATATTTTACATGTCAACGCCTACCGATATGTCACACATCGACAACTATAGATATATTATATGTCAAGAGTTCTTCATATCATGTCATAGATTTGGAGATTATCGGATCGTCCATAAACGTCCTACACTCCAAAACATCATTCGTCGAACTTGTTTCGTGTTTTCTGGACATTTATGGGATCACAATGAGTTCCAAAGGCTTTAGTCCTTTGATCTCTGGTATTGGTTGGTATCCGTCTGGTTGTTTGTCAGGTTTCATTCGTCGTAAGGTGATGGAGATTCGTGGCTTGTTAACACTGGGTATGCAGTGTTTTACAAAATCTGCATCGTTTCCTTGGAATAGAAGAACTGATCCTCAGGTTAAAAGGACGCGACATGTCCCTTTAAGTTCTCCAGGTCCCAAGATTTGTATCTCTCTTCCGAATATCACGGAGCAACGATTCATTAAAGATAGAGTACAAAATAGTCTTTCAAAATTATGACTGTCAATGTGAGGAGGGATACAATCCCCTTTATCATACAAATTAATGATGCAGCTATCGGGAACACAATCCGCAGGTATGATCCCCCAAGTAACAAGTCGTTTGATAATTTGGATTATCACAGCGGGTAAAGGGTCGACTTGTTCATGTCGTAGAATCCCAGGAAGATTTAATTTTCTATCTCTTGCATAGTTATAGCAACATCCCTATTGAATGGTTTGCCTGCCCTTGCCGCGAATCGATTTACTAGGTTCAGAATAGGCCCTACTTGGAGGCGTCCAACTTCTACCCCGATCTCGGGCTTCTATGATGTGGTTGATGATAGCGACTGCTCAGCTTTAATCAAATATTCTGGTAAAAAGTTTAAGACCATCCAGAACATTTATTGTTCTTTTATTCATATATTTATATTGTTCGAAGGTTCTCCACTCAATGGCGCGAATTCGTCGTATCTCTTCCTCTGAGTGATTCTTTTTGTCTGATACTCTTAAATATTGATCAAGTGTGACCGATTGTGGAGTGATGACTGCTTTGCCATCCTCTTTTTCTGTAAGGTCTAGATTTGTCGTCTCCGATATTATTTCCTCAAACGGAGTATTGATAGTTCGTGATTTTAACTGACCCATATCTTCCATGTCTTGTTTCTCTTGTAATTTTTTTTCGTCGTTTTAATCGTTTATTGCGATTTCGTCTTTAAGATCTGGTGAATCCTGTCGTCAGATTTTTGGTTACTGATGTTGATGCTCCTTGTACCGGGGCAGTCATGAATTCTGCTTCATCTGAGCTATCACTGATGGTGAATTCATATTCTTCGGGTTGTCGGAGTTTGAATTCTATCAAAGGTGTTTGCAGATTAAGTTCACTGTGATTCACCAGATAAAGTAACGATCCATGATATATGGATTCAACCTGTAACAGGTCAAAATCAAAGTGAACCCTGGTCCCCGCATCTATATGTCGACGGTCCAAGGCAAAAGTCATATTAATTCGGAATGAGAAAAACAATCTGTCTTCAGGCATTTTTCCTAAAAATATCAAGACAAAGTATTATTTTAGATCTTCAAATGTTCGTTTAACAAATGAAAGAGATGTCGCAAAACATCAAAGATGATTTTTGAAAGGAGAATTTATTGTCCCAGCTTTATAAATAAGTCTTTATTCATTTCTTTTTTTTATGTCGCGTAGTATTTCTTTAGAAAACGCCCATTGATTGGAGGTAGGATTCTTTCTCCTTGACAATCCACCAATTGGTAGGATCCTCCGGAATATGTCTTTTCAATTACATATGGACCTTCCCATATCAGTTTGAATTTGCCACCTATCTTTCGATGAGCTAGTATAGGTCTTCGAAGAACTAAAACTAATTCACTGATTCGAAAGGTTCTAGGGCGATCTAGTTTGTCGTGTGCTCGTATCATTTTTGCTTGATACAATTTAAGATTTTGTTGACCTTGCAGACGTTTACCCTCTAAATTTTCAAGTTCTTCAAGTCGCAACTTGACGTTTTCTTCTTCGGTTATTTTATCGCTTATTGTGATTCCGAGAGAAGGAATTTGGACTTCCGGAGGCAAAATGGCTTCGGAACCATATACCAAAGCAAATGGTGTAGACCGTGTTAGAGTTCGGTATGTAGTTCTATAAGCCCATAAAGCTTCTATTAGTCGTTCATGCCACTCGTCTCGGGTTATTACTTAATGTCTTTTTCGAGATTTGAACCAACATTTTATTGAAAGCTTCATCTAATCCATTGGCCTTAGGGTAATAGATTGTGGAATATCTCCAGATCAATCCCATGTCTCCGGATAAAGTGATTCATTTTTGTGTTTTTGAAGGCCAATCCATTGTCTGATATGACTCTTCGACGAATCCCAAATCTATAAACGATATGTGTTTTAAAGAAATGGAGAACTTGTTCTGCCTTGACTTCTCGAAGGGGTATTGCTTCTGCTCATTTAGAAAAATAGTCAGTAGCTTCCAAAATAAATTTATGGCCCTTGGAAGATGGAGGATCTATAGGGCCCACTATGTCAGTACCCCAACATTCAAATGGCCATGACGCAATGGTCGGATGTAGGACATTTAGAGGTTGATGTAAAACTACTCCATGTATTTGACATTGATGACATTTCTTTGCAATGTCAAGACAGTTGGTCATCATTGTTGGCTAATATTAACCCATTCTTTTTATTTTCATTTTCATTTTAGGCCCAGATTGATGTGCACCACATAAACCTGAATGAACTTCCTTAACAATCTCTCGAGCTTCAATTTGGTTTAAACATCTTAACCACATTTGATCAAAAGATCGTTTATAAAGGACGTCATTTATTAGAGCGTATGATAATGCTCTTTGTTTAATTTGATTGGCAATAGAACTATTTTCAGGCAATTTTCCAGTTTATAAATATTGGATGATTGGTTGTCGCCAATCATCCTTCTCGTCACTTATTGTCATTGCCATATTTTCATCGATTTTATGCAAATTATCCATGTCAATTTGAGAAAGAACTTGTCGTCCTTTTATAGAAATTGGTATCTCATCTTCTTCTGGACACGCAAATTCCTTTGCAAGTTTTGCCAGAGCATCTGCTAGAGAGTTATCTCGTCTGAGAATTAAGAAAAATGTTACATCAGGAATTTGTTGAAGTAATTTAAGAGTGTAAAGAGAATACTGTTCAAGTCGTGGTTTCAGAATTTTGTATTTGCCAGCAATTTGATTGATAATTAACTGGGAATCTCCGTAGATATCAATATTCTTAATTTCCATTAATATTGTCAGTTCTAGACCGGTTATGAGTGCTTCATATTCGGCTTCATTATTTGTGCATGGTTCTGTCAAATGATAGGAAAAGGGCATCATCATTTTGTCTGGAGTAATGAAAATTAATCCTACTCCGGCTTTGCCTTGTATGATTGTATGTTTATCTTTGTCTTTCCATGCATATGATGCTCCGTCAAAGTAGAGTTCCCATCGTTGCACGTTAGAATCTTTTACTTTTGATATTTGTTCATCAGGTAGATCGTCATTAAGGGGTGATCCTGCTGGAATTGGGTGTGCTGCAAAGAAATCTTCTAGGATTTGTCTTTTAATAGCATGTAATGGTACAAATGTTATGTCAAATTGTAATAGAATCATTGCCCATCTTGCTAATCTCCCAGAAAGTGTCGGTCTTGTTATTAAATATTGTAACGGGTTAACTCTTGAAATAAGAGTTACCTTATGAGAAAGCATATAATGTCTTAGCTTTTGAACTGCAAAGATCAGGGCTAAACAATGCTTTTCAATTATTGGATATTTTATTTCCGTTGGAACTAAACAACGACTCAAGTAGTATAGCGCATTTTCTTTTCCTTCATCATTTACTTGTGCTAGTAACGCTCCAAGTGAATTGTCCAATGCCACGATGTAAAGGATTAAAGGTCTTCCTAATATAGGGGCTGCTAAGACAGGAAGGGTTGTCAAATATTGTTTAATGTCTTCGAAGGCATGCTGACATTTTCATCCCACACGAATTTGGCATCCTTTCTAGTAAGGGAAGTAAGGGGTTGACATCTACCCGATAGATTGGAAATGAAAAGTCGTATATATGCTAATTTTCCTTGAAAGGATCTCAATTGAGTTAGATTTTTAGGAGGAGACATATTTAGCATAGCTTCAATTTTGAGAGGATCAATTTCTATCCCACGATGTCAAACTACAAATTCTAAAAATTTTCCTGAAGTGACACCAAAGGCGCACTTTAAAGGGTTCATTTTAAGATTATATCGTCGTAGTCGTTCAAGACAATTCTCAAATCGTATATATGATCGTCTTTTTGTTTACTATTGACAACGAGATCGTCGACATAACATTCAAGTTGATTATGTATTAGTTCATCAAAAAACCATGTCATGGCTCTTTGAAAGGTTGCATCGGCATTTTTTAGTCCAAATGGCATAACCTTATAACAATATATGCCCATGGGTGTTCGGAAAGCTGTATTTACTTCGTCTTCCGGAAACTTTTTTATTTGGTTATATCCTGATGATCCATCCATGAAAGAAAATATTGCATATTTTGATGCAATATCAACCATTAATTCAGGAATTGGCAAAGGAAATTCATCTTTTGGACATTCTTTGTTCAAGTCCCTGTAGTCTATGCAGACTCTTATTTGTCCATTTTTCTTTTTAACTGGCACCACATTGGCTAGCCATGTTGGATAATTTTCTTCTCATATGAAGTCAGCCTCTATAAATTTCTTGACTTTCGCAATGACTTGTTGCTCTATTTCGACACGCATCCTTCTTGGAGCTTGTTTGACTGGGTTTATGATTTGGTCTATCCCGAGTTTATGGACATCAACTTCTGGAGATAAACCAGGCATCTCGTCATAAGTCCAAGCAAAACAGTCTTTATATTCGATCAACATTTGAGTTATATCTTTTATTTCCCCATCATTAAGGAATGAACTAATAAAAGTTGGTTTTCGATTTTCATTAGTTCCTAAATTTATTTCTTTTAGTTCATCAATTATCGATTTAATTTCTTCTTCCAGCTCCGGGAGCATTATCAATTGGAAGATCAGGCAATGTTTCGGAATCACATTCTTCTCGTGACGATTAAACAAAATTTCGTATCATCTAATGGTCCCAAAATTCCAAATCTAACACCTTTTTTAGAGTTAGAATTTCGTTTATTATCATTCCACATTTGTTCAATGAAATGCGGTTGTTTTAAAGACCAATGTTTGAGCATTAAACTATTTTGAATGAATTTTCGTGCCCAAGGAGAATAAAACTCAAAAGGAATTTTCATTAATTGTGGAAGACTTTCATCTTCTATTTTTACATCATTTTTAGTACAAGAAGAAATAGAGCCAAGTCTAAACTTAATTAGCTTTTTGTCATCATTATATACTTCTTTGACTATTAAATTCTCAATCTTAGCAGTGGAGATTGGAGTTAGAGTCATAGAATGTATATAATGATTGATTTTGTCATACATAGATTCAAATTGTTTCTCTTTATCTTCTTCTTCTAGAGATATTTTAAATTGGGGTTCCTTTGCAACCACAGATGTCGTTTCTTCTTCAGAATCCAGGTGGATTTCGAAATTCAGTGGTTTCTTCATTGTGATAATTGGATTTTCTCTCCCTCGTCCTCGTTCTCGGCCTTGACCTCGAGTGCGAGTCTGACGGAAATTGGTCTCTTTTGTCATTATTGAAGAAAAATCCTTTTCATTTATTTTCTTTTCTTTGTTATTTTCTTCCATATTTATCATTGCCTCTTTAGAAGATATTGTTTTATTTATAGGAGCATAATATGATGCATCTTCATGTATATTGATTTCATGGATAGAAAACGGTTGCAGATCTCCTATAATACGATGTTCTTGTCCTTTTTGTAAATATTTGATACATTGATGTAATGAAGAGGATACAATTTTATATTCATGGAGCCATGGTCTGCCAAGTAAGGCATTAAAAGAGGTTTCTGAATCAATAATATGAAATTTTGCTGTTGTTGCCAAGTCGGCTATTTTTAAGAGCAATGTTATTGATCCAAGGGCCCGTTCTCCTAGTTGATTGAATCCTCTTAACATCATTGTATCCCTTGATAGTTGAGAGGCATCAATGTCTAAGTATGCAAGAGTTCTCGGATTCATAATGTTGATTGAAGCACTCGGTCAATAAGAACTCTCGAAAGTATCGTGTCATCGATGTTTATCGTAATATATAGTGAACGATTGTGTTCGCTTGTTCCGAGCAACAAGTCATTGTCGAGAAGGTAATCTTTGTTGATTCCTCTAACAAGTAAGCTTCGTTTTGGGTAGTACTAGAAAGTTGAGTTAAGCAAATGTCAGGGTCTGAAAGGGCCTTGATTAATGATTCTCTCATTTCTTTGGAAAGTATGAAAGCGTCATAGATGCTTAATTTTGCTGGTAATTTTCTCAAATGGGCAAATACATTATAATCCACCTTGTTGTGAAGATCATCTTTATTTTCTTAAGAAGTTTGGGGATATATTGGAGGGATGATCTTATCTGGTGTAATTATTTGTTTTTTCTTTTTCTTGTGGAATTATCCTAGAAGGTAAGATTTTTCCACTTCTCAAGTTAATTTCAACTATCTCTTCAGGTTGATTATCCGATTAATTTGTTTCTGAATCTGAAGATTCCATTTTTATAGAAATCGGAATTCCTTGTAATTGAAGCGTAGCAATGTCATCTTCATTTCTGTCATTGTCAGATATTTCATTTTCATTTTCATTATTTTGGTTGTCTTTAGATTGATCATATACGATTTGAGTATTGTCTATAGGGTTAGAATTCAAATGGTCATTTTCAGAAGGATCATCCAGAATAGACAAAATGTACGCAAAACTAGGATTGTTATTATTCATGTTAAAAAGAAAGTTATACAAAGTTATTGGCTTGAGGATTTTTCGTCCTTCGGCCGACATAACTATCTTAGTATAAGAGTGAAATGAACTAGAAGGTACAAAAGGAGTTGCAGCCCCTATGTCTGGAAGACCTCTAATCTTTTCCATTTTCTTGATTTTCTTTTTCTTTTCTTTCTTGGGAGATTTTGTAACTTGGTATTTAGCGAAGATCTCTTCAGAAATTCTATCCTTGTTTTTAAGATTAAGTTCCTCTATCGAATTCATATTGACTGATCCATTTTCAGGTTCTTTCAAGTATTCTTTCTGGATGACTATATTTCCAACTTCGAAATTATGCTCTAACCAGTCTTTGAAGACAAAACATTCTTCAATTTTATGTCCGAGCATCCTGTGATAAGGACAATAATTAGGATTGTCCTTCATGTCAATTTCTGCTGGCCTCTTAGCTTCTGGTAGCTTAAATTCAAGTATTTTAAGCAAGCTACGAAATATTTTGCTTGACGGCTTCGTTTTAAATGAATATACTTTATTCATTCTTTGAGCCATTGTTTTCTTTTTCGGTTGATATCGGGATTATTTGTTGAAGTTTTAATTAAGGTGATGTTTGTGATGTCGAAGGATTTTGTCGTTGCTTCTTTTGCTCTAGTTGGATTTTCATGACTTGTTTGCCTTTTTCTCGCAATATTACTGTGTTTCTTTTCAAAAGTTTTGATAGTTTTTGTCTTTTCGGTTTTCTCCATTACACTCATTTCGCTTAACCTCTTGTTGAAGATTAGCGACTTTTACCGAGTAATTTTTCAAAAGTTTTTATCGTAAATCCTTTAAGCATAAAAGCTATAGGACCATGGATATTTTTGAGCAGTATTCCAACAGCATGTTGTTCTTGTAACTGTGGCTCACATTTCATGTTGAGATTTCTCCAGCGTAAAATATAATCTACCAAGGTTTCTCCTGGTTTTTATTTCTCTACCACCAAATCACCAACAGTGGTATGATGTTGTGCTCCTGCAAAGCGTTGAAAAAAAAGGCTTTCAAGCTCTATAAAGGTTTTGACAGATCCATTAGGAAGTTCTGCATACCAGTCGAAGGAAACTCCCGTGAGACTATTAACAAATTGTCGAAATAGGAGAGCATCATTTCCTCCAGCATTACAACAGCTTGCTCTAAAATGTGCCAGATGTTGTCGGGGATTTCTTGTTCCATTGAACATTTTAAAGGCAGGAGGAACAAAATCCTTTGGATATTGAACAAAATCATATTCCTCTGGGTATGGCCTACCCTTTGGAGTTAATGCTCCAGCTTTTGCCTGAGCCATCGTTTCTTTAATTTTCTGCTCCACTATTTTTGTAATTTCCTTTTCTGGAGTTTCATTATGAGGAGAATTCTTTCTCTTTCGAGTGCTTTCCTCGACATCCATCAGTTCTTCTCTACTTTCAAGGATGTGAATAGCCTCCGGTCTAATGATTTCAATAGCTGGAGAAGGGTCCGCTGGTGGTTTTTGCAAAGTCACTACTCGTACTTCCATTCTTTGTTCAAGACGACTTATTTGTTCATCTCGTTGTCTTATCACTTCTCGCAATTCCTCTTCATTTGATTCTCGTGCTAAGGAAGTAGATTGGGTTTCTACCATGTTAACACTGTCAACATTCTCATTGGAACTGTCAGAAGTATTTTTCCTTTCTTGTCCTGAAAGTTGTTTAATATCTTCTTTTAGTTTCTTTAATCTTTCCTAAAATGATTTTGTAGAATGCTTTCTGCTAATCTCTTCTTATGAACTATTTGACGGAGTGTTGGTGGTATTAGAATTCCTTTCAGGTGATTTTCGCCTCCATACATAATTTTTAAGTATAGGGCGGGAACTCTCAGGTGGTGTATCATATCCGGTATAAGGACATTTTGCTTTTTGTAGCATCTGGACCAAGTCCGTCATTTTAGCAGTTGTATCTTCTGCTTCTGGCATTAATTTGCCATATCGAGTTTGGTCATTAATGACCACTACATCTTTTATTCTAGGGCCCAATCGAAATTTAACTGGCACTCGAACACAATGTTTATCAGTTGGGAATTGATAATTAGTTTCTTGATGATCAGAATTTTCCATTGCTAAAATTCTCCTTTTCATGGTGTTGGAGACCGCACAACCCATTTTATCTAATAACTTAGATAATGAACATTTTTCTTTTCGTGCTAATCTCTTAAACACCGAATGTACTAAGACAAAATGGAGGAGATCTTTTAGGTTGAAAAGAATTGTCAGTGTATTCAACAGGAATTTGAATATATTGATTTTCTTCTAAGAATGAAGAGTTTCCAAAAATATTCTGTTGAAATTCAGGTGTTTCAAAATTATTATTTTCATTCCACCTTTTCTTTCTTTTAAATGAAGGATTTCTACGAACGTTCCTCGAAGAAGATCCGATTTCATACATAGATGATGGTGGAACATCATCTTCCTCGTAAACTAGTTTTCCTTTCTTATCACTTTGTCTTTTCATTTCTTCAAAGATATAAGGTTCTTCAGGTGTATATTCAGGTAAATTGTTTGTAAAATTCAGAAAGTCTTCATAAGGTTGCAAGTCAAATTCTTGAAAAGATTGAGTATCAGTTTGATATGGATTATCTAATATGAATTCCGTTTCACTAAATAATCCATAATCATTGTGATAAAAAGGAGGATTTTCCTTTATTGGTATGTCAAAATCTTGAAAGTAAGAAAAGATCGAATTCGGAGAATCCATTGCGATTTTTCTGTAATTTCAAGAAAAGTGAATATTATTGACTTATTTATAAACTGGGAACTTTTTATTTTGGAATGAAAGGGTCAACCTTTTGACCTAAAAGTCAACTTTGGTCAAATTGGTCAAACCAGACCTAATGACCTACCATGTTGACCCCACAAATCAACCTTATGACCTAAAAAGTCAACTTTATTCAAATTGGTCAAACCAGACCTAATGACCCACCCTGTTAACCCTATAGGTCAACCTTTTGACCTAAAAAGTCAATTGTGGTCAAATTGGTCAAACCAAACCCAATGACTAATCCTGTTGAACCATAGGCCAACCATTTCACCCAATGACACATTTAAAACCTCACAATGACAAAATCACAAATACTGGACATTTTAAAATTAAATTGATCAATTTGGGCTGACTTGGGTCAACCCAAGTCAAAATTGTTCAACACCTATCTATTTTGATTAAAATAAATAAAAATGAAATAAAAACAACAAAATTAATCAATAATTAATTTCAAAATTATTTTGATTAATTAAAATGATTAATGACTTAATTTTTAATATTTTAATTAAATGACATAATTAATTAAAATGAAAATTAAATTAAAATCATAAAATGACAAAAATGATAAAATTAATCAATTAATTAAATTGAAATTATTTTCAATTAATAATTTGATTAATAAAATATTTTCCAATAATTTTAATTGATAAAATAATTGATTAAAATGGGAATTTAAAAAGAAATGAAATGACATATAACCTTCTCATAATTAATTGGGCTAAATTCATCTTAAGGCTTAATTAACACATTATTAAGCCCACATTAAGAACACATAGCCATGGGTTAATACCCATCATGATGCATGGGGTGAGGTGTCAGTCTCTCCTTCACCCTAAGCCTCATTTAGCCATGAGGTGGTCGGCCAACATGAGGCCTCACCTCCCACCTCCCAAGCCACCCAATGGAAGGAAAACCATGTATGAAACCCCCCCCCCTTACCATGGTTAGAAGCAATGATGAGGGGTGAGCTTGTGTGTCACCATTTGTCAAGCATAAGAAATGAGGTGTAAGCTCCCTAAGAAGAGTAGAGGCAGCTCACCATGCACCTCTTACATGAGCCAATGGGTGAGAGACAAAACAATGGAGATCATCATGGAAAACTTAGGGAGAAGCATCAATGCCTATCTTCAGCCAATTCCTTCACCCAATGGGCTGATAGAGGAGGTAACTACTCCCTAGAACATCCTAAGTTAAGCCATAACCTCCCCTTGCTATAAATAGGACCCCATGGCCGAACCTAGCAAGGAGAAGAAAAAATTTGGGAGAACTATAGAGCTGCCTAAATCCACTCGCTCCCAACATAAAAAGTCTTCCTAAGAGTCCCAAGCAATCTTTTAGGATCAAATCCAAGCCATAGTTTGAGCCTATTTGAGCCAATTTGACCAAATTTCAAAAACAACCCCAAATTAGGTACTTCTTCAAAATTCCTCCCCAAGCCCGACTTCTGGATCAAATTGTTGTAGTAATAACCTTCTATTGGAGTCCTAGAAGGCACCCATAAGGTCTGATATAGCTTGATTTGCTTGTGGCAAAGGTATGGAATTTTTCATTACAAAATAAATCATATTTTTGACATATCATGTGTTATACTAGTCCAGAAGTGTATCATCGCCATATGGATGGATATTTCTCATCCAGATGATCATTTTAAAAAAAAAATGACTCAATTTCATCAAGAAATGA
Source organism: Papilionanthe hookeriana x Papilionanthe teres (assembly GCA_022702705.1). Taxonomy (NCBI): domain Eukaryota; kingdom Viridiplantae; phylum Streptophyta; class Magnoliopsida; order Asparagales; family Orchidaceae; genus Papilionanthe; species Papilionanthe hookeriana x Papilionanthe teres. The sequence continues at coordinate 113,807,973 of CM040431.1, forward strand.
GTGAGATATTGATGTTTAAAGTTTAATGGTTTGAAATAATTCGGATTTTTATCCGAATTATCTCGGCCGTTCGATCTCGCGCCTTAGGGATGCACGGCGCGGATGATTCCCTGTGGTGTCCGCTGTTCGGCTGCCCGCAGAGAATCCTCCCGCTCTTTCGATGCATACGAGGACACGCGTCGAAAGGCGGTGAGTTTGGCAGCGCGATATTAAAAAAAAAGAAAAAATCCATTAAATCCTTAAAAACTTCAAAAATTAATATCTTTTTATCTAGAGGTCACAAAAATAAAATAAAAATACCTCTGGAAAGCTTTTGAAGAGGAGAAAATTATGAGACCAAAATCATAATTTTATTCTCAGTATTTAATTTTTAATTAATTAAATTCTCTCTGGAGTATTTTAATTATTAAAAATTATTTATAAATAAAAAAATTATTAAACTTGGAGGCATTTATCTTTATGTTCTTAGGGACCTTCCATAATTTTTCCAAGGACAGACAACATGCCTAGGATACTTTTCTTTAATTTCAAGTTTCTTTACAATTATTTCAAATAATAATTATAAAAACTGAAAATTATGGAAAATAAAAATGCAAATGGCTAGAAATGATAGGGCAACAGACAATAACCCTAAGAAAATTATTTCTCAGTCATAGAAATCATTTTGAATGGTATTTTGAAATTTAGGGTTAAAATCCTTTATTAATTAAATAATTTTAATCCTAAAAATAACCCTTTATGAATTTAACCTATTTTCATCAACAATCAAAGTTTGAAAATGGTTCTAGTCTATGATAGACTAGTGAGAAATTTCACTTAAGTCCAAAATGACCAAATTAGACTTAACTAAATTTAAAAAATAATTAAACTCATTAAACCTTACTTAAATTAGGTTTAATATAAAAATTAAATCTTAATTCAGTTGAAAGACATATTAAACTTAATTTATCAAAATTAAACTTATTAATTAAGTTTAAAAACATAATAAACTTAACTAACTCATTAAACCTTACTTAAATTAGGTTTAAAATAAAAATTAAATCTTAATTAGGTTTAAAGACATATTAAACTTAATTTATCAAAATTAAACTTATTAATTAAGTTTAAAAACATAATAAACTTAACTAACTCATTAAACCTTACTTAAATTAGGTTTGAAATAAAAATTAAATCTTAATTAAGTTTAAAGACAGATTAAACTTAATTAATAAAAATTAAACATATTAAGTTTAAAGACATAACAAACTTAATTAACTCATTAAACCTTACTTAAATTAGGTTTAATATAAAAATTAAATCTTAATTAAGTTTGAAGAAATATTAAACTTAATTAATCAAAATTAAACTTATTAATTAAGTTTAAAGACATAATAAACTTAATTAACTCATTAAACCTTACTTAAATTAGGTTTAATATAAAAATTAAATCTTAATTAAGTTTAAAGACATAATAAACTTAATTAATCAAAATTAAACTTATTAATTAAGTTTAAAGACATAATAAACTTAATTAACTCATTAAACCTTACTTAAATAAGGTTTAATATAAAAATTAAATCTTAATTAATTTTAAAGACATATTAAACTTAATTAATCAAAATTAAACTTATTAAGTTTAAAGACATAATAAACTTAATTAACTCATTAAACCTTACTTAAATTAGGTTTTATATAAAAATTAAATCTTAATTAAGTTTAAAGACATATTAAACTTAATTAATCAAAATTAAACTTATTAATTAAGTTTAAAGACATAATAAACTTAATTAATTCATTAAACCTTAATTAAATTAGGTTTAATATAAAAATCAAATCTTAATTAAAGACACATTAGAACTTAATTAATCTCCTTACACACTAATTGAACATAAACTCTAACTAGGTCTAAACCATTAGACCTAATTAAACCATTAGACCTTAACTAACTAAGGTTTAATCAAACTTAAACTCTAATTAGGTCTAAACCATTAGACCTAATTAAACTATTAGACCTTAACTAACTAAGGTTTAATCAAACTTAAACCCTAATTAGGTCTAAACAATTAGACTCTAATTAAACTATTAGACCTTAACTAAATAAGGTTTAATCAAACTTAAACCCTAATTAGGTCTAAACCATTAGACCTAATTAAACCATTAGACCTTAACTAACTAAGGTTTAATCAAACTTAAACCATAATTAGGTCTAACCCATTATACCTAATTAAATCATTAAGTCTTAACTAAATTAGACTTAATCAAACTTAAACTCTAATTAAATCTACCACATTAGACATAAATAATCTATTAAACCTTAGCCAATTAAGGTTTAATCAAACTTAAACCCAAAATAAACTTAACTTAGGTTCAACAGAACATGAACCCAAGTTTAACTTTTAACATATGTTCAACACAACATGAACCCAAGTTAACCTAAACCTTAGGTTCAACCCACATTGAACCTAACTTAAACCTAACCTAACTTGAGTCCAATCTAACTTGAACTTAAGTTAACCTAAACCTTAGGTTCAACCCACATTGAACCTAACCTAAACCTAACCTAACTTGAGTCCAATCTAACTTGAACTCAAGTTAACATAAACCTTAGGTTCAACCCACATTGAACCTAACCTAAACCTAACCTACCTTGAGTCCAATCTAACTTGAACTCAAGTTAACCAAAACCTTAGGTTCAACCCACATTGAACCTAACCTAAACCTAACCTAACTTGAGTCCAATCTAACTTGAACTCAAGTTAATCTAAACCTTAGGTTCAACCCACATTGAACCTAACTTAAACCTAACCTAACTTGTGTCCAATCTAATTTGAACTCAAGTTAACCAAAACCTTAGGTTCAACCCACATTGAACCTAACCTAAACATAACCTAACTTGAGTCCAACCTAACTTGAACTCAAGTTAAACTAAACCTTAGGTTCAACCCACATTGAACCTAACTTAAACCTAACCTAACTTGAGTCCATCTAACTTGAACTCAAGTTAACCTAAACCTTAGGTTCAACCCAAATTGAACCTAACTTAAACATAACCTAACTTGAGTTCAATCTAACTTGAACTCAAGTTAATCTAAACCTTAGGTTCAACCCACATTGAACCTAACTTAACCTAAAACCTTAGGTTCAACCCATATTGAACCTAACCTAAACTGAACTAAACTTGAGTTCAACCTAACTTAAACTCAAATCAAATTTTAACTTAACCCACATTGAACTAAAATCAACTTTAAGTTTAGGTTCAACCTAACTAGAACCTAACCTAATCCAAGACAAACCTTAACTTAAGTTCAATCCATATTGAACTTAAGTCGACCTTATGTCTACGTTCAACCTGACTTGAACCTAACTTAACCTAAACTCAAAAACTTAGCTTAAGTTCAATCCATATTAAACTTAAGTCGACCTTAAGTCTAGGTTCAACCTGAATTGAACCTAACTTAACCTAAACTCAAAATTTAACTTAAGTCTAACCCAAATTAGACTTAAGTCAAACCAAACTTAGGTTCAACTTGACATGAACCTAACCCAAAAACCTAACTTAAGTCTAACCCATATTAGACTTAAGTCAAACCATACTTAGGTTCAACCTGACATGAACCTACCCCAAAAACCTAACTTAAGTCTAACCTATAATAGACTTAAGTCAAACCATACTTACGTTCAATCTGACATGAACCTAACCCAACAACCTAACTTAAGTCTTACTCATATTAGACTTAACTCAAACCATACTTAGGTTCAACCTGACATGAACCTAACCAAAAAACCTAACTTAAGTCTAACCCATAATAGACTTAAGCCAAACCATACTTAGTTTCAGCCTGACATGAACCTAACCCAAAAACTTAAGTCTAACCCATATTAGACTTAAGTCAAATTATTCCTAGGTTTAACATGACATGAACCTAAGTCTAACCTAAACCTTAGGTTCAACCAACATTGAACCTCACTTAAACCTAACCTAACTTGAGTCCAATCTAGCTTGAACTCAAGTTAACCTAAACCTTAGGTTCAACCCACATTGAACCTAACTTAAACCTAACCTAACTTGAGTCCAATCTAACTTGAACTCAAACTAACCTAAACATTAGGTTCAACCCACATTGAACCTAACTTAAACCTAACCTAACTTGAGTACAATCTAACTTGAACTCAAGTTAACCTAAACCTTAGGTTCAACCCACATTGAACCTAACTTAGACCTAACCTAACTTGAGTCCAATCTATCTTGAACTCAAGTTAACCTAAACCTTAGGTTCAACCCACATTGAACCTAACTTAAACCTAACATAACTTGAGTCCAATCTAACTTGAACTCAAATTAACCTAAACCTTAGGTTCAACTCATATTGAACCTAACCTAAACTGAACTAAACTTGAGTTCAATCCAACTGGAACCTAATCCAAGTCAAACCTTAACTTAGGTTCAACTCAATTTTAACTTAAATCAACCTTAAGTCTAGATTCAACCTGACTTGAACCTAACTCAATCTAAACTGAAAAATTTAACTTAAGTCTAACCCATATTAGACTCAAGTCAAACCAAGCTTAGGTCCAACCTGACATGAACCTAACCTAAAAACCTAACTTAAGTCTAACCCATATTAGATTTAAGTCAAACCATACTTAGGTTTAACTCGATATAAACCTAAGTCTAACCTAAGCCTTAGGCTCAGCCTAACTTGAAGCTAAACTAAAACCCGACTTAAGTTGAATCCTAAGTCTAGGTTTAACTTTAAATAGACCTAATTAAAACTTAAGTCTTATCTAAAAGGGACTTAGATGGTCTGCAAATCTAATTGAGTCTAATTTATTAGACTTGATTAACCTTTAAGTCCTATTTAAACAAGACTTAAAACTTAATTAAATCTATTCTGAACCAAACCTTTTAACTTAAATTCAGACAGACATGAACTCAAGTTAAATCAACATTAAATCTAACTTAGGTTCAATCAGACATGAACCCAAGTTAATTCAATTAATATTGAATCTAATTCAAACCTTTTAACTTAAGTTCAAACAGACATGAACACAGGTTAAATAGATTCAATCAACATTGAATCTAACTTAGGTTCAACCAGACATGAACCCAAGTTAATTCAATCAATATTAAATCTAATTTCAAACCTTTTTAACTTAGAGTTCAGACAGACATGAACTCAAGTTAATTCAGATTTTAAGATCAAGATATAAACTCAACATTTTAAGCCAAAACTGACATAATCAACAAAAAAATAGACATTTCAAAATAATTAGACATAAACTGACATCCAGGACATATCCAAATATTCTGTGATGATTCTAATAATGTTTTCTTTGCAAGGTGAAAACAAGAAATTTCGATTAGATTTTCTTTAAATATTATATGATGTACAAACTCTGTTTTGCAGGACGAGATTCTAGGCGAAATCAAAAAAAAAACCAAAACTTTTAGGTTAGACATATAACCTGAAACTTTTGACAACAAAAACAAAACCAAAACTTTTAGGTTAGATGTATAACCTGAAACTTTTGACAACAAAAACAAAACCAAAACTCTTTAGGTTAGACATATAACCTGAAACTTTTTCAACAAATCAACAACATTGAAAACAAAACCAGAACCTTTAGGTTAGACATAATACCTAAAGTATTCAATAACATGATATAACGACATTCGGGAGTGATAGTGGGTACATCTCTCCTTAAAATAAATTCTGAGAAAACAAATGATTAACATTAATCAGAAGTTTTCTTAAACAATTGAATATTTTTTAAGATGTAATTAACTATAGAGGCTTACCTCTATACGAGATCTAAAAGAACCCGAAATAGAAATCTCTGGTTTACCATGATTTTCTTAATATGAAAATTCTAGAATATGTTATTCTAGAATATCCTCATATAAGAATTATCATAAACATCCTTTTCTACTATTAGTCCTAAAAATTCTCTAAATCCTTTGAGGGATTTATATGAATAAAACTAGGCTAATATTAGATGGAGACTCCTTGACATTGACATGATACGAAAACTGGCGGCGAAGACACCCCCACCGACACACAACAAGCGATCTTTTAAATATTTTCCAACCTCCACCAGGAGACTTACAATATTTCTTAATACATGAAGTTGGCATTCACGAAGACGCTGCCTAATACGCTCCTTCGAAGAGAACAATACTTTCAAGAGAATTTATGACAAGTAAAGCCAAAGATTTAAATGAACTACGAAAAAGGGACCATACGGCTCTTGTTCAACAATCACCCACCATTTCTTCATAACGAGTTGGTGGAGGTTCTTTTAGCCCACACATTTGAGGTCGAGATCGAGGACGTTGTCAAGGAAGAACTCACCAGATTGTTGAACAGATGAAGCCGACGATTAGTAGTGAAGTAGAGGAAGCTCTAAAGAAGATGAAGAAAAATGATGATAAGTCAGAAGAATCCTCAGTTGGAGATTTCTACGGATGACAAAAAAAGGGATGAATATGAATCAATGTATGATCAGATTAATCATTATGTTTAAGCCATGACCCTAACTCCGATCCACCCTCAAAAGATCGAGAGTATAGAAGTCAATGAAGTCCATAGTGATGGTTTTAAACCGATCAAGTTTTATAAAGCTTCTCCTTCTACTTCTGAACCTTGTGTAACTCTCGAAGAAAATAACTATAATGAATTAATGAAATTACCTTTTGGTTACTTTTCACCTTGTGTACAAAAGTTAATTCAACTAGGATATATGCTAAAGAAAATTTCAAAACATAAGTTACAATCATTTGAAAAATTATGGAACACCAAAGGAAAGAAACTCAACTCGAACGAAGGTCTTGGGTTCAGTACGATTGGACTTGTCGATGACTCAGGATTTTGAATGGTTGTTACTAGTTAGCTAGAAAATGATTGCCTAAACATCCATGATGAATACAAAGATTAACCAACAGAAGAGGCTCCGCTGAAGATCGAAGAACAAATTAAGTCAACAATCGACGAATTAAAAGATAACAATCTCGGGACCAAGGAGCAACCCCGACCTACTTTCATAAGTTCATTGCTCAACGAAGAAGAGGTTACAGACTTGGTCAAGTTACTGTCAAAATTCAAAGATTGCTTCGCTTGGAGCTATCATGAAATGCCTGGACTATCTCCAAAGGATGCAGTTCACCGACTAGAAGTGGAACAAAATATGACTCCAGTAAAGCAAGCTCCCAGAAGAACGTGCCTCGAAATAGAACAGCAAGTTACGACAGAAATAAATAAATTAATAAATGCTAACTTTGTCTGAGAAGAACAAAATCCGATAAGGTTAGCCAATGTCATGCCAATAAAGAAGAAGAATGGACAAATCTGAGTGTGTGTCAACTTCAAAGTTTTCAATAAGGCAGGTCCGAAAGATGAATTCTTGTTGCCGATACCAGAACTGATGGTGGATATTGAGTCATCACATGAAATTTTCTCCTTCATTGACAGATCATCGAGTTACAATCAAATCAAGATGGAGCCAAAAGCTGCGATTCTTACAGCATTCAGAACTACGATCGGGATTTACTGCTACACTATGATGTCTTTTGCTTTGAAGAACGCAGGAGAAACTTACCAAAGAACAGTGATAAAGATCATTGATGACCTCATTAATAACCAAGTGGAATGTTACGTGGATGATTTGGTCATCAAGAGCAATGTAAAGGAAAATCACCTAAATGATTTGAGGATCATATTTGAACAATTATGACAATACACTCTAAAGATGAATCCCTTAAAGTGCGCTTTCGGCGTCACCTTCATGAAATTTCTAGGATTCTTTGTCCCTCTTCAGGGAATCGAAATTGACCTAGAAAAGATTAAAGCGATTTTAGAAATGCCTTCTCTCAGAACCTTGAAACAATTACGATCTTTTTAAGGAAAATTGGCATATCTAAGATGCTTCATATCTAATATGTTAGGAATGTTTCCACCCTTTTCGAACCTAATTCGAAAGGATGTCACATTCATTTGGGGAGAGTCGTGTCAATGAGCTTTCAAAGATATTAAATGATATCTAACGACACCTCCTGCTTTAGCAGCCCCTATCTCGGGTTGACCATTGATACTTTATACTGCGGCTTTAGATGAGTCCCTCGGGGCACTACTTGCCCAACTCAATGATGAGGTTAAAGGGAACACTCTCTACTACCTGAGTCGATGTCTAATACCAGCAGAAGTAAAGTATCCTCCTATTAAGAAATATTATCTAGCTCTGGTACTTGCCGCTCAGATGCTTAGACATTACATGTTGTCTCATAAGGTCAACCTAATTTTGACAGTTAATCCATTACAATATTTGATGACTCGACCAACACTTTCTAGATGCTTAGCGAGGTGGTCGATGATATTATTGCAATTTAACATACTTCGCATTATCAAAGGGTAGATTCTCGCAGATTTTCTCACAGCACACCCACTGTCAGATGGGTCCCTACTTAATCATTAATTACCAGACGAACATATACTACAAATAGAGCAGCCCAGTGCCAGACATTGAGAAATGTACTTTGACGGAGTGTCATCAGCTCGAAGAGATAAAGGACAACAGACAGTGATACCTGACAAAGTAGGAATTTAATCTTTGTGAATCTGGATTAGGCGATCCTGAGATTCTCCTATCACTTGTCAGAGTCGTGTACCAATAATGAAGTAGAATATGAAGCTCTAATCACTGGTTTGGAATTAGTAATACTAATGGAAAAAACAGACATTGCCATTTATGGCGACAACTTGTGATTCAATAAGTGGCAGGGCAACATATAATTCTGAAAACAAGATTAGAAGAATACCACCAGTAGACAATGAAACTACTCGAGCAGATTCTGAGTGTGATATTCTATATGATTCCTCAAGTAGACAACTCCTACATGGACACTTTAGCCAAACTTGCTAAAGAATTGGCTTGTCCGCCTGAAGATTCTATATATATTACGCTACAAGTCGTCAGTTTTTATCACAAATTGTTCTTGATAGCTTGCACAGGTTTGGAACAGAAGAGATAGCGACCACTGTTCTGATGATACAGAAGATTGGCGTCAGCGATTGATAGAATATTTGCAAACTGGAAGGATACTAGAAGACAAATCAACAACGCATTAAATTCAGAAGAGAGCTCTCTCATATGCCTTAATTGACAGTGTTTTGTATGGAAGATCCTTCGATCAGATGTGGCTCAGATGCCTCAGCAGAGCAAAAGCACAAAAATTTTTCAAAGAAGTACATGCTGGATTATGTATAGCTCACCAGTCAGGACTAAAGATGAGGATGAAAATCAAAATACTAGGATACTACTGGCCGACAATAATGATGGACTGCATGGATACAACAAAGAAATGTCATTAATGCCAAGTGCACGGAGTCATCTTGCACCAACTTCTGAATGTTCTATTCCCCACGATTGCCTCATGGCCATTCGAGTGTTGGGGCACGGATATAGTGGGTCCGATAGATCCTCTATTTTTAAAAGGACACAGATTCATACTCGCAGCTACAAACTACTTCTCTAAGTGGGTAGAGGCGGTGCCGCTACGGGAAGTTACAACACAATGAGTTCAACAGTTCTTCAAGAATCAAGATGTCTACCGCTTTGGTGTGCCGGGAAGGATCATTTCGACAATGGGTCAACCTTCAAGAGCACGAAAATCAACAACTTCGTCAAAAGACATGGGATAGATTAGAGATACTCTACAATTTACTACCCTAAAAGCAAATGGCTTGGTAGAAGCCTTCAACATGACGCTCGTTAAAATTCTAAAGGAAAAGCTCGGCGACAAACAAAAGAGGATGGAACGAGAAATTGCTAGAACCTTTGTAGGCCTACAGGACAACAGTCAGAACACCAACACAGTCTACACCTTATGCACTTGCGAACGGGTCCGAGGCATTCCATCCGCTAGAAGTTCAGCTACCGTCGCTCAGGATCGCCATCACCAATCAAATTACAATAGAAGAGAATGCCAAACTTTGACTGTCATAATTAGAAAATCTCGAAGGACAAAGATTGCCTGCACAGTAGAATTTGGAACTCTACCAAGCAAAGATGATTCAAGCCCACAATAAGTTGGTCTGCCCGATGTTGTTCAAAATTTGTGACCTTGTGCCTATTCTCAAAAGGGCTATTCTTACACACTGCAAGATAGGCAGAAAATTTGATCCGACCTAGGAAGGACAATTCACGGTGGAAAAGGTTTACTCTAGAGGGTCGTACCAGCTGATAAATTCTTAAGGGGATATACCCACGTTGCCAATCAATGGACGATATCTCAAGAAGTACTACACAACATGAGGAATCTAAAGAAATATTTTCATTCCGATGTAAAATAGGGCCAGTGTCTGTGACTGGGTCCAAATATTATAATAAAATGAAGTAAAATAAAATAAAATAAATTTTCTCACAAAATAAAATATGCTTGTTGAAATTTCTAAATCTAAATCTTTTAAAATTATATTAAATAAGAAAATGGCATTAAAATAATTATGAAAATTTTTGAAATGAAAGATAATGAGTTTGTCCAAGTTCTTGTTCGTGCACAACACCACCCACTGACATTTCCCCCTGTTTACTTGTGCAGGAAGTGTCAGGTTGCGAGTTGGTGTTTTCTTCCAAATACGGCTTGGACTTTGCTTCCTGAGAAAGAAACGCACAAACGAAGACTACGGATATGAAGTCAATGAAGAAGATTGGTCGTAAAGAGACCAGACAAACATTAGGATATGGAGGTACTGGAGGGTTCGTTGACTCACTCCTCCATGCCGATAGACATGTTCAAGTCCCATCTATGATCACTACACCAGAGGGTGATCGTGTTGCTGCTTCAACTTAAAATAATAAATGCAAGTCACCGCAAGAGTCGCCACTTAGACAAGATGGAGAGGAGATAAGCTCGGGAGCTAGCCACCGTGCTGTCAGCCATTCCAGAAGATTCTTATGATCCTAAAATGAAAGAGACCGACGACAGTACACCGTACACCAATACTGAGCCAGAAGCTACAGAAGATCCCGCACTGACATTGGATTTCATGGAAGAAATCTTGATTGGGTGTATGACCTGCAACTCGAGTTTACCCAGACTGCCTTCAGTGACAGGAATATTTTCAGAGCGCCCAGATTGTCACGTTTTACAACTAGAGGAGTATGGCACATTTGAGGTGTATGCAACCTCAATGCTACTCAGGAGTCATGAATATCTTGATGTGGAGCCGTATGTACCATAGTTCGTCCTACCGTCGTCACCGCCATGAGCAGTCCCAATCTATGTGATGGCAAAAATCAGAAGAATCAGGAGGAAGGAATTTCTACACTATGAAGAAATACAAGGGAAATTTGTTAATATCATGGAAGGACTCGAGTTATACACCTAAGTATTCTAAAAAAAAGACAAAGAAGAAATTATACAGAGCCGACACTCTTCAGACATTGGGCAGTGTGGGTTGCTTGAGTCCGAGGACATATACAGAGCTGTCAAAATGGAAATGAGGGAAGGGCAGAGTCACTATTCAGTGTGGATGCTGCTATAACTTCGCTTAAGACCGTCAAGGCAATCCCTCGGGGATCTTATAGCATAATGAGGTGGATCTGATGCCACCACAGATAAAGAAGATGATAAAAAGGATGGTTGTGTGGCATATGTTGCCTGCAGACTGTATTCCTAATAGCTGCATCATAAATATCTATGAGGACGAAGACTGTATCGCCTCATATTGACCAACATAACTTTGTGAGACCCTCTACACAGTCTCTTTTAAAAGTGAAAGCAATATATTGTTTGGAGAAGAAATCTTGATTATCAGACGGGGAGAATTCTAAGGTTCTGTTGAAATCCCCCTACCAGTCAGATCAGTACTAGTATTTAAAGGAAATATAGTAGACTTAGCAAAACACTGCATCCCAGGAGTTACAAGAAAAAGGGTGTCAGTCACCTTCAGAAGAATGGATGAAGATAAAGCGTCGTTTTACTATGAGCCGGATCTAAAGTTGGAGAACCTTCGCCCTTTGTCATTGTGACGGCAGTACATGTTGAACTCATTTTTTATGAGGTCTTCTCTTCTCTCTTTAGTACTTAGGATCTAGCCTTAGGCTTTTCCTTTGACTATCTTAGAGGACTAGAGATGGAACCTACCCCTTTAGAAACTCAACCACTTCTTAACTCCCTGCAAATCCCACAAGCTTGATTGTAAACCCCTAATCACCTAGAGGGTTGAGATCAAATGTGGAGGTTTAAAGGATGAGTTCTCTATAGGACTCTTTGGCCTTAGGATCACCCTGGGTGGCCTGGTCTAGTGAGAGTTCACCTGCACACATTACACTTTCACACACATTCCAAATCCTAAAACTATTCATGCCTAGCTTAACTTTCTGACTCATGTAGATAATTCATATGGATGGACCCTAACCCCTAGACCCTTGGCTAAGAGGGTTAGAAACAACATCGTGAATGCCTCAAATGAGTCCTCTCATGGCTCCTATGGGCTTAATATGGCTTCATGGCTCAACCAAAATAATTCCATTTCACTCACACTGGCTCAATTTTCATTTTTCCAAAATTTCAATTTTTGACCCCAGGGCCCCAGACCCACCAAACCTACTAAAAGCCCTCGAAACTATCCAAAACCAACAAAATTTCCAAATCACCCAAAACTTTTCCAAAATCAACCTTGAACATTTCCCAACCATTCAAATTGATCATTTACAGCCAAAAATACCAAAATTTCCAAAAATACCCCCAATACCCTCCAAATTACCAAAATGCCCCTCTTGACCCAAAAATCCAAAAATTCAGAAAATTCGCAGAAAATTCCAAAAAATCTCAAATATTCCCAATTTCATTTTGTTCAACTACACCATGGGCCAATTTTGCCAATTTACCCCACTTTTATCAAAACCCCCAATTTAGCCCATTTTAAACCCTAATGAACCCAATGTTAAACCAAATCACCCCAATTCACCTCAATCTTTGTCCAATTCAATTCTAAACTTCAATTAAATATCCCCAACATCAATCTAGACCAAATCCACGCCCAATTTGATTGAAATTTGAATCCAATTTCATTTTTAAGCTTAAAGCCCAATTTTGACCCATAACCCAAACTTAGCCCAAACCAACCCAATTCAACTCCAATTGACCTCAAATATTTTCTAAACCTTCCATAAAATCTCCATAAACAAAACACAAACATAATTTGCCCAAAAATTGAACACAAACCTCACTTAAATTCAACCCAAACCCAAAACCCCTTAAATTGACCTAAACCTAAATCTAACCCAAATAGGCCCAAATCCCAAGATTGAACCCCAAACAAAGTTGAAAAATCTTCATAACATTCCCCTAAACATTTCTTAACATCAATATTACATAAATTTCAACATTAGCCCATCCCTAGCCTAAGTTAGCCCAATTTAGCCCACCTTAGCCCCTTTACCAAATAAACCCAAATCCAATCCAATTCAATCCCAAATCACTCCAAATTTGTTTTAAATCACTCTTGACATGTCCTTAAACAAAACCCATCATTTATTTGGCATGGTCCTTTACAATTTTTTTTTGCTCTAAAAGCCCATTTTGAAACATAAAAACCCATTCCCCTAAAACCATTTTAAAAGCCCACCTTTACCAAATTTTAAAAGCCCAAACTTCATGCTAAAGCTCATATGACACTCTATTCATCATTTCATTAATTAAAATCATCCCTAAATTCTAAATCAACAATCAAACTTTTCTAAACTAAGCCATATGACAAACCATCCAAATTTCACACCAAAATACCAAAATTCCTAAAACCTACTTCCATGAAACCAAGCCAACTTTTCCCAAGCCATATAAGAGCCAAGAAGCCATCCTTAAGCCCAATGTTGAGCCATGAAAGGTTTGACATGTGACCATACCACATTGTGTAAATGGAGGCAGCTCTTTCTAGATTCCCATAAGGTCATTAGCCTTAACCATGATTACCCTTAACCCAAAATTAATCCAAATATGTTTGGATGTGGACTTCACCACACATGTGAGCCCGACCCACCTGACCTCCTCGGCCCAAAATCGAGCCATGGGGAGGTGAACCAAGCCCAAATACATGGGTTGACCCAGACGAAGCCAAAATCACCTCTTCCCCTTTCCATTTCAATTCATCCTCTTTACACATGGCATTTGATAATTGAACTCACAAACCTCAAGCACTGATCCTCCTGATCACAATAGTGACCTGACCTTGGCCGGCCGGCCACCACAGTCGCCGGAAAACACCAGGACTAGAGGTCCAAATCAACCAAAAATTGCAATACCCCATGGCTGAGCTGCCCCACTCCAAATGGCCATTGTAGTTGTTCTTCTCCTCACTAGAGCAGCTGATCCCTGCCCCTAACTCCCCCTGAGAGGCCATGGCTATGGCTATTTAAGCCAGCCAACCCCTCTAGGCCAAAAGGTTGGTGGAAATCGACCTTCACAAAATCCCTCCAAACTCCTCACAAAGCTTCCCCTAGCCAAGAGCATTTGATCCCCACTGTCCTCCTGCCCTAATTCCCACTGATTGAGCTCAATTCTCAGGCCAAAACAGGACACTTTCAAATCCTCCACAAAATCAAATTAAACTCTCTCACACCTGCACAAGACCATGAGAAGGAGTTCCCCAATGAAATCCCCCTCCCCAGGCCACCCATTTGTTCTAGCCTCCAAAGGTTGAAATCGGGTCCGAGTGGAAATCGAGTCTAGAGCAATTCCCGAGGGCCGAGACTTCATCCGGAGCTTTCTTGGACTCGATCGAAGGTGACACAACTCTCGGATCGAAGCTTCACTTCTCCGAGCAAAGGTATGAGCTCTCTCTTCTTCCCGAGCTTCTGAACATTCTCTATTTTGATTGGGTTAACTTCATGCCACATAAACCGTATGGATATGTTCGTCTCTTCAAGACAAATCCATAGAGTATAAGAACATAAAAATCCATTGAGAATCGAGTGAGATCTTAGGGTTTTAGTGTGGACGGTCACGGGTGCACACTAGTCGTAGACGATGACCGGGAGCCGTTGGATCGCGCGTGTATCGAGCGGACGGCTCAGATGGCATCGAACCAGGAGATGGTACGTAAACCGCGGGCCCTGTGGCAGCTGACTCAGATGGGGGCACCGAATCAAAGCGCGTCGCGTGGTCTTTTAGAGCTGCCGAGGATTGCGTGGGGCCACGTGGATAAGTAGGAAAATAGGGTATTTTTCTATTTATTTAATTACCAGAAATTCAAAAATTCATAACTTTGTGTAGAAAAATCATAAAAATAAAATGAAAATACCCTCTTGCTCAGTGAACAGAGGAGAAAAATGTGGAAAAGAAATCAAGTAATTTCATTAAGCATTTTATTTTTAATGATTTATTTACTCTCTGCATTGTTTTAATTCTCCATTTGCATAAGCAATTCACCATGGCATGAGACCATGGGGCTTTTGAAGCCTCTGATTCCCTGAATTTTCCAAGGTCAGAGGCCATCCCTATGAGAAGTTATTGATTTTTCAATTGCATGTTACTGTTTTGAGTATTTTAATTCCAATAATTAGCATGTTGTGAAATAAATTCTAGGAAAATTTGGTGATGTTTCTTATGACCAGAGGAACCTAGGAAAAATAGGTTTTCAGTTAATTCACATGGAACAACCCTAATTGGCCTAAACACCCAAAATTGAACTTTAATTAATTAGGGTTAACTACACATCAAATTAACTTGAAAACAATTCTCCATTGATCTTTAGGATTAGAGGAACATCACATAAAAAATTGAAGTCAATTAGATTTGATTAGCCTCACCAAATGGGTTGATTAAACCTCTTAAGCAAAATGGATAAAATTAAATTTAAAAATTCATAACTCACAAAATACTTTTAAAAAACTCACAAAAATGGTTTTGGAGCTTCTCTGATATCAAAGGAACTTAGGAAAATTAAAATGCTAATTTTCTAAAAATTTTCATTTTTAAGCTTTTTTTAATATTTTTAATAATTAAAAAATAATAAAAATCAAAAAAATAATAAAAATCATAAAAAATATTAAAATTCATAAAAATGTCACATTTTAACTCCAAATAACTTAGGAATAAACCAAAATATTTTCCTAAGTCTCTATGATAAGATATTGAGTTTTAAAAGCCTAAAACAATTTTTTGAATTAAAAATGAATTTCCAAATATTTTCACTAAATTAATTCTAATAGATCAAAGAAAAATCAGAAAAATATAAATTTTTGTTCTCTGACTTCCTTGATATCAGAGAGAATTTTGAAAAATATAAAACCTATTTATCAACTTTAATTTTATTTTAAAATTAATTAATACCTCAAAATTCAAAATAATTCTAATAAATAAAATATAATTCAAAAAATCACCAAAATTGGTCCAAATGGTCCTCTGGTCATTAGGAACATCCCATAATTTTCTTAAGGATAGAAACATTTCTTTGGTCATGTTATTGAATTTTCCTTGAAAATTTTCCATTAAAAATAATTACATAAATAAATTAAATACAAAAAAATCACATTTTCTCCTCTAATGTCTTAATTGACATGTGAGTGAGGTTACATAAAATTTTCAATTTCATTTGAGCTTAGTTTAGTGAGTTATAGAATTATTAAGCTTGATGGGCAAAAGGGTAATTAAAAAATTTCAACCCTTAATTAAAATTTTAGGATTAATCAAAAAGGGAAGGGTAAAATATTTGATCCTAAACTGATTTTGTATGATTGAAACTTAAATGATTGAGGGTAGAAACCTACTAACCATTTCAAATATAATTAAAATAAAACTTTAATTAATTAATTAATTGAAATTTTGGAAGAATAATAGAAATTGGAATTATTAAAGTAGGGATATTATTAAGAGGATATTTATTCTTTAATTTAAAATCCCCTAAATAAATCACTTCAAAAATACTTAATTCTTAATTAAAAAATTAAAATAATAATCCAAATTAATTATTAAAACTAAAATTAAACTAAAATTAAATTAAAATTAAATTTTAACTAAATTAAAAAAAAATTAAATTAAAATTAAATTAAAATTAAACTAAACTAAATTAAACTAAATTAAAATTAAATTAAAATTAAATTAAAATTAAAATTAAATTAAATTAAAATTAAATTAAATTAAAAATAAATTAAATTAAAATTAAATTAAAATTAAAATTAAATTAAATTAAATAAAATAAAATAAAATTAAATTAAAATTAAAATTAAATTAAATTAATTTAAATTAAAATTAAAATTAAGTTAAATTAAATTAAATTAAATTTAAATTTAAATTAAATTAAATTAAACCAAATTAAATTAAAATTAAAATCAAATCAAATTAAATTAAAATTAAAATTAACTAAATTAATATTAAATTGAATTAAATTAAATCAAAATCATTTAACAACAAACCTAAATGAATTCATTAAGAATTAAATCTAAAATAACTTGAACACTATTCCAAGCTTAAACTTTTTTTATATAATTATGTCAAAATTGAAATTAAATCATTAAGTTTAAATCATTTAAATACCTAATAAATTGATTTGCCCTTTAAAGCTCTTATTATTATAACTCTTAAATGAAGTATCAAGTGAAGTGTTACTTCACTTATAGGATATTCAAATGTCCTAGTTCACTGAGCAAGAGATAAAGTTTAACTAAACCCCTGAATGATTAATTCACCTGTGCAACTAAATTTACTTGGACTCAAAACAATCCCAGAAATATTGAAAAGATGTTTAGATCTCGTCCTAAAAACTTCCTCAACATGACGGGATGTTTTAGAAGAACAATTGAATCTAGTTGTTCTTTGATGAAGAAAATCATCCTTAAACCAAACCAAGAACTTAGACGTCATAGGAGATGACTAGTTATAGGATTAGGAATTTGGTAGACAACCAAAACCCTTCCCTTAGCTTTACCTAGGTATCTTTTGAAATATTTAAATGCCTAAACATGTATTTTAAGTGCAGCTTGGGATGACAGGAAGACCCTCTAGGTACGCTTTTATTTTATTACAATTTACTTTGTTGCAATTTACTTACATGCATTGTACTTTACTTTTTCTTGCATGATAAATAAAACTGTTGCATGAAGACCAAAACCTTTAGGATAGTCCCTAAACTGAAACCAAAACTAAACTAAAAGTCATCACAAGATAAAATTCACCGCCACAACATTCTAAAACATAAAACAACTCAAAATTTAATCACAAACAGAACAACAAAACTACAATTGCAACTAAATTAAAACATCTCGTTGAATGATCGGGAATACCTCGGATGATGTAACCCACGTGTTGCTAACGGGATTTCCCATGATCTAAATGAAAGTGTGGAACTAATTAAGTTGAGTTTAGCAAATTCATATGGACTAAGTGAATTCAATTAAAATAACGGTGCCAGGATGACGGAACCGTGGGATCTTAATCGGTTCTGTTTAATCAACTTTTACATTTGTTTTAATTAAAACACTAAAGACACATGAATTTTAAGATTTTCTCTAAACCAAAACACTTCTCTCATCTCCTAATTTATGACTTCTAAAACTAAACCTCTACGACAACAAAGGAGCTTTGAGCATAGCGGGCAGCACGACCATCGTGATCAGCAAAACTTGAGTCTACTTCAGTAAAACCTTTCCTAGTATTAAATAACCAAGCCATAGGATTTCGAGGTAGTTTTCCTAGTGCAACATTAATCCTCAACCTTTTGTTAGGCATTCGCATAATCATATTATGCAAATTAAGTCCTAACAGGTCTTAGGATTTCGAGGTAGTCATTTGGTACAACATAAACCCTCACATCCTCAAGGCTGTTTGTATGATCATGTCATACGAATATAAGTCCTAAATAATTAAAATTGGCAGGATCAAAATACTAAATAATTCTTCCTAAATTGAAGCCAAACAATAGGATAGTCGGGAAGTTGCCAAGATTCCTCTTGGATCCTCAACTTCCCCTACTCCTCTCCCTTTGGACTCCTGAAATTAATTGTTCCAAATTTGATCCATTCCCTATTGAAATTCCAAAATTCAATCCTTTTGAAAACCTTAAACTTTGAAATTCTTGAGAGCAAAACCACTAATCATTATCGAGAGTTTTCTTAAATGATTCCCGTCATTTAAGATGTAATTAAATATAGGGGCTTGCCCTTATAGGGAACTTTAAGAACCCAGGTAATATAAACCCTGCTTAATTCCTTTGTATTAAGCAGGGGAACTTATCGGCTTATAAAATTGGTTCGCAGACCAAATGGATGTCACAAATCTTCTAGTTTATTTAATCGAGCCCCATCATCATGCAGTGTGTCTATTCTTCGGGATAGATACACGGTTTGTGGTGCGATGCTCGTTTATATAAACTATTTTGAGAGGTGAGATCGGTTTGATTTCATATCTTAAAATTTTTAAACTTAAATTTTTTTTTAAAATCAAATGCTACTTTCCAAATTATATATATTTAAATTAAATTTAAAATTTAAAATTCGCCGACAATTTCTGTAGGTGACCCCATTTTTAAAATATAACACATAACCTAAAAATATGCCGACAGTACCTTCGAGTGTTCACAAGGGGACTTTTGTTCCCGAGCGTAACCTTGGCAGGTTGGCTTATCCCCCCAGCAGTCTTAAGCAGCAGAAATCCACTACCTCGTACAACGGGTCATGACAGTTGTTGTGACTACTTTTGCAGTAGCTAGATGATATGATATGTAACCTCTGTTCAGTTTTGTACACAAGATCTACTTTTGGATGCTTGTTAGCATATCATCAGTTTTATTACTTTCAGCAAAATTACTGAAGATTTCTATTTTCAGAAAGCTTTCTTTTCAGTGTGACAGTCGAAAGTCGTAGAACCATGTAGTTGTTCTAAAATACGAAGGACAAAAGAATGATGAAGAAGAAAATGATAAAATGATAACAAAATAAAATTTAAATTGAAATGAACTCGAAACTTAAGTCAAAAAACAAACAAATGATAATACTCTCTCTCACGAGATTCTGAGTCCTTGCACTCATTTTCGAATCGTTAGATTTTGCGGGAACTCCGCAAAATTTGGCACTTTTCACATAACGCCACTTTTCACAAATTCAAAATATCGTGAAATTCTGCAAATCTTGCAATGGCTGCCGATCTAGGCCGAATTGCACTAAATTTGCCTTCTTTGAAATTCAATACTGAGTTGTACCAAATTCTCCTTAAATGAAATTCTAGGATCAGTACCTGAGTCCTAAGTCCCTCCTGTTACCCCTTGGGTCGGATATGAGTCCTTGTGCTTTCCTCCTCGAGATTCCTTAAAATTCCTTAATTTTCTATTTCCTATAGAAGAAATTTTTCTGCCTTCCATGAAATTCCAGGAACGAAGCTTGGTCCTCTGATTCCCCCAAAATTCCCTAATTTTCCATTTTCTATCAGAGAAATTTTTCCGCCTTCCATGAAATTCTGGGAACGGAGATTAGTTATCTGATTCCCCCAAAATTCCCTAATTTTCCATTTCCTATTCGAGAAATTTTTCCACCTTCCATGAAATTCTGGGAACGGAGCTTAGTCCTATGATTCCCCCAAAATTTCCTATTTTCCATTTCCTATCCGAGAAATTTTTCCACCTTCCATGAAATTCCGGAAATGGAGCTTAGTCATCTGATTCTCCAAAATTCCCTAGTTTTCCATTTCCTAAAGGAGAAATTTTTCTACCTTCCAGGAATTTCTAAGAATGGAGCTTATTCCTCGGATTCCCCTAAAATTCCATAATATTCCATTTCCTATCTAAGAAAATTTTTTGCTTTTCATGATATTCTGGGAACGAAGCATAGTCATCTGATTCCTCCAAAATTCCCTAATTTTCCATCTCCCTTCTGATAAAAATTTTTCGCTTTCCATGAAATTTCGGGAACGTAGCTTAGTCTACCGATTCTCCCAAAATTTCCTAAATTTTCATCTTCACTTCGAGAAAATTTTTTCACTTTCAATGAAATTCCGAGAACGGAGCTTATTTGTCCGAATTTTCCAAAATTCCTTATATTTCCATCTCCCCTCCGAGGAAATTTTTTCGCTTTCCATAAAATTTTGGATCGGAGCTTAGTCCTCTAATTACCCCAATATTCCCTAATTTTCCATTCCCTGTCCGAGAAAGTCTTCCTTCTTCCATGAAATTCCAGGAACAGAGATTAGTCGTTTGATTCCCCCAAAATTTCCCACTTTTCACAAATTCAAAATATCGTGAAATTCTGCAAATCTTGCAATGGCTGCCGATCTAGGCCGAATTGCACTAAATTTGCCTTCTTTGAAATTCAATACTGAGTTGTACCAAATTCTCCTTAAATGAAATTCTAGGATCAGTACCTGAGTCCTAAGTCCCTCCTGTTACCCCTTGGGTCGGATATGAGTCCTTGTGCTTTCCTCCTCGAGATTCCTTAAAATTCCTTAATTTTCTATTTCCTATAGAAGAAATTTTTCTGCCTTCCATGAAATTCCAGGAACGAAGCTTGGTCCTCTCGATTCCCCAAAATTCCCTAATTTTCCATTTTCTATCGAGAGAAATTTTTCCGCCTTCCATGAAATTCTGGGAACGGAGATTAGTTATCTGATTCCCCCAAAATTCCCTAATTTTCCATTTCCTATTCGAGAAATTTTTCCACCTTCCATGAAATTCTGGGAACGGAGCTTAGTCCTATGATTCCCCCAAAATTTCCTATTTTCCATTTCCTATCCGAGAAAATTTTCCACCTTCCATGAAATTCGGAAATGGAGCTTAGTCATCTGATTCTCCAAAATTCCCTAGTTTTCCATTTCCTAAAGGAGAAATTTTTCTACCTTCCAGGAATTTCTAAGAATGGAGCTTATTCCTCGGATTCCCCTAAAATTCCATAATATTCCATTTCCTATCTAAGAAAATTTTTTGCTTTTCATGATATTACGGGAACGAAGCATAGTCATCTGATTCCTCCAAAATTCCCTAATTTTCCATCTCCCTTCTGATAAAAATTTTTCGCTTTCCATGAAATTTCGGGAACGTAGCTTAGTCTACCGATTCTCCCAAAATTTCCTATATTTTCATCTTGACTTCGAGAAAATTTTTTCACTTTCAATGAAATTCCGAGAACGGAGCTTATTTGTCCGAATTTTCCAAAATTCCTTATATTTCCATCTCCCCTCCGAGGAAATTTTTTCGCTTTCCATAAAATTTTGGATCGGAGCTTAGTCCTCTAATTACCCCAATATTCCCTAATTTTCCATTCCCTGTCCGAGAAAGTCTTCCTTCTTCCATGAAATTCCAGGAACAGAGATTAGTCGTTTGATTCCCCCAAAATTTCTTAATTTTTCATTTCTTATCAGAGAAACTTTTCCGCCTTCCATGAAGTTCCGGGAATTTAGCTTAGTCCTCTGATTCCCCAAAAATTCCATTATTTTCCATTTCATATCCGAGAAATTTTTCCACTTTCCAAGAAATTCTGGGAACGGAGCTTAGTCGTCAGATTCCCCAAAATTTCCTATATTTTCATCTCCCCTCTGAGAAAATTTTCCGCTTTCCATGAAATTTCGGGAACAGAGCTTAGTCGTCCTATTGCCCCAAAATTCATTATATTTCCTTCTACCGTACGAGAAATTTTTCTGCTTTCCAAGAAATTTTGGAAACTGAGCTCAGTCATCCTATTCCACCAAAATTTCTCTAATTTTCCATCTCCCCTCTGAGAAAATTTTTTCGCTTTCCATGAAATTTCGGGAATGAAACTTAGTTGTCTGATTCCCCCAAAATTCCCTATATTTTTGTCTCCCCTCCGAGAAAATTTTTCAGCCTTCCATGAATTTTCGGGAACGGAGCTTAGTCCTCCGATTCCCCCAAAATTCCCTAATTTTTCATTTCTTGTCCAAGAAATTTTTCTGCCTTCCATAAAATTCTTGGAACAGAGCTTAGTCGTCTAATTCCCCCATAATTCTCTAATTTTCCATTTCCTATCCTAGAAATTTTTATGCTTTCCAAGAAATTTTGTGAACGGAGCTTAGTCCTCTGATTCCGCCAAAATTTGCTAATTTTACATTTCCTATCAGATAAACTTTTCAGCTTTCAATTAAATTTCCAGAACGGAGCTTAGTCGTATGATTCCCCAAAAACTCTCTAATTTTCCATCTCCCCTCCGAGAAAAATTTTTGCTTTCCATGAAATTCCAGTAATGGAGCTTAGTCATCTGATTCCCACAAAAATCCCTATATTTCCATCTCCCCTCTGAGAAAATTTTTCCGCTTGTTGACCTCATTTTTTATGAGGTCTTCTCTTCTTCTCTTTAGTACTTAGGATCTAGCCTTAGGCTTTTCCTTTGACTATCTTAGAGCACTAGAATTGGGACCCACCTTCTAGAATTTCAAACCACTTCTTAACTCCCTACAAACTCCACAAACTTGACTGTAGACCCCTAATCACCTAGAGGGTTGAAATCAAATGTGGAAGTTTAAAGGATGAGTTCCTATAGGACTCTTTGGCCTTAGGACTGGCTCAGGTGGCTCTGGTCCGGTGAAGGGGCTGACTTACACACACACTACACCTATACACTACACTTTCACACACCTATACCTAACTTGACCTCCGACTCATGTAGGTGATTCACATGGATGGTCCTTAACCCCTAAGCCCTTGGCTAAGAGGGTTAGGAACAACATAGTGGATGCCTCAAATGAGTCCCTTCATGGCTCATGTGAGCTTGATGTGGCTTCATGGCTCAACCAAAATGATTTCATTCTACTCAAGTTTACCCAATCTTCAATTTTCCAAATTTTTAATTTTTGACCCCCGGGACCCTACACCCGCCTAACCTACCCAAAAACCCTTGAAATTACCCAAATTTTCCAAAATCACCTAAATTACCCACGATTCCCTAAAATCAATCCCAAACATTTCCACATCACTCAAATTGATCATCCATACCCAAAAATACCAAAAATTCCAAAAATACCTCCCAATACCCTCCAAATACCCAAAATACCCCCTTGACCCAAAAATCCAAAAATTCAGAAAATTCCCAGAAAATTCCAGAAAATCCCAAATATTCCCAATTTTATTTTGTTCAACCACACCATGGGCCAATTTTGTCAATTTACCCTACTTTTTTCAAAACCCCCAATTTGACCAATTTTAACCCTAAGTGAACCCAATGTCAAACCAAACCTATCCAATTGACCCAAATTCTGGTTCAATTCAATTCTAAACTTCAATTCAACATTCCCAACACCAATCTAGACCAAATCCAAGTCCAATTTGATTGACATTTGGATCCAATTTCACTTTTGGCCTTAAAGCCCAAGTTGGACCCATGACCCAAACATAACCCAAACTCACCCAATTCAACTCCAATTAACCCCAAATCTTTTCTAAATCTTCCTTAGCATCCCCACAAGCAAAACACTAACATGATTTGCCCAAAATTTAGACCCAAACCCCACTCAAATTCAACCCAAAGCTAAAAGGCCCAATTTTGACCTAAACCCAAACCTAACCTAAATGAGCCCAAACCCCAAAATCAAAGCCCAAACAAAGTCATAACCTCTTTGAAACACTCCCATAAACATTTCTCAACATTAATTTTACATGAATTTCAACCCTAGCCCAACATTGGCCCAAGTTAGCCCACTTTGACCTATATTGGCCCATTCACCTAAAGAGCCCAAATTCAACCCAATTCAAACCCAAATCACCCCCAATTTGCTTCAAGTCACTCATGACACATCTATGAGCTAAACCCAACAATTATTTGGCCCAAGCCTTTACCAAAATTTCATCCCAAAATCCATTTTAAAATTCAAAAGCCCACTTTCCTAAACCATCTTAAAAGCCCATCTAAAACCATTTCAAAAAAGCCCAAAATCCACCCTAAAGCCCACATGACATCTCCATTTGCCATCCACTTAATTAAAGACATTACCTAAGTCCTAAATTCATCATCAAATAATTCCAAATCAAGCCTCATGCCAAATCACCCCTAAATACCAAAATTTTTCTTAAATTCATTTCCATGAAATTGACTCCACTTTTCCCAAGCCAAAGGTGAGCCATGCAAGCCATGGACAAGCCACATGAAGCCATGGAAGGCTTAACATGTGATCAAGCCACTAATGGCAAAAGGAGGAGCCTCTTTTAAGCCCCCTTAAAAAGGTTTTAACCCTTTTAATGCTTCACCTTAATCCATGTTTAATCAAAATATTCATGGATGGTGACTTCTCCACCCTTTCCTAGCTGATCCATCTGATTTTCCCTCAGCCCAAATCAGCCATGGGGAGGTGAACCAAGCCCAAAAGGTGGGTTGACCCATTTGGACCCAAAATGAGCTCATCCCCCATTCCATTTCAATTCAACTCCTTTACACATATCCATGGCCAATTGATTGCACAAACCTCCAGCCCTGACCTCCCTGACCTTGAGGGTGACTCGACCACGGCTCCCGCCCACCACGACCGCTGGAAACCACCGGACCGAGAGCTCACATGTGAGCCCGACTTGGAATTCTCACTCGCTGAGCTGCCCCATCCCCAGTGGCCATTGGAGCTGTTCTTCTCTTGCCAAGAGCAGCTGATCCCAAGCCCTAACTCTCCCTGGGAGGCCCTCCACCCTCTCCTATTTAAACACCACCCCTCTCGGCCATGAGAGGGTGCTGAAAACAAACCATAAGGAAACTCTGGCAAAATTGTTCCAGACTACTCCCCATACACAGAGCACTTGATCCCCACTGAAATTCCCCGCCATTTCTTCTCCGCGAGCTCGATTTCGAGTTGAAATCCAAGCCCAAAACCGGGACACTTCTCCGCGGTGAGCCAATCCCCAAATTGATTGGTTCTACACCTTCACCGGACTAAGGGAAGGTGTCCACCAGCAAAAGCCCCATCTCCGAGGCCACCCGAGTTGCTCCGGCCTCCAAGCCGTGTGATCGAGTCGTGGTCGAAATCCTACCTAGGCAATTCACTGGACCGGGAGACTTCATCCGGAGCTTCGCTGGGATCCAATCGAAGGTGCAACAACCCTCGGATCGAAGCCACACTTCTCTGAGAAAAGGTATGGCCTCACTCTTCTTCCCGAGCTTCTGAACATTCTCCATTTCTATAGCGTAAATTTCATCCCACTTAAACCGTATGGATGTGTTCTTCTTCTCAAGACGAATCCATAGAGCATAAGAACATGAAAATCCATTGAGTATCGAGTGAGATCTTAGGGATTTAGTGTGGACGGCTCTCGGGTGAGGATGCTCGGGGACGATGAACGGATGCCGTCCATTCAATACACGCGCGGACGGACGGCTCAGATGGCGTCGGACCAGGAGACGGTACGAGAACCGCGGGGCCCGGGCTGTTGACTCAAGCGGCGGCGTCGAATGGGAGCGCGACGCGTGTGCGTTCGGAGCTGTCGAGGTTGACGCGGCGCCGCGTGGATAAATAGAAAATTAGGGGTATTTTCTATTTATTTAATTCCCTAAACTTCAAAAATTCATAACTTTGTGTAGAAAAATCAGAAAAATAAAATAAAAATACCCTCTTGCTCGAGTGAACGAAGAGAATAATGTGGAAAAGAAATCATTTAATTTCATCAAGTATTTTATTTTTAATAATTTATTTACTCTCTGCATATTTTTAATTCTCCATGCATGTATACAATTCACCATGGCATGAGACCATAGGGCTTTTGAAGCCTCCGAATTTGGGAACATTTCCTGAATTTTCCAAAGTCGAGGCCATCCCTATGAAAAGTTATTGATTTTTCAAATTCATGTTACTGTTTTGAGTATTTTAATTCCAATAAATAGCATATTGTGAAATAAATTCTAGGAAAATTTGGTGATGTTCCTTATGAATAGAGGACCCTAGGAAAAATAGGTTTTGAGTTAGTTCTTTTAAAACAACCCTAATTGGCTTAAACACCCAAAATAGATCTCTAATTAATTAGAGCTAACCATACATCAAATTGACTTGAAATTAATTCTCCACTGACCTTTAGGATCGGAGGAATCCGCCATAAAAATTTGAGGTCGATCGGACTTGGTTAGCCTTACTTAAATGGGTTGATTAAGCCATTTAGCCATTTTAAACTTTAAAAATTCATAACTTTCAAAATATCTTTCAAAAATTCACCAAATTGGTTTTGGAGCCTCTCTGATATCAGGGGAATTTAGGAAAATTAAAATTTCAATTTTCTAAAAAATTTAATTTTTTGTATTATTTTAATATTTTAATAATTAAAAAATAATAAAAATCATAAAAATAATAAAATTCACCAAAATGCCACATTTTGAATTTTAATCACTTAGGAACAAATCCCATATTTTTCTTAGGTCTATTTAATGAGATATTAAATTTTAAAGCCATAGGGTAATTTTAAAATTAAAAAAAAATGTATTTTCTAGCATTTTCACTAAAATAATTATAATAATTCAAAAAAAAATCAGAAAATTGCAAAATTTGATTCTCTGATTTCCTTGATATCAGAGAGATTTTTAAAAAATATAAAATTCATTTTTCAACATTTATTTTATTTTTAAATTAATTAAAACTTCAAAACTTAAAATAATTATAATAAAAATAATATAATTCAAAAAATCACCAAAATTGGTCCAAGTGGTCTGCTGGTCATTAAGAATGTCCCCTAATTTTCTTAAGGACAGAAACCTTCCCTTGGTCATGTTATTAAATTTTCCTTGGAAATCTCTATTTTCTACCAAAAATAATTACATAAATAAATTAAATACAGAAAAAATCACATTTTCTCCTCTCATGTCTTTATTGACATATGAGTGAAGTCACATAAAAATTTCAAGTTCATTTGAGTTCAATTTAGTGAGTAATGAAATTATTAAGCTTAAAAGGTAAAGTGGTAATTAAAATTTTAATCCTTAATTAAAACTTTAGGTTTAATAAAAAAAAATTAATAAGTAAAATATTTGATCTTAATCTGATTTGGATGATTGAAATCTAAATAATTAAATGGTAGAAACCCATTAAACAATTTAAAATAATTAAACCTTAATTAAATAATTGATTAAATTTGGAAGAATAATAAAATTCGAATTATTAAAATAGGGATATTATTAGGAAGAGATTTATTCTTTAATTTAAAAATCCCTAAATTAATCATCTCATTAATATTCAATTCTTAATTAAAATGATAACACAAATTCAAAATATTAAAAGACTTAATCATTAAACTAAAATTAAATTATTAAACTCTTTTAAAATTTCAATTAAAATTAAAAATAAAATTAAATTAAAAATTAAATTAAATTAAGTAAATTAAATTGAATTAAATTAAATTAAATTAAATTAAAATTAAAAGTTGAATTAAATTAAAGATTAAATTAAATTAAATTAAATCAAATCAAATTAAATTAAAATTAAATCAAATCAAATTAATTTAATTTAACACCAAATCAAACTAAATTGAATTAAATTGAATTAAATTAAATTAAAGATTAAATTAAATTAAATTAAGTTGAATTAAATATAACATCAACAAAGACAAAGAATTCAAAATAAATCTAAAGCAACTTGAACACTATTCCAAATTTAAACCCATTAACTTAAATTAAATCATTTGAACACCAATTTGCCCTCGAGAGCTTTAGTTATCATAACTCCTAAACAGGATATTAAATGAAATGTTACTTCACTCATAGGATATTCAAATGTCCTAGTTCACTGAGCAAGATAACAAAACTTGAATCCCCGGACGATTAATTCATTTGGACTTAAAACAATCCTAGAAATATTGAAAAGATGTTTAAGATTCTTCTTAAGCACTTCCTCGATATAATAGGATGTTTATAAGAAAAATTGAATTTAATTGTTCTTTGATGAAGAAAATCGTCTTCAAACCAAAACACAAGGAACCTAGACGTCATAGGAAATGACTAGCTATAGGATTAGTAACTTGGTAGAAAACCATAACCCTTACCTTAGCTTTACCTAGGAACTTGCTTAAATATTCTAATTGTGTTTTAAGTGCAGCTTGGAATGACGGGAAGACCCTCCAGGTACGCTTTTATTTTATTGCAATTTACTTTCTTACAATTTACATTATTGCAATTTATTTAACTGCATTGCACTTACTTTTCTTGCATGATAAACAATTGTTGCATGAAAACCCACACCTTTAGGATAGTCCCTAAAACTGAAACCAAAACTAAGTTAAAACCCTTTGCAAGATAAAATTCACCGCCACAACATTTTAAAATATAAAACAACTCAAAATTTAATCACAAACAAAACACAAAACTACAATTACAATTAAATTAAAATGTCCTGTTGGATGATCGGGAATACCTCGGATGATGTAACCTACGTGTTGCTAACGAGATTTCCCACGGTCTAAATGAAAGTGTGGAACTCATTCAGTTGAGTTTAGCAAATTCATCCGGACTAAGTGAATCCGATAAAAATAATGATGCCGGAAGGATGGAACCAGTGGGATCTTAACCGGTGTCGTTATAATCAACTTTAAGATTTGTTTTAATTAAAACGTAAAAAACACTTGGAAATTAAGATTTTTCTCTAAACCAAAACACTTTCCTCATCTCCTGATTTATGACTTCTATAACTAAACCTCTGCAACAACAAGGAGTTCGGAGCACGGTGGGCGGCATGGCCATCTTCGTCGAAGAAACAACTCTACATCGCGCTAAACATTCCTAGAATTAAACAATAAAGCTATAGGACTTCGAGGTAGTTTGCACTAGTGCAACATAAATCCTCAACCTTTTGTTAGGCATTTGCATTGCAAATTAAGCCCTAACCGGTCTTAGGATTCCGAGGTAGTCGTTCGGTACGACATAAACCCTCATAACATCAAGGCCATTTGTATGATTCTGTCATATAAATATAAGTCCTAATTAATTAAAATTGGCAAGATTGAAATACTAAATAAACATTAGGACTTTCCTAAATCCAAGCCAAACAATAGGATAGTCGGGAAATTACCGAAGTTCACTTCGAATCCGTAATTTCTCCTACCTTTCGTCCTTTGAATTCCCAAAACAAAATGTTCCAAACTTGATCCATTACCTTTTGAAATTTCAAAAATTCAATCCTTTCGAGAACTTAAACTTTGAAATTCTTGAGAGCGAGAACTACGATTATTATCGAGAGTTTTCTTAGGTGATTCCCGTCACTTAAGATGTAATTAACTATAGGGACTTGCCCTTATAGGGAATTTTAAAGAACCCGAGTAATATAAACCCTGTTTAATGCTTTCATATTAAGCGGGGAATTTGTCGGCTTATAAAATTGGTTCGCAGACCAAACGGATGTCACAAAACTTCTAGTTTATTTAATCGAGCCCCACCATCAAGCAGTGTGTCTATCCATAGGGATAGATACACGGTTCGTGGTGCTATGCTAGTTTATATAAACTATTTGGGATGTGAGATCAGTTTGATTTCATATCTTAAAATCTTCAAATTTAAAATTATTTTCAAAAATCAAATACTACTTTTCAAATTATTTATTTACATTAAATTAAAAAATTCGCCGCACAATTTCTGTAGGCGACCCCTTTTCAAAATAAAACACAACCTAAAAATGTGCCGACAAATTTCTGGCGACTCCGCTAGGGAAAATTCCTCTCTCCATTATAATCAGATAATTCTGCTTTCAAAAATCGGTAGTGCATCCATGTCCTTAATGGATCAAGCTACCCTTCTTTCCGTTGGAATACTATGTTCATTTCTACCGTGAACAAGTATAGCCAACATTCTCTCGGATTTAGGAGCCATCTGTTTAGACACCCCTAAACGGAGAGGTTCCGAGATCCTTTTACCTCATTTCCGAGGCGGGGTGGGCCCCCGATAGGTGTTATTTTAGGAGTGATCCTTCGAGTCGAGAAGTCTTGCATAAGACCTTCTTTTCCTTTCCAACTCCGAATCGGATTCCTTACCTTCTCTACACCTTTGAACATTTCGTTCTAAATAAACAAATCCTTTAATAAATGATTCTTTTAATAAATGATTCCTTCTTATAAATACATGAACAAGAATGAGTTCGGACTCTTTTCAATTCCTTTCTTTTCGTCCTAAAGAAAAGAAGCATAACTTGAGACTGACAACCAGAATCTACCCTGCAGAAATGGAAGCCCCAAAGCTGATTTTCTCCTTCACCAATGGACTGGACTTTGCTGTCTATAAGGATGAGCTGCCCGACAATGGGATCATCCGATTTGGACAAGGATTTGAAAACACGAATGTCAAGATCACCGACGTTTCCCTCTTTGCACTGACGAACAAGGTATCTGAAGCTAAGAAGCCGCTGATTGAGTTCAACCTTAGGTCGACTCAAGAGTTTCCTCCCCTGCAAAAGATCCCGACTGAGAGGAATACTGCTGTCCGCAGGAGAACTGTCCTTACTTCCCCCACTGGTCTAGTTGTTTCTGCACCTACCCCGACTTCACGCAAATTAAAGGGGAAGGAAATCCGGAATTATGGTAAACCCGTTACCGTGGAGGGTACGAGATCTTCTCGTGAGACCTTCGTTTTCAAAATCGGGTCCAGTCTCGAGAATTCCATCACCGACGAGGACCCAAAGAAGAAACGAAGTAGAAGGATCGCTAGAGAAGCTGTCGAAATTGCTTTCTGGAGGAAATCCTGAAGCCGCCCGAATATACACCGCTGCCTGAATACATACCACTTTTGGGAGGAAGCAGGGTCCATCCCCTCTCCGCCGCAGAGGACGAGGAAAATGTTCGCAAGATTACTGCTGCATTGCCTCAGCCCGCATATTACAACGATAACCGCAAGAAAAGGGCTAGGATCACGCCATTTACCCGACTACAGACTGTGATCGAGAAGTTAGCAAAGAAGGAAAAGTGCCCCGTATCGGAGATTCTACGAAGGATAGGACGGGTGCCAGTCAAATCCCGTCTTGGACCCCGAGTAGAACCCGCCATTATGACAGAAAAGCCAAGTAAAAGAATGAAGGCTAGTCCGCCTCGTCGTCGTCTCGGGATTACGGATTAGGGAGGATACCACCTTCCGAGCATTTGGTCGACGGACCATCCGGTCCTAGCACCTTCGCTGCTAGAAGGATGGTATGGCGTCCCACTACTGGGCAGTTAAGATTGAAACAACAGCCCGAGAAAGAAAGTCTCGTCAGGAGACTTGATTCTGAAGAAAGCGCCACTGCGGTAAAGGGGACTCGTGAGAAGGGGACCCGGCAGCTATCGCACGACAACCGCGGGGACGCACAGAAAAGCCCGCTAGAAGATGCCATGGAAAAGTTGAGAACTGATATCCGACGATTAGCAAAAGAAAGAGAAGAGAAATTCGGAGACGAGATTGATTCATCGGAATTCAAGGACGACGAATATGCGAGAAATCAACATGGTCGAAACACGAGCTTCATCGGCTTCACAAGGTGCTCCTGCAGCCAGCGAAAGAGAGGAGCCGAAGCGATGAGAAGGCGACTTCGAAAAGACGACACGATCGCCCAAATGGCGAAAAGGATGGAAGAGATGGCCGTAGCTCTAGCCACTCTCGAGAGTCGAGTGCAACCACAAAGAGAGACACCCCCGAGAGGTCATTCACATTGTAGACGGAGGAAAGGAGATTACATCCGTCAATGGGGATGATCAGCGAAAAAGGATACAACACAAAGTATGATCCCCGAAAAGGATATCGAGAGCTTGGTGGAACGGCGAGGTGCGAGAAGCCTTAGCACAATCAAAGAGCGGGACATCCATTCGGACGGGTAGACCTTACCTGGAAGAATTCGACGCTGTCCAGTACCCAAAAGGCTTCGTACCACCTCTGTTCAAGACCTTCGATGGAACCGGGAACCCCCGACAGCATGTTGCACACTTTCGTGCCAGTTGTTGCAATGCCGACGGGAGCGATGCATTACTCTTCCGACAGTTCGTCAGCAGCCTGTCAGGAATCGCCTTCGACTGGTATGCAAGTTACCAAATGGTTCGGTGAAGACGTTCCCGGAACTAGAAAACCTTTTCATCAAGCGATTCGCCGGAGCTCGGCACCACATCACTATAGGTGATTTAGTGGTAGAAAAGCGAAGCCGAACGAAACTTTGGTGGATTACATACTTCGATGGAGGAACTTAAGCATGAAGTGTGAACCACAACTACAAGAACAACATGCAATCGGCATCTTGCTTAAAAGCATTCACGGCCGATAGCACTTCTCCTCGAAAGGATTCACTATTAAAACTTTCGAGAAGTTGTTAAGCAAGGCCGGGAGCTTGCGAGAGGAGGCGAAGCAATTAAGTTTCGCCGACAAGACGGACAAGCAAAAGCTCGTGAAGACTTTCGAAAAGAAATCCGGGATCGTTGCGGCGGTCGACAAAGGCAAGAAACCGATACAAATATCGTCCGAACGGCGCGCAGCAACCTCAACGAATTACCAGCAACCCCGACCCGGCTATCGGTCATCTCCACGGTATGAACAACCGCCTCGTCCGCAACGTACATTAAGGGAGCTTCGAGCGGGGAATATCCATTCAAGAATGAAGCGATGCCGAAAATGTTCCGTAGTCGATGAAGACTCCGGATTTCCAGCTGCCGAGCCTAAAAGACCAGAAGAAGTCAACAAGAAAGGTGATCCCAACTTTTGCCCATATCACCGGATGCTTGGACACAAGATAGAAGATTGCATTACCTTCAAAAGTTGGCTCAACGACAACCTTCGGAAAGGGAATATAACAATCCCGAAGGAGTACATGAAGGAACCCCGAAAGGAGGTTCCGTCGATGTTATCTCAACCGATCCCATCATTCAGATAGATCCCTATGCGACCGACGATGGATGGACTACCGCTTGGACAAGGTCTTCGAAAAAGATTTTAGACGACATCCAAGCCGCTTCGGTGCGAGCTTCGATTCGGAGTTTGAGACACGTTAAGTCGGCACTATCACTTGCGATAGAAGAACCACCTCAACAGGAGACGATTGAAGAGAAGAAGAAGATCGACGAAGAAGAGAGGACCGAGACTCCTAAGGCTAGACTAGGGGCTGCTTATCCTAGGATAGTTGTTTCTGATTCGGGGGAGAAATCCCTCAAACCTCTGACTCTGTATGATTATCTGCTCACTTCGGTGGGATCATATAGTGATAAGGGTGATGGCGTTGGATATGTTTTGACTGTTTCTAACGATTACGTAACTAGCGACAATCCGGACATCGATTTCGATACCAACGACAATTCTCAAATCATACACAATCTCGACGATCACAATGACGAAGAAAACATCCACCAAGGAGGTTACGAGAGTTCAACAAGTAATGAATCTATCTGCGAGTTTCAAGGAGCTCCAGTCACAATTGAGTTAGAGCTTTCAGACTCTGAAGCTAATCAAGAAGAACCTGTCATTCCGATTCAGGAAGAAACACCAGCGAGCTCAACACTAGATTCAGAAGAAATTACAGAAGTCAACCTAAGAAGTGGAAGAGTTCTACCTCCGAGAATGGGTCCAAAGGACAAAGGAAAGCGAGTGGTTGTTTAAGAAGAACCAACCCCGACGAGAAGAAATACCCATTCGAGAAGAAATCGAGACACATGGAAATAAAGTGGACTACAACGTGCTAGCCCATCTTAGGAAACTACCGGCCAAACTGAGCATCTACGATGCTCTCATCTTATCAAAGGAGATGAGAGAAGCTCTGATCAAATCCTTACTTGATCCAGAAATTTTCTTAGCTTAAATGGCCAGAGATTCCTTAGATGAGGTTTGCTCGTTAAAAGAACAGCGAGGTGTCACCTCCACGGACAATGACCTACTACTTGGGACAGCAGATCACAACCGACTGTTGTACATTTCAGTTACAATTGGGAAGTTTACACTCTCCAGAGTATTGGTGGATCCAGGAGCATCAATCAATATAATGAGTCTTCGGACACTAGCATATTTGGAAATTGATGCTCGCGAGCTCGAAGCCGACAAAATGTTAATAAGAGGATTCAACCAGAAAGGAGAAAGAGCCCTCGGGTCAATAACGCTACTGATGAAGACCGGTGACTTAGCAAAGACAACCACAAAATTTCACATAATCGATTCGAAACATCGTTCAACGCTCTACTTGGGCCGACCATGGATACATGAAAACGAGGATGGTACCATCATCTCTACATCGGTGCATCGAATACTACGATGGAGGGGAGCGAGTGCATCAAAGGTGACTTACAACCATTCTCCGTACATGAGATTGGAATCCATGAAGACGCGACTTATTATGCACGGCGAAGAAAACAATCTTCTCCGGAGATACCGTAACAAATGAAGCAAAGAAAGTTCGGGACAACGAAGAACACGAAGTTCTAGTCCAACGATCACTCACCACTCCCTTCCGCAAGATGGTGAAGGTTTCTCCACGACTCGCATCCGAGGTCGAGACCGGGGACGAGGCCGTGGTAGAGACGCTAGGACGAGTTGGACGGAGGAGAACCGACCATCGATGTTGACCGGGAAGACGAGTTACGAAGAAGAAAAGGAAATCGAACAAGAAGCGACGACAATAAGTCGGAAGAAGCCGCAATTCAAGATCTTTCTCGAAGATGAAAAGAATGAAGAATACAAATCAATGTATGAGAAGATTAACCACTACGTACATACTATGACCCTAACCCCGATCCATTCTAACAAGATCGAGGGTATGGTGGTCGAAGAGGTACGTAGCGGCGATGCTAAAGCCGATCAAATTCTACCATGGTGCTACTTCCTCCAAAGCCGAAAATAATGTACAATTTGAAGATGTCACTTCATCGGAATTAATGGAATTACCTTTTGAGTGGTACTCTCCTGTGTTCAAAATTTAATTCGAGCATGGTTTCTTACCTCGACAATGGACAAAAGGTCGATCACATCATTTTGAAAAATTATGGAATAACTCCGGTCGTCCACCCGATTTAAAACATGGTCTCGGATTCGGCACGGTAGGATCGGTTGACGATGCCGAATTTTGCTTGGTTGTCACTTGCGAGTCCAATAAAAGCTGCATGGAAACTACGGAAGAATTTGAAGATTTACGAATTAGAGACGCTCCACGAGATTCGAAGAAGAAATTAAATCTACTAATAGATGAGTTAACGGAAGTTAACTTAGGTACTAGCGAAGAGCCTTGACCTACCTTTGTTAGCTCCTTACTCGATAAAGAAGACTCCGAAGAAATAATCGAGTTATTAATGGAATTTAAAGACTTGTTTTGCTTGGAGCTACGATGAGATGCCGGGATTAGCTCCGGAGGTCGCGATCCATAAGCTAGGAGTGGATCCTACTACGTCCCGGTCGGACGAGGTCCCGGAAGAATGCGTCCAGAGATCGAACAACAAGTCATAGCCGAAGTTAAAAAGCTAATAGACGCTAAATTTGTCCTTGAAGAACAATACCCGACTTGGTTAGCCAATGTGGTGCCGGTCGAAAGAAGAATGGTCGGATCGGAATTTGTGTGGACTTCGGAGATTTAAACGAGGCATGTCCAAAAGATGAATTCCCTCTACCGATCCCGGAATTAATGATCGACATTGCTTCGACACATGAAATATTCTCATTCATGGATGGATCTTCGAGGATACAACTAGATAAAAATGTCTCCGAGAAGATGAAAAGCTTACGGCATTCGAACGCCGATTGGAGTATTTTGCTGCACACGGTGATGCCATTCGGATCGAAGAACGCAGGAGCAACCTACCACAGAGCAATGACAAGAATTTTTGATGATCTCATCCACAATCAAGTCGAATGCTACGTGGACGATGTGGTCATCAAAAGCAAAGTAAAGGAAAACCACCTGTATGATTTGAGAATTGTTTTCGAACGATTAAGACAATTTAACCTTAAGATGAATCCTTAAAATGCGCCTTCGGCATCACCTCCGTGAAATTCTTAGGATTCGTTGTCCGACATCGTGGAATTGAAATCGACCGTGAAAAGATTAAAGCTATCTTAGAAATGCCGCCTCCCAAAACCTTAAAGCAACTACGATCTTTTCAAGGGAAGGCGGCATATCTTCGACGCTTTAACTCGAACTTGTCGGGTAGGTGTCGGCCTTTCTCGGCACTTAGTTAAAAAGGACGCCAAATTTATTTGGGAAGAGAAATGCCGAGAAAGCCTTCGAGGACATTAAACAATATTTAATGACACCTCTGTCTTCGCAGACCCAGGTCTCGGGTAGACCGGCGATACTTTACATCATGGCTTTAGACGACTCTCTCGGAGCCGCTGATTGGCAGGTCGATGATGAGGGTAAAGAAAATTCTCTTTACTACTTAAGTCGTCGTTTACTTCCGACGGAAATAAGGTATCCCGCAATTGAAAAGCATTGTTTGGCCACTGATCTTCGCCGCTCAAAAGCTCGGGCACTACATGCTTTCTCATAAGGTCGACCGATCTCGAAATTTAATCCATTGCAATACTTGATGACTCGTCCAACACTTTCCGACGGACTTGCCGGATGGTCGATGATATTATTGCAATTCGATATAACTTTCGTGCCTCTTCGTGCCGTAAAGGGACAAGTCTTAGCGGACTTCCTCGCAGCACACCCCTTGCTTGGCGAATCTCCTCTCGATGACGATTTGTCGGATGAACAAATAATGAGCCTAGAAGACCACGATGATCGACGTTGGGAATTATACTTCGACGAAGCATCTTCGGCACACGAAAGACGAAAAATCGCAAGTGATAGTGCCGGTAAGGCGGGAATCGGGCTAATCTTTATAACGCCGGAGCGGGGGATGTTAAGATACTCCTACCACTTAACGGAACCATGTACGAACAACGAAGCGAGAATACGAAGCCTTCATAACGGATCGGAATTAACCATTCGAATGGGGATAACGGACATCAACATCTACGGGGATTCACGGTTAATCATTCGACAGATCGCCGGACAGTATAGAATTTTAAAGCCCAGACTCGAGCAATACTTCTAGTATGCCATACAGTTGTTGGAACAAATTCCAAATGTGACGATCTACAAAATTCCCAGAAAAGAAAATGCTTTAGCAGATGCTTTAGCCCGTCTCGCAAAAGAATTTGCCTGTTTGCAAGATGAATCGGTGGAAGTGTCGGTTCACGGACGTCGGAGTCCTATCACGGCTCGACATAGACACGATACACAAATCGGAAAAGAAAAAGGATCGGTTGCAACGGTGACGAGAAAACACGGAAGATTGGCGACGGCCATTGATGAACTACTACGCAAACAGGAAAGCTACCGGATGATAGGTCGCTAGCCCATCGGATCGAAAAGAACTCTGTCTTACGCATTAATAAACAACACGTTATACGGAAAGGTCTTTCGATCGAAATGTGGCTAAGGTGCCTAAGCGGGTCCGAGGCCGTGAAATTGTTAAAGAGGTGCATTCGGGACTGCGTGGCGCTCACCGGTCGGGTCCGAAGATGAAAATGAAAATTAAAAGAGCGGGAGTACTACTCGGCCCTCGATGATGACGGACTACATGAAAATCGCCAAGAGCGTCACCGATGCCGAGTGCACGGAGTGGTTCTACACCAACCTCCGAATGTGCTACATCCGACAATTGCGTCGTGGCCATTTGAATGTTGGGGCACGGATATAGTGGGTCCGATAGAACCACCATCTTCGAAAGGACATCGCTTCATTCTTGCGGCTACGGATTACTTTTCCGAGTGGGCGAGAGGCGGTTCCACTTAGAGAAGTGAAAGCACACCACGTGCTACGGTTTTCAAGAACCAAGTTGTCTACCATTTCGGAGTGCCGCGCGAGATTATCTCGTATAATGGGTCGGCATTCAAAAGCACGCAAATCAACAATTTTGTCGGGAGACATGGAATCGGCGGCGATACTCGACAATTTACTACCCAAGAGCGAACGGCCTCGCCGAGGCTTTTAACAAAACTCTCGTTCGAATCTTAAAGAAAACTTTGGACAATAATAAGATAAATTGGCACGAGAAGTTATTAGAAGCCTTATGGGCCTACCGGACAACCTTCGAACTCCTACTCGAAGCTACACCTTACGCTCCGGTGTATGGGTCCGAGGCGATGTTACCTTTAGAGGTCCGGCTTCCTTCACTCATAATTGCGGTTGCAAACAAGATCATGACGAAGAGAACGCCAAATTACGACTAGAAGAATTAGAAAGCTTGGAAGGGAAAAGACTTGCAGGCGCAACGAATTTAGAACTATACCAAGCTAAGATGGTTCAAGCCCATGATAAAGCGGGTCCGCCGAAGAACCTTCAGAAGTTGGTGACTTAGTTCTTGTTCTCAAGAGACCTATTCTTGCACATCGCAAGATAGGAGGAAAATTTGAACCCACTTGGGAAGGGCCGTTTGTGGTTGAAGCAGTATACTCAGGAGGTTCCTACAAGCTAGTGAATTGCCAGGGAGAACGACATATGCTTCCGATCAACGGACGATACTTGAAAAAGTATTAC
Organism: Papilionanthe hookeriana x Papilionanthe teres; assembly: GCA_022702705.1. Taxonomy (NCBI): domain Eukaryota; kingdom Viridiplantae; phylum Streptophyta; class Magnoliopsida; order Asparagales; family Orchidaceae; genus Papilionanthe; species Papilionanthe hookeriana x Papilionanthe teres. The sequence continues at coordinate 113,847,337 of CM040431.1, forward strand.
GTTACTCGATGTTTCGAAGGAATGAATTCTTCATCCCTAAGAAACACGGGCGAAGTAATTACTTATGATTGGGTCCGAACCCAAAAATAATAAAATGTGCTAAAATAAATAAAATCATGATAATTAAGTTTTTCTTGTTTTCTTTTCCAAATCAAAATCTCTTACCTGATCTTATCCTACTTCATTCCTGTTAAATTTAAAAATATAAAAAATAAATAAAAAAATATGTCTTTAATAAACATTTTCTTAATGTTCTTGTTCTTAGTACAGCCCCTGATCCTTTTCCTTGTCTTTTCGCAGGGAAATGTCAAACGGGCGGTTGGTCCTGGACTTTAAGAATGGCGTAATCCTTGCACTCGATGAAAAGAGGGTGAAAGATGGAGCGATAATCGAGATTGACTCGGATTTCGCACCAGCAGGCCTACAGTACTAGGAAAGTGACTGGGTCCCAGTTGACTGAGAAGAACTGCACCGGCGGACGGTGATGAAAGTGGGTGGCCCGAGCCACCAATCCGACGACGAAGAAAAGAAAGGCAAGCACCGAAGAAGATAAGAAAATGAAGTCCGTAGTTGCTATAGCAGAGGGCGGGCTTGTCGGCGCCGCGCCCACGAGAGATTCAAGAAGTTCGAAGAGCTACTCTCACGAGCAACGCAACGAAGAAATAAGAATCGCCGTATCCGTAAGATGTTAACAAAACTAGGCGCGGACCGGCGCGACGAGACGATTGCTAATGCGAACATACACTTCAAGGACACCGGTTCACCAGGAACCTGAAGAAAGGAGGCCAGCTCCTAGGATAACAGAAAGAACTAGGGAAATCTCACGAAGATCAGAAGAAAGAAGGCTACCACGCTACCAGATAGAACCACCAGTAATGCATGACCTTGTTGCAGAAGCAACCCGGGGGATGTCCCGACGAGCATCATCCACGAGGAGCCGAGGTATGCGAGGAGAGCGTGAAGGGATTGAACCAGTATATCCCACAATATGTCACTGAGGCCTCGCCATCGCGGATCATTCCGGAATACGAGCTGGAGAGAATGCAGAATGTTGAAAAGAAAACCTTTGAATACTTCGAGAGAATTAGAGGCAGAAGAATCAATATACTAGAGGGCCTCGAGCTACATACAGGCGTATTCTCAGAGTATGAACAATAGCAAATCATGGATTGCATCCGGGATTTGAAAAGAATAGGTCGAGCAGGCCGCCTGAGGGAAAACACATACTAAGAACCCCGGAGATGGATGCCAGGGAAGGGAAGAATCACAATACAATGAAGATGCTGCTACAACTTTGCGGAGGACAGGAAGGGAAACCCACCGGGAATACTCCGTCATGGGCGAGTGGATCCGATGCCATTAGTCATCAAGAGAATGGTAAAGAGGTTGATAACATGGAGGGTATGCGCGGCAGATTGCATACCCAATAAGTGCATTATCAACATCTACGAGCGGGGTGATTGCATACCCCCACACATAGATCACCACGACTTTGTCGGACCTTTCTACACGGTCTCTTTCACGAACGAGTGTAACATCATGTTCGGATCTGACCTCCGGATAGCGAGCCCGGGTGAGTTCCGAGGGCCGGTGAAGATACCTTTACCGGTAGGTTCCGTCATGATACGGAAGGGCAACGGAGCGGATATCGCTAAGCATTGCATACCGGGAGTACCGGTGAAGCGGATCTCGGTTACTTTCGAAGGATGGACGACGGGAAGACACCTTACCATTTCCGGCTCGGACCGGAGCTAGAGAGCCTCCGGCCTTACGAGCTCGTGAGTTACATGAAAAATATCACACCTCCGATGTACATCCATACGACATCCTTGCCAAGGATGGCTTGGAAGGTGATGTTATTGACCATGTACCCCACTATTCAGACATGGATTTTTGACAGATGCTTCTTTGGATGGATCGACGAAGATCATACATAGTCCGTTTTAAGTCTACATGGATTGTATGAAATATATGCCAGATCAAGTTGTATGATGTATCTTCGACATGATTGGAATGAAAGTGACCATGTCACATTTTTGGCCTTAACCTCTTTTGTGCAAATTGAGTGGGAAACGCCATTAAAGTCAAAAGAACTTCGAACAAAGAACAGAAAAGAAATAAAAAGAAAAGTAAAAGAAAACTATCCTTAAAAAATCTAAAATGACGAACACCAAATTCACATGAACATTAAATAAACGATAAAATAAAATTTGAATCATTAAAAGACAAACATAATGAACATAAATTTCAAATCAAATCTTAAATCAAATTTCAATCGAGTTCAAACTCATCCTTCCAAATTTCAAATTCAATCAACTCAAATCTCAAATCAATTCTCAATCAAATTTCAAATCCAATCTCGATCAAATTTCAAATTTGATCTTCCAAATTTCAAATCAAATCTAAATCAAATTTCGAATTCAAGCTTTCCAAATTTCAAATCAAATTTCAAATCAAATTTCAAATCAAATTTCAATCGATTTCAAATTCAATCTTCCAAATCTAAAATCCAATCCGTTCTACTCTTCCCCTTTGTCTGGGATGGAAGCGGTTGATTCCATTGACACGGATCGAATCTGATGGAAGAATTATATCCAATCCAAACCAGCAACTTCCGATCAACTCTTTTGAACGAGGTATGTAACATCTACATATTCCCTCCTAATCTATTTCCTTCATGAAAGTCTTTTACAACTTTCATGAAATTCTCGAAACACCAAAATTCTGCACTTTTTCAAATCAACACTACAAATCTTTGCAAAGTCAATGACTATTCAAAATTCAAACTTTTGGGTCGAGGATTTTACATCCAAGACTGCATTGCTTTAGGATCCTTTCCTTATCACAATGAAGTACATCAAATTCAAACTTTTGGGTCGAGGATTTTACATCCAAGACTGCATTTCTTTAGGATCCTTTCCCTATCGCAATGAAGTACATCAAATTCAAACTTTTGGGTCGAGGATTTTACATCCAAGATTGCATTACTTTAGGATCCTTTCCCTATCGCAATGAAGTACATCAAATTCAAACTTTTGGGTCGAAGATTTTACATCCAAGACTGCATTGCTTTAGGATCCTTTCCTTATCGCAATGAAGTACATCAAATTCAAACTTTTGGATCGAGGATTTTACATCCAAGACTGCATTGCTTTAGGATCCTTTCCCTATCGCAATGAAGTACATCAAATTCAAACTTTTGGGTCGAGGATTTTACATCCAAGACTGCATTGCTTTAGGATCCTTTCCCTATCGCAATGAAGTACATCAAATTCAAACTTTTGGGTCGAGGATTTTACATCCAAGATCGCATTGCTTTAGGATCCTTTCCCTATCGCAATGAAGTACATCAAATTCAAACTTTTGGGTCGAGGATTTTACATCCAAGTCGCATTGCTTTAGGATCTTTTCCCTATCGCAATGAAGTACATCAAATTCAAACTTTTGGGTCGAGGATTTTACATCTAAGTCTGCATTGCTTTAGGATCTTTTCCCTATCGCAATGAAGTACATCAAATTCAAACTTTTGGGTCGAGGATTTTACATCCAAGACTGCATTGCTTTAGGATCCTTTCCCTATCGCAATGAAGTACATCAAATTCAAACTTTTAGGTCGAGGATTTTACATCCAAGACTGCATTGCTTTAGGATCCTTTCCTTATCGCAATGAAGTACATCAAATTTAAACTTTTGGGTCGAGAATTTTACATCCAAGACTGCATTGCTTTAGGATCCTTTCCCTATCGCAATGAAGTACATCAAATTCAAACTTTTGGGTTGAGGATTTTACATCCAAGACTGCATTTCTTTAGGATCCTTTCCTTATCGCAATGAAGTACATCAAATTCAAACTTTTGGGTCGAGGATTTTACATCCAAGACTGCATTGCTTTAGGATCCTTTCCCTATCGCAATGAAATACATCAAATCAAAATTTTGGGTCGAGGATTTTACATCTAAGACTGCATTGCTTTAGGATCCTTTCCCTATCGCAATGAAGTACATCAAATAAAACTTTTGGGGTTGAGGATTTTACATCCGAGACTGCATTGCTTTAGGATTCTTTCCCTATTGCAATGAAATACATCAAAATTCAAATTTTTTTTTGGAGTTAAGGATTTTACATCCGAGACTGCATTGCTTTAGGATTCTTTCCCTATTGCAATGAAATACATCAAAATCAAACTCTTAAGGTTAAGGATTTTACATCCAATACCGCATTGCTCTGAGATCTCTCCTCATTGTAATGATTCAATCCAATCAATTCGATCTTCTTTTGGGGATTGAAGATGTTACATCTAAAACCTCAAAATTCCAATTTTCATTTCAAATCAAATCCCTTCAAATTAATTTTGACAAACTTTAATCTAAATTGAAACTCCAAATTGAAATCTAAACTCACACATCGAAACTTAAATTGAAACAAAATAAAATCTAAATTGAAATTTCCCCAGATCATGTGATTTGGAATTCACCTCCTTTTCCTTTCCCCAACGAGAGTTCAAGAATCTCCAGCTTCAGAGATATGCTTGACACTCCCCAACGGAAACTCTTCAACTTCGTCCTAAGTTTGTCACTGGGACATCTGTGTTGGTTTTGTTGATCGCTTCGGTCAACACCAATACGCGCGGTGTGCTCCGTCAGCTCACCACACCTATTGGGGGTCCATTTGTTGACCTCATTTTTGATGAGGTCTTCTCTTCTTCCCTTTAGAACTTAGGATCTAGCCTTAGGCTTTTCCTCTGACTATCTTAGAGCACTAGAATTGGGACCCACCTTCTAGAATTTCAAACCACTTCTTAACTCCCTGCAAACTCCACAAACTTGATTGTAGACCCCTAATCACCTAGAGGGTTGAAATCGAATGTGGAAGTTTAAAGGATGAGTTCCTATGGGACTCTTTGGCCTTAGGACTGCCACAGGTGGCACTGGACTGAGTGAAGGGCTGACTTACACACACACTACACCTATACACTACACTTTCACACACCTATACCTAACTTGACCTCCTGACTCATGTAGGTGATTCACATGGATGGTCCTTAACCCCTAAGCCCTTGGCTAGGAGGGTTAGGAACAACATAGTGGATGCCTCAAATGAGTCCCTTCATGGCTCATGTGGGCTTGATGTGGCTTCATGGCTCAACCAAAATGATTTCATTCCACTCAAGTTTACCCGATCTTGATTTTCCAAATTTTCAATTTTTGACCCCCGGGACCCTACACCCGCCTAACCTACCCAAAACCCTTGAAATTACCCAAATTTTCCAAAATCACCTAAATTACCCAAGATTCCCCAAAATCAATCCCAAACATTTCCACATCACTCAAATTAATCATCCATACCCAAAAATACCTCCCAATACCCTCCAAATACCCAAAATACCCCCCAAGACCCAAAAATCCAAAAATTCAGAAAATTCCCAGAAAATTCCAGAAAATCCCAAATATTCCCAATTTCATTTTGTTCAACTAAACCATGGGCCAATTTTGTCAATTTACCCTACTTTTGTCAAAACCCCCAATTTGACCCATTTTAACCTTATGTGAACCCAATGTCAAACCAAACCTATCCAATTGACCCAAATTTTGGTTCAATTCAATTCTAAACTTCAATTCAACATTCCCAACACCAATCTAGACCAAATCCAAGTCCAATTTGATTGACATTTGGATCCAATTTCACTTTTGGCCTTAAAGCCCAAGTTGGACCCATGACCCAAACCTAACCCAAACTCACCCAATTCAACTTCAATTAACCCCAAATCTTTTCTAAATCTTCCTTAGCATCCCCACAAGAAAAACACTAACATGATTTGCCCAAAATTTAGACCCAAACCCCACTCAAATTCAACCCAAAGCTAAAAGGCCCAATTTTGACCTAAACCCAAACCTAACCTAAATGAGCCCAAACCCCAAAATCAAAGCCCAACCAAAGTCAAAACCTCTTTGAAACACTCCCATAAACATTTCTCAACATTAATTTTACATCAATTTCAACCCTAGCCCAACATTGGCCCAAGTTAGCCCACTTTGACTTATATTGGCCCATTCACCTAAAGAGCCCAAATTCAACCCAATTCAAACCCAAATCACCACCAATTTGCTTCAAGTCACTCATGACACATCTATGAGCTAAACCCAACAATTATTTGGCCCAAGCCTTTACCAAAATTTCATCCCAAAATCCATTTTAAAATTCAAAAGCCCACTTTCCTAAACCATCTTAAAAGCCCATTTAAAACCATTTCAAAAAAAGCCCAAAATCCACCCTAAAGCCCACATGACATCTCCATTTGCCATCCACTTAATTAAAGCCATTACCTAAGTCCTAAATTCATCATCAAATAATTCCAAATCAAGCCTCATGCCAAATCACCCCTAAATACCAAAATTTTTCTTAAATCCATTTCCATGAAATTGACTCCACTTTTCCCAAGCCAAAGGTGAGCCATGCAAGCCATGGACAAGCCACATGAAGCCATGGAAGGCTTGACATGTGATCAAGCCACTAATGGCAAAAGGAGGAGCCTCTTTTAAGCCCCCTTAAAAAAGTTTTAACCCTTTTAATGCTTCACCTTAATTCATGTTTAATCAAAATATTCATGGATGGTGACTTCTCCACCCTTTCCTAGTCGATCCATCCGATTTTCCCTCAGCCAAATCGGCCATGGGGAGGTGAACCAAGCCCAAAAGGTGGGTTGACCCATTTGGACCCAAAATGAGCTCATCCCCGATTCCATTTCAATTCAACTCCTTTACACATGTCCATGGCCAATTGATCGCACAAACCTCCGACCCCGACCTCCCCGACCTTGAGGGTGACCTAACCCCGGCTCGCCCGCCACCACGACTGCCGGAAACCACCGGGCCGAGAGCTCACATGTGAGCCCGACTTGGAATTCTCACCTGTCGAGCTGCCCCATCCCAGTGGCCATTGGAGCTGTTCTTCTCTTGCCAAGAGCGGTCGATCCTAAGCCCTAACTCTCCACTGGGAGGCCCTCCACCCTCTCCTATTTAAACACCACCCCTCTCGGCCATGAGAGGGTCGTCGAAAACAAACCTTAAGGAAACTCTGCCAAAATTGTTCCGGACTACTCCCCATACACGAGCACTTGATCCCCACCGAAATTCCCCTGCCATTTCTTCTCTGCGAGCTCGATTTCGGAGTTGAAATCCAAGCCCAAAACCGGGACACTTCTCCACGGTGAGCCAATCCCCAAATTGATTGGTTCTACACCTTCACCGGACCGAGGGAAGGTGTCCACCAGCAAAAGCCCCATCTCCAGGCCACCCAGTTGCTCCATCCTCCAAGCTTTGTGATCGGCTGTGGTCGAAATCCTACCTAGGCAATTCACTAGACCAGGAGACTTCATCTGGAGCTTGCTGGGATCCAATCGAAGGTGCAACAACCCTCGGATCGAAGCCACACTTCTCTAAGCAAAGGTATAACCTCACTCTTCTTCCCGAGCTTCTGAACATTCTCCATTTCTATTGCGTAAATTTCATCCCACATAAACCGTATGGATGTGTTCTTCTTCTCGAGACGAATCCATAGAGCATAAGAACATGAAAATCCATTGAGTATCGAGTGAGATCTTAGGGATTTAGTGTGGACGGCTCTCGGGTGAGGACGCTCGGGGACGATGAACGGATGCCGTCCATTCAATACACGCGCGGACGGACGGCTCAGATGGCGTCGGACCAGGAGACGGTACGAGAACCGCGGGGCCCGGGCTGCTGACTCAAGCGGCGGCGTCGAATGGGAGCGCGACGCTTGTGCTTTAGGAGCTGCCGAGTTTGACGCGGCGCCGCGTGGATAAATAGAAAATTAGGGGTATTTTCTATTTATTTAATTCCCTAAACTTTAAAAATTCATAACTTTGTGTAGAGAAATCAGAAAAATAAAATAAAAATACCCTCTTGCTCAAGTGAACAGAGGAGAATAATGTGGAAAAGAAATCATTTAATTTCATCAAGTATTTTATTTTTAATAATTTATTTACTCTCTGCATATTTTTAATTCTCCATGCATGTATAAAATTCACCATGGCATGAGACCATAGGGCTTTTGAAGCCTCTGAATTTGGGAACATTCCTTGAATTTTCCAAAGTCAGAGGTCATCCCTATGAAAAGTTATTGATTTTTCAAATTCATGTTACTGTTTTGAGTATTTTAATTCCAATAAATATCATATTGTGAAATAAATTCTAGGAAAATTTGGTGATGTTCCTTATGACCAGAGGACCCTAGGAAAAATAGGTTTTGAGTTAGTTCTTTTAAAACAACCCTAATTGGCTTAAACACCCAAAATGGATCTCTAATTAATTAGAGCTAACCATACATCAAATTGACTTGAAATCAATTCTCCACTGACCTTTAGGATCAGAGGAACCCACCATAAAAATTTGAGGTCGATTGGACTTGGTTAGCCTCTACTAAATGGGTTGATTAAGCCATTTAGCCATTTTAAACTTTAAAAATTCATAACTTTCAAAATATCTTTCAAAAATTCACCAAATTGGTTTTGGAGCCTCTCTGATATAAAGGGAATTTAAAAAAATTAAAATTTCATTTTTCTAAAAAAATTAATTTTTTGTATTATTTTAATATTTTAATAATTAAAAAATAATAAAAATCATAAAAATAATAAAATTCCCCAAAATGTCACATTTTGAATTTTAATCACTTAGGAACAAATCCCATATTTTTCTTAGGTCTATTTAATGAGATATTAAATTTTAAAGCCATAGGGTAATTTTAACATTAAAAAAAAATGTATTTTCTAGCATTTTCACTAAAATAAATATAATAAATCAAAAAAAAATCAGAAAATTGCAAAATTTGATTCTCTGATTTCCTTGATATTAGAGAGATTTTTAAAAAATATAAAATTCATTTTTCAACATTTATTTTATTTTTAAATTAATTAACACTTCAAAACTTAAAATAATTATAATAAAAATAATATAATTCAAAAAATCACCAAAATTGGTCCAAGTGGTCCTCTGGTCATTAAGAATGTCCCCTAATTTTTTTAAGGATAGAAACCTTCCCTTGGTCATGTTATTAAATTTTCCTTGGAAATCTCTATTTTCTACCAAAAATAATTATATAAATAAATTAAATACAGAAAAATCACATTTTCTCCTCTCATGTCTTTATTGACATATGAGTGAAGTCACATAAAAATTTCAAGTTCATTTGAGTTCAATTTAGTGAGTTATGAAATTATTAAGCTTAAAGGGTAAAGTGGTAATTAAAATTTTAATCCTTAATTAAAACTTTAGGTTTAATAAAAAAAAATTAATAAGTAAAATATTTGATCTTAATCTGATTTGGATGATTGAAATCTAAATAATTAAAGGGTGGAAACCCATTAAACAATTTAAAATAATTAAACCTTAATTAAATAATTGATTAAATTTGGAAGAATAATAAAATTGGAATTATTAAAATAGGGATATTATTAGGAAGAGATTTATTCTTTAATTTAAAAATCCCTAAATTAATCATCTCATTAATATTCAATTCTTAATTAAAATGATAACTCAAATTCAAAATATTAAAAGACTTAATCATTAAACTAAAATTAAATTATTAAACTCTTTTAAAATTTCAATTAAAATTAAAAATAAAATTAAATTAAAAATTAAATTAAATTAAGTAAATTAAATTGAATTAAATTAAATTAAATTAAATTAAAATTAAAAGTTGAATTAAATTAAAGATTAAATTAAATTAAATTAAATTAAATCAAATCAAATTAAATAAAAATTAAATCAAATCAAATTAATTTAATTTAACACCAAATCAAACTAAATTGAATTAAATTGAATTAAATTAAATTAAAGATTAAATTAAATTAAATTAAATTAAGTTGAATTAAATATAACATCAACAAAGACATAAAGAATTCAAAATAAATCTAAAGCAACTTGAACACTATTCCAAATTTAAACCCATTAACTTAAATTAAATCATTTGAACACCAATTTGCCCTCGAGAGCTTTAGTTATCATAACTCCTAAACAGGATATTAAATGAAATGTTACTTCACTCATAGGATATTCAAATGTCCTAGTTCACTGAGCAAGATAACAAAACTTGAATCCCGGGACGATTAATTCATTTATATAATTAAATTCATTTGGACTTAAAACAATCCTAGAAATATTGAAAAGATGTTTAAGATTCTTCTTAAGCACTTCCTTGATATAATAGGATGTTTATAAGAACAATTGAATTTAATTGTTCTTTGATGAAGAAAATCGTCTTCAAACCAAAACACAAGGAACTTAGACGTCATAGGAAATGACTAGCTATAGGATTAGGAACTTGGTAGAAAACCATAACCCTTACCTTAGCTTTACCTAGGAACTTGCTTAAATATTCTAATTGTGTTTTAAGTGCAGCTTGGAATGACGGGAAGACCCTCCAAGTACGCTTTTATTTTATTGCAATTTAATTTCTTACAATTTACATTATTGCAATTTATTTAACTGCATTGCACTTACTTTTCTTGCAAGATAAACAATTGTTGCATGAAAACCCACACCTTTAGGATAGTCCCTAAAACTGAAACCAAAACAAAGTTAAAACCCTTTGCAAGATAAAATTCACCGCCACAACATTTCAAAATATAAAACAACTCAAAATTTAATCACAAACAAAACACAAAACTACAATTACAATTAAATTAAAACGTCCTGTTGGATGATCGGGAATACCTCGGATGATGTAACCTACATGTTGCTAACGGGATTTCCCACGGTCTAAATGAAAGTGTGGAACTCATTCGATTGAGTTTAGCAAATTCATCTGGACTAAGTGAATCCGATAAAAATAATGATGCCGGAAGGATGGAACCGTGGGATCTTAACCGGTGTCGTTATAATCAACTTTATGATTTGTTTTAATTAAAACGTAAAAAACACTTGGAAATTAAGATTTTTCTCTAAACCAAAACACTTTCCTCATCTTCTGATTTATGACTTCTATAACTAAACCTCTGCAACAACAAGGAGTTCGGAGCACGGTGGGCAGCATGGCCATCTTCGTCAGCAAAACAACTCTACATCAGCTAAACATTCCTAGAATTAAACAATAAAGCCATAGGACTTCGAGGTAGTTTGCCTAGTGCAACATAAATCCTCAACCTTTTGTTAGGCATTTGCATTGCAAATTAAGCCCTAACCGGTCTTAGGATTCCGAGGTAGTCGTTCGGTACGACATAAACCCTCATAACTTCAAGGCCATTTGTATGATTCTCGTCATATAAATATAAGTCCTAATTAATTAAAATTGGCAAGATTGAAATACTAAATAAACATTAGGACTTTCCTAAATCCAAGCCAAACAATAGGATAGTCGGGAAATTACCGAAGTTCACTTCGAATCCGTAATTTCTCCTACCTTTCGTCCTTTGAATTCCCAAAACAAAATGTTCCAAACTTGATCCATTCCCTTTTGAAATTTCAAAAATTCAATCCTTTGAGAACTTAAACTTTGAAATTCTTGAGAGCAGAACTACTGATTATTATCGAGAGTTTTCTTAGGTGATTCCCGTCACTTAAGATGTAATTAACTATAGGGGCTTGCCCTTATAGGGAATTTTAAAGAACCCGAGTAATATAAACCCTGTTTAATGCTTTCATTTTAAGCGAGGAATTTGTCGGCTTATAAAATTGGTTTGCGGACCAAACGGATGTCACAAAACTTCTAGTTTATTTAATCGAGCCCCACCATCAAGCAGTGTGTCTATCCTTAGGGATAGATACACGGTTCGTGGTGCTATGCTCGTTTATATAAACTATTTGGGATGTGAGATCAGTTTGATTTCATATCTTAAAATCTTCAAATTTAAAATTATTTTCAAAAATCAAATACTACTTTTCAAATTATTTATTTAAATTAAATTAAAAATTCGCCGCACAATTTCTGTAGGCGACCCCTTTTCAAAATAAAACACAACCTAAAAATGTGCCGACACCGCTTTCCGTGAAATTCTGGGAATGGAGCTCAGTCATCCGATTCCCCCAAAATTCCCTATATTTTAATCTCCCCTCCGAGAAAATTTTTTTGCTTTCCATGAAATCCTGGGAACAGAGCTTAGTCTTCTGATTTCCCCAAAAATTCCCTAATTTTCCAATTCCCTTCTTAGAAATTTTCCACACCCTTGAAATCACGAGGTCGGTATCGAAATTCTGATTCTCGTCTCGAAACTGGTACCATAATTCCAGTTCTCACCCTTGGGGATCTAAACTTAAATTCTGACTCCTACCTTCCGGGATCGATACTGAAATTTTGATTTCTCCTTTGCACTCACTTCTAACTCAAATTTCTCATGAAATTAAAATTTTTAAATTCAAAATTCCACAAATTTTGAAACTTTTGTAAATTCCATATAACTTAAAATTAAAATTGAAACTTAAAATTAAAATTTAAAACTTAAAATTAAATTAAAGTTTGAATTCAAAATTTAAATTGAAATATCAAATCCTAGCTTTAAATCTAAATTCCAACTTCAAATCAATTCGGATCGGACACCATCAGAGTTTGGAGGCTTGAAATTCATAGATCCCCTCATGAAGGTATTCCATTTTCCTTCCCCAGCGAGAGTTTCCGAGACTTGAAGGTTTCAACCAGATAATCTCCATCAGAGTTCCAACCCTAAATAAGGCACATCACTTTTGATCCCCTAACTCTTTTGGAAACTCATGTAAGTGGTTTTTCCGAGCCATTATCCTTAGGTTAGGGTTTGGCTAAGTACCAACACATAGAGGACCAAATGAGGGTGACACTTGGTCCATGACTCAACTTAAAAAATGCCATATCACTCACTTCTAACCAATCCCAATTTTCCCAAATTTCTAACTCCTTTGCCCCAAAATTCCCAAAATACCCAAAATACCTAAAATACACCAAAACCCTAAAATCTCCCAAAAATTTACAAAATCACCCAAATTACCTATTTTTCTTCAAAAATCATTCCAAAATACTTCCTACCACCTAAATTAACCAAAATTACCCAAAATTGCCAAATTTCCTAAAAATCCCCAAAATAACCAAAATGCCCCTCTTAGCCCAAGATTCCAAAAATTCTAAAACTTCCCATAAATTCCCAAAACCTTCCAAATTATCCCACTTTCATTTCTCTCAACTACCACATGACCCGATTTGGCCAATTTAGCCCAGTTTAACCAAAAACCCCAATTTGACCCATTTAACCAAAAACTGCATACATTAAACCCAATGCTACCCAAATAATCCCAATTTTGCTCAATTTCAATTGTAAACTTTAATTCAACATCTCCAATACCAATCTAAACCAAATACAAGCCCAATTTGACCCACATTTGAGTTTAAGTTCACTTAAAACCCAAAATACCCAATTTTGCCTAAGTGACCCAAATCCTACAAATTGACTTAACCCCAATTGATTTCTCCCCAATTTGAATTCTAAAATCTTCATAACACTCCTATAAACTGAATTGAATAGTCAATTGCCCCCAATTTGAGCTCGAGTCTCACCCAAATCCACTTGAAGTCCAAAATACCCAAATTTGATCCAAACATGTCATATGCCCAAGATATCCCAAATTGATTGCCCTACTCCCAAAATTTCCACCCAATTGATGTTTGGAACTCTTTATGACATCACCGTAGACCATTTGGAACCATAAATTGGGCCTAACCCCACTCTAGACCAACCTAAACCCAAGCTTAGCCAACTTTCCCTAAATTGACCAAAACACCAGACCAAGCCAAATTAACCTACAAAATCAATTCAACACCACTCGAACCCTCTTCTAAACCCTTCATAACAATCATACACACCATTTAGAACAATAATTTGGGTCTAACCAAAGCTCAAACCCAAGTTAGCCTAACTTGGACCCAAATAACCTAAATTGAATATATGGCCCAATGTGACCAAATCTTCCCAAATGTGACCAACCTAGGTCCACCACAGCCACCAAGTGACCCCTAGGAACCACCCTAGAACCACCTATCCCACTCTAATTGAGCCATGGACCAAATGAGCCTTAAATTAGGGGATTTCCTCCTTTAAATGGCTAAATCAATTGATATTTGCAACAATCCCTTCACCATTTAAACTCATGGCACTTGATGGCCTGCCCACCTGGCCACTGTCCACCTCCCCTGGCTTAGCCGGGCGGCCTAGTGGCCAGAAAATGCCAAATTTGAGAGCCAACCCCTCTCCAATTGAATCCAAACTCACCTCCCAAGCTGCCCAGCTCTAATTGGCCATTGGAGTTGATCTGCCCTCCACCTAAGCTGCTGAATACACCCTAAGCCATGCTATGAGCTCAGCCAATTGGCCATGGCTATAAAAATCACACTTCACGACCAAAATTAAGGTGTTGGAAATTTCCAAACCAAACTCTACCAAAACTTCACCAGAGCTCCTCCAGACCTCCCTAACACCATTCCAGCCACTTTCCCCCTCTGATTTCCACTGTCAGAGCTCAATTTCAGAGCTCAAACTTGGCCAAAAACCAGGAAACATTTCACCATAACTCCACAGTGCACCAAAGTTCAATTAACTGCACCCACGCCTTCATAGCAGTGAAAGAAGATGATCCCTCATCAAAGCCCCATCAAAGAAGGCTTTTGCACTAGACTTTGATCAGCACCTAAAATCAGGCTTGGTCGAGTTTGCGTCTAGAAGATTCACCAGGGAAAAAGGCTTCATCTGGAGGTTCTTTAGGACCAATCGAAGCTGCCACAATCATCTGATTGAGGCCTCCCCTCTCAGGAAAAGGTATTAAACTCACTCTTCTCTTGAGCTTTTCTTCATCCTCCATAATTGTACACTGTATTTCATACCGTATAAACCATATGGATAGGTTCAACTAGGCTAGATGAAGCTCTAGGAACAAACCCCCTCGTGATTTGGTTGAGTGTAGCTCAAAATCTTAGGTCTTGAAGGTGGACAGTTCTCTGCGCATACCAGTTAGGGATGAAGAAGTGCGACTGTCAATCAAGCGTATATCAAATGCAGGGCCACGATTGCATCAAACAGAGAGAAAATACATAAATCACGGCCGCGAGGACATCCTGTCAGATGGCGACATTGAATAGGAGCACGCCACGTGGTCTTTCAGAGTTGTCGAGAATCCAGTCAGCGCCTCATGTTTAAGTAGAAAAATAGGGGATTTTTGAATTAATTAAATTACCAAAAATTTAAAAATCCATATCATGTTGTAGAAAAATCTTAAAAATAAAAGAAAAATACCCTCATGCTCAGTGAACATAAGAGAATAATGTGGAATAGGTTTGAAATTTATTTGATGAATATTTTATTTTTAATAAATTAAATATTGATTTGAATCTTTTAATTCTCCATTAAGGTAGACATTTCACCATGACTTGAGTCTTGGTGATCTTGTTCTATCAGTTATAAGGGACCCTGATTTTTCCAAGGTCAGGGGAGATCTCTGTGAGAAGATCTCTAATTTTCAAGTTATTATGCTTATTTTGGTATAAAAATTATGATAATTAAATGATCAGAAAAATACAAAGTAACTTTTGGTAGGTTCCTTATGACCAGTGGACCCTAGGAAAAATAGAAACTTGTTTAAATAATTGAGTATAACACTAATGGTAATTAAGACCTAAAACCTATATAAAAATCAATTGGAATAAATAAAAATGACAATAACCGAAAAAAACTTTCTACTGTACTTCAAAGGTGAAAGAACACCCCATAAAAATTTAATGGCATTTGGAGTTCATTTGGTCACATAAATGAATTTTCAGAGTGAAATGATAATTTTGAATATTGTACTAATTTTAATAATTAAAATACAACTCAAAAAATTGTAAAATTTATTTTGGGAGTTCTCTGTAACCAAAGGATTTTTCTGAAAATAAAATTGGAATTTTTACAAAATTTTCATTTTTAATCATATTTTAAATATTTAGATAATTAAATAATAATAAAAATCACAAAAATATTAAAACTCACTAAACTATCACATTTTGTCTCCTAATCACCTAGGAACCATTCACATAATTTTTATAAGCTTCAAAAACAAAATATGAATTTTTAAAGGCTTAAATTAATTTTAAAAGGGTAAAAATAAATTTACTTAATTTTTCACTAAAATAATTATAATAAATAACTTAAAAAATCAGAAAAATATGAAATTTATTTCTCTAGATTCGCTAAACTCAGAGAGACTTATGAAAAATATAAAATTGAATTTTTCTACTATTATAATATTTTATAATTAATTACGATACCAAAACTTAAAATAATTCTAATAATTAAATTAAAATTCAAAAAATCATGAAATTTGGTCCAAGTGGTCCTCTAGTCTTGTTCTACCTGTAATGAAAATTTCAAAGTCATATGCTTTGTTTAAGATAAGTTAATTAATTTTCATTGAAAACCTCTATATTGCATTAAAATAAATATATAAATTAAATTAAAATTTGAAAAATCATTTTTTCTCCTCTAATGTTTTAATTAACATATAAGTGGGGTCACATAAAAATTTCAAAGTCATCTGAGCTGAATTTAATGAATTATGAAGTGATAAAGATCTTTAGGGGTAAAATTTTAATTTTAGAAAATTTAGCCTTAATCAATATTCAGGCTTAATCAAAATGGGAAAAGGGTAATAAATGACTTTAATTATTATGTTGGATGATTGAAATATTAAGGGATAAATGGTAGAAACCCATTTAAATCTTGTCACATCAAAATTAAATATTTAAATTTCCTTAATTATCATAGTTTGGAAAAAAAATCAAATTAAAAAAAAAGAGCCTTAAGGTTAGGGGTTAATTTTGGAAGTTAATATACCACTAAATTAATGTCCCTTCATTTGATGTTTAGTTGATAATTTGATATTTTGATAAGAATCATAATCATAATAGTCATAATATTTCCTTTTTCTAAAGACATAAAATATCCACTAAAATCTTAAGGGCTTAGTAGTGAGCTAGGCTTAATTAAAGGATTCAACTAATGGGAATTAGAAAAAAAACATAACTAAATTAAAAAAAATTTAAACATTACAAGCCCATCAGAATTTGATAAATTCTTCCATAAGTTAATTTTCCTTCTAAAGGCCCATTCACATAATTCCTAACTAAAGCACCAATTGATAATTTCCCCACCTTTCGGGATGACTAAAGCATTGGCTCATTGAGCACAAGGGCGTGAGAGGGATAAATCATTTTAATATGTATAATAAGTCCAAAAGGACCTCAAGGAAGTTCAAAAGTATTGTGAAATATCTGGGCCTCTCCCAGATCTTTTCACAAGTCTTTTGGACACCTTTTAGGACTACTGTACATATTATATATATTAAATGAAAAATATCTCTCAAATAAATGAATATGATCCAACGAGTTATGACATAGAGTTTGGTAGACCTGTGACGAACCTATCCATAGTGTTTTACTTTCGTGCAAATTTTATATGTTTATTGAAAGAATACTAAAGTTTCAGGTCGAGATGACGGGAAGACCTACCAGGTATGCTTTATTTTATTGCAATTTACTTACGTACACTCTGCCGTACTTTCTTTCATTGCAAATTTGCATGCTAAACAACAAATTCACCCAGCATGAAAACTGAAATCTTTTAGGATTGCCATGAAACCAAAATTAAAATCAAAATTAAAAATTAAGACAAGATTAAATTCACAGCCACAACATTCAAAATATAAAACAACATAAAATTTAATCACAAACAAAACAAACATCACAATTGTAACTAAATTAAAATGTCTCGTTGGATGATCGGGAATCCCTCGGAGCAGGTAACCTACGTGTTGCTAATGGGGTTTCCCATGGTATAAATGAAAGTATGGAATTCATTAAGTTGAGTTTAGTGAATTTATTTGGACTAAGTGAATCTGATGAAAATAGTGATGTCAGGATGATGGAACCGTGAGATTTTAACCTGTGTTGTTATAATCAACTTTAATGTTCCTCTAAAACATATTAAGACACCTCAATTTAAATATTTTCAAAAAATAGTGCTTCTCTTTTATCCTCAATTGACACTTTTTTAAACTAAACCTACTACGATGAGAAGCATGGAGCATGCAAAGTGGGTAGCACGACCATCTTCAATAGAAAAACTTGTCTACATCAGCAAAATAATTCCTTAGAAATTAAAACAACAAGCCATAGGAATTCGAGGTAGCCTGCCTAGTGTAGAATAAATAGTCACCTTTTTCTTTAGGCTCTTGCATAACTATGTTGTGCAACATAAGCCCTAACTCATCTTAGGATACCGAGGTTGTCATCGGGTATGACATAAATCCTCCTATCTTCCAGGCCATTCACATGACCGATTTCAAGTGAATGTAAATCCTAAATAATAAAATTGACAGGATGAAACACCAACTAAATATCCTAAATAAAAGTCAAACCATAGGAGAGTTTGGGAGGACATCAAGGTTTTTCCTTGAATCTATGTTCTTCCCCTAGCCTTCTCTCCTTTGGATTCTGATAAAATAAAATATTCCTAAACTTGAGCCATTCACCTATTGAATTTTCGACTATCACATTTTCTTTGAAAACCTTACCTTTGGAAGTCATGAATATAAATATTTCTTGATTTATATCAGTAGTTTTCTTAGGTGACTTCAGTTGTCTAAGTTGTAATTAACTATAGGGGCTTGCCCTTATAGGAAACTTAAAGACTCCATATTAATATAAACCCTATCTAATTTTTTTATATTAGATAGGGGAAAATGTATGTTAACAATGGTTTGCAGACCAAACAGAAGTCATAAATTCTTTAGTTTATTTAATCAAGCCTCACTTCAAGCAATGAATTTATTATTCGGGATAAATACATGTCTTGTGGTTAAATGCTTATTTATTTAAACTATTATTTATATGAGATTGGTTTGAATTACTATTCATCAAAAATTAAAATATTATTTTCAAAAATCCATATATATATATATTAAATCAAATTTCTATTTTATGAAACTACTTTTTAAAAATATCAACCTCCATCAAATTTAAAGGCTGACAAAGCGTCATTAAACTGTTTAGACATCAATGAACCGCTAGCAATATCATCGATAATAGATCTAAGATATCCAACTAATCCATTATTAAAAGTTAGAATTATTAACCAATCTAGTATCGTATGATGTTGATGCTTTCTTAAGAGATCTTTAAAATGTTCTCATGCTTCATAAATAGATTCTCCTTCAAACTGACAAAATGATGTAATATCATTTCTAAGCTTTGTAGTCTTTGATGGTGGAAAATATTTAGCAAGAAACTTTTGTGCTAAATCACCCCAAGTTCTGATAAATTCAGGTGCTAGCAAATCTAACTACATCTTAGCTTTATACCTTAATGAGAAAGGAAAAATTCTAAGTCTATTAGCTTCATCTGAAACACCATCATATTTAAATGTAGCACACAATTCTAGAAAATTGGCTAGATGTAAATTTTGATCATCAGTTAGTGCTCCCCCAAACTGATTACTAGATACCATTTGGATAATGGCAAGTTTATGTTTAAAAAAATTAGCAGCTACAACAGGATTTTGAATACTACCAAGACATTCATCCACTATAGGGTTAGCATAATCTCGTATAGGTCTAAATTCTTGATGTATTTCAGCATTTTGATTATTTTGACTTGCCATTTTCTTGGATATATATTTATCCTTTTCTTTATTTTAAATTTTTTTTATTTTTCTTATAGTTCTTTTTGATTCAAAATTGTAAAGCTAAAGTCCTTCAGAACCTGAACTACGCATACACAATTATAAAACACAATAAAATCACACAATAAAAGTTAAAATTATTTTTTAATAAAATTTATTTTCAAATATTATTTTAAATTTCTTTATTTTCTTTCTTTCCCCATCAACTGCGCCAAATACTTGACTTTGCGAATATTTATGCTTAAGTTTTATGAAATGATACTTCTCTTTAATGATATTATAAAATGGGATACTATGCAAGTATTCATTTCGTTATCAAGTAATATATGACTTTCTGATTAAGACTCGAGATATCGAACCCACAGGGAAAGTATTAAATAAAGAAAACTGAAAATTAACTTTTTACTTTTTAAGAAAGATCTTACCCAAACTAAAAATAATATTCTAGGAAAGAAAATTTGATTCTTTTTTTTTATTTTTATAATTTAAAATGAAAGTAAACAACTACTTTTATTAAACTTTAATAAGAAGTAAGCAAATGAAAATAAAATATATTTTTTCCTTTTTGTAAATTAGTAACAAGTCATGGAATATTTGTTGTGGAAGTATCTAAAATGTGTTGTACCAAACAGGAGCAGTTATATCCTTTACCCTTACAAAAGAAGCTATAAAGAATATAGGTTAATCTATTGTTTTATAAATCTTGAAGACAGGTTAGGCAGGAAAGATACTAGCTCTCACTATTTAGTTTCCTCAGTTCCCTCCACCTGTCGGCTAACATCTCATATCAAAACATAAATCAATAAATCAAATTGGGGGCTTTAGCCTGTCACTTTCAATTCCTCTAATTCTACACCTATCAAAGTATATCTCCCTATTTATTTGTACTCACCTATATGGATTACATTCCCACCCATAAAATTTCATGTGTTTCTTTCCAATTGTTGACTGCGATAATACCATACTGGTTTTTACATGTTCTCACACCATATTTTAACATCTTAAATAGCCAAATCAAGAAGTAAATGAAGTGCAAGGTTTTGAATCATTACAACTTCTTCCAACATTGAAATCCTATACTTCACACAACATACTTCCAAAACTTTATTACATCATCATATTAAGGAAAAAGATAAACAAAACTACTCGGAATTCATGGAGAAAATACAATCAAAACTTGGTTTAAAAGTGGAAATCATAGTGAAAACACAAGATATCTTAATTAAAAATTAAATGTAATAACAAGATAAAGAATTATTAGTAAATCCTCTCCACCAAACTCTTAAAGTTCCTTTGAAAACTTTGCTTTTCCTTACATTCCTCCTAAGAGGTTGGCACCCAACTCCGAGGACTCCAATTCACTAATATAATCCTAAAACAAACTATATTTCAGTAGAAATGGTAAAGTGGAGTTGTAAGTTAATGAACTCTCCTACACTGACTACAGACTGTACAACAACCACAACTCACTGCACTACAAACTATGGAATTACTCCCTCTATATTCATCTTTTTTTCTGATCTTCAAGTCTTCCGTTTATACTTTTCCAACAGGTGCCTTTGCATCTCTTCAACTTGTGTCCAGATTCATTGAATCCTCCAAGCGATGCATCCATTCAGGAGTAATTTAAATTAAATTTGGCGCTAATATGGAGTTACCAATGTTCTTATTAAGAGATGCCTCAAATATTTCTTTAAAATGGCACCAAAAATTAAATAACTCCTCTTTAGTAACTGCCCGCGTGTAAGCGCGAGGTCCCAGCACTTAGCTGCGAGTCTTCTGGCGTGTAAGCTCCAAATCTGTATCTTAGCTGCGGGCTCTAACGCGTAAACTCCATATGGGTGTTTAGCCACCACAGATCAATTTTGCACCTTTCTTCTTTTTTGCTCTAATTTTCATACTTTTTCACTCCTCTCATCACATTTATACATTTAGTCATACCTACAAAAAAATACACAAAATAGCTTCTATTAAAATGCAACATAATTAAAATAGGTATAAAAATACTATATATTTTAGGTGTATCTAGCATCACAGCGAGGTAAAGCAACAACTTCAATCCATTTTGAAACATAATCCACAACTACTAAATATAAACTTTCCATAAATGGTATAAATAGTTCTATAAAATCTAAACCCCAAACATTAAATTCTTTAACTTCTAGAGTGAAAATTCAAGGGCATTTTATTTCTTCTAGAAACATTGCCTCCTCTTTGACATCTATCACAAAAATTTAAGTAAGTATTAACAACCCTAAATAATGTATCTAGATTGCAAAATATTAAATGCTATGTTATCAACCCCAAAATGTCCCCCAGAATCTTATTCATAACATTTTCTGTATAATTTCATGGGTTTCTTCTATCAATACACATCTTCAAAAAACTAAGTCCTTACATTATTTGATAAATAAAGGTCCTCACAAAAGTAAAAATTTGAATCATGAATGAACTTTTTAATTTGAAAATTGCTGATCTAGTTTTTATTGTCTAAGTCTTTGAGGAAAAGTAGGAGGTCATCTTTCTAAATAAACCTTAGTTGGAGAGAGAGGTGCTTCCACTTTCTTAGGAATAGTTTCTTCAGGTTATTCAGTCTCTTTATGTTATCTTTCAACTTCAATCTCTTTTTTTATTGCAACATTAATTTCTTACCACTCCTTAGTTGGACGGCTTTAACTTGTTCTTGTTCATTATTTTTATCTTTAAGATTGATTTAAACACTTCTAGAAAGTGTTCACTGAGGCCTATTCCTAAGCGTGACAGTAATTTGTCCCAGTTGATTCTCTATATTTTAAATAGCAGTACTTTGACTTTGTAATTAATTACCCATTTGCAACACCTCTTCTTCTATAAACAACTTAATCTCCTTAATTTGTTGGTTATTATTAAATCCAAGAGGATAAATAGGTTTATATTTAGTACTACCCTAGATGTTCTAGTTTCCCAATGGGTTTACTTGGGTGTTACCCCATTGTTGACTTCCACCACTAGAATTATTGTTCCTGTTAAAGTTAGGATGGTTTTTCCAACCTGGGTTGTAATAATTGGAATATGGGTTATTGGGTCTTTTGATAGAATTTGTAGTTTCCAATAAATTTTGGGAATCAATCATTTTTCCTAATGATTTTTCATAAATCATATGATGTATTGGAGAAAAAGTCATTCCAATTTGATCTATTTTCCTATACAATGTAGCAAATTGAGAAACAACCATTAAAATAACATCATTATCATTAATACTGACTACTTTCTTAGGATTTACCCTTTCAGAGGGCCATTGAAACTTATTTGTAGCCATCTCTTCAATTAATGAATAAGCATCATTGAATGGTTTAGACATTAATGAACCTCCAACAGCCGTATCTATGATAGATCTAAGGGATCTTACTAACCCATTATCAGAAGTTTAAATGATTACCAAATATAGTAGAGCATGATGTGAACACTTTCTAAGAATTTCATTAAATCTTTACCAAGCTTCATATATTGACACTCCTTCATACAGTGTAAATGAAGCAATATCATTTCTACACCTAGCAGTTTTTTAGGGTGGAAAATACTTAGCCAAAAATGTTTGTGCTAAATATCCCCAAGTTCTAATAGATCCACGTGTTAATGATTTTGACCATATCTTAGCATTACCCCTTAATGAAAAGGAAAAATTCTAAGTCTGATGACATCGTTTGATATGCCATCATACTTAAATGTTGCACAAAATTCTATAAAGCTTACTAAATGTAAATTTGGATCCTCATATGATATTCTCCCAAAATGATTATTTTTTACCATTTGTATAATTTCAGGTTTAAGTTCAAATGAGTTAGCCGCTTCAGCAAGAGTCTGAATACTTAAATTAATTTCATCCGTTATAGGGTTTGCATAATCCCTTAAAGGTTTTTGTAATTTATGATGTTCATTTTTAGCAGTTTAAATTTAGATGTGATTTTGCAATGTGTTTGCCATTTCTTGAATATTATGTAGTCTTCTTTGTTTTTGAATATTACTTATAGTTCGTTCTAATTAAAAATTTTAAAGCACTAAACCTTCAGATTCAAAAATATGCATGCACAATGTAAAATTTCAAAAAATAATATAGCACACTAAAAATTAAAAATAATTTTAAAATTTTTTATTTTCAAGTTTTTTAAGTTTTTTTTATTTTCAGATTTTTCCAAAATAAAAAGCACTAAAAATAATTCTCTTAAAAATAAATCTAAAATTCAAGTATTATTCCAAAGTTAAAAAATTTCGTCACTTTCCCCCACAACGGTGTCAAATACACCCGACCCGCAATTACATAAATACTTATAATTGTTAAAATTACCAAAAGATGTCTCAATTTATGTTTCGCAGCTAGCGTGAATAGATGTAATGATTTAGAAATTAAATTATAAGATTTCACAATAGAGGTACTATACCAGTATACGTATCGTTTCAAGTAATATAGGATTTTCCTTAATAATACAATATCGATCCCACGATGAAAGTTATAACTCTTAATATAAACTTACAAAATTCTATCTAAATTGTACATAAATTTGACAAGAGAACAAAGTCTATATGTTTTCAATGGTAAAAATTAATTTTAAGCAAGAAGTAACAACTAGATTTAAAATTTTAATAAAGTTTAGAAAGCTAATAAAATATAAATACAAGTTTGAATATTTTGAAAAGATCTTTCCCCTTGCAAAAGAGATGTTATTCAGTGTAAGATTTGAATGATTACAAATACAAAATAATGTATTGTGACAAATAGGAGCATTCTTATTATTTACCCACTCTCAGTGCTAGCAAAGAACATTTGCTAATTTAGTATTTTTAACCAGCTTGTGTAGTAGTGCTGATTAGATTTTGGCCTCTCACCTCCAGAATACCCATTGTGCCTCTCTATAGGACCTGCTAGGGATCCTTATGATCCAACCTCTAAACCAAATTGATAAATGAATCTATTCTGGGTTTTCTTTACGTAACTGCACGTATCACTCAAGTAATAAAGGACTCTAATGGATTCCTTATTATTAATCCCTCAGGGAGGCAAATATTCTTATGGTCATAACATAAAACAAAATATTTAAACTATAAAAACTTAATAAGAAAACCAAGTCGAAAGTAAGTTTATTTTATGCTAATGAAATGTAATTAAATGAAATAAGTTAACTAAGCTATTTATTAAACTTCAAAGTTAAATTTACTAAGACTAAACAATGCTTTGTGACAAAGAGTTCAAATTAAAGAAAGCTTCCTTCCCCTTTACTATGAGTTTATGGTTAGTGAATTAATTAATATTGTTTAAAATTATATAAAATTGTATTGTGCCAAATAAGAGCAATCCTATTATTTACCATATGTCGAGTGCGTAAAGAATATTGGCTAATCCATAGGTTGGTCCCAAAATTTGTGTTTAGGCTGGGAGGATAATAGCTTTCACTCCAGAGCTCTCACTTATCCCTCACCTGAGGGCTAACAATCTCACATTAGTTTCTAAAAAACATGACTAAATTGGGGATTTTAGTCTGTTACCCTAAAATCTCCAATTCTACTCCCACCAAAGTATATTTACCTATTTGATTGCACTCAATCCCAAGGACTACATTCTCATCCATGAAATTGAATTTGACCCTCACTTGTTGTAAAAAGCATAGCTTTGCTAGATCTTATGTTACTCAACAAATTTTAACATTTCAATTAACTAGATCAAAAATTAAATGAAGATTAGAGTTTGAATCATCATAATATATTAACATTTAAAACTAGCACAACAATATTAATTCTTCACAAAATCATATCTCATTATAGGGAGAAGGACAATAAACTACTCATAATTCATGCGGAAGATACAACAAAAATTAGATTTTATATATTGAAACAAGTTTTCAAAATATGAAAGAAAATAATACAACTTCTTTCACACTCCACCTTAAGCAAATCTTTTAAATTTCCCTTGAAGCACTTTCTCTCTTTACAATCACACTCAATTCTCTCTTGGAAGTGTTATGAAGAAGAAACCTCTCACCTTCCCTCTCTTCTTACAACTCTAGAAGTGAGTCATCTCTATAAAAATTCTAACACCAAACTCACACATTGACTCACATGACATAATAAGACACACGACCCACACACACTAAAAGTTGTGCCAGTCCCCTTTTAAAGGAAGTCGAAAATCCCTCCTTTTCTCTAAAAGACACACCTCTTCATACCAAGACACATATCTCTTCTTCAAAAGACATATTACTTCATTAAAAAGCCTTCCCCTAGTGACTAGATACATTGAAACATTCCATGGGACATTTGAATTACATAGGGCATCTAGAACATCCCAAAATTAGTTAAAAACTGTAAAAAAATCATCCAAATTTGTTTCTGGCGCCTCTGGCATCTGTTTGCTGGAATGAAGTGCTCCTCTCTAGATTTTGGCGCTTCTGGTTCTATTTTAGCGCCTCTTCTCAGGATTTCAGTGCGTGTGGCTCCAGTTCTGGCGTCTGAATGCTGCAATTTTGCATTTTGACTCCAAATTCCTTCCCTTTTACTCTTTTTTACTCTAAATGCCTAAAATCAATAAACCTACAACAAAACATCAAAATATCTTTGTTTAAAGTGCAATATCCAAAAATTTAAGCATAAAATGTATACATAAAATTGCACTTTTTTTGTATATCAAAATCCCCCAAACTGAAACTTTACTTGTCCTCAAGTAACTCTTTTACTACATAAAAATATGACTTATGGTAGAAATTTTAACGTATAGATTTCTACAATTTGGTTTAATAATTATAATAGTATAACTTAAGAAAAACTTTTAATAACTTAGTCTAAAAGTAAAATTATAAGAACACTTAGTAGTCAAGTCTAAGATTTCTTATTTTCTTTTCATTTCAATAGGAATTGTAATTTGTCATATTAAAGACACTTAGAAGGTCCACAAGAAAAATAATTTCATGAGAACTTTATTAGTAAGATGCTAATGCTCAAATACAAGTTCAGAAAATGTAATAAATCTTTTTTCCTCAAGTTATTTTGAGTGAAGCAATTTTTTAATTAGGCATCTCCTCGAGCTTCTCTTCACATATTTTTATCTTTTTTTTTTCCTTTTTTTTTCTTTTTCTTTTCTTTTTTTTCCCTTTTAGGATCATTTTCAATCCTTTCATTTTCTTTTCTTTTTCATGTGAGGATTACTACATCTGGAAGCCTTTAATAATTTTGAAGTTCACTATCCTCTTCTTGAAGTTAAAATGTCTTTACATTCATTCACTTTATAAATTCATATTAGTTTTGAAGATTTATCATAAAAGTCTCATTCTTTTTCTTCTTATGTGAAGCTCTAAGATTATTTATACTTCAAAAATATAAGTTCCTTTAGTTTAAATAGAAAAGGCATAGTCTAGTCTTTTCATATTAAGTATCTTAACTCTAGAATTTGATCTTAATTATTAAAGATTTTTACTTAAATTTACTGTAATATTTAAAAATATATATAGTTATCTAAAATCAACCTCTAATACCAAAGGCCATGTTAAATTAATTTTTTTAAAAATATAGCTAACTAAGGACAAATAAAGTATAATTTTCTTCGTTTTCTTTAAAAAAAAATATTTTTCTTTTCCCAAAACATGGATTTTTTTTATAAGTAAAGCATTTAGTACAAAAAATGTAGTTGGAAGAAAAATAGTAAATGCATAATAATAAGTCTAACATGTGTAGGGTTCTGAACATGAAACTTGGTTCTGACACATTGTAGGTACAAATTTAAAAAGTATAGGATTTTAAAGCATTAAATAAAATATGATATATCAAAAAGATTTGCTAGGAAAAGGTGAATTTAACACATAAGAAATAAATTAAGGAAACAAATAATACTGAAATAAATACCAACAATTTACATCTAGACACAAACAAGTTCAATTTACAATAAACATCAAAATGCAAATCAACAACAACAATAAAATGAAACAAACTACAACTAATGAAAAAAGATAACAACCCATAAACCGTTAGTCATCGTCCTCCTCCACTTCTTCTTATTTTTCTTTATCTTCTTCATCTTGCACAAAAGGCATACAACTGAGGCATGTAGGAAATTCTACAATGTGATCACCCCTTAAATATCTAACCAAAGCCTCTTGATAAGAAATTCATGTTAAACACTTCTGTCAAAATATTCATCATTATGCAAATTTCTTGATTCCAATTTACTAATTCTATCCTACACTGTAATCATATCTATCTGTAGAATCCAAATACTTCATAATATTATCCAGTGAAAAATTACTAGAAGTGGATGGTTTTGCTGCTGAGGTAGAAGTTCTATCACTCCCTTTAGTTCTATTTCTCGATCCAACAAATGATTCAAATTTTTGAACAGTGGGCTTCCCAATTAGTTTTAAGTTGTTGTAACATTTCCTCATTTTTATCAAACTCTACTCTTGATTATTCACAAAAGGTGAAAACCAGGGTAGAATAACCTAAACTACCAGTGGCTCCACCCATAGTAATACTTTAAGCATTATGATGAATAAGAGCACCAATATCAATAGTCTTCATTAGTTGAATGCAAAAATTTAGTACTGATCTTTCTATTGTTACTTCACTAAGGTGATTTGATGGAAGCAGATTGGCAGAAATAAAATAGTGCCATCCCTTAGATTGTACATTTAACATTGAAGTGGAATAATTTACCTTATGATAATTTTTGATGTTCCATAATCCCCTTCCATCAGTAAGGTAGGCAATACTTCAACAAGCGACGAATAAGAAACCACAAATATAGAATACTCACAATGGAACTCATTATGCAACCAGTATAAAGAATTAATCCTTTATTTAGTAAATTCAATGTGATTACCTCTAATATAAACATGCTCATCAGAAGTCTCCATGAGATTTGCATAGAATTCACGGAAGATAGGAACAGTTGTTATAGAAGTGAAGTAAAATAATGTCTCCCAATTATGGGCTATGATCAACCTTTTAATAGATCCATCCGGGTTTAAAAATGTGCGTTCCAGAATTAGCTCCCTTGTAGCAATTTGAGTACTGTAATTATATTGAGCTTTCAAATTTAGAAATAGCCTCGAATCAAAACCACCCAATGTCCTTCCTATTTACATTTTAGTAACCATGGTAATTTGTAAAAGAAATTACATAAAATTCATATATGAATTTTGAGATGATTGATTCATAAGAATTTTCATATTATTTTCCTCCCCATTTCTTATGTAGGTACAACAAATCTCTGAGTCCATCGGTTTCCAAGGAAAAAGCACATTTTCCAAGCTTTCATAAGATACCACGTGACTGGCTACATAGTTGAAATATGGTAGATAGATGTCCCAGGCCATAAGTCGATCCGTTTATAATCAATCCTAGAACAAATTTCACAATTAAACCATCCACATTAATAGGTCCTCCAGTTTGAATACAATAATTCAAAATGGCACTTTCCTTGGTCACTTTCTTGATTTTTATGGTAGGAAGAAGATTAACTGAAATAAAAAAAAATACATGTCTTTGTTGCAGGATTTAATAATGGAGAAAAACATACATGTACGTTATCTCTTATCTCTCAATTTGCATGTTCATCAGTTAGGAATCAATAAACTTTATTCATAATATCACTTGTAGGGACAAAACTGGCATAATGGCAAAACTGGGACACTTTCAATCATAAATAAATAATTTATTCTTGAAGGAGTAAATGGTACCCACCTGCCTTGAACATAGACGACTCCCTAGTTCATCCCATGAAGATTAGCATAACACACTTTTAACACAGAGACGACTACTGCAGAGGTGGTATAGCATAGCACTTCCTAGCATATCTGTATAGTAATCTCCTCCACTTCAGTACTTGGTGTGTTGAATCCTCAATTCACAAACTCTCTTTATTTAATCAACCTCTTCTTCATGAGAATCATATCGTATAATTTTTATGCATCAAAATAGATGAAATTTCTTCTATTGAAAATTCCATATCTTAAGGTTCCTATAGAGTTGGAAGCTACATGATTCAAAATTGGTGAGTTCTCTTTTGTTTTACCGACTTAAATAACTCTAAAATACAGATTTTTGGAGTTACAAGGAAGAAAATCCATCCAAAACTGCCACAAACCACCGTTTGAATCTTAAAATAACTGTCATGGTAACTGTGGCGCCTCTGGCGTCTCTGGTGCCGGTTTTTTGTAATTTGGTTCCTTTGGCACAAATATTGGCTTATCTGGTGTCAGAATAGAATTATGCACTATTTCAATTAGAAATAACTCTCAAATCTCTCATGTAACTCTGTAATTAAAGATGCTTTAATGTATTTTCTAAATATGTAAGTCTCCCAAGTACGCTGAATTCATAAAGAGAGCCTAAATATAGATATTTATAATATTACTTATAAAAACGTATTTACTTTAATAATAAAGATAAGATAACTATTGGTTGCGTCCCATAAAGAGCTTGGTTTAATGTCGTCAGTCCGACATTCCCAGTCATTACTCTGTGTGACCCAACATTAAAATCTCTTTAAAATTTAGCTATTGACCATCAAAATATGGTTTCAGTCTGAGCCCATTTACTTTAAATATCTTTCAAGTTTTTGGATCTTCAATAGTAGTAACTCCATAGGGGTAAACATTTACAATTATGAATGGCCCTGACCACCTCGACTTAAGTTTTCTAGGTAATAATTTCAATCTTGTATTATATTGTAAAACATCATGTTCAGGTTCAAATTCCTTTTTTTTTAATATGATCATGCCATTCTTTCATTTTCTCTTTATATATCCTAGCTTTATCATAAAATTCATTCCTAATTTCTTTAAGCCCAATTAGTTGTAACAATCTTTTTTCACCAGCATCCATTAAATTAGAAGTTAACTCCTTAGTAGCCCAGTAAGCTTTATGCTCCAATTCTACTGGTAAGTGAAAAGTCTTCCTTAAATTTAATCTACATGGGAACATTCTGATAGGTGTTTTATAAGGTGTCTTGTAAGCCCACTATGCAGTATCTAATCTAGCAGACATATTCAATTTATTAGTGCAGTTCTTTCCAAAATTATTTTAATTTCATGATTAGTTTCTTCTACTAGACTCTAGGAATGATAAGTAATTGAGATCCTATGTATAATATCATATCTTTCAACTAATTTTTCAATTCTTATATTCCTATGAGATCTTCCATCAGTAATCATTATTCTCGACATTTCATATCTTGTGAAAATATGTTTGATTAAAAATTTTGAAGCACTCCGAGAATCACCTCTAGGTAAAACTATTGCTTTATTTTCCTTTGAAAATGCACAATAACAATCAATATATTTAAATTTCTAAATGAAGTCATAAGTGGCCCTATAAAACACAATCCCCATGCATCAAAAATTTCAATTTCCAAATTAAAATTCAAGGGCATTTCATTTCTTTTTGAAATATTACCTACTTGATGACATGGATCACATGTGTGTGTATATACATGTATGTATATATATATATACATGTATATATATATATATATATATATATATATATATATATATATATATATATATATATATCTACATAGATGTATATGTATATAAACATATATATATATATATATATATATATATATGTATATATGGAAAGATGGGGATGAGAGAGAAGATCCGGAATTTTAGGAGGGATTCTTGAAGTTTGCTTTGATTTCTTCAAGTTCTTCAGGCTTTAGATTGTTTCTTGTTCCTCGAATTGGATGTTTTGTTGGTGTTCCTCGGCTTCTAAATTGGATCTTTTCCAATTTTTGTTTCCCGGGCTTGTTCTTTTTAAATTCTGATTTGGGTGAATTCAATTCCTTTGAATTCCTTGAATCTGTTCTTGTTTTGTTTTCGGATGGCTGTACAGAATTCTGCTGGAAAGGCTTCCTTTGTGGATGTGGTGGGCTCGAATTTGGTCGATTCCCGATAAGCTTGTCTTTCCCCAACTCTACCATGATGCTCGTTTCGAGTAAAAGTGGATGTTCTTTCATTAAGCCAATTATCAAGAAAGGTGGAAAACCTGCTTTGATCTTCTCTGAAACTAAATTGGCTTCCCTGGCTGATGCACATAAGTTTACACTTGTTGGGAAATTCCAATATGGACATCCTAAATTGGAAAGAATTAGAAAATGCTTTGAAGATTTGAAGCTTACTGGTATTTGGAAAGTGGGTCTTTTTGATGGTAGGCATATCATGATTAAACTTTCTAATGAAGAGGATTATGCAAATTTATTTTCCAAGAAGTTTATTATCGTGGAGGGTATTTACATGAAAATCTTGAAATGGTCTCCCGAATTTGATTCTAATCGGGAAGCACCTATTATTCCAGGTATGGTTTAAGATTCCTAATCTCAAACTGCAGTTCTTTAATCATCAAGTCCTTTATGCAATTGGTACTTGCTTTGGGAAAACCACTTAAATTAGATCCGCCTACCTTTAATCTGTCCGCACCTTCCTTGGCAAGAATCCTTGTTGAAAGAGATATTACACTTCAAGATGTTGATGAAATTTGGCTGGGGTCTCCACATAATGGATATTGGCAATCTATTGTAATGGAACATAGACCTTTTTATTGCAATCATTGTAAAATGTTTGGTCATACTAAGGAAGGTTGTTATAGAATTCATCCTAATCTTATGCCATCTAAATATAAAGGCTGGAACCATTGTTGATACACAAAGAGGGCGGAATCTTGATTCGTCACCCTTAATCCCGATATTGTTAAGGGGACTCCTATTGTGGTTCGGACAACTCCAAATGTGATTCAAGATTTCTCTGCTGCTATTGAACTCGTTGAAACTTTGACTAATGCATCTCGCTAAAAACAATTGTTCTACCTTGAACAACAACAACCTAGCCGATCTAGTTTCGTTGATGGTTCCGATCCTAATATTCTCGCTGAGAATCCTCTTATTGATTGTACACTCAATTTCGGTTCTATCATTACAAATGCTATTGATGTATTAGATAAGGATTTGGATCTAGCTATTCCCGGAAATGCTATTGCTACTAATAATCTTTATTCCGGTAATGTTGTTGCTTGTTAATGAAGTATCTCGGTAATTTAAATTCGAAAGTTCAATTACTCGTTGATGGGATTGGGAATGAAGTTGTTATCGGAGCGGAATTATCTTCTTATCGTGCTAAGGAGGTTTCACCTCGCTATTATTAACTATCCTATATTTCGAATTCTTCACGTAACTTGGATTCTAATTCTTTTGATCAGCTGAATGTTGTCAATACAGATTTGAAAGAAGATTGGATGGTGCAAAATTCAAAGAAGAAGAAGGAATTAAAGCAATTATCAGTATCTAATATTATCCCCTCTAATACTGCTACTTTTTCTAGGCTTACTAGAGGAAGTAGATCTACTCATGATTAATTTTTTATGTTGGAATGTTAGGGGAGTGGCCAACCCTGGCTCCCTTAGCAGAATTTTAAGTCTCAACAGGGTTCATAAATTTTGGGTCATTGTTCTTCTTGAACCTTTGGTGAAAAAGAACTTTGATAGATTTTTAAGGAGGTTTTCCGGTTTTTCTTTTGCCTACAATTCTACTAATAAGATCCGGCTTTTTAGTAGGAAGGACTTGAGAGTTGATATTCTTATTGATAATCCTCAATTCTTACACCTACATTTTGAGCTTGATCGGTTCAAAGGATTTGCTACTTTTGTTTATGCTTCTTCTACTATTGTCGGTAGATCCGAACTTTGGTCTCATTTAAAGGATATTGGTCGAATATGGTTGAAGGCCTGGATAGTGGGGGGTGATTTTAACCGCATTTTGCACCCTAGTGAAAAGAAAGGAGGAAGGAATCCTAATCTTCAAGATATGCTAAATTTTACTAACTAAGTTAGTGCTTCGCTAATCTATTTGATATTGGGTTTGAAGGTTCTCCATTCACTTGGAGAAGAGGTTCTCTTTATGAAAGGTTGGATAGAATCTTTACTAATCAACTTTGGATTGATATGTTTAGTCTTTCCAAAGTTAAGCACTTAGCTAGACTTGGTTCAGATCATGCTCCCTTGCTTGTTCAATTCTCTCATTTTATTAATACTAAACACCATGCTTTCAGATACTTAAATGTATGGTCTACTCACCCTACTTGTTATCAAGTTGTTAAGCATAATTGGATTCTTCCATCTAATTATTCTACTCGCTAATCCTTTATTGAAGTTATGGCAACTCCATAAGTCGGTAGCTAAGGCTTTAATTAATTGGAATTGGATCGAATTTGGGAACCTTACATATAATATTCAAAAAGCGAGAAAATTTGGTGGCCCAGGTTGAAATTGAAGTGGAAGTTGGGAGGAAAACCGATAAAGATCTCGCTGGATGCTAATGTTTCTGCTGCAATCGCATTGCTACAGGAAGAGCTCTTTCTTAAACGAAAGCGACGAGTTAACCATTTACTTCATGGAGATAGGAATTCAAAATTTTTTCATGCTATTATTAAGCATAGAAGATCCATTAATACAATTCAAAGAATTAAATCTTCTAATAATTGCTGGCTTTCTACTTCTCGGGAAATTGGGGATGATGCTTCGTTCAATATTTTCAAAACCTTTTCTCTTATCAAGATACCAACTCTGATATCTTTTCTATTAATCTCATGCAAGCTGATTTGCAGTTGGCTAGGGAATTAAATCTATCCAGAATACCTAATGAGGATGAAATTTTATCTTCCATTAATTCTTTGGACAGTAACAAGACAATTGGTCCGGATGGGTTTACTCCCGATTTCTACAAGAAATTCGCAGATTATCGGGATGGATATTGTTGAGGCTATTAAGCTTTTCTTTCGGGGCATGGATCTCCCTAAGTATTTTGTATCCTCTTCAATTATTCTCATACCAAAGGATAAAAAGAAGGATTGTTGGCAAGACTTTAGACCTATTAAGCATCACTTCAACCTTTTCAAAAATCATCGGCAAGCTTCTTGTGGCTAGAATTCAGCCTCTTATGGATACTTTAATCTCTCGAAAATCAATCAGCATTTGTTAAAGGAAGAAGTATTAGTGAAAATATATTGTTAGCTCAAGAAATGCTTACTGATATTGATAAGCCTTGTAGGGGTTCTAATCTGATTTTTAAATTGGATCTTTCTAAGGCTTTTGATTCTATAAGTTGGTCCTTTATTCTTAAAGTGCTTTATGCTAAAGGATTCAGTTTTGGCTGCTGTGGACTCATTTCAAGGTGGTTAAGCAATAATTATTATAGTGTTCTCATTAATGGTGAGAGTAATGGGTTTTTTCAAGCGAGTAGAGGCATTAAACAAGGAGACCCCTTTCTCCTTATATTTTCATATTGGCTTTTGATTACCTTTCCAAGCTTCTTAATAATGTTCAGATCACTCATCCTTATACCTGGCTTCAACACGGATCCACTCAACTGATTTCCCACCTTGCATTTGCCGATGATGTCATAGTTTTCTCGGAATGGTAGTAAAAACTCCATAAGAAGTTTAATGAAGGTTTTGGGTGATTTTGAAGAGGTCTCCGGTATGACTTTTAACAAGTCCAAGTGTCATTTTTTGTTTAGTTCTAAATTCAATGTTAATACTAAAAAGTGGATAGCAGATTTCACTTGGATTTAGGGAGGCTAAATATCCTCTTAAGTATTTGGGTTTTCCTTTAATCAAAGGTAAACTTAGACATTCCCACTATGATGATGTGGTATCTAAAATTTCTGCTCAAATTCAATGTTGGACAAATTCATTTCTATCAAATGGTAGTAGAATCACTCTTCTCAAGAGTATTTTAACTACTTATCCTCTCTATATTCTTCAAATGATCAAGATGAAGAAAAGCACACAAAAATTACTCGTCCATTATATTTAATAAGTTTCTTTGGGAAGGTCATCATAGACAAATGCATTGGACCAATTGGGATAAAGTTTGTAAACCTATCGCTAGTGGTGGGTTGGGTTTTAAGAGTTTTCAAGCAAATCGACTTTTCCTTTTATTGCAAGCAATGGATTAACTTTAGAGCCAAGAACTCCTTATGGTCTAAGTTTTTGCATGGGAAGTACTGTTCTAATATTCATCCTACTCAAGTACAATTGAAGAATGGGGATTCAAATCACTTGGAAGCAATTACTCGAAAGTTAGAGAAGCAATGAACAACTTTTTGTATGGGAGCTTGGGGATGGGCAAATTCATTTTGGAGGGATAAGTGGATTTTTAATTAGTCTCTCGATTGATCTTAATATTCATCATTCCATTCATCATCCCATTCGAAAGTAGTCGATTGCTGGACCAATTCGGAATGGGATACCGCTAAGCTTAGTAGCTCGTGTTGATTCCGCAACCCAAAAAAGATTTTGAATATTCCTATTCAATCGACCAAAAGAGATAAATTGGTTACAAAGATTCCACCTAATCAAAGCTTGTCTAATTTTCTATTTAGAGGTATCTCGTTCTACTAATGATTGGGGGAAGAAGCTATGGAATAAATTCTTAACACCTTCCATATCTTTTTTCGTTGGAGACTTTTCGGGAAGTTTCTTCCAACGAGATGACATTCTAAAACTTAAGGGAATTCGTGGACCTTCGATTTGTCAATTTTGTCATGCTGATGAAGAATCCATTCCTCACATATTTATAAGGTGCCTTGTTGTTCAAGAGGTATGGAAATCTGTTTTGGATAATCTTGGGCTTTCTCCCAAATTTTTTTCATGGCTTAGTATTGAGTTATGTTGGCATGATTGGAAGGATTCTACTGATTATTACATTCCTCTTATTATCTTCTCGGTTTATATGGATGGGAAGGAATGATGCTATTTTCAACAACAAGGATTGCTCTATCCAACATATTATCGGGAATTGTTTAATTTATGTTCATAAGGCTAGACAAATAATTAATTCTCAAGCAAATTCTCGTTATTAACAAGGTCAAGCTTGTTATTTGGAGATTACCTAAGGCTCCTTGGGTTAAAATCAATTCTGATGGGAGTTTTTCTTCAATTGGTGCTGGAATTGGGGCCATTTGCAGGGATCATATTGGTAATTGTAATTGGTTTCTCTCTGCTCCTGTGATGGCAGATAACAGTCTTGAAACTGAAGTTATTGCTGCTTATTGGGGTCTCAAAGCTGCCTTTATTAATAAGCATAATTATATTCATATGGAGATGGATTCATTGCTTTTAGTAAAGATGTTGTTGAATGAAGTTGCTGTTCCATGGCACATTCTTACTTGGGTTAATATGATCTTCAAGTTATCCTCCGGGCTAGTTGTTATATGGAGTCATATTAATAGAGAGGGGAACCAACCCGCAAATTGGTTGGCCAAGAGAGCTTCTTCTAGGAAGGAAACAATTTGCAACTCAAGCTCTTCTTCGAATTTTTGTCTTCTTCTTTTTCTTTTTTAGAACTCTTTTACATGGGGACTTATTGGCCATTCCTCATGTCAGATGTTTTAAGACCTCCATTATTCAATAAAAATATATATTTTGCCAAAAAAATATATATATATATATATGTATATACATATATATATATGTATGTATATGTATATACATATATATATATATGTATGTATATACATATATATATATATACATATATACATACACATATATATATATATATATAAGTATATACATATACATACATATATATATATATATAAATACATATATATACGTATATATATATATATATAAATACATATATATACGTATATATATATAAATACATATATCTATGTATATACATATATACATACATATGTGTATGTATATACATATATAAATACATATGTGTATGTATATACATATATACATACATATATACATACATATATGTATGTACATACATATATACATACATATATGTATATACATATATACGTACATATATGTATATACATATATACATAGATATACATATATACATACAGATATATATATACACATATATACAGATATATATATACACATATATACATATATATAAAAAGATGGTGGTGGCGGCTGTAGGAGCTCTGCTAGGGTTTCAATGGAGCTAATTAACAGAGGTGGTGGCGGCGCTGCTTTGCTAGTGAGGAGGAAGGTAGCTGGGAGCAAGAAGAAGGCTTTCCCTTTGTGGTCTTTCTCTGGTTTTGGAAGGGAAATTAGTTTTC
Organism: Papilionanthe hookeriana x Papilionanthe teres; assembly: GCA_022702705.1. Taxonomy (NCBI): domain Eukaryota; kingdom Viridiplantae; phylum Streptophyta; class Magnoliopsida; order Asparagales; family Orchidaceae; genus Papilionanthe; species Papilionanthe hookeriana x Papilionanthe teres. The sequence goes on from CM040431.1 coordinate 113,885,130, forward strand.
TCCCTTCTCGGGTGATTGTTTATTTGAATTTTCTTGTGAGTTACTGTTTCATTGGTGATGGCTACAGCACTTACTAGTGCTGATCCAAATTTTGTTGGAAGGGGCACGTTTGCTGAAGTGATAGTAAGAAAAGAAGGAGGTACCACCATTGGAGACAAGTTAGTATTTCCCTGGCTTTTTCATGATGCAATGGAGGGTAAGGTAGAGTGTGAATTTATTAGGAAATGTACCAAAAAGGCTGGCAAACTTGCTCTTATTTTTACTGAGGAGGAGATGTCAAAGTTATCTGAACCATACAGATTCACACTGGTGGGGAAGTTTCAGTTTGGACATCCCAAACTTGACATTCTTAGGAAAGCTGTTAATGACTTTAAATTGGTGGGCAGCTGGAAGATTGGGGTCTTTGACAGTCGCCATATCATGTTACAACTAGTATTGGAAGAGGACTATGCTCAGATTTTCTCAAAAAAGGTTATCATGATAGATGGGAAGCCTATGAAACTTCTGAAATGGACTTTAGATTTTGATCCAACAAAAGAACCTCCAATTGTTCCTTTTTGGTTCAGTTTACCTAATCTGAAACTTCCATTCAACAATCATAGGATCATCTATGACATTGCTGACTCTATGGGCAGAACATTAAAACTTGATATACCATCAGCAAATGTTACAAGAATTTCAAATGCAAGATTTTTAGTGGAAAGGGATATAACTCAACCATACATTGATGGGGTTTGGCTTGGTACAGCTAACAATGGGTACTGGCAACCCATTGTAATGGAATACCAACCTCTGTATTGCAAACACTGTCATCTTTTTGGCCATACAATGGAGCAGTGCTTCAAACTCCACCCTGAACTCAGACCATACAATGTTTAGAAGAAAGGCACAAAAAATATGGAGAACACTTCCACTACTCAAGTATTACACAATCACCACACTCCAGTTCTTTCTTTTAATCCTGCTCAGGTTAAAACTACAGCGGTGTCTGATCCTGGGAAGGATGGGACTGCAACTGGTTTTGACCTCTCAGCTGCTGGGAGATATGCTGATCAAGTTATTGAAATAAGAGACCCCCCTGATAAAAGCCCTTCACTCCAGATTAATGCTGAAGAACCCCCTACTACTTTTGTACATGAACTACCTGACAGTTCAGCTGCAGGTGGTACATTTGCTACTCCCACAGAGCCTACAACAAATACAGTGTTATTTCCCCCCTCTGAACCTATAACAGGTGAGTCAGCCCAAATTATACTCTCTGGATTGAATACTGAAGCAGAAGAAGCATGGTCTATGCAAAAGAGTAGGAGAAGGAGGAAAGATCTTACGGAACTACAAAATTTATCACAAGATAACATCATGGTATGGATCAGTCTTCAGCCACTCCCCCTAGGCTTACTAGGGCTGGTAAGGCACTCCATCATGATTAATCTTCTCTGCTGGAATGTTAGGGGTGTTGCAGGTCCTGGCACCCTCAACAGGCTGCTACATTTGAACAGGACTTATAAACTATGGATATTTGCTCTCTTAGAACTAATGGTTCACACTAATATTACTAAAATTACAAAAAGATTCCCTGGTTTTCACTTCCAATCAAACTGTAATAATAAGATTTGGGTTTTTACCAGAAAAGAATTGCATTGTACTACTCTTATTGATAACTATCAATTGTTACACATTCAATTTGGGTTAGATCAATTCCATGGTTGTGCCACTTTCTTATATGCCGGTCGTTCTTCCACCGACGGATCTAATCTTTGAGCTGAAATTTGCAGCATCGGTGCTTCTAATCCCTCTAACCGGTTAGTGGGTGGGGACTTTAATTGTATTAGAGACCCTAGTGAAAAAAAGGGAGGCGGAACCCCGCATCTCCAAACTATGATGCAATTCTCTCACAATATAACCACTCGCTGGGCTTTTTGATTTGGGATTCATTGGATCCCCCTTCACTTGAGCAGAGGCAAACTAATGGAGAGGCTGGATAGAGTGCTAGTAAATGATTCCTGGTTGAACACTTTTCCTATCACTCAAGTACTTCATCTGCATAGAGCTACTTCGATCATTCTCCATTATTGATTCGGATCTCCTTCAGCACTCATACGGGACACTCCCCTTCGCATTCCTAAACATTTGGTGTGATCATCCCAACTTTCCGGAAGAGGTCAAGAACTCTTGGAAAGTCCCTGATTGTCATAATAGCAATCCAATTATCAGACTTTGGAGACTTCATAAGAATCTGGCATTTCATTTCAGGTATTAGAATAAGCACACATTTGGCAATGTGTTCCAACAAGTCAAGGATGCTGAAACAAAAGTCCAATTATTGGAGGCTCAACAGGATTTGGGAGAGTTTCAGGAGCAGGAATTGTTGATTGCTCATTCTCAACTTGCACAAGCTTTAGATAGAGAAGAGAGTTTTCTGCAACAAAAAGCCGCTACCACAAGGTATCTTTTCGAGGATAGAAACACTAAGTATTTCCATGCTATGATCAAACACGGGAGGAAAATAAATGCCATTCTCAGAATAAGGGATTCAACTGGTAATTGGGTTACAGACCCCACTCATATTTCAAATAGTGCTCTTCAGCACTTTCAACAACTATTTGCTTCACAACCTAACCCCTCCCGAGTGTCTATTTGAAGAAGTTTTCTCGAAAATTATAACTATGTCAATCAGCTTAATTTGACTTTTATTCCTGATGCCAAGGAAATTCAGAATGCTTTAAAGAATATTGATGGTAACAGGACAGCTGGTCCTGATGGCTTCACTTCCAATTTTTACCTCAAAGCTTGGGATATTGTGGGACAAGACATCATTAAGGCTCTTCAATCTTACTTCTTAGAGACTGATTTACCTAAATAGTTTGCTGCTACTAGTATTGTGCTCGATCCCCAAGGATAATCATAAAACCAAATTGGCCGATTTCGGACCTATCACCTAACCTCCACATTCTCTAAACTAATCAGCAAAATTATTGTTGGAAGATTACAACCACATCTCAATCATTTAATTAGCCCTAACCAATCTGCTTTTGTACAAGGTAGATCTATTGTTGACAATTGCTTGCTTGCACAGGAGATATTACTTGATCTTGATAAAAGGTGTAGGGGACAGAATTTAATCTTAAAACTGGATCTCAAAAAAGCTTATGATACAATTAGTCGCGGCTTATTGATATGGTACTTAAAGCCCATGGTTTCAAACCTTCTTTCTGTCATTTAATACAGAGATGGTTAGCTAATGCTTATTATAGTATTCTTCTAAATGGTAACAGCTGTGGTTTTTTTCAAGCAGGAAGGGGATTAAAGCAAGGGGATCCACTTTCCCCTACTATATTCATTTTAGCATTTGACTATTTCTCCAAAATTCTAAATGCTGCACATCTCCATTACCCTTATCTCAACTTCAAACATGGATCCTCTCAATGCATCAGCCATTTAGCCTATGCTGATGATATTATCATCTTCACCAATGGGTGTAAACAGGCTTTAAGGAAAACCTTGCAATTAACTAATCACTTAGCCATGGTAGCTGGGCTGGAGCTTAATCACAAGAAATGTCAATTCTTAGCTGGTAAAGGCTTTAAACATCTACAGTGGATGAAGGAGGTATCTGGCTTCTCTGCAGCTGATCATCCTCTGAAGTATCTAGGAATGCAGTTAATGAAAGGAAGGAGAAAACAGTCACAATATGATGGTGTGGTCTAGAAAATTACTTCAACTTTAAATTGTTGGACCAATACATTCTTGTCTAATGGGGGTAGGCTAACCTTGCTGAAGAGCATTCTTGCAACTTTCCCTCTCCATAATTTGCAAATGATAAGGATGAAGAGAAGCACCCAGAAAATGATTGAAACACTTTTCAACAAATTCCTTTGGGAGGGCCAATCCAAGCAACCCCATTGGACTGTGTGGAATAAAGTTTGCAAACCTATCAAGGCTGGTGGGCTGGGATTCAAATGCTTTCAACAAATGAGCCAACTGTTTTACTGCAAACAATGGATTAAGTTCAGTAAACAAGACACTATGTGGGCTACTTATTTAAAGAACAAGTACTGTTGGAAGTCCCATCCAAATGCTGTCTTACCCAAAATGGGGGATTCCAAACACTGGAAACAATTGCTGAAAATTAGAGACACTGCTAATCAGTTTTTTTGCTAGGAAGTTGGCAAGGGGAAAATCAATTTCCACTATGATAATTGGACTATGGGTAACCCATTAACCTTTACTGCTGCTTTTGACACACAACTAACAGTCTCAGATTTCTGGATTGAAGACCAATGGAATACCAACTTACTTAGAGAGGTGATGGATGAGGAGAGTGTGCAGCAGATACTTCCTATACCAATTGATTCAACCAAGGCAGATAGGATTGTTTTGAAACAATCTACCAATGAATCCTTAAACAAGATGATTTACAACTCCTTTAATCATTGGCCTGACACTAGTTGGGGAAAGAAAATCTGGACAATCAGGCTATCTCCATCAATGTCTTATTTTTGCTGGCGACTATTTCATAAATACCTCCCATTGGATGACATTCGAAGCTAAAAGGGTTAAGAACTCGCCTCTAGATGCCGAGTTATGCAAATCTCATGAAGAATGCTGTCTCCCACCTTTTCTTAAGCTCGTGAAGTTTCTAATCGAGTTTGGAAGGTCGTACTAATGCATCTCAATTTATCTCATCTCAAATATAATCGGGTCCACTGTGGAGGCTTGTCGGGAGAATTAGAAAAATGAAAAATGGTTTCATGTTCCTATGGTTATCTTTTGGTTCATATGGATGGCAATAAATAGAGTAAAGTTTGATAGCAAACTTGCTTTTATCAATCAAATTGTGGCTAACTGTTGTAGCTTCTTGAGTAAGCACTCAATGTTAGAAGTCCCACCTAAAAGCAAACCTGCTTTGCTGAAATGGTTCCCTCCTTCCTTGCCATGGATAAAAATCAATATTGATGGTAGCTATACCCCTTCATCTGGCCGGTATTGGAGTCGTGTGTAGGAATTCTTTGGGTCAATTTTTGTGGTGCTTCATGATACCCATTATTTCTGTTTCAGCTCTGGACTCTGAGATGCAAGCTGCTTAATGGGCATTACTAACTGTTAAAGCACTTAATTGCAAGTTTATTTGGATTGAATCTGATTCAAAATCCTTAGTTAACATTTCACAAGGTCTTTCATCTCCTCCCTGACAGTTGGTTTACTTGTTCAGAAAAATTCTCCAAATCTTCAGCAACTTTACTTTAAAATGGTCTCACATATATAGAGAAGGTAACCAACTTAACTAACTCGGTTGGCCAAAAATGCTACATCCACTAGTACTATTTCTTTTTCGCCACACCTTTTGGGCCTCTTAAGCCTTTACTTTTTGGTGATCTCAATGATCTCCCCTACATTAGATGTATGTAACTCTCTTATTTAAATGAAATTTCCCTTTTTTTGGCAAATATATATATATATATATATATATATACACACACACATATATACATATATCTATAACTATATATATATATATATATATTTTAGCAAAAAAATCATTCATTAATAAGATAAGATTAGGTACATCTAATGAAAGGGAGGTGAAGAGAGTCCCCAAAAGTAATCGCCTTAAAGGCTTAGCAGTAAAAAGGAAAAGATTACACTATGGTTGGAGGAAGAAGTCTTTGCTAACCAATTGGCGGGTTGATTCCCTTCTCTATGAATGTGAGACCATTTGATGTTAAGATGTAGTGATAATAGTAAAATTTTTACCGTATAAATAAACCGCATTCCATGGGGAGTGAAGTCACCCAACATCATCTTTATAACTTGTTGAGAATCCGATTCAATCCAAATCTATTTTTGATTTAAGACTGTAGCCGTTTTAATGGCCCAGAGAACAGTATTCATCTCAGCTTCCAGGGCAGAATAGGAGATTAAAGGAGATTGAAAGAACCAAAGCAATTTCCCAATATGATTCCTACACACAGCACCAATCCCAGCAGCAGCAGAGGTGAAACTTCCATCCACATTAATTTTAATCCAAGGCTGTGAAGGCAGTACCCGGTGCACTAAGGAGACTTTTTGAGTAGGGGTTGAAGAGTTAGTAGCAAACTTGCTGATATAAATGAAACAGTTGGCCACAGCAGTTTTAGGGGGGCAAGATTTATCCTCAAACTTGGCCTGATTTCTAGTCATCCATACAAACCAATTGATAACAAGAGGGACACAACCCCATTTCTGATTTTTCCAATCATTCCAGCAAGTTTCAATTGTGACCCAATGATGTCTTGGATGCAAGAGATTTAATAGGCGTAACACATCCTCCCAAAGCTGTAAGGTAAAAGGGCATTGAAGGAATAGATGATCCAATGTTTCTTCCTCAGATTTACATAGCCAACATCTTGAAGCTGTTCTTAATCCTTTTAGTTTGAGAATGTCATCTAATGGGAGAAATCTATGTGCTAATCTCCAATTAAAGAAGTACATGGAAGGGGAGATTTTTGAAGACCAAATAAAAGTGCCCCACTCGTTAACGAGCCGATGAGTGAAGGAATTATGAATGAAATTATTCACTCGATTGTGATGGGGTGTGTTTAATCAACAGTTTATCAGGTTTCCTGTGGTCAATGGGGATAGACAAGATTTGTTGTACAGTCTCTTCATCAACTACTTCTTTCAGTGCATCTACATTTCATTTGTCCTGCAGCCAGAATTCAGAAATCTTAACCTGATAGTTAGTATCAGGTAAGGCTGAAAGAGGACCATCTGGGAGCCAGCTATCCATCCAGAAACTAATTTATCCAAAGACCAACCTCCCAACAGACTTAGCTTATTAGCGGATTCTCCGACCTTTAACGTGACTTTTCCAATGCTTGGAGTCACCAATTTTAGGTTGAACTAGATCAGGATGCACCTTTTACAGTATTTCGCTTTAAGGAACCGAGCCCATATAGTATCTTGTTGTCTAAACTTAAACCATTGTTTACCGTAGAAGAGCCGATTCATTTGCCGAAAACTTTTAAATCCTAGCTCCTCGACTATGGTAGGTTTGCAAAGCTTATTCCACACGGCCCAATGGGGTTGTTTATATTGGCCCTCCCACAAAAATTTGTTAAACATAGACTCCAACATTTTGGGGTACTTCTCTTCATTCTCACCATTTGCATTGTATATAAAGGGAAGGTAGATAGAATGCTTTTTAATAAGGTTAATCCGCCCCCATTTGAAAGAAAGCCGTTAGTCCAACAGCTTTATGGTGGAAGAAATCTTATTAACCACATCATCATATTGAGTTTGCTTCTTCCTACCTTTAATCAATCGCACACCCAAGTACTTAAAAGGTAAAACGAATCGAGTTGAATCCAAGTGGTAGCTTTAATCCAGCTTATGATGTTTGTAGTTCTTCCCTGCCAAGAATTGGCATTTCTGTTTGTTTAGTTCCAGCCCAGAGACTTGAGAGAAATGATCCAGACAATGCATAGTTTTTCTAATGGCAAGTTTGCTGCCATTAGTAAATAGAATAATGTCATCAGCATAAGCCAAATGGCTAATGATCTGGGCAGAACTATGTTTGTAACATAAGTGGTGAGCATTACCCTGGGCTGAATTAAGAAGTCTGGATAGATAATCAAATGCCAGTATAAAAATTGTAGGGGACAAAGGGTCACTTTGTTTGATGCCCCTACCAGCGAGAAAGAAGGCCCGACTCTCCCCATTTACCAACACACTATAAACGAAGCTGGATAGCCACCTTTGGACAAGGTTGCGTAAGGAGGGGTCGAAGCCTCTAGCCTCGAGAACCAAATCATTGAAGGACCGACTGATAGAGTCATATGCTTTTTTAAGATCAAGTTTCAGAATCAGATTGTGTCCTCTACAGGGTTTATCCAACTCCAATAGTAATTCCTGTGCTAAAAGACAATTATCAGCAATATTTCTTCCTTGTACAAATGCAGACTGGTTAGCACTGATAAGTTTGTCTAAATGAGGTTGTATTCTACTAACCAATATCTTACTAATAATTTTAGTAAGAGTGTTAGTGAGACAAAAAGGCCTGAAATCAATCCAAGAGGACTTTTTTTGTTCTTTAGGGATAAGAACAATACAAGATGCAGCAAAATATCTCGGGTAACTCAAGCACCAGAGAAAAAGCTTGGACAAGCATGGCAGAGATCAGCACCAACAATGTCCCAAGCTTTTAAGTAGAAGGTGGCACTAAAACCATCAGGCCCTACAGTCTTGTTCCCATCAATACTTTTTAGAGCTAAAAAAATTTCATTCACATATGGTAAAAGAGTTAGGTGAAGTTGAGAAGCATAAGCATTGTCGTTATTGAACACATCAGATAAGAACAAAGAAGGGTTAGTAGAATGAGCAGCCATTTGAGTCTGAAAAATACTTCACTGCACTTTGAGAAATGAGGTTGGGATCATTAATTCTTCTACCATCAGGATCTTTAATGCTGAGAATAGCTTTTATTTGCCTTTTGTATTTAATCATAGCATGGAAGAATTTTGTATTTCTATCACCAAAAAGTTTTTTGTTAATGGAGGCTTTCTCGTCGCAAGAACATCTCCTCTCTATCCAAAGCCCGAGTTAACGTATTCCGAGCATTGATCAACTCTTGGCCATTATCACCTCCCGCATCCTGAAGTAGCATCAAGTAATTGGACTTTGTTATCAGCCTCCCTAACCTGTTGAAATATATTACCAAAGCTATGCTTATTCCAATGTCTTAGATGATAGGCCACATTCTTTTGTAACCTCCAAAGCTTTATAAGAGCATTAGTATCAGAAGCAATTGGATTAGTCCATCCAAACTCTTTACCACCTCAAGAAAGGAAGGATGATTAGTCCAAACATTTAAAAATCTCGAATAGGGAAGATCTTGTTCTTGGGAAGAAGGATATCTTAATTAATAAAGGGGAATGATCAGAGGTAGTTCTGTGCAAATGATGAACTTGGGTAATAGGAAAGGAATGCATCCAACAGTCATTAGCAAGGATTCTATCAATTCTCTACAGCAGATTGCCTCTCTTCCAGGTAAAAGGAGTGCCAAGGAAACCCAAATCAAAAAGCCCAGCTTTAGTAATATTTTGAGAGAAGTTCAACATGGTTTGGAGATCAGGAGTCCTGCCCCCCATCTTCTCACTAGGATCACTTATGCAATTAAAATCACCTCCCACCAACCAACATGTGTGAGCTTGGCCGAGACAAAGAAGGGCATCCCAAAGAGCAGATTCGTCTCGATGAGTGCATCCGAAGATAGACAAAAGTGGCAAAACCAGAGAATTGTTCCATCTCAAAATGCAAGTGAATAAATTGATAGTTATCAGCAATAACCTTACAATTCAACTCTTTCCTGGTGAAGACCCAAATCTTGTTATTGCAGTTTCTATAACAATTGAATCCAGGAAATTGCTTTGTGTGTTTGGAAATATTCTTCTACACTAAAGGTTCTAATATGGAAAAAATCCATAACTTGTTGGTCCTGATTAAGTGTTTGAGTCTGTTAAGGGTACCAGGACTAGCAATACCCCTAAAATTCCAGCACAATAGGTTAATCATGATGTAATGCCTTACCAGCCCTAGTTAGTCTAGGGGGGTGGCAGAAGAAACTTCCAATCCAATGACATTTGATCGAGATAAATTTCCGAGTTCTAAAGCATCTTTTCTTTTTCTTCTACTTTTTGTTGAATCCACTCCTCTTCTTTTTGATTTGCTAAATCAGCTAATATGGGTCATGGCTGATCGATTGCCTATATCAGGATTAGGTGGAGTGATAAAGGTACCCCCAACTTCAGAGCTGTAGTTTAATTCTTCTTCTTCATCTGAACCCCTTTTTGTAACTAGTTTCATCCCAATAGATCTATCTTGTGAGGAAGATAAGAAACCTCTCCTGGCAGAACTATGTTGAACCCCGATTTCATCGCTTGTCTCCTTAGTATTCAATTGTATTTGTTGGGCTTGCTCTTCTACTTCCTGAGAGATGCAATTATCAATCACTTGATCTTCCAATTGTCCTGTCATAGGAAATTGAGACTCCAGATTTTGGAATTGCCCTTTTTGATTGGATTGTGCTCCATCTCCCTAAACATCCCTGAGTTCTATCTCTTGTTCAGCTACTCTTCTAGTCTCAGGCATGATATTATTAGTAATTTGTAAGGGCAAATTCTGAATTGATTGAGGTAGTATCAGATCAACCTAGCTTGTTTCAACATGAGGACAAGATGGAGTTGGGACAAGCATTAGGACTTCCTTGAGGAACAAGTATCCTTATTACTTTTATTGGCGACATTATAAGGCCTCAGTTCAGGATGGATTTCAAAACACTCGCTCCATAGTGTGTCCAAAAATGTGACAATTTTTACAATACAAGGGTTGGTATTCAAGCACTATAGTCGCTTAATACCCACAGCTTAGCGATCCCTAGCCAAACACCATCAATATAGGGGAGAGTAATATCCCTTTCAACTAAAAATATGGTTTTAGAGATTCTAGTAATATTAGCAGTGGGTATATCAAGCTTTAGGGGTCGACCCATGGAGTCAGCAATGTCATAGATGATCTTATGATTAATAAAAGGAAGTTTCATGTTGGGCATGCTAAACCAAACAGGACAATAGGTGGTTCTTTGGAAGGATCAAAATCCAAGGTCCATTTCAATAATTTCATTGGTTTTCCATCTATCATAATCACCTTTTTAGAAAACACTTGTGCATAATCATCTTCTCTAGTTAATTGGAGCATTATGTGCCTGCTGTCAAAGACTCCAATCTTCCAACTTCCCACAAGTTTAAAGTCATCAACAGCCTTTCTCAAAATGTCAAGCTTTGGATGGCCAAATTGAAATTTACCCACTAAAGTGAATTTATTGGGCTCAGATAATTTGTCCAACTCCTCTTCAGTGAAAATAAGCGCCAGTTTCCCTGCTTTTTTTGTACATTTCCTTATGAACTCGCATTCAACCTTCCCGGCTATAGCATCATGGTATAACTGAGGAAATACCAGTTTGTCACCCAAAGTAGATCCACCCTCTCTTCTAACTGTAACTTCAGCAAAGGTTCCTTTACCCATAAAGTTAGGATCCGCCTTAGTAAGCACCTCATCCATCCCAATGGAACAGTAAAAACCTCCAGAAATTCAAAAATTTCCAAAACCCGGGAAAGAGTAAAATTCTTATCCAAGACAAACCAACCTCAGAGAAGAACTCAGCAACAAGCCACCACCACCTTTGAACTTCTGCCCTCGTCAGGAAGGTCACCACTTCCATGGAAAGCCTAGCAGAGCACTAGGGAAGCTCCCGTACCGCCATTATATATATATATATATATATACATATATATATATATATATATATATATATATGTATATACACACACACACACACACACACACACACACACACACACACACACATATATATATATATATATATATATATATATATATATATATACATATATATATATATATATATATATAGACACACACACGTATATATATATACACACACATGTGATCCATGTCATCAAGAAAGTAATATTTCAAAAAGAAATGAAATATATAGTATGTGATCCAAGAAAAAAATACATATTTTTACGCCTTGATTTTTATTAAATTTTAAGGATATTATGCTTTAATGAAAGGTATTTTTGTGTTTTTGGATGTAGGTGATATAAAAATGTTCAAGAAGGAGAAAAATATGAAAAATGAGCAAAAAGGAGCAAAAAGGAGCAAAAATAGTGCTAAAATGCAAAATTCATGAAATTACTGACCTGGCGCCTAAGCGCCACTGTTAAGTTTTTGACGACTTTTGGGCTGTTATTTTGATGGTGTGAGCGGTTATTGGACCTTCTAGAAAACTGGAAGTTGTTCCTTATTTATAGGACATGTGATACAATGTATTTGGACGCTTCAAAACAGTTTTAATCATGAAGTGGTGCGATCCAAAGTGAAGAGGTGCGAAGAACTGGACGCGGTGTCTGGCACCTAGGCGCTAGATTTCGCCACCTATGCGCCAGACACACCTTCTAGAAGATTCATTGAATGTGGACACATTTTGAAGAGGTGCCTTGAGGCAATCCTTGAAGCCTATAAATAGGAGGGTATTCCTTCAGAGAAAAACGCCCCATCTAGCCCCCTATCTAGAATCCAACCTAGAGAGATAATTAGAGAGATCATATTAGGGCCACCTTTTTAATTTCCTTCATAAATTAGTGAGTTTATTTTACAGTTTGTATTTAGAGTTTGAAAGAGTTGGTGCATCTGTAGTTCATTGCGTACGTGGAGTCAGTAGAAATCAGAAGTTCAGTAGGAGAAACATCTAAGATAAGTTTTTTTTATTTTAATTCAAAGTTTAATTATTATGTTTTGTTATTTATTTTCAATGTGTTCTGAGTAGTTACTTTACTTTCTCCTTTTAATTATGAAAAGATAAATAAGATAATACAAAATTCGCCTAAGAATTAAAAATCATATATTTTCAAAACATTGTGAAGATATTAATATCAGTTCTTAATTTACTATTTAAATTGGCCATTTAAATTGTTAAAACCTATTGAAGAGTTTTGAGACCTAGAAGGAGATGAATTCTTAACTTGTAGATATCACATGAATCCTTGGGTGGTCGAAGGCCTTGCGCGGGTTATTCAAGGTGAACTGCAAATAAATAGGAAGATGTTATATATTAGGTGTAGAATCGATAAGTTTTTAGAGTGATGTGACTAAAATCTTATGATTTGGTTTGTAGAAAAGGAAAGGGTCACTAGTAGGGCCGACCATAGCCACCCTTGGACATCTAGTAGTGTGAGCCTAGATTAACCCATTCTACTAACAATACATCCGGACCTGATCTATAGGCTAGCCAATGTTATTTGCACCTGGATCAAAGGTTAAAGAATATGAATGCTTCTATTTAGCACAATACCATAAATTTATATTCTCCACGAATATTATCATTATCTTAGAAAACCTTGGACTAATTGAGAGGGAGAAAGTTGCTTTATTATTGCTATTTACATGTATTATTTTATTTTTGCTTTATTATTGCATCTAGTAAATTAAAGATATTTTATTTTTGATTATAAAAGAAATACTTTAAAATAAAAATATTTAAAGATCTATAACTCTCTCCTCGTGAGAACGATATTGAGGTCTTTGTTTCAAAGCCCTATATTACTTGATACGATACGTATACTTGCGTAGTACACCTAGTGTGTAAAATATTTTCTATAAAATTATATTTATATACACTAGCCGCTATTATTATTTATAACATATATTTTTGAAAGCATTAATTAGTACGTTGATCTTCAGAGGACTTCTGGTTAAGTTTTTGGCGTCGTTGCAGGAAAAGAAGATTTTAGTACACATATATTTATATTGGGTAAAGTTTTTGGCGCCGTTGCCGAGGAGAGCAGAGGCAAACTTTTAGATTTTAAGTATTTCTATTTTATTAATTTTTCTTTATTATAAAAAAACATTTATATAATAATAATATTTATTTTAATTCTTGTTAATTGACTTTTTAAGCGTAGTTCTAGACCTGAAGGATTATTACCTTTAGATTTTGAATTAGAAATAACTGTTAAAAGAATTAAAAAAGGAAAACAAATTCAAAAATTTTAAGAAATGACTAATTTACATAACAATTTACAAAGTAGCAGCAATGTCTAAGAAATTAGATAGCTTTGCTATTAATATATCACATAATAACTCTGCTAATATTGAAGATTCTCAAACTATTGAAACTTTACAAGCTATTGCTAGTAAAAATAATCCTTATTCAAATTATTATAATCCTAGATGGGGTAATAATCAATCTCATCCCACTGGAAATTGGAATAATCAAGTTAATTCAAACTATAAACCACTGGATTTAACAATCAACAGAAAAAGTTATCTATAGAAGAATTAATTTTACAACTAAGTAATCAATTACAAAATCAAAACACTGATATTCGTAATATTGAGAATCAAATGGGACAAATCATTATTTTAATTAATTATAGACTTGCAGGAACACTTCCTAGTAATGTTGAAATCAATCCAAAACAAACTAGAAAAGAACATGAACATGTTAAAGCTGTACAACTTAGAAGTGGAAAGGAATGAAAAGAAAGAATGCAGAATGAAATTGAAAATGAGATTGAGGTTGAAGAGATTGAAAAATCTAAAGAAACTCCTTCTCCTAATAAAGATTAAACTGATATTTCTATTAATATGGAAGTTGAAAAACCACCACCACCTTTTCCTCAAAGACTTAAACAGTAGAAGCTTGATCATCAATTTTCTAAGTTCTTTGAAATTTTTAAGAAACTCACTATAAACATACCTTTTGCTGATGTTTTGGAACAGATGCCAACTTATGCAAAATTTATGAAAGATATTTTAAGTAAGAAATGAAGATTTGAAGCTTTTGAAACTGTTGCATTAAGTGAAGAATGTAGTGCAATAATTCAAAAGAAATTGCCTCAAAAACTAAAAGATCCTGGAAGTTCTACTTTACCCTGTGCTATTGGTGAAAAGTTTTGTGGAAGAGCTTTATGCGATTTAGGAGCAAGTATTAATCTGATGCCATTTTCTATTTTTTGAAGGTTGAATTTAGGAGAGATTACTCCTACCACTGTAACCCTTCAATTAGCTGATAGATCTATCACTTATCCTAAAGGAGTTTTAGAGGATGTTCTTGTTAAAGTAGATAAATTTATCTTCCCTGTAGATTTCATTGTACTTGATATGGAAGAAGTTAAAGAAATACCTATTATTTTAGGGAGACCTTTTCTAGCGACCGGACGAGCAATGATTGATGTGCAAAAAGGAGAATTAACCATGAGAGTTAATGATCAAGAGATTAAATTTAATGTCCTTAAATCAATGAAATATCCTGACAAAGAAAAATGTTATCGAATGAATATAATTGATTATTTAACCGAGAAACATTATCAAGAAAATGTAAAGTCATTTCGAAGAAAAATTTGAATTATTAACCGATGAAGATGAAGAACTAAAAGAAGAAGAAACTCATTATATTAAATATAATTGGGAAACTTTAGACATAACTCAAAATGATATACTTTTACCCTCAATTAAAAAAGCCCCTGAACTGAAATTAAAAATGTTACCTTAACATTTAAAGTATGCATTTTTGGGAATTTCATTAACTTTACCTGTTATTATTTCCTCCGAGCTAAGTAAAGATCAAGATGAAAAATTGATAGGAGTGTTAAAGAATTATAAGAAAGCATTTGGTTGGACAATTGCTGACATAAGAGGAATAAGCCCGTCCATTTGTATGCATTGAATTTTAATGGAAGAAAATTTTAAACCTACTATTGAACCGCAAAGAAGATTAAAACCTATCATGAAAGAGGATGTTAAAAAAGAAATTGTTAAATGGTTAGATGCTGGTATTTTTTATCCTATTTCGGATAGTCAATGGGTAAGTCCTATTCATTGTGTTCCAAAGAATGGAGGAGTAACTGTCATTGTTAAATGACTGTTACTGGATGGCGAATTTGCATTAATTATAGGAAATTAAATGACGCCACTGGAAAGGATAATTTTCCTTTACCTTTCTTGGATCAAATGCTTGATAAATTAGCTGGACACTCATATTTCTATTTTCTAGATGGATATTCTGGTTATCATCAATTACCTGACGCACCTGAGAACCAAGAGAAAAAAATATTTACAAGTCCTTCTGGAACATTTGCCTTTAAAAGAATGTCTTTTGGTTTATGTAATGCACCTGTAAATTTTCAAAGATGTTTGATGTCAACATTTTGTGATTTGATTGACAAAGGAATTGAAATATTCATGGACGATTTTTCAGTTTTTGGAACTTCTTTTGAATCTTGTTTGGAAAATATTTCCAAAATTCTGAAAAGATGTGAAGAAACAAACATAGTTCTTAACTAGGAAAAATGTCAATTCATGGTCACAGAAGGCATCGTACTTGGTCACAAGATTTCACAAAAAGGGATGGAAGTAGATCAAGCAAAAGTGAAAATTATTGCTGAATTACAACCACCTACTACTGTTACTGATGTGAGAAGTTTTCTAGGTCATGCTGGATTTTATAGAAGATATATAAAGGATTTTTCTAAAATTGCTAAACCACTTTGTCATTTATTGGAAAAAGATGCTAAATTTGAATTTAACAAAGACTGTATTAATGCTTTTAATATTTTAAAAGAAAAATTAATATTTGCACCTATCATTGTTACACCTAATTGGAATTAACCTTTTGAATTAATGTGCGATGCAAGTGATTTTGCAATTGGAGCTGTTTTGGGACAAAAATATGAGAAAAGTTTCAAAGTTATATATTATGCTAGTAAAACTCTCACTGAAACACAATGAAATTACACTACTACTGAGAAAGAGCTTCTAGTTATAGTATATTCCTTTGATAAATTTAGACCTTATCTTCTTGGTATTAAATGCATAGTTCATACTGATCATTCTGCTATTAAATATCTAATGTTAAAAAATGATGCTAAACCTAGACTAATAAGATGGGTTTTACTTCTACAAGAATTTGATTTTCAAATAGTGGATAGAAAAGGAACGGACAACCAAATTGCTGATCATTTATCTATAATTATGAATGATGTTATTACTGAAAAAACATAAATGAGAAATTTCCTGATGAAAATTTATATGTTATTCGAGGATACCAAACACCTTGGTATGCTGATATAGTTAACTATTTAGTTAGCAAAATTCTACCTTATGGATTGGATGAAAATTTTATTAAGAAATTTAAAAATGATGCTAAATATTATATTTAGGAAGATCCTCATTTATTTAAATTAGGAAGATATTCTATAATTCGAAGATGAGTACCATATGAAGAAACTTTTGCTATTATTCAAAAATGTCATGATTCCGATTTTGGAGGACACTTTGGAGTAGATAAAACTGCATTTAAAATTTTAAATTCAGGATTTTATTGGCCTACCTTATTTAAAGATGTGAGACATTATGTGAAAACATGTGATCGATGTCAAAGGATGGGAAATATATCCAAGAAAGATGAAATGCCTTTATACTATATATTGGAAGTTGAAATTTTCGTTATATGGGGTTTAAACTTTATGGGACCATTTGTACCATCATCTGGAAAAATTTATATTTTATTAGCAGTTGATTATGTTTCAATGTAGATTAAAGTTGTAGCTTTGCCCAACTATGACTCTAAAAGTGTATCTAAATTTTTAAAGAAGATGATTTTTTCAAGATTTGGAATGCGTAAGGTAATTATCACAGATGGTGGAAGTCATTTTAGAAATATAAGAATTCAATCATTACTGCAAAAATTTGGAATCAAACATAAAATTGCAACTTCATATCACCCAAAAACAAGTGGAATGACTGAAGTATCAATGAGAGAAATTAAAAGAATTTTAGAGAAGACTGCTAATCCTAAAAGAACTGATTGGGTTGATAGACTTGATTCCGCATTATGGGCTTATAGAACAGCTTATAAGACACCAATCGGAATGTCACCTTACCGGTTAGTTTGTGGAAAACACTGTCACTTACCTGTTGAACTTGAACATAAAGCCTATTGGGCAATAAAGGAGTTTTATTCTAATTTGAATACTACAGGAGAAAAACAATTATTGTAATTAAATGAGATGGATGAAATAAGAAATGAATCATATGATAATGCAAAAATTTATAAAGAGAAAATGAAGGTATTACATGATAAAAAGATTTTAGGAAAAATATTTGAGCCTGGACAAGAATTATTACTATTTAATACTCGTTTAAGACTTTTTCTTGGAAAATTAAGATCAATATGGATATGACCATATATAATTGAAAAAGTATACCAATATGGAGCTGTGGATTCTAAAGACCCTAAAACGGGAAAAATTTTTAAAGTTAATGGATTAATATTAAAGCCTTATTTGGGAGACATTAAAAAGATTTATAAAGAGGCTTATGAATTAAGTCAACCTGATTAAAGAATTACTTTGGTCTGGCTGACGACGTTAAAACAAGCGTTTAATGGGAGGCAACCCATAGATTTTATTTTTAGTGTGTTTTTACATTTTTAATGTATGATTATGCCTCGGTCTTGACTAATTTTATATAACCCCAAAAAATTAAAAATTATCTCGAAGTATATAAAAGTTTGGACTTTGGATCACTCCATTTAATATGTGAGTAAAAAGGAGATCAAGTTAACCTTCATTTAAATTATGTATAATTGTGTTATTGAGATTGTTCTGATCTTACCATTATAATTTACCTATATTTGGAGAACGAAACTTTGAAATTTGACGTTAGGCGAAACGGAGTCGAACATGGTTCCAACGCCTAGGAGCCAAAATTCAGCGCCTAAGCGCCAAAATTCAGTGCCTAAGCGCCAGAAAAAGCTGTGTGTCGATGGGTCCGACGCCTAGGTGCCAGATTTGGCGCCTATGCGCCACGGTTACTGTGTCGTGTAAAAACTGAAAATTTTTCAGTTTTTCACACGATTTTCACCTTTAAATTAACCCATCTTCATCCCCAATCCTTATGCAATCATTATTTTGACCCATACACTCCATTCTTGAGAGATTGAGAGGATTTTTGAAGAAATGGAGAGGAGAAATCTTGGAGAAGAGGCTAGAGGCAAAGGTCCAATAGATCCTCAACGCTACTTCAATGGTTTCATCGCTGTAAGTTTGGAGAAAAGTTATAGTCGTCTTGATAAATTTGAAGCAGATTTCAAAAGCATTGGAGATCGCCTTCATGAGATGTATCATCAAATTGAACATTTGGAATGGTAGGAGAAACATAAATTTTTTCATCTAGCGGCTTATCAAGATGCTCAAGTGGAGATGTATGTGAAGAACAATTGGATCGACGACAAAACGACTATGGATTTTCCGAGAGCATTAATATTCTTCCCCAGTAGGCCAAGCAATCTTCATTGTGAAGATAATGGAAATTAGATAGTGATTTGGTGAGATCATGATTTATCTAGTGAGTCGTTGTATCAATTTTGTGAATCGATTGTGTTTGTTTATGTATTTGCTTTCATGTTCAATGTGTGTTCTATTTTTTTTCAAATTGTGTTGTTTAATTGTGTGTTAGGACTTGAATCATTATATTATACTTATCTGAAGTATATTGAGCCAATATTGAAGATTAAAAATGGAAATTAGAGGAGTTTGATTTAAACCTTGTGTTTGATTGGTGGATTTAATATTTAATTTTTAAAATTTTTGGAAAATATTTTGGAAGTTAGAAACTGAAGCCTTACTCTAATATGAGTAATTGGATGTTGAATTTATGAATTTTGGTGGAAAATAAAATTTTCAGAGTGATTTTTGCGAAAGGAGAGTCTGGCGCCTAGGTGCCAGAATTCAGCGCCTAAGCGCCGGTTCGGCCTGCTTAAATAAAAATTAAAATATAAAACCCATTAGCCTTGGATGACGCCTAAGCTTCATCTCCTTCCCCATTTTCGCAAAAATACACCTCTTAGATCCATTTTAAGGTCAAAACATCAAGTATTTGGGCGCGAAATCACTTGATTTCTTTGTCTCTAGGTCAGATCTACACTCTAATCCATTTATTTTCGATTTTCACCATAGTTTTTCCTATGTTTTGCTAAAAATCTAAATTTTGAGAAAAATTTTGATTTTTAGGTATTCTAATTGGATTTTTAAACTTATTTTAAGTTTCTTAAACTTAAAAAGAATTTAAATATTTAATTCCTAAATTTATTCTTGTTTTCTTTCACGTTTAGATGGCACCAAAATCTAAGCGAGGGAAGGGACGAGAAAGTTTTGACAGTAGCAACTTCATGACTGCGGTAGCACATTTTCGATATCACAAATTTGCGACGTCGAGAAAGTTTATCTCGGAGCGAAGCTTTTACAATCTGGGTGAAATGATCGAGAACACAATCGTTGCGCACAACTGGCAACGATTCTGTTATTTCACTACTGTTGTTGTTATTCCAGTCATTCGTGAATTTTATGCTAACTTTTTAGATGCGGAAGACTACAAAGTCTTCGTCAGAGGTGTTGGAGTAGGATTTACTCCGGAGAGGATCAATGTGTTTTATGGACTGCCACCTACCATCGAGTGCCACTATTATGGATTATCTCCATGTGAAGGAGATCTTGAGATGATTATTGCTTATTTGACTGACAACACTGGAGCGTGGAAGATCCAGAATGAAAAATGGGTAAACTTCATATCTTGTAAGCTAAATGGTGTTTCAAAGACTTGGCATTATTTTATTTATGCTAGAGTTCTACCTTCCAACCACCTGAGTGAAGTTACCAGAGAAAGAGCTATCTTGAACTATTGCATTCAGGAGAGGAAGCTGATAGATGTCGGCAGTATTATTTATGATTTTGTGGAGTCTACTGCTAGATCTAGTACTTTTGTGGGACTGGGATTCCCATCTTTGATCTGTTCTTCATGTGTTAGCAATGGAGTCACTGCTGATATTTCTGAGGAGAAGCTGAAGTCTACCAAGCCAATTGGGCAGGAGAGTGTTAGTATATATGATCGTCTTCGTGGGAAGAGATCTACAGCCCCTTCTACTTCTTCACACACTTTAAATAGACCTTCCACTTCGAGACCTTCTACTTCTATTGCTGAGCCACCATCTAGTTTTTGGGAATCGATGCATAATCAGTTTATAGAGTAGCAGCATGAGTTATTTCAAACTCACTGCAGAGTTGATTCTATTGATAAGAAAATTGATCATTTATCTGAGAATACCCAGAGGAAGAGTAGCTACGATGCTGAGTATGATGAAGCTCTCATTAGATTCCTGAAGGGAGAGCATGATGTTTAGTTTCCTACCTTTCCTAGTTTCTCACCATATGTTGATCCTAAGGATGTTGAGTTTTCTTTTGTTGATGATGATGATGATGAGGCTACCGACAGTGATTAGTAGCCTGATTTACCTCTGAGTTGTGCTAAGTCTATTGTTAGTTTAGTTTGTTTGCTGGTATTGATTATTTTTTGTTGTTTGCTAGTTTAGATTTGTTTATGTACTTTGTGTGGATTGTTTGGTGTTGAGACTGTTGTTAGAGTATTTTTAATATATTGTGTTTAAGATTGAAATTTTGATAAATTTATTTTTATTTCTATTTCAGCCTACTGTTTAGTAGCTAATATTGTTGTTCTATTTCTGTTATTATAAGTAGTATAGTCATTTAATTTAATTACTAATGTGTCTGCTTACTTTTATACCTGCTTCATTATTTCAGTATTATTCATAAAAGTATGTGTAGAAGTAAATTTTTCTTTCTAGAATTTTTCTTACATACTTATAAAAATTCCTTTTTAAAATTATGTTTTATTTTCTCTCATACTTTAAAAAAAAATTCATGATAGACCAAAACTTAAGTTTGATGAAAAGGGAAAATACATTCAAATTTAAATTTTATTTGTCCTTTAAGAACTAATATTATCTTAAAATAAAAATTTTTAACATAACATGAGGAATGAAGAATCTATTTAAGATCACTTAAATTTTTGAAATTATAAATAATTTAGTGGACTTAATCAAAAAATTTAATAAATTTGATTGATTTTAAGAATAGAATTATTCAACTTAAAGAACAATAAGATTAAATAATTGAATTTTAGAAGTATTAAGAAATCAAAAATTATAACATGAAAAAGAATAGATTAAAATTCTTTTTGAAATCTATTTATGTTATAATAATTAAGTGAAAATGTATAAGTTTGAAAATATAAGTTAAGGATAGTGAAGTTCAAAACCATTAACAGGATATCCAGATATAGTAATCCTCTCTTTAAAAAAAATGGATAGAAAAAAGAAAAAGAGAGGAGAAGCTTGAGGAAATACTTAATCAAAAATTGGCTTCACTTGAATTAACTTTTAAGAAGAAAACTGATTACATATATTACTTAATTTTTATGCATGTATTTTTACTAGAAAAGAATTTCATAAAGATCTTTTTTCTTGTGAATAATTTATGTGATCTTAAAATAATAAACTACAATTATTTTCGAGGTGAATGAAAAATTTATGAAGTCTTATGATTTGTTAGTTAGAATATTTTTTAAATTCTTAAAATTAAACTTAGTGAAATTTGGTTAATGCTTTACTAAAGCCTTTATAAAATCAAAAATCATAAGGAGTCTTAAATATTTACCTTTTTATTCCAAATGTTATACATTTTATATAGTAAAAAGGGTTACTTGAGGACAAGTAACATTTATGTTTGGGGGATTTGATCCAAGAAAAAAATGCCTATTTTTACTCCTTAATTTTTATTAAATTTTAAGGATATTATGCTTTAATGAAAGGTATTTTGTGTTTTTGGTTGTAGGTGATACAAAAATGTTTAAGAAGGAGAAAAACATGAAAAAGGAGAAAAAAAGAGCAAAAAGGAGCAAAAATATAGCCAAAATGTAAAATTGTCGAAATTACTGGCCTAGCGCCTAGGCGCTAGAGTCCGGCACCTAAGCGCCAGCTCGATACAAAAAATTGTTAAGTTTTTGACGACTTTTGGGTGGTTATTTTGACGATCTGAGCGGTTATTAGACCTTCTAGAAGACTAACAATTGTTCCTGGTTTATAGAAAATGTGATACAATGTATTTGGACGCTTTAAAATGGTTTTAATCGCGAAGAGGTGCGATCAAAAGTGAAGAGATGCGAAGAACTGGATGCGATGTCTGGCGCCTAGGCTCCCAACACACCTTCTAGAAGATTCATTGAATGTGGACACATTTTGAAGAGGTGCCTTGAGGAAACCCTTGAAGCCTATAAATAAGAGGGTATTCCTTCAGAGAAAAACGCCCCATCTAGCCCCCTATCTAGAGTCCAACCTAGAGAGAGAATTAGAGAGATCATATTAGGGCCACCTTTTTATTTTCTTAATTAATGAGTTTATTTTAGAGTTTGTATTTAGAGTTTGAAAGAGTTGGTGCATCTGAAGTTCCTTACGCTGTGGAGTCAGGAGAAATCAGAAGTTCAGTAGGAGAAACATCTAAGATAAGTATTTTTATTTTGATTCAAAGTTTATTTATTTTGTTTTTTTATTTAATTTCAATGTGTTCTGAGTAGTTACATTACTTTCTCCTTTCAATTATGAAAAGATAAATAAGATAATACAAAATTCGTCGGAGAATTAAAAATCATATATTTTCAAAGCTTTGTGATGATATTAATACCAGATTTTAATTTACTATTTAAATTGGTCATTTAAATTCATAAAACCTGTTGAAGAGTTTTGAGACCTAGAAGGAGATGAATTCTTAACTTGTAGATATCACATGAATCCTTGGGTAGTCGAAGGCCTTGTGCGGGTTATTCAAGGTGAAGTGCAAATAAATAGGAACATGTTATATATTGGGCGTAGAATTGATAAGTTTTTAGAGTGACAGACTAAAATCTTATGATTTCGTTTGTAGAAAAGGAAAGGGTCTCCAGTAGGGCCGACCATAGCCACCCTTGGACATCTAGTAGTGTGAACCTACATTAACCCATTCTACTAATAATACATCCGGAACTGATCTATAGGCTAGCCAATGTTCTTTGCACCTGGATCAATGGGTAAAGAATATTAATGCTTCTATTTGGCACAATACCATAAATTTATATTCTCAACGAATATTATCATTATCTTAGAAAATCTTGGATTAATTGAAAGGAAGAAAGTTGCTTTCTTATTTTTATTTACATCAATTATTTTATTTCTTCTTTAATATTGCATCTAGTAAATTAAAGATATTTTATTTTTTATTATAAAAGAAATACTTTAAAATAAAAATATTTAAGGATTCATAACTCTCTCCTCATGGGAAAAATACCGGGGTCTTTGTTTCAAAGCCCTATATTACTTGATATGATACATATACTTGCGTAGTACCCCTAGTGTGTAAAATATTTTCCATAAAAATATATTTATATACACTAGCTACTATTATTATTTATAACATATAATTTTGAAAGCATTAATTAGTACGTTGATCTTCAAAGGACTTCGGGTCAAGTTTTTGGCGCCGTTGACGGGAAAGAATATTTTAGTACTCATATATTTATATTGGGTCAGTAGGCCAATAAAATACCATAATGTAAAATTCTATGAGGAGTTCTATCATTTCTAAAATGACCCCCAAATTCAGAATCATGACATTTCTGAATGATTTCTTCAATTTTTTCATAAGGCAAAAATCTCTGAATAACTAAATCTTTACACTATTTGTATAAATGTGGGTCATCCCAAAAATAAAATTTTGCAACGTAAAAAAATTTTATATCTTGTGGCAATGTCAATCCGTGTGGTAAAACACCACTCACAATGTAATTCAAAATATTAACATATAGTTGTTAATTAGAAAAAATTTTGTTAATTTCTCTTTTACGCTCAAATGTTTCTTCCTGTTCCAGCCTACATAAACGATCAGCTATTTGATTATCAGATATTTTTCTATTTACTACCATAAAATTTAATTTTTGTAACAGAAGTATCCATCAAATTAGTCTTGGTTTTGCATCATTCTTTTGTATCAAATATTTTTTAGCAGAGTTGTCTGTATGAACAACACATTTAGTTCCAATCAGATATGACCTAGACTAATTAAAATCATAAAAAATTGCTAGCAACTCTTTTTCAGTAGTGGTATAATTAATTTTAGCATCATTTAAAGTTTTACTAGCGTAATATATAACTTTAAAAAAATTTTCATATCTCTGCCCTAAAACAGCTCCAATTGCATAATCATCGACATCACACATTAGTTCAAATTATTTCTCCCAATCAAGTTTAACAATTATGAAGGGAGTGATTCATTTTTCCTTTAACAGTTCAAAAGCATTAAGGCACTCCTGATTAAAATAAACTTTTACATCTTTTTCTAAAATTTGGCATAAACCTTAGTAATTTTTTAAAAATCTTTTATACACTGCCTACAAAAATCATCATGTCCTAAAAAACTTCTAACCCCTCTCACAGAAGTTGGTGGAGGTAGTTTTGCAATAACTTAATTTTTTGCTAGATCTACTTTCATGTCATTCTTATAAATTTTATGCCCTAGTACAATTTTTCCTGCAACCATGAATTAACGTTTTTCCCAATTTAGTACTAAATTAGTTTTTCACACCGTTCTAGAACTTTCTAAATGATTTGGACATGATTCAAATGAAGTTCCAAACATAGAAAAATTATCTATAAAACTTTTTATTTCTTTCTCAATTAAATCACTAAAAATTAACATCATACATCTTTGAAGTATTGCAGGTGGATTACATAAACCAAAGTGCATTTGTCAAAAAGCAAAAGTACCATAAGGACTACTAAAGTTTGTCTTCTGTTGATCCTCAGGATCAATAGGTATTTGATAATATCCGGTATATCCATCCAAAAAGCAAACATATTTGTGCCCAGCTAGCCTATCCAACATTTGGTCCAAAAAGGGTAAAGGAAATTGATCTTTCCTAGTGGCAAAATTTTATTTTATATAATCAAAGTAGATTCGCTAACCAGTGACTTGATTTTTTGGTATTAATTCTTTATTATCATTCATTACAATAGTCACACCTCCTTTCTTATGAACACAGTGAATAGGACTTACCCAAGAACTCTGTGAAATAGAATATATTATTCCAGCCGTTAACCATTTTAAAATTTCTTTCTTGACAACTTCTTTCATCAAGGAATTTAATCTCCTTTGTGGATTAGTTTTTTTTTCGTGATGCTCTTGCAATAAAATTCTATGCATAAAAATTCAAGGATTGATTCTATTGATATCTAATAATGTTCATCCAAAATTTTTCTTGCATCTTCTTAAAATTTCCAACAACTTTTGTTCTTATGATTCAGTTAATTCTGAGGATATAATAACATGTAACGTGGATAAATCTCCTAAAAAGGCATACTTTAAATCATTAGGAAGTATTTTCATTTCTAGTTCAAGAGGCCTCACAATTGAAGGAATAAAATTTCTATTATTATCCGCAATATCTAACAAGTCAAATTTCTCCTGAACATAATCCAATTCTTCATTATTCCCTACAATAGATTCATCTTGAATTACATCCTCATCTTCATACTCCAAATGTTCTTCTTCATCTTTCTTTTTAAATGTATCTATGAAATATTTATTGCTTAAATACTCACAAATTTTCATTCTGAAACATTCATCATCTCTTCCTTTTATTGGATATCTCAATTATTTTGATATCTTAAATATAACTTCTTGATCACTGACTCTAATTGTTAACCCTTTTTTTTGCACATCTATCAAAGCTCCTCTAGTGGTAAGAAATGGTCTTCCTAAAATGATAGGATTTTTTTATCATTCTCCATATCTAACACAATAAAATTCATAAGAAAGATAAATTAATCAACTTTTACTAATAAATCTTCTATAACTCCTTTAGGATAGGTAATTGAACGATTAGCTAATTGAAGAGTTACAGTAGTAGAGGAAATCTCTCCTAAACCCAACCTTTTGAAAATCCATAGAGGCATAAGATTAATACTGGCTCCAAATCACATAAAGCTTTTCCAAATGCCAATAACACAAGGAATAGTAAAACTTTTAGAATCTTTAAGTTTTTCAGATGCTTTTTTTGAATTATGTCTTCACACTCCTTACTATGTTCAATATTCTCATTATTTGTAAACCTTTTTTTTATTAAGTATATCCTTCATAAACTTTACATAGCTTGACAATTATTCCAGGACTTCAAAAAATGGTATGTTTATAGTTAATTTATTTAGTATTTCTAAGAATTTTGTAAATTGGTTATCTCTGTTATGTTGTTTCAATCTTTGAGGAAATGGAGGTGGTGGTCTTTCTATAGTAATTTTCATTGGTTTAATAGGATATTATGAATCAAGAAGAAAATCTTTGCTAGTCTTTTCATTTTCCACCCCTTCTTTCTCAACTTCAATCTCTTTTTGAACATTTATTTCTAATTCTCTTCCACTTCTAAATTAAATAGCCTTAATTCTCTCTTTATTCTGATCTTTATGATTAACTTCAATGTTACTAGGAAAATTTCCTCGAGGTCTATTGCTAAGTGCAGTAGCCATATGTACCAATAGATTTTCCATGTTTCTAATTGCAGCTCCATGACTTTGTAATTGATTTCCAATTTGCAACAACAATTCTTCCATTGACAATTTCTTCTACTTAATTTGTGAATTTCTATTAAAAACTAGAGGATAATAAGGTTTATAGTTAGTGTTTCCCTGGTTTATTGAACTTCCTAATTGGTTCACAGGATTGTTCCCCCATTTGGATTTACAACATTAGAGTTATTATTATTACAAATTAAATTAGGGTGATATTTCTTACCAGAATTATAATAATTTAAATAGGCATTATTAGTTTGGTGATTTGTTGCATTTAAAGTTTCATATGATGATTGAGAATCTATCATTTGTCCCAATAAATTTTTCTCAAGCACACTAGGTGTCTGATAATAATTCATCCTATATTGATCAATCTTCTTTGATATTGTAGCAATTTGAGATGCCAAAATAGATATTGCATTAGAGTCGTGAATAGTACCTTCACTTTTTTGATTCACCATTTCAGAGGGCCATTGAAAATTATTAGTAGTCATCTCTTCAATTAAAGAATAAGCTTCATCGAATGCTTTTGGCATTAATGATCCACCAGTAGCAGCGTCAATTATAGATCTAAGAGATCCAAATAATACTTTAAAAAAAATTTTAATTATTAACCAATTTGGTAATGCATAGTGTGGACACTTCCTAAGGAGATATTTAAATCGTTCCCAAGCTTTATATATTGACACAATTTCAAACTGATAAGAAGATGTGATATCGTTTCTAAGCTTAGCATTTTTGGATGGTGGGAAATATTTAGATAAAATTTTTTTTGATAATTCTCCTCAAGTTTTGATAGATCCGGGTGCTAATGATTTAACCACATATTAGCTTTATCGCTTAATGAAAATGGAAAAATTCTAAGTGTAACGACATCATTCGATACACCATCATATTTAAATGTAGCAAACAATTCTAGAAAACTAGGAAGATGTAAGTTAGGAGCTTCATTCGGTGTTCCTCCAAACTGATTATTTTGTACCATTTAGGCAATAGCAGGTTTAAGCTTAAATGAATTAGCAGCTACAACAGTATTTATGAAACTTAAGTGAATTTCATCTACTGGCATACTCACTTAAAGGTCTCTGATGTGTTCATTTTCAATTAGTTGATTATTTAAGTTTTTAACTATTTTGTTCAAATTTTCTGATTCTTTTTGTTATTTTCTAATTTTTCTAATAGCTCTTTCCAACTTCTAATCGTAAGGTACTAAACTTTCAGATCTTAGACTATGAATACACAAAAACAATAAAAAATTAAAATAAGCAATCACACTAAAATATAAAAATATTTATAATATAAGTTTTTCACATTATGGCACCTCTTTGCTGAATTTTGGCACCTCTGGCACAAGTTCTGGCGTCTGAATGCTGAAATTTTGCATTTTGACTCTAAATTTCTTCCTTTTTGCTTCTTTTTCTCCAAATGCCTAAAATCAATAAACCTACAAAAAAACATCAAAATAATTTTCCTTAAAATGCAATATAACCAAATTTTAGCATAAAATGTATAAATAAAATTACACATTTTTTAGTGTATCAGGCTGCTATAGTGTCCATTACACTAGTCAGATGGTACTATTGCACATTTTCCCCTCATTTTCTTTAATTGTCCATTCCATGTACCTGAAACTAAAACCATGCAATATACATTCCTTTAGAGAGCAATGTCGTCAAAAATGTACAAATAATTACCATAAAAAGTACACTAAGAATAAATAATCTTTAGGTGGATCTGTTGCCTCCCACAAAATACTTGGTTTAATGTCGTCAGTTGGACGTATCCAATGTTTTACTCAGGGTGACCCACCATTAGAATTTCATCAGTAAAAGGATTATTTCCACTATTATAATGCTTCAGAGGATGACCGCTTACTTTAATTATTGGATCAGTTTTCAAAATTTTAATATCCACGTCACCATAAGGATAATTTTTATTATAAAAAATGGCCCTGATCACCTGAACTTAAGTTTTATGAGAAATAATTTAAATCGAGTATTGTATATAAAAACCTCTTGTCCAGGCTCAAAATATTTTCTTAAAAGCTTTTTATCAGGCCAATTTTTCATCTTTTCTTTATAAATTCTTGTTTTCTCATAAGATTCATTTCTAAATTCCTAAATCTCATTTAATTGTAATAATCGTTTCTCATCAGCATTTTTCAAATTATCATCAAATTTTTTTTTGGCCCACTAAGCTTTATGTTCTAATTCAACTAGAAAGTGTCAAGCCTTCCCAAATATGATCTTATATGGTGACATTCCTATAAGAGTTTTATAAACAGTTCTATATGTTCTTAATGCAGAATCAAGTCTAGCAGACCAATATTTCCTATATGATTTACAGTCTTTTCCAATATTCTTTTAATTTCACAACAGGATTCTTTTGCAAAATTGCTGGTTTGAGGCTGATAAGCTATGATAATTTGATGTTTAATTCTATATTTCTTCATTAACGTTCAATTCTAAAGTTTTTTAAGTGACTCCCCCATCTGTAATGATCACACTTGACATTCTAAATATGGTAAAAATATTTTTATTTAAAAGTTATTAAATACTCTGAGCATCACAATAGGGTAAAACAACTTCAATCCATTTTCAAACATGATATACTCAAATTAAAGTATATAAATTTCTGAGAGATGGTACAAATGGTCCCATAAAGTATAAACCCTAAACATAAAAAATTGTAACTTCTTTGGTAAAATTTATGGGCATTTCATTTCTTCTAGAAATATTTCCTACTCTCTGATATCAATCACATATTTTTATATAAGTATTAACATCCCTAAATAATGTTGGCCAATAAAATCAAGATTGTAAAATTATATATGCAATTTTATTTACTTCAAAATGTCCCCCAAAATCAGATTCATGAAATTTTTCAATAATTTTATCTGTTTCTTCAATTGGTACACATCTTCGAATAACTGAGTCCTTACATTTTTTGTATAAATAAGAGTCGTCCAAAAAGTAAAATCTTCCTTCGTAAATGAACATCTTCTTTTGATGTCTTTCTACTTCATAGGGTAAAATATTACTAACTAAATAGTTAACTATATTTGCATACCACAAAATATGCCACTGAGTAATAGAGTATAATTATTTATCAGGAAAATTTTCATTTATGTCATCATGAAAATTACCATAATTTTCTTTTTCTAAACTTGATAAATGATCAATGTTTTAATTATCATTACCCTTCCTATCTACTACTTTAAAATCAAACTCCTATATTAGAATGACCCATCTAATAAATATTTTTTTTTTGCATCCTTCTTCAATGTTAAGTATTTAATAGCAAAATGATTAATATGCAAAATACATTTTGCTCCAATGAGATAAGGTCTAAATTTATCAAAATCATACACTATTGCAAAGAATTCCCTTTTCAGTTGTGGTATAATTAATTTGAACTTCATTAAGGGTTTTATTAGCAATGTATATAACTTTAAAATTTTTATTATATTTTTTCCTTAATACAACCCTAATAGGATAATCAACTGTATCGCACATCAGTTCAAATGGTATTTCCCAGTTAGGTGAAATACTAATAGGTGCAGTGATTAAACTTTATTTTAATAAAATTAAGGCATTTAAACATTCCTAATTAAAATCAAAGTTAGTGTCGTTTTTAAAGGATGACTAGAGGCTTGATAATTTTTGAAATGTCTATAATATAACATATGTAGAAACCAGCATGTCCTAAAAAACTTCTTACACCTCTCACTAATGTTGGAGGTGGTAATTCAACATTAACTTGAATTTTTACTGGATATACTTCTATGCAATTGTCAGAAATTTTGTGTCCCAAACAATTCCTCTTATAACAATAAATTGACATTTTTTCCAATTGAGTACTAATTTTTTTTTTCACAATGTTTTAGAACCATTGTTACATGACCTAAACATGAATCAAAGAGGTCCCAAAAACAAAGAAATCAACCTTGAAAAATTTAATTCCTTTCTTAGCTATGTCACAAAAAATAAACATTATGCATCATTGAAATGTTGCAAGTGCATTGTACAAATTGAAAGGCATCCTTCTAAGAGCAAATGTTTCTTATGGACTTATAAATGTTGTTTTTTCTTGATCCTCAGAAGCTATATATATTTAGTAATAAGCAGAATATTCATCCAAAAAGAAGAAATATCGATGCCCAACCAGTCTATCTAACATTTGGTCCAGAAAAAGAAGTGGAAAGTGATCTTTACTAGTGGCAATGTTTAACATTCAATAATCAATACAAATCCACCACCCAATAACTTATCTTGTTAGAATTAATTTGTTTTGATCATTTACAACTACACTCACTCCTCCTTTAGTAGGAATGCAATGAATTAGACTAAACCAAGCTCTATCATAAATAGCATAAATAATTGCAGCATCAAACCATTTTAAAATTTCTTTCCTTACAACTTCTTTCATGATTGGGTTCAATATCCTTTGAGGAACAACCCTTGGTTTATGATTATCTTCCATTAAAATTCCATGCATATTGATTGAAGGTATAATTCCTTTAATATTGGCTAACGTCCATCCAAACGCTCTCTTATGATTTTTTAAAGTATCCATTAATTTATCTTCCTGTTCATATTATAAGATTATAATTATGGTAATAAGATTATAATTATCTTTATGATATAAAATTTCCTTCTTTACAACAGCACTAAAAAATTGATTCCAATGTAAATAAGAATTCAACTGTTATATTCAAATCTAGGGATTCTACTCAAGTATATGTATCTTTATAAAGTAATATAGGACTTTCTGATTAAGCCTCAAGCTTTCGATCCCACGGGAAAAGTTTTGGAAATTTAAAAGATGAAAAGGTTTTAGATCACAAAATATATTTAGAAAAAGGCACTTTCTTGCACATTTTTAGATAATACAAAAACTTAAAAATGCGATTCTTTTTTGGTATTTTCTAAAAATTTGAAAAAAAGTAAACAATAAACTAACGATAATGAGATTTTTGTAGGATTAAAGAAGCATAGAAGAAAACATATTTTTCATTATAATGAATAAGTAATAAGTACAGGAGTTCTGTTGTGGAAGTATTCAAAATGTGTTGTGCCATATAGGAGCAATAATATTCCTTACCCTTACTAGAGATGCTATAAATAATATTGGCTAATTTAAAATTTAAATAGTTTTGAAGATGGGTTAGGTAGGTAAGATACTAGCTCTCACTCTAGAGTTCCCTCCTTTCCCACCGCCTAAGGGCTAATTTCTCTCATCAAAACCTAAAACAATAAACCAAATTGGGGGATTTTATATATCACCCTAAAATTCTATAATTTTTCACCCATCAAAGTATATTTCCCTATTTATTTTCATAAATTTATATGAATTACATTCTCATCCATACAATCTCATGTGATTTCTACCTATTATTGATTGAGACAATACCTAATAAGTTCTTACATGTTCTCACAACAAATGTTAACATCTTAATTGGCCAAATCAAGAAGTAAATGAAATGCAAGGATTAAATCAACACAACTTCTTCCAACATTAAAGATTAATAGTTCCACAACTTCCATCCAACGCTTAGTTACTTTTCATGCTAAGGAAAAAGATAAAGAAGACTACTCAAAATTCATGGAGAAAACACAATAACAAGTAGTTTTAAAAGTAGAAATTATATAGAAAATACAAGATGTCTCAATTAAAACTAAATGTAGTACAAAGATAAAAATTTATCTCAAGTTCCTGTCTACCAAACTCTTAAAGTTCCTTTGGATCACTTCCATTCTCTTACAAGACTCCATTGGACTAGTCGCTCAACCCAAGAGGGTTTAAATCTCTCAAAAATAATGGATTTTTAATTAGAAATCTCTACTTACCTTCCCTTTCACTAGGAATTAGAAGTGAGAAGAAACCCTAAATAAGAATCTTACAACTTCTTACTATAAAACTCTAAAACACTATCTACCGCCTCTCTTTTCTTCTTCCTCAAGTCCATTATTTTATACATTATCAAAAGGTGCCTTGGTGTCTCTTTATAATGTATCATATTCAATGAATCTACCCAGGAGATGCATCCTTTCAAGTGAAATTCAAGTGTCTTTTTGGCGCCCTTGATCAATTACCTACGTTTGTACCAAAGGATGCCTCAAACATTTCTTCAAAATTTTCCAAAAATTTCTTAAAATTATGAAGTAACTACCCTGCGCTTAAGCTTTGGGTGGCCTTTGGTTCTTAGGCGCGACCTTCTCTGCAGTTCATTTTAACACCTTCTTCATTTTTAACACCTTCTTCATTTTTAACACCTTCTTCATTTTTTCTCCAAATTTGATCCTTTTTCACTCTTTTTGTCATATTGAGTCCATTTAATTGTACCTGAAAGAAAACACACAAATACCTTCCATTAAAGTACAATATCATCAAAAATAGGTATAAAAATGCTTATAAAAATATTATATATTTTAGGTATATCAAATTCTCCCAAACTTAAAATGTTACTTGTCTTCAAGTGACACTACAATCTTTCAAAACCAACACAAGCAAATTATGTGAATGAGTTTCTTTAGAAGTTAATAAAATTTTTCTCTAGAAATGTAGTATTCCAAATTAGAAAAAAATTAGTGAATGAGTCCTGGTTAATATTTAGAAATTTCTAAAATGAAAAGTATGAAAATATGAGCTCATATCTAATTCAGAAATACTTGTAGATTTTCCAAATATAGAGTTTAGGCATTCTATATTCTTTACTTAAAAATTTTCATTAAAAATAATTATGCTTACTATTTTATATCCTAAAGCTTAGGAGTTTCTCAAATCTTATGCATTTAAAAAGATCAGATGTGGAACCAATTTTTTATTAGGCACAAATCCTCAAGCTTCTCCTCCCATTATTTTTCGCATACTATACTTCACTTTTTCTTTTTTTTTTATGGAAAGGATTACTATGTCTGAATAGGTCTTTAATGATTTTCAATTCCACTCTTCCTTTCCTAATACAAAGGCCTGATATATATCCTTTACTTGAAAAAAAATAGTAATTTTGAAAAATACTTTTAAAAAAAGAAATTTTAAGTATTGAAAATAAATGTCTAATTTTTCTATATTTTTCAAAAATACAATATTCGTTACTAAAGAGAGTTACACAATATTTAACATCTTTTCACTAAGAAAATATTTTAAATTAACAAAATTCTCTTACACATTTCTATATTCAAAATTTTTTAACCCTAATGTAAATTCTTACACATAATCATTTTTCAAATAAGAAATTAAATTTATATGTAGTACATTTGAGAACAAAAAAATTTAAAGTTTTTTTTTTTTAAATTGATTTTTCATCCCCCTAGTGTGACT
This sequence comes from Papilionanthe hookeriana x Papilionanthe teres, assembly GCA_022702705.1. Lineage (NCBI taxonomy): Eukaryota > Viridiplantae > Streptophyta > Magnoliopsida > Asparagales > Orchidaceae > Papilionanthe > Papilionanthe hookeriana x Papilionanthe teres. Next base: position 113,919,520 of record CM040431.1, read on the forward strand.
TTTTTAAATTGCCAAAATTTAGGAACTCACATTTAAATATATATAAATTGATTTAATTTTCTATTGAGTCACACAATTAAATGCAAGTATACAGATCGCTCAAATAATACAGGGCTCTAATGGAGTCCTGGTTATCGATCCCACGATGTAGAAATTAATTTGATAATGTAGCACAGAAATTATTTCACGAATAACAGCACAATTGCAGGTAATGACTAATAATAAAAGAGAAAAAAAAAGTTGCAGTTACTAATTCTACCAAAGTACGTTCTAACTTTCTAACAAAGTTAACTAACACAAGACTAAATTTAAGAAAGAATCCTCCGCCTCACCAGTAATAATGTCATAATCTAGTGACATAGATCAGTGATGCAAATGTAGTGCCAAATATGAGCATTCATATTCTTTACCCTCTTCCAAGCGCATAAAAAACATTGGCAATACTAAGATCAGTCCCCAAATCCGTGGTTAGGCTGGGAGGATACTGACTCTCACTCTAGAGCTCCCACTTCCCTTTTCCTGAAGGCTAACTCTCGGTTTGGATTCTAAACCCTAGGACCAAAATGGGGATTTTAGCCTGTCACTCTAAAATCTCCAATTCTACGCCCATCAAAATATATTTTCCTATTTATTTGCACCCAACCCCCATGAACTACGCTACTCATTCATGGACTTTGAATGTGACCTTCACTTTTGTTGTGGAACTCATAATCCTTTCGAAACATATGTTTCCCAACAAGTTTTAACAGTTCAATTGTCCATATCAAAAAATAAATGAAGTACGAAGTGAAATTCTTCATAATAGATCGGCAAATCATTTCCATATCACAACATCAACACATCCCATGAAAAGGAGGAAGACAAAAAAAATCTACTCAAGACTCATGAGGAAAAGATAACAAAAGATGGATTATATATTTAAAAGCAACTTCATACAAACAGAGTAAATAAAAGGCAACTTATCTCAAACTCTTCCACAAGCGAATCTCAAGGAATTCCTTTGACTCCTCTTCTTTCTTCACAACAACACACAATTCTCCCTATAGATAAATAAGGAAGAAGGCATCTCTCACCTTTCCTCTCCTCCTACACTCCTTAGAAGAGAACACACACAAACTTTAGATGGACTCTCTACTTTAAACAATCAAAAGACACTGACTCTTCACTCCCCTTCTCTATAGTTGGTTCCAAAATAGTTTGAATTCAGCTATAACTAATTTCTCAAGAGTTTCCTCAAGCATCCCTCCAAAATCCGGCCAAATACATTGAATATAGTTTAAAATTGGGATAGGACGCCGTCCGGCGCAGGATAGGGCGTCGTCCAGCGCTATTTTACACCTTCTGGTCAAAACTCTCTGTAAATTGGTGCGGTCCGGTGCTGGTGATAGCGCTCTTCAGCACTAGTTCAATAAAATGCATTTTGCTTCATTTTGCTTCAAATTTGTTCCTTTTTGCTTCCTTTTTCTTTAAAGGCCTAAAATCATTGTTCTTGCATGAAATCATGAAAAATATCTTTCTTTAAAGTGCAATATCATCAAAAATAGGTATGAAATGGACATTAAATAGAAATCAAATTTTCAGTGGGTCAAGATCCCCAAAACTTAATTATTACTTGTCCTTAAGTAATTTAGTTAATACATAAAATAATGATCCACTGCAATGAACTTTCTTTCTAGAATACCATAATTTTGACTTAGATAAATACAATAGTAAAAATATCAGAAAGACCATTGAATAATTCAATTAAATTGTGCAGGTGTAAGCCTATCTAGTCATTAAGTCTAAGAGTTCTAGCCTTCTATTCATTTCAAAAATGACTGTAGATTGTCCTATTAACGCTCTTAAAAGGATTATACGAAAAGAAGTTTATGAGAACACTAATAGTAAAGATGCTAATACATACATATAAGTTCAGGAAAGTAATTAAGTGTTCCCTTAAGGTAGGTCCAAGTGAAGCCAATTTTTGACTAGGCATCTCCTCAAGCTTCCCCTCACTTTTTCTTTTCTTTTTCATCTTTTTTTTTCTTTCCTCTTCTTTTCTTCTTTTTTTACTTTTGCATTTTGCTTTTTATATCTAGATAGCCTTTAATAATTTTGAACTTCACCCTTCTCACCTTAAATTTGAAACCTATCACAATCCTTTACCTTATAGGCATTTATTTAGCCTATTATTGATTCATCATAGAGTCCCAATCCTTTCCTTTCACATAAAGTTTTTAAGATTCTTAATATTTCAAACATATAGTTTATCTTTCTTTGAATAGTTGACTATAGTCCTATTCTCTTATACCAAATATCTTAGCCTACAAAGTTACTTTTCATTACCAATTACTTTCATTCAAGCCCACTAAAGTACACAAATAAAATCAAAATGCAATTATCATAAATTGAGCTCTATCATAGGAAATCATGTTAATAATTCTGAAAACACTTTTAAATGAGAACAACTAATAGTTAATTCTTTCTCTACCCAAACTTAAATTTTTGAATATCAATAAGATTAAAATAGGTAGAAAGAAATGATCTAAACATATATGTAACTCTTACCTCAATATGTAGGGCTTTTCATACCTTTGAGTTTAGGAAGGTCTTCTTCATAAATTTAAAATAGTAGGCCTGAAATAATTAAAAGAACTTCTACACACAAATATAGGTTAGAAAATTATAGGGTGAAGTGGTTTGAAAGCTTAAAACATAAAACATAAACTAAACACATAACACATTAACATCTAATTGTTACAATCACAGATTAAACTAATACACTAAATACAATCACATCACATCCATCACAATTCAACATAAAGTTCACAACAAATACATCCAAATACAATTTACATCACTAATGCAAATCACAGTGTCAGGTACATCACAAATACAACAACAAATACAAAATGCAACAAAAAATACTAAACTACCAATCATCATCTCCAGAAGCTCCACCATCATCAGGTTCATTAGGCTGGTATGGAGTGTACTCAGAGTATGTAGGGAATGCAGCACTAGTGCCTCCCCTGAGGAATCTCATCTGTGCGTCTTGTTAAGCTATATCATATTCTCACCACCACACTTGATAATCATCATTTACCTTATTCCTTACTTCTATTCCCTCTACTCTGATATTCAAATTTTCTAACTGATCCATAACATCATGCAGAGTAGGTTCCCTAGATGTAGATGGTCTCTCCCGACTAGAAGAAGGTACATCAGTTTTCTTTCTCTATTTCCATCCTTTATGGGCTTCATAAGTTTTCATGTTTAGTTTACTTATTTGCTTCAAGGGAGTGGACTCCTCATCATTATCATCAGACTACACCTGATTGAATACACAAGGCATGAATCAGGCTGGGATGTCCTAGTCTACATGTAGTCTCTCCTTTTGAATTGGCCAAAATACTTTTATGATTTATAGCCCTAATATTGATATTCTTCATGTTCAAAATACAGTAAGCAAGAACAGCTTTATCTACAGTAACTTCACTGTGATGGCTTGGTAGGCATAAGTCTTACAGAAATGAAATAATGTAAGGCTTTCGATACAAGAATCAATGTAGAAAGGGGTAAGTTAACTTTTTCTCTTTTGTTTAATCTTCCATTCCCCTTTTCCATCAGTCAAATAATTCATAACCATATCGAATGCTTTATTAGTAACAGGAAAATTTTCATATTCACACAAGAAAGATTCTCTCAACTGGTAAAATGCATTAATGCGTGCGGGGGTAAATTTTACCATTTGTCCTCTAACAAGGATATATTCCCTCTCAGAATAGTATAAATTAGCAAAAATTCTCTTACAATCCCTAACATCGTTTCAGAAGTAAAATAGCAGAAAATCTCCCATTGACGATTTGCAATTAATTCTTCAATCACACCTCCAGGATTTTCAAAGGCTTTCTCTTGAATACACTTCTTATTACTAAGAAATGTACTAAAGCGGGAATATGCCTTCAAATTCACAAGTTTACTCTCATCATAATCAAATTTTATCTTCCTTTTGCCATTCTTGGAGCCATTTTTCTTAAAATATCAAATTTATTCAAATCAATTTCAAAATTGCAATGTAATAGACTCCAAAGTAAATTTAAATAGATAAGAACTCCAACACCATGGAAAATCTCCAAATTTTCTCTAAAAATCTCAAAGTTCAAATCTTCTTAATGTAGGAGAATTCTACGGTCAAAATCAAAAAACTTTAGTTTAAAGTCAAGCTCTTACCAAGAGAAGATGAAATCCGAACTTTTCCGGCCATGAAATCGCTTCAAATCCAAATGTAAGTGAGCCCTAAGTGTGAAAATTAGCCTTGGTTGGAGGTAGAAGATGATGGCTTGGGCAAACATGTGACAGCGCCGTTCAGCGCAATTTTCATTTCAATAGGCCAAACTCTTTGTCTTTTAGCTCGGTCCAGCACTAGTAGCTGCGCCATTCAGCGCCAGTTCTAAAACTGGGCTTCCAACTTTCTTTTGCAATTTTGATCTTTTCAATCCCGCACTGACGTCTAATTAGTCCATTTAAGCATTGAATAACGTACTAAAACCATATCAAATAATATTTTTTAACACAAATAACATAAAACATCACTTTGATATATAAAATCCAAATCACAAACACACATAAATAACACTAAACTCTACACATTGTTAAGCCATAAAATACTAAAATTCAGCGTCGCTCACAACCAGAATACAATAACGCTGAAAACTGAACAAGAAAGCAAGTTTAAATATAACATTCAAGCAAAGCAAATAAAAGTAAGTAATCAGTTTAAATACATAAACAAATAAACACAATAATTAAGTCTCTATTCTTCCTCAAAACTATCATCAACTCTTAAATCTCCAATTGATTTAACGTAAACGAACAGATTACATAATGGACGAAACGAGAATCCTTCAATAGAATCCCCCTCAATCCACCCTTTTCTTTTCATCAAACATATCAAAATTCCTTTAAGGTACCCAGAAAGATCAAAGCGTTCCTTCATTCTCCAATCCTGGTCAAAGAAGTTAGATAAATTGTTTATTGCATTCATCAGGAGTTGTATTTCATTCTCTAATTTCTTAATCTTCTTCAAAATGATCTATGAAATTTTAGGAAAGTAAGGTGGAATTCGTTTTGAACTTTGAGACGGTTGATCTTCATGAACGATCAATCCAAAAATAGATTTCACAATTATTGAGCCAACATCAATAGGCATCCTCATTTGAATACAATAGTTCAAAATAACACATTCCTTGGTTACTTTTCTGATTATCATAGTTGGGAGAAATTTTGCAATATAAAATAATGTAAGTGCTTCGACGTAGGATTTAGCAGTGTGGTCAAAAAACTCACATACCTGTTATCTCTTATCTCCTAGTCATCACTTTCATATGTCAAATATATGTATATATCATTCATGTTATCTTTCGTTGGGGAAAATTTTGAATAGTGGCAAATCGGCACATTCTCAGTCATATATAAATCATTAATTATTGCAAGAGTAAATGTGACAAACATACCCTGCACATAGATGATCCTTGGTTGATTCCATGAAGATTTGCATAAAATTCTTTCACAACAGGGACGACTACGGCGGCAATAGTATAACATAACACTTCCCAACGTCTTTGAATAATGATTTCTTCAATTTGAGTAGTAGGAGAATTCATACCTCGATTCACGAAGCCTCGCTCCTTAATCAACCTCTTCTTTGAGATATTCTTGTTGAATAGACATCGTGCTTTGAAACTAATGAACTTTCTACAGTGAAAAACTTGAAATCTTGATGTTTCGATCGAGTCAAAATCCATTTGGATGAGATTTGGGATCTTCTGTTTTTTTTTTCTTTGGCAGTTTTTTCATCTAGGGGTAGTTTTTGGAATTTTAAATGGAAGAAATGCTGCCTAGAATCGCCATCATATGATTTTAAGAATGAATAACTATTTTCTGAACAGCAGCGCTCCAGAGCTGATGGCAGCACTGTCCGGCGCTAGTTTAATTTTTGCCAAACATCATTTTATCCAATTTCTTTCCAAACATCGATTCGATTCATTTTTTTTAATGTTGTTGTTGACCTCATTTTTGATGAGGTCTTCTCTTCTTCTCTTTAGTACTTAGGATCTAGCCTTAGGCTTTTCCTTTGACTATCTTAGAGGACTAGAATTGGGACCCACCTTTTAGAAATTCAAACCACTTCTTAACTCCCCGCAAACTCCACAAACTCGACTATAGACCCCTAATCACCTAGAGGGTCGAAATCAAATGCGGAAGTTTAAGGATGAGTTCCTATAGGACTCTTTGGCCTTAGGACCGCCCCGGGTGGCCCGGTCCGGTGAAGGGGCCGACTTACACACACACTACACCTATACACTACACTTTCACACACCCATACCTAACTTGACCTCCCGACTCATGTAGGTGATTCACATGGATGGTCCTTAACCCCTAAGCCCTCGCCAAGCAGGGTTAGGAACAACATAGTGAATGCCTCAAATGGGTCCCTTCATGGCTCATGTGGGCTTGATATGGCTTCATGGCTCAACCAAAATGATTTCACTCCACTTACATCCACCCAATCTTCAATTTCCCAAATTTTCAATTTTTGACCCCCGGACCCTACACCCGCTAAGTCTCTACCCAAAACCTCGAAATTACCCAAATTTTTCAAAATTTCCTAAATCACCCAAAATTCCTCAAAATTGATCTTAAACATTTCCACATTACTCAAATTGATCATCCATACCCAAAAATACCAAAAATTCCAAGAAAACCTCCCAATACCCTCCAAATACCCAAAATACCCCTCTTGACCCAAAAATCCAAAAATTCAGAAAATTCCCAGAAAATTCCAGAAAATCCAAAATATTCCTAATTTCATTTTGCTCAACTACACCATGGGCCAATTTTGTCAATTTACACTACTTTTGTCAAAACTCCCAATTTGACCTATTTTAACCCAAAGTGAACCCAATGTCAAACCAAACCTACCCAATTGACCCAAATTCTGGTCCAATTCAGTTCTAAACTTCAATTCAACATTCTCAACACCAATCTTGACCAAATCCAAGTCCAATTTGATTGACATTTGGATCCAATTTCACTTTTGGCCTTAAGGCCCAATTTGGACCCATGACTCAAACCTAGCCCAAATGGGCCCAAACCCCAAAATCAAAGCCCAACCAAAGGTAAAACCTCTTTGAAACACTCCCATAAACATTTCTCAACATTGATTTTACATCAATTTCAACCCTAGCCCAACATTGGCCCAACTTGGCCCACTTGGACCTATATTGGCCCATTCACCAAAAGAGCCCAAATTCAACCCAATTCAAACCCAAATCACTCCCAATTTGCTTCAAGTCACTCATGATACATCCATGAGCTAAACCCAACAATTATTTAGCCCAACCTCTTTACAAAATTTCATCCCAAAATCCATTTTAAAATCCAAAAGCCCACTTTCCTAAACCATCTTAAAAGCCCATCTAAAACCATTTCAAAAGGCCCAAAATCTACCCTAAAGCCCACATGACATCTCCATTTGCCATCCACTTAATTAAAGCCATTACCTAAGTCCTAAATTCATCATCAAATAATTCCAAATCAAGTTTCATACAAATTTCCATCAAATTACCAAAAATTCCTAAAATCCATTTTCATGAAATTGACTAAACTTTTTGCCAAGCCAAAGGTGAGCCATGAAGCCATGCATGAGCCACATGTGAGCCATGAGAGCTTTGGACACTCCACCATGCCATATTGGGTAAGAAGAGGGAGGGCTTTCCTTAATCCCTAAAGCTCATTAGCCTTAATCATGTTTCACCTAAACTTAAATTTAATCCAAATATATTTGGATGGAGACTTCTCCATGCCAAACCAGCTCGATCCCTTTGATCCCCCACAAGCATCCAAAGCCACCTCGAGGGGTGCACCAAGCCCAAATGGGTGGGTTGACCCATTTAGACTCAAAATTAGCTCCTCCCCCATTCCATCTAAATCAAACCCTTTACACATGTCAAACCTCAATCGAATGCACCAAACCCTCACTCCGACCCACCCGAACAAGATGGTGACCAATGCCTGGCCGGCCACCACCGTGCCGCCGGAAAACACCATGGCCGAGAGCTCACATGCGAGCCCAACTCGGAATTCTCACCGCCGAGCCGCCCCATCCCCAGTGGCCATCGGAGCTGTTCTTCTCTTGCCAAGAGCGACCGATCCCAAGCCCTAACTCTCCCCGGGAGGCCCTCCACCCTCTCCTATTTAAACTCCACCCCTCACGGCCAAGAGAGGAGTGTGGCACGAACCTTGCCGAAACTCGCCAAAATTGTTCCAAACCTTCTCCACCCTTAGAGCAGCTTGATCCCGTTGTCAATTCGCCCTAATCCCCACCGACAAAACCCAATTTCTCGACCGAAATTCCACCCAAAACCAGTGACACTTCGCCACAGCCGAGCCAATCCCCAAATCGATTGGTTCTACACCTTCACTCGTACCAAGAGAAGGTGTCCACCAAGCAAAAGCCCCATCTCCAGGCCACCCAATTGCTCCAGCCTCCAAGCTTTGTGATCGGGCTTGGTCGAAATCACACCTAGACAATTCACTGCACCGGGAGACTTCATCCGGAGCTCGCTGGGATCCAATCGAAGGTGCAACAACTCTCGCATCGAAGCCACACTTCTCTCGAGCAAAGGTATGAGCTAATTCTTCATCCCGAGCTTCCGGAGATTCTCCATTTCAAATGCTTTAATTTCAATGCATGATAGTCGTATAGATGTGTTCATCTCTTCAAGACGAATCCATAGAGCATAAGAACATGAAAATCCATCGAGTATCGAGTGAGATATTAGTGGATTTAGTGTGGACGGCTCTCGGGTGAGGACACTGGGGACAATGAACGGATGCCGTTCATTTAATACACGCGCGGACGGACGGCCGGATCGCGTCGGATCGAAGACGTGAAAGATACGGCGGGCCCCGGAGCACCGAGTCGATGGCGGCGTCGAATGGGAGCGCGCCACGCGGCGTTTCGGAGCCGTCGAGGCCGACGCGGCGCCGCGTGGATAAATAGAAAATTAGGGTATTTTTTGATTTATTTAATTCCCTAAACTTCAAAAATTCATAACTTTGTGTAGAAAAATCGAAAAATAAAATAAAAATACCCTCTCGCTCAGGTGAATGATAGGAGAATAATGTGGAAAAGAAATCATTTAATTTCATCAAGTATTTTATTTTTTATAATTTATTTACTCTCTGCATACTTTTAATTCTCCATGCATGTATACAATTCACTATGGCATGAGACCACAGTGGCTTTTGAAGCCTCTAAATTTGGGAACATTCCCTGAATTTTCCAAAGTCGAGGCCATCCCTATGAAAAGTTATCGATTTTTCAAATTCATGTTACTATTTTGAGTATTTTAATTCCAATAAATAGCATGTTGTGAAATAAATTCTAGGAAAATTTGGTGATGTTCCTTACGACCAGCAGGACCTTAGAAAAATAGGTTTTGAGTTAGTTCATTTAAAACAACCCTAATTGGCTTAAACACCCAAAATGGACCTCTAATTAATTAGAGCTAACCATTCATAAAATTGACTTGAAATCAATTCTCCACTAACCTTTAGGATCGGAGGAACCTACCATAAAAATTTGAGGTCAATTGGACTTGGTTAGCCCCACTAATTGGGTTGATTAAGCCACTTAGTCATTTTAAATTTTAAAAATTCATAACTTTCAAAATACCTTTCAAAAATTCACCAAATTGGTTTTGGAGCCTCTCTGATATTAGGGAATCTAAGAAAATTAAAATTTCAATTTTCTAAAAAAGTTGATTTTTAATATTATTTTAATATTTTTAATAATTAAAAAATAATAAAAATCACAAAAATAATAAAATTCACCAAAATGTCAAATTTTGAATTTTAATCACTTAGGAACAAACCCCATATTTTTCTTAGGTCTATTTAGTGAGATATTAAATTTTAAAGCTTTAAGGTAATTTTAAAATTAAAAAAAATATATTTTCTAGCCTTTTCATTAAAATAATTATAATAAATCATAGAAAAATCAAAAAATTGCAAAATTTGCTTCTCTGATTTCCTTGATATCAGAGAGATTTTTGAAAAATATAAAATTCATTTTTCAACATTTTTTTTATTTTTAAATTAATTAACACTCCAAAACTTAAAATAATTATAATAAAAATAATATAATTCAAAAAATCACCAAAATTGGTCCAAGTGGTTCTCTGGTCATTAGGAATGTCCCCTAATTTTCTTAAGGACAGAAACTTTCACTTGGTCATGTTATTAAATTTTCCTTGGAAATCTCTATTTTCTACCAAAAATAATTATATAAATAAATTAAATACAGAAAAATCACATTTTCTCCTCTCATGTCTTTATTGACATATGAGTGAAGTCACATAAAAATTTCAAGTTCATTTGAGTTCAATTTAGTGAGTTATAAAATTATTAAGCTTAAAGGGTAAAATGGTAATTAAAAATCTTAATCCTTAATTAAAACTTTAGGTTTAATAAAAAATTAGCAAGTACAATCTTTGATCCTAATTTGATTTGGATGATTGAAATTTAAATAATTAAAGGGTAGAAACCCATTAAGCGATTTAAAATGATTAAACTTTAATTAAATAATTGATTAAATTTGGAAGAATAATAAAATTGGAATTATTAAAATAGGGATATTATTAGGAAGAGATTTATTCTTTAATTTAAAAATCCCTAAATTAATCATCTCATTAATATTCAATCCTTAATTAAAATGATAACTCAAATTCAAAACATTAAAAGACTTAATCATTAAACTAAAATTAAATTATTAAACTCTTTTAAAAAATTTCAATTAAATTAAAAATAAAATTAAATTAAAAATTAAATTAAATTAAGTAAATTAAATTAAATTAAACTAAATTAAATTAAATTGAAATTAAAAGTTGAATTAAATTAAAAATTAAATTAAAGATTAAATTAAATTAAATTAAATTAAATTAAATTAAATTAAATTAAATTAAATTAAATCAAATTAAATTAAAATTAAATCAAATCAAATTAATTTAATGTAACATCAAACCAAACTAAATTGAATTAAATTAAATTAAATTAAAATTAAAACTCAATTAAATTAAATTAAATTAAATTAAATTAAATTAAATAACATCACCTAAAACAGAAAGAAATTAAATATAAAGCAACTTTAACACTATTCCAAATTTAAACCCATTAACTTAAATCAAATCATTTGAATACCAATTTACCCTCGAAAGCTTTGGTTATTATAACTCCTAAACAGAACATTAAATGAAATGTTACTTTACTTATAGGATATTCAAATGTCCTAGTTCACTGAGTAAGATAACAACAAAACTTGAATTCTCGGACGATTAATTCATTTGTATAATTAAACCCATTTGGACTTAAAACAATCCTAGAAATATCGAAAAGATGTTTAAGATTATTCTTAAGCACTTCCTCAATATGATAGGACATTTATAAGAACAATTGGACTTAATTGTTCTTTGATGAAGAAAATCGTCCTTAAACCAAAACACAAAGAACCTAGACGTCATAGGAGATGACTAGCTATAGGATTAGGAATTTGGTAGAAAACCATAACCCTTCCCTTAGCTTTACCTAGAACTTGCTTAAATATTCTAATCGTGTTTTAAGTGCAGCTTGGGATGACGGGAAGACCCTCCAGTACGCTTTTATTTTATTGCAATCTACTTTCTTGCAATTTACATTATTGCAATTTACTTAACCGCATCGCACTTACTTTTCTTGCATGATAAACAACTGTTGCATGAAAACTCACACCCTTAGGATAGCCCCTAAAACTGAAACCAAAACTAAGTTAAAAGTCATTGCAAGATAAAATTCACCGCCACAACATTTCAAAATATAAAACAAAATTTAATCACAAACGAACACAAAACTACAATTACAATTAAATTAAAACGTCCCGTTGGATGATCGGGAATACCTCGGATGATGTAACCTACGTGTTGCTAACGGGATTTCCCACTGGTCTAAATGAAAGTGTGGAACTCATTCAGTTGAGTTTAGCAAATTCATCCGGACTAAGTGAATCCGATAAAAATAATGATGCCGGAAGGATGGAACCGTGGGATCTTAACCGGTGTCGTTATAATCAACTTTAAGATTTGTTTTAATTAAAACATAAAAAACACCCGGAAATTAAGATTTTCTCTAAACTAAAACACTTTTCTCATCCCCCGATTTATGATTTCTAAAACTAAACCTCCGCAACAACAAGGAGCTCGGAGCATGGTGGGCAGCACGGCCATCGTCATCAAGCAAAACTCGAGTCTACTTCAAAGAAACTTTCCTAGAATTAAACAACAAAGCCATAGGACTTCGAGGTAGTTTTCCTATGTGCAACATAAATCCTCAACTCTTCGTTAGGCATTTGCATTGCAAATTAAGCCCTAACCGGTCTTAGGATTCCGAGGTAGTCGTCCGATACGACATAAACCCTCACATCTTCGAGGCTATTTGTATGATTCTATCATATAAATATAAGTCCTAATTAATTAAAACCGACAAGATCAAAACATTTAAACAAACATTAGGACTTTCCTAAATCCAAGCCAAACAATAGGATAGTCGGGAAATTACCGAAGTTCGCTTCGAATCCGTGATTTCTCCTACCTTTCTCCCTTTGGATTCCCAAAACAAAATGTTCCAAATTTGATCCATTCCCTATCGAAATTCCAAACTTCAATCCTTTCGAGAACTTAAACTTTGAAATTCTTGAGAGCAGAATTATCGATTATTATCGAGAGTTTTCTTAGGTGATTCCCGTCACTTAAGATGTAATTAACTATTGGGGCTTGCCCTTATAGGGAATTTTAAAGAACCCGAGTAATATAAACCCCGTTTAATGCTTTCATATTAAGCGGGGAATTTGTCGGCTCATAAAATTGGTTCGCGGACCAAACGGATGTCACAAATCTTCTAGTTTATTTAATCGAGCCCCACCATCAAGCAGTGTGTCTATCCTTAGGGATAGATACACGGTTTGTGGTGTGGTGTTCGTTTATATAAACTATTTGAGATGTGAGATCGGTTTGATTTCATATCTTAAAATCTTCAAATTTAAAACTATTTTCAAAATCAAATACTACTTTTCAAATTATTTATTTAAATTAAATTAAAAATTCGCCGACAATTTCTGTTAGGCGACCCCCTTTTTCAAAACACACAACCTAAACATATGCCGACAGTTGTTTATGATATTTAAGGAAGGGTAGGACTTAATTAAGTAACAATCAAACAAAAATAACACATCAAACAAGCAAAACACTCAATAACTGTGGGTTGCCTCCCACAGAGCACTTTGTTTAATGTCGTCAGCCCGACATAACCTCATGTTAATCAAGTTGATCCAACATTAAAACCTCTCTAAACTAGGTCTATTTTCTTCAAAATATGGTTTTAATCTTTGTCCATTACCTTTGAATATTATTCCAGATTTAGGGTCTTTGATAATTACAACTCCAAATTGATAGATTTTTACGACAGTAAAAGGTTCTGTCCATCAAGATTTCTGTTTCCCAGGAAATAATTTCAATTTTGTATTGTATAATAAAATTTTTTGTCCTTGTTCTAATTCTTTTTTAACAATTTTCGATCATGCCATATTTTTCTTCTCTCCTTGTATATTCTATAATTATCATATAATTTATTTCTGATTTCTTCCAACTCATTCAATTGCAACAGTTATTTCTCACAAGGATATAATAAATTAAAGTTCAAATTATTTATCGCCCAATATGCTTTATAATCTAATTCAATTGGCAAGTGACAAGTCTTTCCAAAAATTAATCTATATGGTGACATTCCTATAGGAGTTTTATAAGAAGTTTTGTATGCCCATAAAGCGATGTCTAATCTAGCAAACCAATCTAATTTCTCAGGATTTATGACCTTTTCCAAAATTCTTTTAATTTCACGATTAGATACCTTAGCTAAGCCATTAGTTTGGGGATGATAAGTTGTAGAGATTATATGCATAATATTATATTTTTAAAATGGGATCCTCCATCAGTGATGATTACTATAGGCATGTCATATCTTGTGAAAATATTTTTCATTAAAAACCTCGAAACACTTCTAGCATCACACTTAGGTCAAGTTATTCCCTCAATCCATTTTGATACAAAATCAACAGCAATTAATATATATAAATTCCTAAATAAAGGTATAAATGGTCCCATAAAATCTAATCCCCAAGCATAAAAAATTTCAACTTCCAAATTAAAATTAAGAGGCATTTCATTTCTTCTAGGTATATTGCCTATTCTCTGACATCGATCACATGTTCTGATAAATCTATAAACATCTCTAAAAATATTAGGCCAATGAAATCTAGATTGTAAAATCTTATGTGATGTTCTATCTATTTTGAAATGTCCTCCAACTTCAGAATCATGACATTCCCGAATAATTTGTTCAGTTTCTTCATAAGGCACACATCTCCTAATAATAAAATTTTTACATTGCTTATACAGATAAGGATCGTCCAAAAAATAAAATTTAGCAACATATTTGAATTTCTTCTGCTATTGCATTGTTAATTCTGGTGGTATTATGTTACTAACAATGTAGTTTACAATATCAGAATACCACGGTACATTTCCTTCTGTAATTTTATACAGCTGCTCATCAGGGAAATTTTCAATTACTTCCTTTTCAAATTCAGCTAATTTAGGTTGTTCGATTCTAGATAAATGATTAGCTCCCTTTTCTATTGACGATCTCAAATTCGAATTCTTGCATTAAAAGTATCCATTGAATCAATCTTAGTTTAGCATCATTCTTTTGCATTAAATATTTAATAGCAGACAGATCAGTATGCACTATATATCTGGCTCCAATTAAGTAAGTTCTAAATTTTTGAAAGGCATAAACGATAGCTAATAACTCTCTTTCTGTAGTAGTGTAATTAATTTGAGCATCAGTAAAAGTTTTACTAGCATAATATATAACTTTAAACATTTTCTCGTGTCTTTGCCCTAAAACAACTCCAATAGCATAATTGCTCGCATCGCACATTAATTCAAATGGTTCTCTCAGTCAGGTGAAACTATTATGGGAGCAGCGATTAAAAAATCGAAAGCTTTTAAGCATTCATCATTAAAATCATACTTTTTATCTTTTTCCAAAACTTGACATAAACGCTTAGTTATTTTTTAAAAAATCTTTAATATATCGCCTGTAGAATCCAACATGTCCCAAAAAGCTTCTTACCTCTCTCATAGTTGTTGGAGGTGGTAATTTTTCTATAATTTGAATCTTCGCAGGATCTACTTCCATGCCATATTTAGATATTCTATGCCCATGCACAATTCCTACTTCAACCATAAATTGACACTTTTTCCAGTATAGGACTAAAATTGTTCTTTTGCATACCTCTAAAACCTTTTATAAGTTGCATAGGAATGCATCAAATGAATCTCCAAAATACTGAGAAATCATCCATAAACACTTATATTCCATCATTTATTAATTTGCTAATTATGGACATCATACATCTTTGAAATGTTGCAGGCGCATTACATAATCCAAATGGCATTCTTCTAAAAGTAAAAGTTCCGTAAGGGCTAGTAAATGTAGTCTTCTCTTGATCCTCAGGAGCAATAGATATTTAGTGATAACCGGTATATCCATCCAAAAGCAATAATACTTGTGTCCAACAAGTCTGTCTAGCATTTGGTCTAAAATAGGTAAAGGGAAGTGATCTTTTCTGTTGGTGACATTTAATTTACTATAATCAATACATATTCGCCAACCAGTGACTTTTATTGTCTGTATGATTTCATTTCGTTCATTTACATCAACAATCACTCCTTCTTTCTTAGGAACATAATGAATTGAGCTTACCTAAACACTATCAGAAATAGGATATATAATTCTAGCATCAAACCACTTTAAAATCTCTTTTTTAACCACTTCTTTCATCATTGGGTTCAGCCTCCTTTGTGGATCAACTCTAGGTTTATTTGTTCATTCAACAAAATTCTGTGCATACAGACCGATGGACTAATTCCTTTAATATCTACTAAGGACCAACCAAAACGCTTCTTGTATATTTTCAAGGTATCCAGTAATTTTTGTTCTTAATATTCATTTAAATCTGAAGATATAATGACAGGTAAGGTAGATGATTCTCCTAGAAACATATAAATCAAATGATTAAGGATAATTTTCATCTCAAGTTCAGGGGGTTTTATGATAGATGGAATCAAACTTTTATCTCCACTTTCCATAATATCCTTTCTTTCAAATTTTTCCTAAAAGAATTCTAACTTTTCTTTCTTCATACAATCTAAATCATCTTCACTTTTACTCTCATTCTCACATTCCAATTTCTCTTCAAACACTTGTTTAAAATGATCTTCTCTCAAATAATCATAGATTTCCATTCGAAAATACTCATCATTTTTTTCAGCTGAAGGGTATTTCATAGATTTCAGAATATTGAAAGTTACCTCTTGATCATTAACTCTCTTTGTTATTTCTCTTTTTTAAACATCGATCATAGCTCTCCCAGTAGGAAGAAATGATCTTCCCAAAATAATTGGAATTTCTTTATCTTCCTCTATATCTAATAGAATAAAGTCCACAGGAAAGACAAATTTATCCACCTTCACTAATACATCTTCCACAAATCCTTCAGGATAAGTGATAGAATGACCAGCCAATTGAAGAGTCACAGATGTAGGTGAAATTTCTCTTATTCCAAATTTTTTAAAAGTTGATAAAGGCATAAGATTAATAATAGCTCCAAGATCACATAAAGCTCTTCCGAAAAATTTCTCACCTATAGCACATGGGATAGTAAAACTACCAGGGTCTTTAAGTTTTTAAGGAAGCTTCTTCTGAATAAGTGCACTACACTCACCGCTAAGTACAACAGTCTCGTGGTCTTTGAATTTTCTTTCCTTTTTAAGAATATCCTTCCTAAACTTTGCATAATTAGACATCTGCTCTAATTCTTCAACAAAGGGAATATTAATCATTAATTTCTTAAGGATTTCCAAAAAATTAACAAATTTATTATCCCTGTTCTGTTTTGTTAGTCATTGAGGAAATGGAGGAGGTGGTTTTTCAACAGTAATCTTCATTGGTTCAATCAGATATTCTATGTCTGGATATATTTTATTAACACCTTTTTCAATGTTCACTTCCTCTCTCTCAACTTCAACTTCTTTTTGTACTCTTGTTTCTAATTCTTTTCCACTCCTTAATTGAATAGCCTTAATTTTCTCCTTGTTTTGATCTTTTGGGTTGATCTCAACATTGCTAGGAAGATTACCAAAAGGTTTATTTTTAAGTGTAGTAAAAATATGTCCCAATTGATTCTTAATGTTCTTCATCGCAAAATTTTGAGCTTGAATTTGATTACCCATTTTCATAGTTATTTCTTCATTAGACAACTTCTTTTCCTTAAATTGTGGGTTACTATTAAAACCAGGAGGATAAGAAGCTCTATAATTGGTATTTCCTTGGTTGTTCGGATTTCCAACTGGATTCATAGAATTGTTTCTTCATTATGGGTTAACAACAACATTGTTATTATTCCAGTTGAAGTTTTGGTGATTCTTCCGACCAGTATTATAATAATTCGAATAAGGATTGTTGACTTTATTATTTATAGCATTCAAGGTTTCATAAGGTGTCTGAGATTCTATCATCTATCCTGATGAAATTTTCTCTAGCACTGGGAGTGTTCGAGAATAATTCATTCCATATTGATCTATTTTCTTCGAAAATGCAGCAATTTGAGAGACTATCATAGTTATCGCATCAGAATCATAAATATTAGGTACTCTCTTAGGATTTACCTACTTAGAGGGCCATTGAAAATTATTAGTAGTCATCTCTTCTTTTAACGAATATGCTTCATCAAAAGGTTTTGACATTAACAATCAACCAGCTGCAACATCTATAATCGATCTTAAAAATCCCACTAATCCATTATAAAATGTTTAAATTACTAACCAGTCTGGTAAAGCATAATGTGGAAACTTTCTCAGAAGATCTTTAAATCTTTCCCAAGCTTCATATATAGATTCTCCATCAAGCTGACTAAAAGATGTGATATAATTCCTCAGCTTAGCAGTTTTTGAAGGAGAGAAATATTTTGATAGAAACTTTTGTTTTAATTCTCCCGAAGTTTTGATAGATCTAGGTGCTAACGAATTTAACCACGCCTTAGCCTTATCCTTTAATGAAAAAGGAAAAATTTTAAGCCTAACAGCATCATTCAAAACTTCATCGTATTTAAAGATAGCACACATTTCTAGAAAACTAGCAACATGTAAGTTAGGATCTTCATTACGTGTTCCTCCAAATTGATTACTCTGTACCATTTGGATAATAGCAGGTATAAGCTCAAATAAATTAGCAGCAATATCAGGGTTTTGGATAGTTAAGTAAATTTCATTTGCTGTTGGATTAGCATAATATCTTAAAGGTCTTGGTATATTTTCATTTTGATTATTTTGATTTTTCAAGTTGTTCGTCATTTTGTGACGATTTTCAGATTATTTTTGTTATTTTCAAATTTTTTCTAGTGGTACACTCTGATTCAAAATCGTAAGGCACTAACCATATAGATCTGATACTATGCATACAATCACAATAAGCACACTAACAATAAGCAAACACACACAATTATGACTTGTAATTCAAATATAAGCTTTCAAATACTACAAAATAAATTTTTACAGTTACCTCCCCGGCAACGGTGCGAAAAACTTGGGAAGACTTTTTTAAATTACTAAATGAACTCAAATTTATATATACATTGATTTAGTTTTCTATTGAGTCACAAAATTAAACGTAAGAATAAGTATCACTCAAGTAATACAAGGCTCTAATGGAGTCCTCGTTATCAATCCCACGAGGTGGCAATTAATTTGATAATGTAGCACAGAAATCACTTCACAAATCATAGCACAATTAGAGGTAATGAATACTAATAAAAGAAGAACAAACAGTTGCAGTTACTAATTCTACCAAAGTACGTTCTAACTTTCTAACAAAGTTAACCAACACAAGTGATGATCTAGCGACATATATCAATGATGCAACTGTATTGTGTCAAGTAGGAGCATTCCTATTCTATACCCTCTTCTAAGTGCATAAAGAACATTGGCTAATCCTAAGTTCAGTCCCCAAATCTGTTGTTAGGCTGGGAGGATACTGGCTCTCACTACAGAGCTCCCACTTCCCTTCGCCTGAAGGCTAACTCTCGCTTTGGTTTCTAAACCCTAGGACCAAATGGGGGATTTTAGCCTGTCGCTCTAAAATCTGCAATTCTACGCCAATTAAAATATATTTCCCTATTTATTTGCACCCAACCCCCGTGAACTACGTCACTCATTCTTGGACATTGAATCTGACCTTCACTTTTATTGTGGAACTCATAATCCTTTTGGAACATATGTTTCCTAACAAGTTTTAACAATTCAATTGGTGAGATCATAAAGTAAATGAAGTACGAAGTGAAAGGTCATCACAAATTATTTATAATAAATCGACATATCATTTCCATATCACAACATCAACACATCACATGAAAAGGAGGAAGACAGAAATCTACTCAAGACTCACGAGGAAAAGATGACAAAATATGGATTTTATATATAAAAGCAACTTCATACAAATAGAGTAAAGAAAAAACAACTTATCTCAAACTCTTCCCCAAGAGAATCTCAAGGAATTCCTTTAACTCCTCTTCTTTCTTCACAATAACACACAATTCTCTCTTTAGATAAGTAAAGAAGAAGAAATCTCTCACTTTTCCTCTCCTCCTACACTCCTTAGAAGAGAACACACACAAACCCTAGATGGACTCCCTACACTAAATAATGAAAAGAAACTCAGTCTTCACTCCTCCTCTATACACTCAGCTCCAAAACAGTTTACATTCTGCTATAACTGATTTCCCAAGATTTTCCTCAAGCATCCCTCCAAATTCTGACTAAATACATTGAATTTAGTTTAAATCGGGATAGGGAGCGGTCCGACGAATAATACAGCACCGTCTGGCGCTATTTTTTGCCTTCAGGTCAAAAATCTCTGTAAATTGGTGTAGTCCAGCGCTGGTGATGGCGTCGTTCAACGCTTGTTCAATAAAATGCATTTTACTTCATTTTGCTCTAAGTTTGGTCCTTTTTGCTTCCTTTTGCTCTAAAGGCATAAAATTATTGTACCTGCATGAAATCATGAAAAATACATTTCTTTAAAGTGCAATATCATCAAAAATAGGTATGAAATGGATATTAAAAAGCTATTAAATTTTCAGTGGATCACCCCCCCTAAACTTAAATTTTTATAAAGATTGAAAATTTTAGATTATCATATATAAAGACAGAAATGAAAAATTAAAACATTATTCTTAGAGGAGTTTTTCATATCCTAAGTATACAAGTAATAAAAATAGAAACTAGAGTAAAAATGATCTAATTTTATTTCCATTTTTATCATATATGTGATTCAAAATACTTCTATGCTGTGGAGGCTGACATAAAAGTAAATCACACAAACTAACATAATATCTCAACCACAACAGAAAGATAATTCATGGTAGTAAACTGAAATTTAAACATAAAATGTTAAATGAAGGTTAGCTCTATTCTAAACTTCCTAAAGCAGTAGGAATAAATTCAACAAAACCAATAAAGTACATTTAAAATAAAAGAGTTCACATACTTACTACCACATCAACGTCAAGTAAATAAACATAACAACAAACAAAAACAACAGTGTTCACCAGAACCACAAATAAAAAAACACATAATAGTCCACACATCAACACAAAGTAAAGTTCAAACAGTAAAACATAACCCAATCTCTACTCATCCCTATCACCATTGTCATACTCTTCATCTTCATCATCATCATCTCAAAAACTAGCAGAATCAAAATGAGGGTACCGTAGATATGGAGGAAATACACACTCTAATCACCTCTAATGAGTTTCTCCATAGATGTGTTGTATTTCTCTTCAAAATCACTATGTCTACATAAATAAGATTCAATATGATCAACATAGTTTTCATGATTTGATACGTTATCCATAGCATAATCAATGTTATCCATCATCTTTTGCAGCATTTGATTTTTAGAACCAGGACTGAATTTTCCACGAGATGTGGATGCACGAGATGTAGAAGTACGCGACGTAGAAGCATTAGAACTTCTAGAAAATCCCTCTCTATATCTAAATATTGGATGCTCATAAAATGTCTTCACATTTACACTAGTAATGGGCTTTAGAGGTTGAAGAATCTCCTCCTAACTATCAAATCTAACACCAGCTTTGTGACATAAAGAAAAGACTAAGGAAGTGAATCCCAAACCTGTAGTAGTGGTAGCTCAGGCAGAACTGGTGATAACCTGATAAATGAGAGACCCAATATTGATCGGCATATAATGCTGACTGTAGTTCTTTAGTGTAGTCATCTCTGGTCACTTCACTAACATGACTGGTGGGGAGTAAACAAGCAGAAATAAATTAATTTCATGCTTTCGCTGTGGCATCCATCTATGACGCAGGAAAGTTTACCCTTCTACCACTAGTAATCTTCCATAGACCTTTTCCAGCAGTTAACGAAGAAATAATATCATCTGACTTCTCCTCAGTAGGATTGTAATTAGAATAAAAACAAAATATATTTGTAGGCAGTTGGTTAAACGAATTGATTGCCTTTGGTGAAAAAACTACTGTCTTACCACTAACCATCACCATATCATCCTCTGATTTTGGGAGATTGGCATAAAACTCCCTAACGATAGAAATCACCACAACAACAGAAAAATAGTAGAATCGATCCCACTATCGATGGACAGATAAGTCTTCTACATCTCCACCCGGATTCTTAAAACAACGCTCAGGAATTAACTTCTTTGATTGCAGTGCATCAGTATAGCAATCTTGAGCCTTAGAACTCATGAACTTATTCACAACGAATGAGGCATTCTCTTTGATCCTTTTCATTCTTAGTACCATTTATAAAAAATATAAAAAAATTACAATAAAGTTTAAAATAAACTATAACCAACTAGATCAAACCCCTAAAAGCTTAAACTCACTTTTCCATATAAAATCCATTAATTTTCATCCAATTTTCACCATGAATAGAAAATTTTGAATTTTCCATAATGCACTCCATATTCATGGTGAAAATAAAAAAGTTTTACATAAAAGAGAAGCTCTAACCTTATGAAGAAAAAATCCAACAAATTTGACGCAAATCCACCAAGTAATCCTCACTTATAGGGATGCCCTATGTGTAAAACACGAAATCTTGAGGAAGAAGAAGACGAAATGAGGAGAAAATGATGTTTTTTAGCACTTAAAACTGCCATGAACCAGTTTTCGTGAACCGACACAATCGCAACAGGTTCAGCACTTAGGCGTTATGCTCTCGGGTTTGCCTGCACTTAAGCGCAAGGCTTTAGTGGTTTGGCGCTAGTGCACAAATTATGATATTTCCAAATTTTGATTCAAATGCACATCTTCCTAAGTTAACCACCCTTAAATGGTCTTAATAATCAGAATAACAAATTTCTTTCCCTTTTTCTATCTTCTTTCTAAAAAATTCTTAACTTTTTACAACTTAGATTCGATCACAATAACACGAATATTTTCACACACACAAAACACTTTCATTAAAATATTCAACAAATACAAACACAAATCACAAATCTAATCTCCATTCTAATAAGTTTTGGATGAGATAACCTTTCAATTCATCACAATACAAATCAAAATTACATAAACACTTAAAACAAACACACACAAATAAACAAGCAAACTAAACTAAACTAAGAACTTAATTCCATTCTCAATTAGGTGGAACATATCTCTGATGAACATTTATTCTTTCTGAACCATTTGGTAGACAGATTTTATAAAACGAGTGATGATGAAGAACTCTAATAGAATCCTCTTCAATCTACTTATTTTTTCAAATACATCGCCTTGTCTGACTGTTCTCTTAAACTTTAGAAAGAAAATTTTGAAAGGGGAAAATATTATCTTCATTTTCATGCTATAGAGCCAATACTCATTTCCCATGTCTAAAAACCACTAAATAATGTTCAAGGCCACTTTTCAACATTTAAATCTTCTAGAACATCATTTAGGCACATTTTTATAACTCCCACGCTTAAGCTCCAATTTTGGACGCTGATCTATGAGAAAAATACCCATTTTATGCCTTGATTTTTGTCAAATTTTTAAGGATTGTTGACCTCATTGTTTATGAGGTCTTTTTCTCCTCTCTTTAGTACTTATGATCTAACCTTAGGCTTTTCCTTTGACTAATCTTAGAGGACTAGATGTGGAACCCACCCTTTTAAAGTTCAAACACCTCTTAACTCACTGCAAACCCCACAAGCTTGATTGTAGACCCCTAATCACCTAGAGGGTTGAAATCAAATGTGGAGGTTTAAAGGATGAGTTCCCTATAGGAATTCTTGACCTTAGTGGATACCCCGGGTGGCCTGGTCCGGTGAGGGTCGACTTGCACATACACTACACTCTCACACACATTCCAAGTCCTAAAACCACAATCTCACCCAACTTGACTTCCTGACTCATGTAGGTAATTCACATGGATGATCCTTAACCCCTAAGCCCTTGGCTAAGAGGGTTAGGAACAACATAGTGAATGCCTCAAATGAGTCCTCTCATGGCTCATATGGGCTTAATATGGCTTCATGGCTCAACCAAAGTGATTCCATTTTGCTCAAATTTGATCAATATTAATTTTTCCAAAATTTCAATTTTTGACCCCCTTGGCCCTACACCTACTAAACCTACCAAAAGCCCTTGAAACTACCCAAAATTTACAAAATCACCTAAATTACCCAAAATTCCTTAAAATCAATCCTAAACATTTCCCCCCACTCAAATTGATCATCCATAGCTAAAAATACCAAAAATTCCAAAAGTACCCCCCAATACCCTCCAAATACCCAAAATACCCTTCTTAGCCCAAAAATCCAAAAATTCAGAACATTCCCAAAAATTTCCCAAAAATCGCAAATATCCCCAATTGCATTTTTTTCAACTACACCATAGGCCAATTTTGCTAATTTACCCCACTTCTACCAAAACCCTCAATTTGACCCATTTTAAACCAAAGTGAACCCAATGTCAAACCAAATCACCAAATTGATCTAAATTTTGGTCCAATTCAATTATAAACTTCAAATCAACATCCCCAATATCAATTTAGACCAAACCCATGTCCAATTTGATTGACATTTGAGCCCAATTTTAATTTGAAGCCTAAGGCCCAATTTTGGCCCATGACCTAAACCTAGCTCAAACCCATCCAATTCAACTCCAATTGGCCCCAAATCTTTTTCAAAGCCTTCCTAACATCCCCATAAACAAAAAACTAACTTGATTTGCCCAAAATTTGAACCTAAACTCCACCCAAACCTAACCCAAAACCAAAATCCCTTAATTTGACCTAAGCCCAAACCTAACCCAAATGGGCGCAAATCCCAAAATTAGAACCCAACCAAAGTTGGAAACTCTTTGTGACACTCCCATGAACATTTCTCAACATTAATTTTACATCAAATCCAACTTTAGCCCAACCTTAACTCAAGTTAGCCCAATTGGATCCATTTTGACCATAACCAAAAAAGATCTAAATTCAACCCAATTCAACTAAATCACATCAAATTGATTCCAAATCATTCATGAAACATTCCTAAATTAAATTCAACACTTATTAGATCCAATCCTTTACAAAATTTTCATCCTAAAATTTGTTTTGAAATCTAAAAGCCCACTCCCTAAACCATCTTGAAAGCCCATCCAAAGTGAAATCCAAAAGCCCAAACCCATTCCAAAGCCCACATGACAATTCCTTCTCATCATCCCTTTAATTGGAATCAATTCCTAAATCCCAAATCAATCATCAAATCAACCTAAATCAAGCACCATCTAAATTTTTCACTAAATTTCCAAAATCTCCAATTTCCTTTTTCATATAAATGAATCCACTTTTCCTAAGCCAAGGATGAGCCAAATGGAGCCACATGCAAGCCATGGACAAGCCACATGAAGCCATGGGAGGTTTGACTTGTCACCAAGCCATTAATGGCAAGAAGAGGGAGTCCTTTCCTAAGCCTTCCTTAAGCCATTTTAACCTCTTTAATGCAACACCATAACCCAAAATTAACTTAAACTATTTTGATGGGGACTTCACCACTCCATGACAGCTGACCCAACTGATCCCCTTGGCCCAAAATTAGACCATGGGGAGGTGAACCAAGCCCAAATACATGGGTTGACACATGTGAACCCAAAATCACTCTTCTCCCTTTACCACTTAAATCCAATCCTTTACACTTGGCATTGGACAATTGCTTGCACAAACCTCCAGCACTGGTCCTCCTGACCTTGAGGGTGACCTGACCCTGGCCGGCCAGCCACCACAGCTGCCGAAACCACTGTGCCGAGAGCACCCATGTGAGCCAATTTTTGAATTTCTCCTTGCTGAGTTGTCTTAGCCCAATTGAACACCATTGTTGTTCTTCCCTTGCCCTAAGCAGTTGATCCAAGCCATCAAACCCCCTGGTGAGCCCTCCAGCCATGTCTATTTAAACACCACCTCCTCTCGGCCAAAGGAGGAGTTGAACAAAAAACCTTGCCAAAACTCTGCCAAAATCATTCCAGAACCCTCTCCAAACATAGAGTAGTTGATCCCCAGTGTTCCTTTTGCCCTAATCCCCATTAACAGAGCTCAATTTTTGAGTTGAAAATCCATCCAAAAATAAGACACTTCACCACAGTGAGCCAATCTCCAAATTGATTGATCCTACACCTTCACCAGACCAAGAGGAGAAGTTCCCCAGCAAAAGTCCCCTCACCAGGCCAGCCATTGCTTCCTGCCTCCAAGCTTTGTGATCGGCCTTGGACACTTTCATACCTAGACAATTCCCGCAGCCGGAGACTTCATCTGGAGCTTGCCTGGACTCAATTGAAGGTGACACAACTCTCAGATCGAAGCTTCACTTCTCTGAGCAAAGGTATGAACTCACTCTTCCTCCCGAGCTTCCAGTGATTCTCCATTTTTTTGGGTTAATTTCATAGCCTATAAACCGTATGGATGTGTTCGTCTCTTCAAGACAAATCCATAGAGCATAAGAACATGAAAATCCATTGAGAATCGAGTGAGATCTTAGTGTTTTAGTGTGGACGGTCACGGGTGCACACCAGTCGTAGACGATGACCGGGAGCCGTTGGATCGCGCATGTATCGAGCGGACGGTTCAGATTGCGCCGGACCAGGGAATGTCACGTGAACCACGGGCCCCCGGATCGCTGAGTCGGATGGCGGCGTCGAATAGGAATACGCCATATGGGCTTTCGGAGCTGCTGATGTTGCGCTGGCGCCGCGTGGATAAGTAGATAAATAGGCTATTTTTGAATTATTTAAATTCCTAGAACTTCAAAAATCCATATCTTTGTATAGAAAAATCAATAAAATAAAATAAAAATACCCTCTTGCTCAGTGAACAGAGGAGAATAATGTGGAAAAGAAATCAAGTTAATTGGATGAGTATTTATTTTTAATAATTTATGTACTATTTTCAGTATTTTGATTCTTTATTTGCATAGATAATTCACCATGACATGAGACCATAGGGCTTTTGAAGCCTCTGATCTTGGGAACATTCCCTGAATTTTTTAAGGTCAGAAGCCATCTCTGTGAAAAGTTATTGAATTTTCAATTTCATGTCACTGTTTTAGGTATTTTAATTACAATAATTAGCATGTTCTGAAATATATTCTAGGAAAATGTGATGATGTTCCTTAGGACCAGAGGACCCTATGAAAAATATATTTTGAGTTAATTCATTCATAATAACCTTAATTGGCCTAAACCCCTAAAATTGAATTTGAATTAATTAGGGTTAACCACACATTAATTTGACTTGAAAATAATTCTCCACTGATTTTTAAGATTAGAGGAACTTCACATAAAAATTTGAAATCAATTGGACTTGATTAACCCTACCAAATGGATTAATTAAGCCTCATAAGCAACATGAAACTTTAAAAATTCATAACTCTAAAAATACTTTTCAAAAATTCACAAAAATGGTTTTGGAGCTTCTCTGATACCAGGGGAGTTCAGGAAAATTAAAATTGGAATTTTTTAAAAAGATTGATTTTTCATAATATTTTAATATTTTAATAATTAAAAAATAATAAAAATCATAAAAAAATTAAAAATCATTAAAATGTCACATTTTTATTCCTAATCACTTAGGAACAAACCAAATATTATTCCTAAGTCCCTAGGGTAAGATATTGAGTTTTAAAGGCTTAATGTTATTTTTAATATTAAAAAATGAGTTTTTAACCTTTTTCACTAAAATAATTCCAATAAATTAAAGCAAAATCAGAAAATTACAAAATTTATTTCTCTGAACTCCTTGAGGTCATAGAGATTTCAGAAAAATATAAAATTTATTTTTCAACTTTAATTTTATTTTATAATTAATTAATATTCTAAAAGTCAAAATAATTAGAATAAATAAAATAAAATTAAAAAAATCACTAAAATTGGTCTAAGTGGTCCTCTGGTCATTAGGAACATCCCATTATTTTCTTAAGGATAGAAACCTTTCCTTAGTTATGTTGTTGAATTTTCTTTGAAAACCCCTTTTTTCTACTAAAAATAACTATATAAATAAATTAAATTCAGAAAAATTATAGTTTCTCCTCTAATGTCTTAATTGACATATAAGTGAGGTGACATAAAAATTTAAAATTCATTTGAGCTCAATTTAGTGAGTTATGAAATAAATAAGCTTAAAAGGGCATAAAGGTAATTAAAAATTTTAACCCTTAATTAAAACTTTAGGTTTAATCAAAATGGGGAGGTAAAACATTTGATCTTAATTTTCTCTTGGATGATGGAAACATAAGGAAATTAAGGGGTAGAAACCCACTAAACATTTTGAAAATATCAAAAATGAAACTTTAATTAATTAAATAATTTAAATTTTGGAAAGAATATATTTAAATTTGGATCATTAAAATAGGGATATTATTAAGAGGATATTTATTCTTTAATTTAAAAATCCCTAAATAAGTCACTTTAACAATACTTAATTCTTAATTAAAAATTAAAATAATAATCCATATTGATAATTAAAATTAATAATTAAAACTAAAATTAAAACTAAAATTAAATTAAATTTAAATTAAATTAAATTAAAATTAATGTAAAATTAAAATTAAATTAAATTAAAATTAAATTAAATTAAAATTAAATTAAATTAAAATTAGATTAAATTAAAATTAAATTGAATTAAAAATTAAATAAATTTAAATCAAATTAAAATTAAAAAATTAAATTAAAATTAAATTAAATTAAAATTAAATTAAAATCAAATTGAATTAAAATCATTTAACAACAAACCTAAATGAAATCATTAAGAATTAAATCTAAAATAATTTGAACACTATTCCAAACTTAAAATTATTAATTAAAACCTCATTATTAAATTAAAACCCTTTAAACCATTAATTCAAACTTTTAATTAATTATGATTAAAATTCTCGATAAACCAACTTGCCCTTAAAGGCTTTAATTATTATAACTCTTAAATAGAATATTAATTGAGATGTCACTTCATTCATCAGGTAATCAAATACCTAAGTTCACTGAGTAAGAAACAAAGTTTAACTAAACTCTTGGATGATTAATTCACCTCTACAACTAAATTTACTTGGACTCAAAACAATCCCAGAAATATTGAAAAGATGTTTAGGACTTGTACTAAGCACTTCCTCAATATGACGGGATGTTTTAGAAGAACAACTAAATTTAATTGTTCTTTGATAAAGAAAATCATCCTTAAACAAAACACAAGAACCTAGACGTCATAGGAGATGACTAGTCATAGGATTAGGAATTTGGTAGACAACCAAAACCCTTTCCTTAGCTTTAACTAGGTACTTGTTGAGATATTTAAATGCCTTAACATGTGTTTTAAGTGCAGCTTGGAATGACGGGAAGACCCTCCAGGTACGCTTTTATTTTATTGCAATTTACTTACATGCATTGTACTTTACTGTTCTTGCATGATAAATAAAACTGTTGCATGGAAACCAAACCCTTTAGGGTAGTCCTTGAACCGAAACCAAAACTAAATTAAAAGTCATTGCAAGATAAAATTCACCGCCACAACATTCTAAAATATAAACAACTCAAAATTTAATCACAAACAGAACAACAAAACTACAATTGTAACTAAATTAAAACGTCTCGTTGAATGATCGGAAATACCTCGAATGATGTAACCCACATGTTGCTAACGGGATTTCCCAAGGTCTAAGTGAAAGTGTGGAACTCATTCAGTTGAGTTTAGCAAATTCATTTGGACTAAGTGAATTCGATGAAAATAGCGGTGCAGGATGACGGAACTGTGGGATCTTAATCAGTTATGTTTAAATAACTTTAAGATTTGTTTTAATTAAAATATTAAAAACACTTGGATTTTAAGATTTTCTCTAAACCAAAACACTTCACTCATCTCCCGATTTATGACTTCTAAAACTAAACCCCTACAACAACAAGGAGCTCGGAGCATGGTGGGCAGCACGTCCATCGTCATCAGCAAAACTTGAATCTACTTCAGCAAAACCTTTCTTAGAATTAAATAACCAAACCATATGACTTCGAGGTATTTTGCCTAGTGCAACATAAATCCTCAACTTTTCGTTAGGCATTTGCATAATCATGTTATGCAAATTAAGCCCTAACCATTCTCAGGACTCCGAGGTAGTCGTTCGGTACAACATAAACCCTCACATCTTCAAGGCTATTTGTGTGATTATATCATACAAATATAAGACCTAAATAAATAAAATTGGCAGGATTATAACATTAAATAAACTCCCAAATTGAAGCCAAACAATAGGATAGTTTGGGGAGTTGCCAAGATTCTTCTTGGATCCTCAGCACCTCCTACTTTTCTTCCTTTGGACTCCTGAAATAAACTGTTCCAAATTTGATCCATTCCCTTTTGAAATTTCCAAAATCCAATCATTTGAAAACCTTAAGCTTTGAAATTCTTGAGAGCAAAACCAATGATCATTATCGAGAGTTTTCTTAAGTGATTTTCGTCACTTAGGATGTTATTAACTATAGAGGCTTGCCCTTATAGGGAACTTTAAGAACCCAGGTAATATAAACCCTGCTTAATTTCTTTGTATTAAGAAGGAGAACTTGTCAGCTTATAAAATTGGTTCGCAGACCAAACAGATGTCACAAATCTTCTAGTTCATTTAATCGAGCCCCATCATCAAGCAGTGTGTCTATTCTTCGGGATAGATACACGGTTTGTGATGCGGTGCTCGTTTATATAAAATATTTGGGATGTGAGATCTATTTGATATTTCATATCTTAAAATTTTCAAACTTAAAATTATTTTCAAAATCAAATACTACTTTCTAAATTATATATATATATATATATATTTAAATCAAATTTAAAATCTAATAATTCGCCGACAATTTCTGTAGGTGCCCCTTTTTATTAAAAAAAATACAACATTCAACCTAAAAATATGCCGACAAGGATATTATACTTTAATGAAAAGTATTTTTGTGTTTTTGGATATTGGTGATGGAAAAATGTTCAAGAAGAAAAAAAGTGAAAAGGAGCAAAAAGGAGCAAAAATGGAGTCAAAATGCAAAATTACGGAAATTATTGGTCTGGCACCTAGGCGCCAGAATCCGGCGCCTAGGCGCCAGAATCCGGCGCCTAAGCGCCAGGTTGATACGGGATCTGTCAAGATTTTTGACAACTTTTGGACAGTTATTTTGACGGTGTTAGCGGTTATTGGACCTTCTAGAAGACTGGCAGTTGTTCCTGGTTTATGAAACATGTGATACAATGTATTTGGATGCTTGGAAACGGTTTTAATCGCGAAGAGGAATGATTCAAAAGTGAAGAGGTGCGAAGAACTGGACGCAGAGTCTGGCGCGTAGGCGCCAAGTTCCATCGCCTAGGCGCTAGACACACCTTCTAGAAGATTCATTGAATCTGGACACATTTTGAAGAGGTGCCTTAAGGCAACCCTTGAAGCCTATAAATAGGAGGGTACTCCTTCAGAGAAAAACGACCCCATCAGAGAGAGAGTCTAGAGTTCCTTTAGAGAGAGAAATTAGAGAAATATTTTAGGGCCACTTTTATTAGTTAGTTATTTTATTTAGAGTTTGTATTGAGAGTATTTGAAGAGTCGGTGCTTTTGAAGTTTATTTGCTTTGGAGTTAGAAGAATTCAGAGGTTCAGTAGGAGAAACACTTGAGATAAGTATTTGTAATTTTATTTAAAGTTTTATTATCATGTTTTTTTGTTTAAATTCAATGTGTTCTGAGTAGTTAATTTAGTTTCTCCTTTAAATTATGAAAAAGATAAATAAGATAATATAAAATTTGTTGGAGAATTAAAAACTATTTATGTTCTAAAACATTGTTATGATATTAATACCGGATCTTCATTTATCTTACAAATTTATCACTTGTATTGTTAAAATCTGTTGAAGAGTTTTGATACCTAGAAGGAGATGAATTCTTAACTAGTAGATATCACATGAATCCTTGGGTAGTCGAAAGCCTTGTGCGGGTTAGTTAAGGTGAAGTGCAAATAAATAGGAAGAAATTATATAATGGGCGTAGAATTAATAAGTTTTTAAAGTGACAGACTAAATTCTTGTGATTTGGTTTATAGAGAAGGAAAGGGTCACTAGTAGGGCCGACCATAGCCACCCTTGGACATCTAGTAGTGTGAGCCTAGATTAACCCATTCTACTAACAATACATCCGGACTCGATCTATAAAGCTAGCCAATGTTCGTAACACCTGGATCAAAGGGTAAAGAATATGAATGCTTCTATTTGGCACAATACCATAAATTTATATTCTCCATGAATATTATCATTATCTTAGAAAATCTTCGATTAATTGAAAGGAAGAAAGTTGTGTTCTTATTGCTATTTACATCAATCATTTCATTACTGCTTTATTATTGCATCTTTCATTACTGCTTTATAATTGCATCTAGTAAATCAAAAATATCAAAATTATAACTATAAAAGAAATACCTAAAAATAAAATTAAAATATTTAAAAATCCATAACTCACTCCTCATGGGATCGATACTGGGGTCTTTGTTTCAAAGCCCTATATTACTTGATACGATACGTATACTTGCATAGTACCCCTAGTGTGTAAAATATTTTTGATAAAATTATATTTTTATACACTAGTCACTATTATTGTCTATTACATATATTTGAAAGAATTAATTATTATATTTGTCATCAATGGAGCGTGGGTCAAGGTTTTGGTGCCGTTGTCGGGAATTGCATTTTTTGTATGCATATATATATCATTGAGTCAAGGTTTTGGCGCCGTTGCCCGGGGAGGAGCGGAGGCAAATTTTTACATTTTAATTATTTTTATTTTATTTTATTCATTTTCTTTTATTGTCAAAAATATAAAATACCAATATATATATATATATATATATATTTAAAAAGGAGCAAGCTCAGGCTCCCTACAAGTTAATCAAATCTGGTAAAACAAAAAAACTGCCCCCTGGGGGCCACAACATTTACATAACACCTCCACACTACCAGAACAATAAAATTTCACATATCCCACTATGACAGTATACCCAAAAAAAACCAAAATATAAAGGAGAAATCAAAACAGCACCCTCAATCCTCAATAATCCTGAAATGAGGGGCCTGGAACATATCTGCTTCCAATAGAAAATTCAATT
Source organism: Papilionanthe hookeriana x Papilionanthe teres (assembly GCA_022702705.1). NCBI lineage: Eukaryota > Viridiplantae > Streptophyta > Magnoliopsida > Asparagales > Orchidaceae > Papilionanthe > Papilionanthe hookeriana x Papilionanthe teres. Next base: position 113,952,384 of record CM040431.1, read on the forward strand.
GAGGTGTTGGAACCTTAGAGATTTTAACTTCCAGGTCAGAGATGGCAGATTTGGCTAGCCAGCTTGCCGGCCTATTGCCTTCCCTATGGATGAAGTTGAAATGAACACAAATTTGGTGAGGGAGAGTCTTGATTCTGTTAATCCATTGAGAGTGGTGCCAGGGGGATGCAAGATCCTGCTGCATGTACTAAATAATAGAGGTGGAGTCACCCTCCACAATTATGTTAGTCCATTGGTTCTGTACAGCAATGTAGATGGCCCAGAAAACTGCAGCCAATTCAGCTTCCAGTGGATCTGCAACCATAATAGGAGACTGAAAGTAACATATACACTTGCCTTTGTGGTTCCTGAATATGCCTCCAATACTAGCAACCTGATCTCTGAAAGCCCCATCAGTGTTCACTTTAATTGTGGGGTGAGTAGGAGACTTCCAATGGATGATAAAAATTTTGATTTGTTTCTGATGGTCAGGAATAGGGGTATTTAGAATGTTGGGGAACTTCTTATGAGCAATCAACTTGGAAATGAAAGACTGACAGTTGGCAACAACCATCTCAGCTATGCATACCTTCTCATCATATTTCACCCCATTCCTATGCATCCAAATGAACCAAGCCTCCATGAAAGGTATACAGCTAACCTTGGTCTTCTGCCAGGATTCCCAGCACACAAGCAGGTCATGCCAATCCAGCATTAATGTGCTGAAATTGAATAGATTCAAGACACCAGTCCAAACTTTTTGAGAAAAAGGGCAGGAGAAGAAAAGGTGTTGAACAGTCTCAGCATGAATTCCACATAAATAACATTTGGAGGGTTCTCTCAGGCCTTTCAACTTGAGAATGTCATATGTGGCTATGTAGTTGTGAAACACTCTCCAAATCATGAAGGACATAGAAGGGGTGAGATACTTGTTCCAAATCATCTTTCCCTCAGCTGGCAGGAGTCCAGTTATGAATCTTTTGATAAATATGTTTGGTGAGAGTGTGCTTCCAAGCAGATTTCCAGTTAATTCTGCCAGGGAGGGATTTGTCAAAATGTATTTTGGATATTTGATTAACTGAAGCCTCCTCCAGGAATTGCTGAAGTTTGAGAATGGACCAGTTGTCCCCATCCCAGCAAGAAGCCACTGGAAAATGAGTTTTCACAGTGTTGGGTAAAGCCATCAACATCTCTTCAGGGCACCACTTATCCTGCCATAATGAAATATCCCCTTTACCCAGCTCCCAAAGGAAAAGAGATTCAGCAAGCTCCTTATGCATAACCATATGTTTACATATCCTTGAAATACCAGGTTTAATGCAAGCAGCAGTGGGGTGAATGTCCTTGCAATATTTACCTTTCATGAAATGAGCCCAGAGAGACTTCTGCTGCCTAAAGAGGATCCAAAGCTTGCAAAAGTTCACTTTCATGAAATGAGCCCAGACCCCCAGCTTCCAGAGGTTTAGCCAGTTTTTGCCAACTAGCCCAGTGGATTTGTTTCTTTTTCCCAGACCAAAGGAACCTGTTGAAAATTCTCTCAATCTGGAGTCTTGAACTCTTCTTCATGCAAGTCATTTGAAGGACATAGAATGGGAATGTGGTTAAAATGCTAGCCAAGAGGGTAATTCTCTCTCCAAAAGAAAGGTAGGAGTTGACCCAATTGGATAGCTGTGCATTTAGTTTCCCAATGATATCATCAAACTGCACCTGCTTGGATCTCCCTTTGATAAGCTGTACTCCTAAATATTTAAGAGGTAGATGGGCTCTAGAGAATCCAGTGAACTAAGTGATCCACTGAGTACAGTTAATTGGAATGCACCTGGGGCAGATCACCTCACATTTGGTGTGGTTGAAATGAAGGCCAGAGATTTGTTGAAAATGAGACAAGCAGTCATATACTCTTTTGACAGCATGTTTGGATGCCCTGAAGAAAAGCATAACATCATCTGCATACATCAAATGGGAGATAGCCATGTTAGACTTGTGGTGATATCTGGCATAAAGGAAGGGTGTGACTTTGGACTCCAGCAACTTAGAAAAATAATCCATAACTATGATGAAAATGGTAAGAGATAAAGGATCCCCTTGTTTCAGTCCCCTGGTAGCTTGGAACCCTCCCCAAGCAATTTCCATTAATGAGAATTGAATGATGATTGTGTTGAAGCCATCTTTTAATCGGCTAGCGTAAACCGAATTGAAAACTTTAGCTTGCAGTACCTGAAGAATGAAGTTCCAGTCAATTGAGTCATAAGCTTTCTTGATATCAAGTTTGTAGATGATGTCCCCCCCCCTACAAGGTCTGTCTAAATCCAGCAGCAACTCTTGTGCAAGGAGGACATTATCGATAATGGAACGACCTTTAACAAATGCGGATCGATTGGGACTTATAATTTTATCCAGGAGGGGTCGAAGTCTTCCCACTAGGATTTTACTTATGATTTTGCTAATAACTGTAGTGAGGCTAATGGGTCTGTAGTGATTCCAGGTCTTAGGACCAGTAGTTTTGGGTAGGAGCACCATATTAGAAGCATGGAAGTAATTTGGTAAATCAATTCCCTGAAAGAAGCTCTGAACAGCAGCAGTAACATCCCCTTTGCAGATAGCCTAAGTCTTTTTATAAAAATCAGCAGTATAGCCATCAGGTCCAACTGCTTTAGAACTATCAATGGAGCTAAGGGCTACCCAGATCTCCTCCTGGGAAGGAGTCTCAGATAGATTGATGTTAGTGAATTGATGGTCATCCCTGAAGAGATTGCTGTCAATAGTGGGTCTGGGAGTAGGGGAATAAGTGAGGAGTTTATGAAAGTACTTGACAGCATCCTCAGCAATTTCAGTTTCCTCCCTGAGCAGAACCCCCTAATCAGATTCAATTGTGTGAATTGCATTACACTTTCTTCTGTATTTGATCCAAGCATGGTAAAATTTTGTATTTCTGTCTTCTTCTTTGAATTTAATGCTAGCTGCCTTCTGCCTCAGCAAATGGTCTTGCCAGTTGAGTAAAGTAAGGAGATTTTCTTGAGCAGCTATGAAAGAACCGTATTTGGAGTCATCAGTCTGAGAGGCAACTTCCAAAGCAGCAGCTTCCTCTTCAGCCTTGGTGACACCATGGAAGATATCCCCAATACTTTCCCAGTTCCATTGTCTGAGCATACCTGCTAGTTTTACTTGAAGTAGCTTGAGTTTGATAAAAGGGTTGGGATGAGAACACCCAGTCCAGTGTTCAGAAATAATAGACTGGAAATTGTGATGTGAAGCCCAAAAATTCAAATATCTAAAAGGAGTGGGGGTGGTTTGTTTAGAGGGTGTAGTGATGGAAACAAGGAGTGGTCTATGATCAGACCCAGCGAAGTTCAGATGTTTTATGTTAGTGTAGAGGAAATTTTGATGCCAAATACTATTGGCCAAGAACCTATCCAACCTTTCCCAAATCTTACCTCTTCTCCAGGTAAACCTGTTACCCTGAAATCCCAAGTCAAATAAAGCAGCCTTCTGAATATTTTCATTGAACTCAGTAATTTTTGTGAGGTTGGGTGATCTTCCACCAAGTTTTTCTTCTGTAGAGGCTATGCTGTTGAAATCTCCTCCCACTATCCAAGTTCGGAGGATTCCGAGTGCCGATATGATGAATTTTCTGCCAAAGCTCTAATCTTGCTGACTTGGTACAGCCAGCATAAACAAAAGTAGCTGCAAAGGTACTGTTGTTAAAAGAGCAATGAAGATGAATCAATTGAGGGTGATCAACAATTACCTTCCATTGAATCTCATTTCTACAAATAACCCAAATCTTATTAGTGGGGTTAGCATAAAAGGAGCACCCAGGGAACCTGGTAAGTATTTTATTTTGGTGTTTTTGAACCATGGGTTCTAAAAGCACCATGCACCAAAGTTGGTGCCTTTTATATAAATGAAACAATCTTTTGCAGGTGAGGGGGTGGGCAACTCCCCTAATGTTCCAACAGATAAAATTAAAAATTGCTTAGATTTGGTGGGTGGTTATGTGGTTGAGGTTGGGCAGAGCTGGATATGGTTCTCTATCTGCCCTTTCTGGGTCCAGTGGGGGATGCAATTTTCTGGCCCTCCAGTTCAGCAGTCTGTGGGAAACCTTGTAGCTCAGTGTGAGTTTTCTTTGTTTTCCTTCTCTTTTGTTCCTTCCATTCTGTTTCCATTTTTTGTTGAACTGGCTCCATCTGTCTGATAGAGGGGGTGTTCTCCTGTGGCACATCTTCTATATTTTTAATATGTTCATCATTTTCATCTGCATCAATCTCAGATGGAAATTCCAATGTCTTCCCTGGATTAAGTACTTCATGTTCCTCAGTTACAGCATGTTCCAGTGTTGGCAATTCCTGGATCTCCTGCTGTGGTGCTGCTTGTGTCTCCATAGTTGGACCTAGAAGGGGGGCAATAGCAGTTGTCTCCACTGATTTGGTTTTTGTTTTCTTTCTGATGGTGGGTTTTAATCTAAAACATTTATCTAAGGAGTGACCAAACATTCTACAGTTTTGGCAGAATATTGGCTTATGTTCAAGTAATACCTCTTGCCAGAATCCATCCCCTTCATCAGAGGTGGTGATCCAGATTTTTTCAATATCAGAAAGTGAAACATCTCTCTCAACCAGGACTCTAGCTCCTGCAGGATTACCCATCTCTTGAGTTGGGGTATCAACCTTTAGAGGTGTCCCCAAAGCCCTGCTAATCTGGAAAATAGCATGAGTGTGGTATAGTTCGATAGGGAGGTTAGGGAGGGTGAACCATAATGGCTTCAGAGGGGGTTCCTTAGCAGGATCAAATCTAGGGTACCATTTTAAAAACTTCATTGAGGAGTTAGCAATCAGCATTCCTTACATACCCAAAAGTCTTGCATAATCCTCTTCCTTAGATAGCCTTATCAGGAGATGTCTCCCATCCATAACCCCTAATTTCCACTGTCCCAAGAGGTTAAGCTTCTCAAACTGGTTTCTGACAAGCTCCATTTTAGGGTGCCCAAATTGAAACTGTCCAACTATTGTGAATTTGATAGCTTCAGCTAACATTTCCATCTCTTGTGTGGTAAACAGAATGGCAGGTTTTCCATCCTTAGACCCCAAAGGCTAAATAAATGGACATTCAGATTTGCCTGATGCAGCATCATGAAGACATTGGGGAAAGGTCAAGTTATCTGCTTTAGTAGCCGTCTGATGTCCCTTGTTGACAGCATCAGCATAAGAAAGGGGAGCATTAATTAATTTATCCCCAGCCATAGAAATGGAATGGGGGACAAAGACTGTCCTCAGCACACAGCCAAAGGACACAGCCAATGGAACAGTAGTTTCAATTCAAAAAACTTTTTGCCCGGGAAGAGCAAAAGAAGACCAGCCGCCAACAACAGAAGTCACCACCCTTGACAGACCCTCTGAACACACCTACCTCCCGACCAACACCACCAAGGAGAGCCAGCCGCCGCCAGGCAGACTCCATCACAGCACAAACCCTAGCAGAGCACCTCCCTCCAAACCAGCCGCCATTATATATATATATATATATATATATATATATATATATATATATTCGGGGGGAAGGAGCTACTCTTGGCTCCCTACATGTTGATTTAAGAGTGTGAAGTTACAAAAAGAGATCCCACAGGGAAGAAATAACCCACTACAACTCCACACCAAAAAAAGAAAGGAGACTAAGTAAGTGAAAATAAAATAGAAAGTAAATGGCCTCTCCCAAAATCAGCCTAGAAGAAAACCCAAAAAGAAAACAACCAAATAAAAGAACAGTAAATGCACCAATAGTAACTATAAACAGCTTTTAGCAGATGCTGGGAGAGTAACAATAGCTGGGACATTACTCCAAAATTCGAAATGGGGAGCTTGGAAAGAGTCGACTGGATGAGATGATGAAGTCGGGAGTTAGAGTAGAAGAGACCATTATCTCTTGGGAAGATAAGGCTCTTTTAGCAAACCAATTATCAGGTCCGTTACCTTCTCCGAAAATAAAATTAAAGCCGAACGATGAAGTCGGGGCAGCAAAGATCTGATTTTATAAACCCAAGTGGAATGGTGCCAAGGAGGGAGAAGGTCATTCTGAAAGTACTATAATAAGGTAGAAGAGTCTCCCTCCACAATGATAGATGACCACTGAAAGAGTGTAGCAATGTGAAGAGCCCAAAAACAACGACCAACTCAGGCATCCAATGGATCAAATCTGCAGTAGTAGGAGCCTGGAAGAAAAGCAAACCTTTCCCAGTATGGTCCCTGAAAATGCCTCCAATGCCAGCAAACTGATTAGTGAAGGCACCATCAGTATTGACTTTAATAAAAGGAGGGTTGGGAGCTTTCCAAAAGATCTTAATGACTTTGTGAAGAATAGGTCTATTGGCAGACAAGGATGGCTGTAGGATGTTTGGAAAATTTTTAACAGAAATCAATTTTGAGATAAAAGAGAGGCAGTGGGTAACTACCCTATCAGCTTTATTAAGCACCCCATCATACTTAACCCCATTTCTGTGCATCCAAATGAACCAAGCCACAATACAAGGGATCTCCCCAGCTTTAGCTTTCTGCCAGGAATTCCAGGAAGCAGTAAAATCTTGCCAATCTAACAGAAGCTGGTTAATGTTCAATTTGCTGATCAGACCCGACCAAACCTCCTGAGAGAAGGAGCATTTAAAAAAGAGATGCTTCAGAGTTTCAGAATTTACAGCACAGAGGAGGCATTTGGAAGGGCCTCTCAAACCCTTGAGTTTTAGAATATCATCAGTTGCGAGAAGCCCATGGAAGATTCTCCAAATGAGGAAGGACATGGAGGGAGTAAGATATTTGTTCCATATAGTATTGCCCCAGCTGACCTGACTCCAAGAGTTGATACTAGAATCAATATGTTTGGTAATGCTGCTACGTTTACCATTTAACCATCTGAGTTTAACAAGTTGATTCCTATCAAAAGGGATTTGAGCCACCTGATCCACAACAGAGTCAGCCAGTAAAAGTTTCAGTTTAGGAATTGACCAATTCATGTTGTCCCAACAACTGGAAATAGGGAAGTAATCTTTGTTAATATTGGGGAGGGGAACCAAAATCTCCCTTTGACACCAATTATCCTGCCAAAACAGGATGTCACCCTTGCCCAACTCTCGGCATATGAGAGATTCAGACGAGTTCTTTGTTAATGAGCATATGTTTCCAGATTCTAGATATACCTGTTTTGATTTGAGAGGATAAGGGATGAGTGTTTCTACAATATTTCCCATTCATGAATTGAGCCCAAAGAGAATTTTGCTCCGTGAAATGGATCCATAGCTTACAAAAATTAACTTGCTGTAGATATTTCAAGCCTTTAAAACCTAAACCACCAGCAACTTTAGGCAAGGCTACCCTTTGCTGACTAGCCTAATGAAATTGTTTTCTTTGACCAAACCAAAGAAATCACGTAAAGATTCTCTCAATCCGAATCCCGGAACTTTTCTTCAAGCAAGCCATTTGTAAAATATAAGAAGGGAAAGAGGTTAACATGCTATTCAGAAGTGTAATTCTGCCACCAGATGAGAGGAAGGAATTGGACCAACTTGAGAGCTGAGTGTTCAGCTTGCCAATGATCTCCTAAAAATGAGTTTGTTTAGTTCTGCCTTTGATAAGAAGAACCCCCAAGTACTTTATGGGAAGGCCGGTTTTGACAAAACCAGTGAATTCAGTAGTCCAGTGGATAATGTTAGGATGGATGTTGTTGGGGAAAAGCAATTCACATTTGTTTTTGTTGAAATGAAGGCCAGAAATCTGTTGAAACTTGTTGAGGCAGTTCATCACTTTCAGAATGACCTTCTTCCTCCTTGGCACCATTCCACTTGGGTTTACCAAATCAGATCTTTGCTGCCTCAGCTTACTGTTCAATTTAACTTTATTTTCAGAGAAGGTAACGTACACTCGCTAATTGGATTGCTAAAAAGCTTTATCTTCACAAGAGATTATGGTCTCCTCTACTCTACCTCCCTGACTTCTTTATCTCATCCGAGTCGACTCATTCCAAGCCCCTCACTTCAAAATTTTGGAGTGATGTCCCCGCAATTGTTACTCTCCCTACACTCGCTTAAAGCTCGTTTATAATTACCGTAGGAGCATTTTGGTGTCTTTTTGGTTTTTACTTGGTTTTTTGCTCCTTTTGGGTTTTCTCTTCGAGTATCGTTCTCTTCTTTTACCGGGAATGGCCACTACTCTCTAGTTTATTTCATTTACTTAGTCTCTTTTCCTTTTGGTGTGGAGTTGTACTGGGATCTTCTTCCCTGGGGGATCTCCCTTTTGTAACTGCATACTTTTTTATTAACATGTAGGGGGCCAGTGTAACCTCTTCCCAAAAAAAAATATATATATATATATATATATATAATTTTTTTAAGTAGAGATTTTATTTCTTGTTAATTTACTTTTTATGCATAGTGCTGGGTTTGAAGGATTATTACCTTTAGATTCTGAATTAGAAAGAACAATTAAAAGAATAAAAAAAGGAAAACAAACTAAAAAAATTCAAGAGATGGCTAACTTACATAACAATTTACAAAATCCAATTGAAATTAATGAACAAAATGTTTACAAACCATTAAGGGATTATGCTAACCCTACAGTTGATGAACTTCATAGTAGTATTCAAATACCTACTGTAGATGCTAATTCTTTTAAGCTTAAACCATCTATTATTCAAATGGTTCAGAATAATCAATTTGAAGGAACACCAAATGAGGATCCAAATTTACACCTTGCTAGTTTTTTAGAACTTTGTGCTACCTTTAAATATAACAATCTTTCTGATGATGCTATTAGACGTAGACTCTTTCCTTTTTCTTTAAGAGATAAAGCAAAGATGTGGTTGAACTCATTAGCAACAGTATCTATTAAAACATGGGCTGAAATGGCACAAAAATTCCTTGCTAAATATTTTCCTCCTTCTAAAACTGTTAAATTAAGAAAAGATGTTATTTCATTTAGTCCATTTGATGGGGAGACAATTTATGAAACTTGGGAAAGATTTAAAGAACTATTAAGAAAATGTCCTCATCATGCTTTACCTGATTGGTTAATTATTCAAACATTTTATAATGGTTTAATTGGATCACTAAAATCAATTATTGATGCTGCTGTTGGATGTTCTTTAATGTCTAAATCGTTTGAAGAAGCTTATACCTTAATTGAAGAAATGGCTAATAATAATTTTCAATGGCCTTCTAAAAGAATTAATACTAAATGAATGTCAAGTATTCAAGATAACAAAGTCTTTTCTATCTTAGCTTCACAAGTAGCTGTAATATCTAAGAAATTAGATAATTTTGCCATCAACATATCACATAACTCATCTAATATTGAAGATTCTCAAACTATTGATACTTTACAAGCTATTGCTAGTAAAAATAATCCGTATTCAAACTATTATAATCCTGGATGGAAAAATCACCCTAATTTTAACTGGAATAATCAACAACAACATGGGGTAATAATCAATCTCATCCAACTGGAAATTGGAATAATCAAATAAACTCAAATTATAAACCACCTGGATTTAATAATCAACAGAAAAAGTTATCAATAGAAGAATTAATTTTACAAATGAGTAATCAATTACAAAATCAAAATACTGCTATTCGTAATATTGAGAATCAAATAGGACAAATCGCTAATTTAATTAATTACAGACCTCCAGGAACACTTCCTAGTAATGTTGAAATTAATCTAAAAGAAACTGGAAAAGAACATGAACATGTTAAAGCTATACAACTTAGAAGTGGAAAGGAATTAAAAGAAAGAATGCAGAATGAAATTGAAAAAGAGATCGATGTTCAAGAGATTGAAAAACCAAAAGAAACTCCTTCACCTAATCAAGATCAAACTAATATTTCTATTAATGAGGAAGTTGAAAAACCACCACCACTTTTTTCTCAAAGATTAAGACAGCAGAAGCTTGATCATCAATTTTCTAAGTTCTTTCAAATTTTTAAGAAACTTACTATAAAGATACCCTTTGCTGAAGCCTTGGAACAGATGCCAACTTATGCGAAATTTATGAAGGATATATTAAGTAAGAAACAAAAATTTGAAGATTTTGAAAGTGTTGCACTAAGTGAAGAATGTAGTGCAATAATTCAAAATAAAGTACCTCAGAAACTTAAAGATCTAGGAAGTTTTACTATACCTTGTGCTATTGGAGAAAAATTTTGTGGAAAAGCTTTGTGTGATTTAGGAGCAAGTATTAATCTCATGCCATTTTCTATTTATCGAAGGTTAAATTTAGGAGAGATTACACCCAAAATTATAACCCTTTAGTTAGCTGATAGATCTATCACTTACCCTAAAGGAGTTATAGAGGATGTATTTGTTAAAGTAGATAAATTTATCTTCCCTGTGGATTTCATTGTGCTTGATATGGAAGAAGATAAAGAAATACCAATTATTTCAGGGAGACCTTTTCTAGCGACCGGACGAGCAATGATTGATGTGCAAAAAGGAGAATTAACTATGAGGGTTAATGATCAAGAGATTAAATTCAATGTTCTTAAATCGATGAACTACCCTGACAAAGAAAAATATTATCGAATGGATACTTTTGATTTTATAATTGAAAAACACTATCGAGAAAAATGTAAAATCATTCCTAAAGAAGAAATTGAATTTTTAACTGATGAAAATGAAGAACTAAAATAAGATGAATTACTTAAAGAAACTCATTATATTAAAGACAACTGGGAAACTTTAGACATATCTCAAAATGATATACTTTTACCCTCAATTAAAAAGCCCTCGAACTGGAATTAAAAATGTTACCTTCACATTTAAAGTATGCATTTCTTGAAATTCATTAACTTTACTCGTTATTATTTCTTCGAGCTAAGTTTAGATCAAGAAGAAAAATTAATAGGAGTGTTAAAGAATTATAAAAAGCTTTTGGATGGACTATTGCTGATAGAAGAGGAATAAGCCCTTACATTTGTATGCATAGAATTTTAATGGAAGAAAATTTTAAACCTACTATTAAACTGCAAAGAAGATTAAATCCTATCATGAAAGAGGGTGTTAAAAAGAAATTTTAAAATGGTTAGATGCTGGATTTATTTAACCTATTTCGGATAGCTAATGGGTAAGTCCTATTCATTGTGTTCCGAAGAAAGGAGGAGTAACTGTCACTGTCAATGATAAAAATGAACTAATTCCTACAAGAAAAGTTTCTGGATGGTGAATTTGCATTGATTATAGGAACTTAAATGACGCCACTAGAAATGATCATTTTCCTTTACCTTTCTTGGATCAAATGCTTGACAAATTAGCTGGACACTTATATTTCTATTTTCTGGATGGATATTCTGGTTAACATCAATTACTTATTACTCCTGAGGACCAAGAGAAAGCAACATTTACAAGTCCTTATGAAACATTTGCCTTTAGAAGAATGTCTTTTGGTTTATGTAATGCACCTGCAACTTTTCAAAGATGTATGATGTCAATATTTTGTGATTTGATTGACAAAGGAATTGAAGTATTCATGGATGATTTTTCAGCTTTTGGAACTTCTTTTGAGTCTTGTTTGGAAAATATTTCCAAAGTTCTAAAAAGATGTGAAGAAACAAATTTAATTCTTAACTGGGAAAAGTGTCAATTTATGGTTATAGAAGGCATTGTACTTGGTCATAATTTCACAAAAATGGATGGAAGTTGATCAAGCAAAAGTAAAAATTATTACTGAACTACAACACCCTACTACTGTTACTAATGTGAGAAGTTTTCTAGGTCATGCTGGATTTTATAGAAGATATATAATGGATTTTTCTAAAATTACTAAACCTCTTTGTTATTTATTGGAAAAAGATGCTAAATTTGAATTTAATGAAGACTGTGTTAATGCTTTCAATATTTTAAATGACAAATTAATAACTGCACCTATAATTATTGCACCTAATTGGAATAAACCTTTTAAATTAATGTGCGATGCAAGTGATTTTGCAATTGGAGCTGTATTAGGACAAAAATATGAGAAAATTTTCAAAGTTATATATTATACTAGTAAAACTCTTACTGAAACTCAAAGAAATTACACTACTACTGAGAAAGAGATTTTAGCTGTAATATATGCCTTTGATAAATTTAGACCTTATCTTCTTGGTACCAAATGCATAGTTCATACCGATCATTCCACTATTAAATATTTAATAAAAAAAAAAAGATGCTAAACCCAGACTAATAAGATGGGTTTTACTTCTACAAGAATTTGATTTTCAAATAGTGGATAGAAAAGGAACAGACAACCAAATTGCTGATCATTTATCTAGAATTAAGAATGATGTTATTACTGAAGAAAATATAAATGAGAAATTTCCTGATGAACATTTTTATGTTATTCAAGAATATCAAACATCTTTGTATGCAGATATAATTAACTATTTAGTTAGCAATATTTTACCTTATGGATTGGATAACAAATTTATTAAGAAATTTAAAAATGATGTTAAATCTTATCTTTGGGAAGATCCTCATTTATTTAAATTAGGAAGAGATTCTGTAATTCGTAGATGTGTACCTTATGAAGAAACTTATGCTATTATTCAAAAACTACATTTAAAATTTTAAATACAAGATTTTATTGGCCTACCTTATTTAAAGATGTGAGACATTATGTGAAAACATATGATTGATGTCAAAGGATGGGAAATATATCTAAGAAAGATGAAATGCCTTTAAACTATATATTGGAAGTTGAAATTTTCGATATATGGGGTTTAGACTCTATGGGACCATTTGTATCATTATCTAGAAAGATTTATATTTTATTAGAGTTTGATTACGTTTCAAAGTGGATTGAAGCTGTAGCTTTACCTAGCTGTGATTCCAAAAGTGTTTCAAAATTTTTAAAGAAGATAATTTTTTCAAGATTTGGAATGCCTAAGGTAATTATCACAGATGGTGGAAGTCATTTTAGAAATATAAGAATTCAATCATTATTGGAAAATTTTGAAATCAAACACAGAATTGCAACTGCATATCACCCACGAACAAGTGGAATGGTTGAAGTATCAAATAGAGAAATTAAAAGAATTTTAGAGAAGATTGTTTATCCTAAAAGAACTGATTCGGTTGATAGACTTGATTCGACATTATGGGCTTATAGAACAGCTTATAAGACACCAATCGGAATGTCACCTTACCGGTTAGTTTATGGTAAACATTATCACTTACATATTAAACTTGAACATATATAAAGGAGTTTAATTTTGATTTGAATACTGCAGGAGAAAAATGATTATTGCAATTAAATGAGACGGATGAAATAAGAAATTAATCATATGAAAATGCAAGAATTTGTAAAGAGAAAATGAAAATATTACAACATAAAAAAATTTCAGGAAAAATATTTGAGCCTGGTCAAGAAGTATTATTATTTAATACTCATTTAAGACTTTTTCCTGGAAAATTAAGATCTAAATGGATAGGACCGTATATAATTGAAAAATTATACCATTATGGAGCTGTGATATTAAAGATCCCAAAACGGGAAAAATTTTTAAAGTTAATGGATTAAGACTGAAGCCTTTTTTGGGAGATTTTAAAAAGATTTATAAAGAGGCTTATAAGTTCAGTCTACCTGATTAAAAGACTTAATTAGGTCAGGCTAACGACGTTAAACCAAGCGCTTTGTGGGAGGCAACCCATAGTTATTCGTTGTTTTGTGTGTTTTTACATTTTTCATGTAAGGTTATGCCTCGGTCTTGTTTAATTTTACATTATTTTAGAAAATTTGAATGCTATCAAGTCTTTATTGACTTAAGATGAAAATTATCTCGAATTATATAAAGCTTAGACATTGGATCACTCTATTTCATATATGAGCAAAAAGAAGATCAAGTTAACCTTTATTAGGATTGCTTATAATTTGTATCACTGAGTCTATATTGATCTTACCATTCTAAACTACCTATTTTGGAGAACGAAACTTTGAAATTTGACGTTAGGCGAAATGGAGTCGAACAAGGTTCCAGCACCTAGGCACCAGATTCGGTGCCTAAGCTCCGGAGTAAAACTTTGTATCGATGGGTCCGGCGCCTAGGTGCCAGATTTGGCACCTAAGCGCCACAGTTACTGGATCGTGTCAAAACCAAAAATATTCAGTTTTTCACACGATTTTCTTTTATAAATGACCCTATCTTCGTCCCCAATCCTTATGCAATCATTTTTTTGACCCATACACTCCATTCTTGAGAGATTAGAAAGGATTTTTGAAGAAATGGAGAGGAGAAATCTTGGAGAAGAGGCTAGAGACAAGGTTTCAAAGATCCTCAACCCTACTTCAATTGTTTCATCAATGTAAGTTTGGAGAAAATTTATAGTCGTCTAGATAAGTTTGAAGTAGAGTTTAAAAGCATTGGAGATCGCCTCCATGAGATGTATCATCAAATTGAACATCTAGAATGGCAGGCGAAACTTTAATTTGATCATCTAGCGGCTTATCAAGATGCTCCAGTAGAGATGTATGCGAAGAACAATTGGATCGACGAGAAAACGGCTAAGGATTTTTCGAGGGCGTTAGCATTCTTTCCAAGTAGGTTGAATAGTTTTCCTTGCCAAGATAATGGGAATTAGATAGTGATGTGGTGAGATTGTGATTTATCTAGTGTGTCGTTGTATCGATTTATTGAATCGATTTTGTTTGTTTGTGTTTTTGCTTTCATGTTCAATGTGTGTTGTATTTACTTTCAAATTTGTGTTGTTTGATTGTTGCTAGAACTTGAATCATGCTATGATACTTATCTGAATTGTATTAAGCTCGAAAATGAATATCATGAATGAAATTAGAAGAGCTGATTTAAACTTGTGTTTAATTGGTGGATTTAATTTTTAATTTTTAAAATTTTTGGAAAATATTTTGGAGGATGGAAACTGAAGCAATACACTTATATGAGTAATTAGAAGTTTAATTTATGAATTTTGGGGGAAAATAAAATTTTTAAGAGATTTTTTTGGAAAGGCGAGTCTAGCGCCTAGGCTCCAGAATTCGGTGTCAATTCTACCGCTTACCTGAAAAACACAATTTAAACCCCCATTAGTCATTTTTGACGCCTAAGCCTCATCTTCTTCCTCTTTTTCGTGAAAACCCACCTCCTAAATCCATTTTGAGGTCAAAACATCAAGATTTTGAGCCCGAAATCACTTGATTTCTTCATCTTAAGGTCAGATCTACACTCTAATCCATTTATTTTTTATTTTCACCATAGTTTTTCTTATTTTTGACTAAAAATCAAAAATTTTGAGAAAAATTTTGATTTTTAGTGTTTCTCCATGAATTTATAAACTCATTTTAAGTTTCTTAAGCTTAAAAAGAGTTTAAATCTTTGATTTCTTAATTTATTTATGTTTTCTTTCACATTTAGATGGCACCAAAATCTAAGCGAGGAAAGGCACGAGAAAATTTTGACAGTAGCAAGTTCGCGACTGCGGCAGCGCATTTTCGATATCAGATGCTTAGGCGTCACTGCTTATTTTAGCACAGGTCAGCTTAACATCCAAACACTTATTCTAATACATCTAAGACATCATTCAAATTCTTAAAATTATAACCAAAAGTTCAAAAATACTACCATAAATTTCTAAAACAAACACAACAACATAACATTCAAAACAAAAGTACACTGATAACTATAGGTTGTCTCCCACAGAGCGCTTTGTTTTACGTCATCAGCCTAACGTACCCAGTGCTTATTCTGGGTGACCCAAAATCAAAACATCATTCAATTTAGTCTGACCTTTGAGAAATAGCATTTCAGCCTATGTCCATTCACTTTGAATATTATCAAGGTTTTAGTGTCTTTAATATCCACAGCTCCATAGGGATAAACTTTTATAATAATAAATGAGCCCATCCACCTGGACTTATGTTTGCCTGAAAATAACCTCAATCTTGCATTATAAAACAAAACTTGTTGTCTTGGATCAAAATTTTTGGTAAGAATCTTCCGATCATGCCACTTTTTCATCTTATCTTTATAAATCTCAGCAATCTCATAAAACTCATTCCTTATCTCTTCCAGCTCATTTAGTTGCGATAATCTTTATTTACCATCAACCTTTAAATTATGATTAAATTTCTTAAAAGCTCAATAAGCTTTATGCTCAAGTTCCACTGCTAAATGACCAATTTTATGATAAATTAACCTGAATGGTGACATTCCTACAGAAGTTTTGTATGTAGTTCTGTAAGCCCACAAAGCAAAATCAAGTTTGACTGACCAATCCATTTTTGTTGGATTTATAGGTTTTTCCAAAATTCATTTGATTTCTCGATTATATACTTTAGCCAAACCGCTTATCTGAGGATGATAAGCAGTAGAAATTTGATGACTAATACGATATTTCTTCAATAATTTTTCAATTATCACATTTTTTAAATGACTTTGCCAAACAGTTATGATAACATTTGGAATTCCAAATCTACAAAATATATTTATTTTTAAGAATTTTGAAATAATTTAAGCATCATATCGAGGTGAAGCAACAACTTCTATCCATTTAGACATATAGTCCACTGCTAACAGTATGTCTAAATTTTTGGAAGATGATTTAAATGATCCCAGTAAATCTAATCCCCAAACATCAAATATTTAAACTTCCAAAATATAATTGAGGGGCATCTCATTTCTTTTAGAAATATTTCCTACACGTTGACAACGATAAACATTTTTAATATAAACATGAACATCTTCAAAGATAGTAGGCCAATAAAATCCAGATTGCAAAATTTTTATGTTATTTTATCAATATGAAAATGTCCCCCAAAAATCTGACTCTTGACCTTTGTGGATAATTTCAAAAGTTTCATCTAAAAGCACACATCTTTGAATAATTAGATCCTTCCTTTGTTAATAAAGAAATGGGTCGTCCCAAAAATAAGTCTTAGCTTCAAATAAAAATTTCTTCTTTTGTTGGTGTGTAAGACCATAAGGTAAAATGTTACTAACAATAAAGTTCACAATGTCTGCGTACCATGGAACACACCATTCATTAATATTGAACAATTTTTCATCAGGAAAATGCCCATTAATTTCTTCTTCAGAACAAAGTGATTTCTCAGAGTCAAGCTTAGATAGATGATCAGCAATTTGATTATCATCTCTCTTTCTATCTACTATTTCAAAATCAAATTCTTACAAAAGAATAATCAATCTTATCAATCTTAGTTTTACATCATTCTTTTTAATTAAATACTTAATAGCAAAATGATTTGTATGCACCACACATTTAGCTCCAATTAAATATGATATAAATTTATAAAAGGAAAATATTATTGCTAATAACTCTTTCTCAATTGTGGTATCATTAATTTGAACTTCATTAAGAGTTTTACTAGCATAATAAATTACTTTGAAAATTTTATCATATTTCTATCCCAAAACAGCTCCAATATCATAATCACTTGCATCACAAATTAAATCAATTTTTTTCCAATCTGGTTAAACAATAACCAGTGCAGTGACTAATTTTTTTTTAAAAAGTTCAAAAGATTTTTGGCAATCCTTATCAAAATTAAAAATCACATCTTTTTTGAGAAAATGACATAGTGGCTTAGAAACTTTTGAGAAGTCTTTTATGTATCACCTGTAGAATCCAGTATGTCCAAAAAAACTCCCAATTTCCCTCACACTGGTTGGATGAGATAAATTAGCAATCACTTAAATTTTAGCAAGATCTACTTCCATACCTTTCTTTGAAATGTGATGTCCTAAAAAAATTCTTCATGCTACCATAAATTAGCATTTTTCCCAATTAAGGACTAAACTTTTTTCTTTACAGCATTTAAGAACACGTGGTAAATGTTCTAAACACAATTCAAATGAAGCTCCAAACACTGAAAATGGTCCATAAAAACTTTAATTCCTTTTTCAGTTAAATCACAAAAAATAACCATCATATATCTTTGAAATGTGGCAGGGGAATTACATAAACAAAAAGGCATTATTCTAAAACCAAAAGTAACATAAGGACTGGTAAATGTTATTTTCTCTTGATCCTCTAGAGCAATTTGTATTTGGTGATAATCAGTATATCCATCCATAAAGCAAAAGTATTTATGCTCAGCAAGTCTATCCAGCATTTGATCCAAAAAGGGTAATTACAAATGATCTTACCTCGTGGAAATGTTTAATTTTCTATAATCAATACATATTCACCATCATGTAACTTGTCTTGTTGGTGTTAGTTCATTCTGTTCATTAACAGTTACAATTACTCCTCTTTTCACTGGAACACAGTGTATTGGACTAACACATTCACTATCTGAAATAAGATAGATAATCTCAGCATCTAACCACTTTAAAATCTCTTTCCCAACAACTTCTTTCATAATGGGGATCTAATATCCATTAAGGATCATCCATGGGTTTGCAGTTTTCTTCCATCAGAATTTTATGCATACGAAGTGAAGGACTGATTCCTTTAATATCAGCAATTGTCCATCCAAAGGTTTTCTTATTTTTTTTCAAACTTTTTCAGCAAACACACTTCTTCTTCTGAAGATAAGTTCGAGGAAATCAAAGTTGAGGAATCACCTAAAAAGGCATATATTAAATGTTTTGGAAGTAACTTCAATTCATGTTAAGGAGGTTTCTTAATTGTTGGATAAAAGGATTTGTGCTTTTTATATCATATTCAAAACTTTAAAACTTTCTTGAACAAAATTTTAATCTTCTTCAATAAAATCATTAAGATGTTCTAATTCCTCTTCTTACTTGTATTCCAATTCTTTGAATTTTGGATTATCTTGATATGTTTTTTTTTGAAATCACATTCACTAAGTTATCTCATAACATATATCCAGAAAAATTTATCATCTTTACCTTTTGCAAGTTATTTCATTGATTTTGAAATATTTAAAGTAATTGTTTGATCATTAAAATGCATAGTCAATTCCCCTTTTTGCATATTTATCATTGCTCTTCCTTTAGCTAGAAAGGTCTCCTCAAAATGATAAGTATCTCTTTATCTTCATCCATATCTAGCACAATGAAATCAACAGGAAAGATAAATTGATCCACTTTCACCAAAACATCTTCTACAACTCCCATAGGATACGTTATAGAATGATTTATTAATTGTAAGGTCATAGTTGTAGGAGATATTCCTCTTAATTCCAGTCTTTTAAATATAAATTATGACATAAGGTTTATGCATACTCCCAAATTGCATAAAGCTTTCTTAAAAAATTTGTCCACAATAGTACATGGAATTGTGAAGCTTCCAGGATCTTTAAACATTTTAGGAAGTTTTTTCAGTATTATAGAACCGCACTCCTCACTATGTGCAACTGTCTCATTATCTTCAAACTTCCTTTTTCTGTTAACAATATCTTTCATAAACTTCACATATCTAGGCATTTGTTCTAAAGCTTCAGAAAAAAGAATATTAATTGTAAGCTTCTTAAAGATTTTTAGAAATTTTGAAAATTTTTTATCCATATTTTGTTGACATATTCTTTGAGGAAATGGAGATCAACCTTAAGTGGAGAAATATGTCTCTCAAAACATTATGGAGCGTCATCTTTAGGTTCTTCAATTTCTTCTTTCTATACTTCAATCTCTTTTTGAACTCTACCTTCCAACTCTCTTCCACTTCTAAGTTGAACAGCCTTTACTTGCTCTTTATTTTAGTCTTTTAGATTTACTTCAGTATTAATAGGAAGGGTTCTATTACTTAATGAATTTGCAACTTGTCCCAACTGATTCTCATTATTTCTTATAGTAGCTCCTTGACTCTGTAACGGATTTCCCATTTGTAACACCACTTCTTATATATACAACTTCTTATCCTTAAATTGTGGATTATTATTAAAAGCTAGAGGAAATGTAGGTCTACAACTACTATTACCTTAGTTATTCCAGTTCCCCAATGGGGTTACTTGGTTGCTCTTCCATTGTTGATTAGTACTACTCAAATTGTTATTCCAGTTAAAGTTAGGATGATTTTCTAATCTAGCATATAGTAGTTTGAATATGTATTATTTGAATGGTTATTTATAACATTTAAAGTCTCAAATGATGTTTGAGAATCTTTCATTTAGCATAATGAATTCTATTCAATCTTTGGAATTGGTTGAGAAAAATTCATTCCATATTAGTCTATCTTCCTTGAAATTATGGCAATTTTATTTGCTAAAATGGCAAAAGCTTCAGATTCATGAATATTGGTTACCTTTTTAGGATGTACACTTTCGGAAGGTCAATAAAAATTATTAGTAGTCATTTCTTTAATTAAAGCATAAACTTCAAGAAATAGTTTTGACATCAATGAACCACCAGTAGCGGCATTGATAATAGGTCTAAGAGATCCAGCTAATCTATTATAAATAGTTTGAATAATTAAACCAATCTGGCACAACATGGTGTGGACACTTAGAAGTTCTTTTAATCGTTCCAAGCTTCATAAATAGATATCCTTCAATTTGACAAAAAGATGTAATATCATTTATAAGCTTTGCGGTTTTTGATGGTGGAAAATATTTAGCAAGGAATTTTTATGCTAAATCGCCCAAAGTTCTGATAGATCTTGGTGCCAAAGAATTTAACCATATCTTAGCATTATCCCTAAGTAAGAATGGAAAAAACTAAGCCTAATAGCATCATTAGAAATACCATCATATTTAAATGTAGCACATAATTCCAGAAAATTAGCAAGATGTAAATTTTAATGTTCACTTGGTGCTCCCCCATACTAATTATTAAATACCATTTGAATAATAGTAGATCTAAGTTCTGAGGAATTAGCACATACAACAGGATTCTGAATACTACTATAAAATTCATCCACTGTAGTGTTTGCATAATCTCTTAATGGTCTTAATTCAAGATGAATTCAGCATTTTGATTAATTTGATTTGCCATTTCTTGAAATTTTTTGAATTTTTTCTGTATATTTAATTTTTTTTTAATTTTCTAATAGTTTTTTCTAATTCATAATTGTAGGGCACAAGTCCTTCAAAACCTGAACTTCACATAAACTATTTCAACACAACAATAAAAATAAAAATAAAATACACATAAACAAATAATGTTTGAATAAGACTTTCTAAAAAATAGAAAATTATTTTTCTAAAATACTTTTTATTTTTCCTTTTAAATTCAAATTTAAAGAAAATTTGATTCCCCAGCAATGACACCAAAAACTTGATCCCAACACACGAATACATGTATATTTTTACTTGTGGTAATAAGATGGTAAAATTATACTTATAATATAAAATTTCCCTCTGTACAACAACACCAAAAACTTGCATCCAATGCAAATAAGAATTCAACAGTTATATTAAATTTAGGGATCCTACGCAAGTATATGTATCATTATCAACTAATATAGAACTTTCTAATTAAGTCCCAAAATATCAATCCCACGGGGAAAAGTTTTGGATATTTAAAAGTTAAAAATGTTTTAGATCACAAAATCTATTGAGTAAAAGACACTTACTTAAACAATTATAGATAATAGAAAACTTTAATATGCGATTCTTTTTCAGTATTTTCTAAAATTTTGAAATAAAGTGAACAATTAACTAACTATAATGAGATTTTTGTAATATTAAAGAAGTATAAATGAAAATATATTTTTCTTTGTCATGAATAAGTAATAAGTATAGGATTTCTATTTTGGAAGTATTCAAAATGTACTGTGTCAAATAGGAGCAATAATATTCTTTACCCTTATTAGAGATGCTGTAAAGAACAATGGTTAATTTAAATTTTGAATAGTTTTAAAGACGGGTTAGGTAGGAAAGATACTACCTCTCACTATAGAGTTCCCTCTTTTCCCTTCACTTGGGGACTAACATCTCACATCAAAATCTAAAATAATAAACCAAATTAGGGGCTTTAGTTTGTCACACTGAAGTCCTCTAATTCTATGCTCATCAAAGTATATTTTCCTAATTATTTGCATAAAATTATATGAATTATGTTCTCATCCATACAATCTCATGTCATTTCTACCTATTGTAGATTTTGAAAATACCTACTAAAATCATACATGTTCTCACAACAAATGTTAGCATCTTAATTGGCCAAATAAATAAGTAAATGAAGTGCAAGGATTAAATCAATACAACATCTTCCAACATTAAAGATTAATACTTCCACAACTTCCATCAAACACTTAAATACTTGTAATATTAAGGAAAAAGATAAAGAAGACTACTCATAATCCATGGAGAAAGCACAAGAACAAGTATCTTTAAAAGTAGAATCATGTAAAAAACATAAAAAGTCTAAATTAAAACCAAATGAAGTACATACATAAAAACTTATCTTAAGATCTTCTCCATCAAACTCTTGAAGTTCCTTTGAATCTCTGCCTTTCTCTCACAAGACTCCCATGGACTAGTCGCCCAACCCAGAAGTGTTTAAATCTCTCTAAAACAATGAATTTTTACTTATAAATCTCTACTCACCTTCTCTTTCACTAGGAATGAGATAAGTGTGAAGAAACCCTAAGTAAGATTCCTATAACTTCTTACTAAAAACTCTGTAAAAACTAACTCTAAAACTCTCTCCATCGCCTCTCTTTTCTTCTTCTTCAAGTCCATTCTTTTATACTTTCTCAAGAGGTGCCTTGGCGTCTCTTCAAAATGTGTACTTATTCAATGAATCTACCTAAGAGATGTATCCTTCCAAGTGAAAATTGAATTTTTTTTTTTTTACTTCCTTGATCAGTTACCCGTGTTTGTACCAAAGGGTGCCTCAAGCAACTCTTAAAATTTGCCAAATATTCCTTGAAATTGCAATGTAACTACCCTACAGTTAAACGTGGGGTCTCTGGTGCTTAGGCACGGCCTTCTCTGTCTGCTGGCGCTTAGGTGTCAGATCTAGGCGCTTAGGAACCCCAGTTCATTTTAACACATTCTCCATTTGTTCTACAAAATTTATCAATTTTCTCTCTTTTTGTCAGGTTGAGTCCATTTAATTGTATCTGAAAGAAAAATACATAAATACCTTCCATTAAAGTGCAATACCGTCAAAAATATGTAGAAAAATGTGTATAAAAATATTATATATTTTAGGTATATCATTTTTCAATTAAAAGAATCAGAAGTTTACTATTTTGGGAAGTGTCTAAAATTTCATAACTTTCCTGAACATAATTGGAATCCTCAGTATTTGTCTCACTAAATTTATCTCGATAACTAGTTTCATCCAATTCTCATTGATTTATTGTGACTTCATTTCTTACTTGGAAATGGCTCTTAATTAAATAATTAACTGTATCCATTCTATAACATTTACCAATTTTCTCTTTAGCTGGATACTCAATAGATTTTAGAACATTAAATGTAACTTCCCAGTCATTAACTCTCATGGTTAACTCTCAGCATATCTATCTTTGTTCATCCAGTAGCAAGAAAGGGTCTCCCTAGAATGATAGGAATCTCTTTATCTTCCTCCATATCAAAAATATTGAAAACCACGGGAATGATAAATTTATTCACTTTGACCGCACATTTTCTATAACCCCCTTAAGATAAGTGATGAATCGATCAGCCAACTACAGGATTATAGTAGTGAGAGAAATCTATCATAAGTCTAACCCTCTAAATATAGATAATGACATGAGGTTAATGCTAGCTCTTAAATCTCATGGAGAATTTTGACAAAATCTATCTCCAATTGCGTAAAGTATAGTAACGCTTCCAGGGTCATTAAGTTTTTGAGGATGGTTTCTTGAATTATTGCACTACATTTTTCACTAAGTTCAACTATCTTATAATTTTTAAATTTCTTCTTTTTCGTTAAAATTTTATTCATAAATTTGGCATAACTTGGCATCTGTTCTAAATCTTCAAAAAAAGGAATTTTAATTGTAAGCTTTTTAAATGTCTCAAAAAACTTTGAAAATTATTGATCCAACTTATGTTGTCTAAGCCTTTGAGGGAAAGGAGGTAGTGGTTTTTCTAAATTGATATTATTGGGAGAGATAGGTTTTTCTACATCTTAGGAATAGTTTCTTTAAATTTTTCATTTTTCTCACTTTTCTCCTCAACTTCAATCTCTTTTTGAAATCCACTCCTTTGTTGAACAACTTTAACTTGCTCTTACTCTTTATTGTTATCTTTCAGATTTGTTTCAGCATTAATAGGAAGTGTTCATCGAGGCCTACTGCTAAGTACATTAGGAATTTATTCCGGTTGATTCTTAATATTTCTAATTGCAGCACCTTGACTTTTTAATTGATTTCCCATTTGTAAAACCTCCTCTTATCTAGACAACTTCTCCTTAATTTTTTGGTTATTACTAAATCCTAGAAGTTAAGAATGTCTATAGTTAGAGCTATCCTGGTTGTTCCAGTTTCCCAATGGTTCTGCTTGATTGTTCCTCATTGTTGATTTCCACCGCCAGAATTATTATTCCAATTAAAGTTAGGATGATTTTTCTAACTCGGGTTTTAATAATTAGAATATGGGTTATTAGATCTATTATTTATTACATTTAAAGTCTTTAATAAATTTTGAGGATCAATCATCTGCCCTAATGAATTTTCTTAAACCACATGAGGTGTTTGAGCAAAGTTCATTCTAAATTGATCTATCTTCCTAGATATCGTAGCAACTTGAGATGCCAACATAGAAATTGCATCATAATCATGAACACTGACTACTTATTCGATTTAATCTTTAAGAGGACCATTGAAAAATTTTCGTATTCATTTCTTCAATTAATGCAAAAACTTTAGAAAATGGTTTTGACATTAATGAACATCCAACCACAACATCGATGATAAATATAAGGAATCCTTCTAACCCATTATGAAATGTTTGAATGATTAACCAATCTGGCAAGGCATTATGTGGACACTTTCAAAGGAGTTTCTTAAATCTTTCCCAAGCTTTGTATATTGATACACCTTCATATTGAGTAAAAGAAGTAATATCATTTTTAAGATTAGCAATTTTTTAAGGAGAAAAATACTTAGCCAAGATTTTTTGTGCTAAATCACCTCATGATCTAATAGATCCAGGTGATAACAAATTTAACACATCTTAGCTTTATCCCTTAAAAAAAAGGAAAATACCAATCTAACACTGTCAATAAATACATCATCATATTTAAATGTAGTAAACAGTTCTAAATAACTTGAAACATGTAAGTTTGGATCCTCAGTTGGTGTTCCCTTAAGAAGATTGTTTTATAACATTTTGATTATAGCAGGTTTAAGTTAAAATGAGTTAGTCTCTACATCCAAGGTTTATATATTTAAGTGAATTTCATCTACTATAGGTTTTGCATAGTCCCTTACATCTCTTTGTATTCGATGTTGTTCATGTTCAACAGTTTGATTTTCAAAATTATTTTTTGATATCTTCGCCATTTCTTAAAAGTTGTGATTTCCTTTTTATTTTCAATTTTTTCTATGGGTCATTTCTGAATCAGAATCGTAAGGCACTAAAACTTCATATCTCGAACTACACATGCAAATGATAAAAAACTAGAAAAGAAAAATACTCCTAAAATTTCTTTTTAATTTTTCAGTTTTTATATTTGGTAATTTTCAAATTTTTTTATTAATTTTTTTAATTATAGAAATTAAAGATACTTATTGAAAATTAAAATGCAGTTATCCTAAAATTAATCAACAATTTAAATAAAAATTTTCAAGTTAAATAATAAAAAAATTCTGTCACATCCTTGGTAATGGCGCTAAGAACGTGACCTGACCCGCAATTATGCTGATCTTTATATTCCCAAAAGATTACCAAAATCTTGGCCCAATTTATATTTTATGGCTAGTGTGCAAAATTTATATATTATAAAATTTTAATTATTTTACACACTATGGATACTAAGCAAGTATATGTATTATTTCAAGTAATATAATATTTTCTTTAAAAACCCCAGTATCGAACCAACAGGGAAGGAGGAAAATTTGAAGAATACCTTAGAAATATTTCTACTCAAATTGTAAATAAAATTTGCAGGAGAATGATATTGAATCTTTTAAAAATTTATTGTAAACTAATGTTTACTACTTCTAAATTAAAGCGAAAAGTAAATGTAAATTTTTTAAAGTGTTAAGAACTACTACTAAAATTAAAGGTTATTTCCCCTTGCAAGGAGATTATGATTAGTGTAGGAATCAAATGCTTAAAGATAAAAATGAGGTTTTGTGACAAATAAGAGCATAATTATTCTTTTCTCTCTCCCTAGTGCATAATGTTCATTGGGTAACCTTAAGTTAAGACTCTTGATGGATATGTTAGTGTTGAGTAGATTTTGGTCTCTCACTTCCAAAGTACCCACTGGCTTCTCTCGATTAGGACTTACTATATCTCAGGCTCTTAACTAAAGATCAAATTAAAGAATCTAGCCTGTCACCCTAGAAATATCAATTCTACGCCCATCAAAACTCATCTCCCTATCTATTTGCACTCCCCTCGGATTTGGCATCCCCTTCCTCCAAAGTGAAGTGTGGCATTTATTATTTGGGTGAAATCGTAGCCCTCCCAGGTCATCATGTTTTGAAATTGATTTTAACCTCAAAAATTGCCAGTTTGTTAAATAAATGAAGAACTTGTGAAAATACCATAAAAAAATTTGGAAATAAAAGAAATCTTTAAAACAATCTTAACCAACACATGATCACTTTTTAATTTCCAGGAGAAAGAAAAGAATACTACTCATAATTCATGGGGATAGGAAAAAAAAACATGATACATATTAAAGCCAAGTTTACATTACAAAAATTAAATAAAAATATAAATACTTATGTCAAACTCTTGCCCAAGTAATCCTTTCAAGTTCTTTGACAGTCCATGACTCCACATGACTCACATAAGACTCAAAAAAACACTCATAATCACAGAACTCACCACACTCTCACTATGGTGACCGCCCAATTCTATAGTGGTCTAACTCATTAGAAACCCCAAGACTCCTCCACTTTGTGTGGAATTTGTTCCTTTGTATGAAAAATCACTAAGGGTTGCTTCAGGAACCTTTTTAAATATCATCCAAATTCATTGAATATAATTCCAATCATTTCTGGTGCGTAGGAGCCCAACAGTGGTGCCTAGGTGCTGGGCTTCTAGACGGAAAATTTAACTTCTCAATGCTTATGCGCCAAAACTGATGCTTAGGAGCCAAGTCAATTTTTCTTCTTTAGCTCCATTTGACATATTTTTGTTCCATTTTTCCCATTTTTATTCCATTTTTTGCTCCTTTTTCTCCTAAAGTCCATTTCTTGTACCTGAAATCAAAAATACATACCCTCCCTTAAAGCATATTGTCCTTAAAAATAAACATAAAATACACACATAAAATTTTAAGGCGTGTCAATCGGCTATCAATGCTGACCCATAATCTTTCCTCTTCCCCTTCACCAGAAGCCACTTGAAGGACTTCCTCTTTTTTTTTCACTGAAGGGGGAGGAGGAACATCCAAATCCTTCACCAGCTCCTTGCATTGCTAATGAATTATTTTTCCTTTGAGAAATGACAATGGACAATATCCGAGAGATGGCTTGCATTTCATGTCCAGAATTGGATCCAGAAAAGAAAATGGGGTCAAGCTTACTGACTCTGTTCCTATCTGATAAAGCTATGAATTATGGAGAACCTGCACGTGAGACTATTAAAAAAGGAGTGAGAGGCTACGTATCAGTCAAGGATGAGTCAATCGACTGTTTGATTTTTGACAAAGAGGTACTTGACCCCCAAGCTCCTTTAGTAGCTTCTTCATTAGAGGCACCAGACCTTAAAATGTTGCATTTTCTCAACCTCACCTTTTTCTTGCATCCAAGATATAAATTCATTAGTTACAATGTTTTGAACTACGATCTAAGTCTTATACCAATAAGTAAGAAATTTAGTCCACTTGGTGTCGCTTGTTGCAGTGGCAGCACCACCAGAGAAATGACTTTGTATGAGGTTTCCTTTTGATGGTAGGAATCTAAGTTTTTGTGGCCTTGTGGCCAACTTGTCTGAGATTTCTTTTGGTTGGGAAGCTTCTATAGTGTTGGAAATAAGTGACAAGTACCTAGTGAGCATTTATTTCGAGCACTGGAAAATGGAGCAAGGATACATTTCTCTGGCAAGCCTCCTCCTCCTCTAGTCAAGCCTCCTTTTATAATAAGTCTTCTACTTAGTTTTTATTTTTTTGTTAATCTTTTTTTTATTAAATTCCAAGTCAGTTTTAGGCTAGTTTAATTAGCATAATAGTCTTAAATTAGGCTTGGGTTTGGGTTTGACTCAGGTTGATCCAAACGCATCCTAATCCTAACTCACTTAGTCTGACCAAAACCCTAGACCTAACCCAACACAGGTCTAATCTAAACCATAAACTAAATCAAACCTATATCATAGAACTGACCCAATCCAAGTCTAATCCAAACCTTAACCAAAATCAAACCAAATCACTGAACCTTACCCAACTCAGGTCTAATCCAAACCTAAACCCTAACCTAAACTCTAGACCTGGCATAACCCTGACTCAAACCTTAAACCAAGCATATCCCAGGCCAGACCCAAATTAAACCTAACCCAAAACCTAACTTAATCTAGGTCAGTCCCAACCAAGACCTGACCTAAAACCTAACCTAACCTAGGTCTGACTCAACCCAAACCTAACCCAAAACCTATACTAACAAAATTCTAACCAAACCTAAATTTAAGCGAACCCGGGGCTACCCAACTTAACTCGAGTCAAACCCAATTCAAACAATAGTGAACATTAGTCAGCCCAGCTTATCATGAGTCAAACTCAAACAAACCCTACGCTTACTCGAGTCAATACATCTTAACACGGGTCAAACCCAATTCAACTCTAAGCTAACCCTAGTAGACCCAGCTTAACGTATGTTAAACCCAATCCAAACCTAAGCCACCCTGGATCAATCCAGCTTAATCCATGCCAATCTAAATTAAATCGAGCAAACTTAGTTCTAACTGACCCAAGTTAGCAAACTCATATCATACCTTAGCTCAATTATCAGCAACCACAAGCTGGAAAGTCTAGCTGATCCTAACCTAAACTTTACCTATGTTTAATCCAAGGCTAAAATACATCTTATTTGGTGCTTTATATTTTATTTCACAAGTCATCTTATGTTTGATATACTATCTCGTGTTCTGAATGTTATTTTACGTTTTGAATGTCATTTCATATGTTATTTCATCTTTAAAAAAATAAAAAATATATATAACAAAAACAAGAATGAGAAATTCTCAGTATTTTCTGCAAACTTCAAAATTTAAATAAAATAAAACTCAAAATCTTGAAACCCGTGATTTCTCAATATTATTGACAAAACTTTAGAATCAAACAAAACATTAACACAAATACTAAATAGTAAATGAACATCTAAATCACAGATAAATAAAGAAGAAGAGATGAACCAAGGCAGAACTAACATAAAATTTAGGTTATCCAACTTAGATACCAAAATGAGGGCCGCACACATACCCTAGGTTAGTATGAGTATAGAAATTGCTTCATTGGAAACTGATTGGCTAATTCAAAAACCTAAAAATAAAAAGAAATTTTAAGAGATGAGCTTATGAATTTGAATTAATACAATATCATACAGGAGGGAGGTTCTATTTCTGATGAGGATTAGGTAAGCAGTCAACCTAGGACTACTAGGAGGGCTGGCTTAAGACACAATGTTTAACATCTTCCTTTGGAATATTAGGGGAGTGGCCAGCACTGCCTCCCTGAAAAGATTAAAGCATTTATGCAAGGTTCATAAATTATACATGTTTGCTATTTTGGAGCCTTTGGTTTCTGTCCTTAAAGAAAGAATCATTAAAAAATTTAAACTTTTCCATAATTTTTGTAATATCAATAAAAAAATTTGGATCTTGTGGAAACTTAATGCCACCATTCATGTTGTTGAGGATGAAAATCGGTTTGTGCTTACTTCTTTCCAATTTGAAGAGTTTAAGGGGTGAGCTAATTTTGTGTATGCTAGCTCTATCCTTCAACACAGATATTTACATTGGACTAACTAATCAATATGGAGGAAGCTATTTCTGATAATTGGTTTGTGGGTGGTGACTTTAATATGATTATGAACCCTCAGGAGAGGAGGGGGTACACCTGCTGATATCCCTCTCACAAATAAGTTTTGTGATGTTATGTCTGATGCTGGTCGTTTTGACCTGGGTTGTTTTGGATCCCCTTTTACTTGGAGAAGGGATTTTATAGCACAGAGATTGGATCGTTATTTTGGTAATCACATGTTCCTTAAATATTTTCTTTTAGTTATGGTGCAACATTTGAATTTTGCTGCTTCTGATCATAATCCTATTCTGCTTACCTTAGACTTTCTTATGAGAGACGTCTCTTACAAATTCAAATTCTTCAATGTGTGGACTTCTCATGAATCTTTTTTGCAGTTGATTCGTCATAATTTGTGGCTTTAGATGGCTGGTAATCCTTGGTATCATCTTTGACAGTTGCATAATAAGGTGGCTTCTACCTTAAAAGGTGGAATTTAGTGATGTTTGGAAATGTCCATAATATTGTTATGGATGCTCAACAACTTGTGGATTCTCTCAAGGCTCTAAATCCTTCACTGTTTGATGAGGTGGCCAATGCCGATGAACATATTATTGAGGCTATTAATGTTGAGGAATCTTTCTTGCCACAGAAAGCTAGTGATTTTATCTTCTCTAATGAGGATAAAAATTCCATATATTTTCATGCTTCTATCAAACATAAACGAAATATTAACACCATTATGAAGATCAAATCTCCTCAATGGAATTTCATCACCGAGGAAAAAGAAATTGGTGCTAGTGTTGTTCACTACTTTACTAACTTCTTTGCTTCTAATATGCAAGTATCACCTATTGATTCCTCCTTTTTTGAGAGGGAGAGGGGGATTACCCTGCTGGATTAAGTCTCTCTGAGGTACCCATTGAACAAGAGATTTTTACTGCTTTTAAAGAATTAAATGCAAACAAAGCTCCTGGAGCTGATGGTTTCACCTCTAAGTTTTATATTATATGTTAGGAGATTGTTAAAAGGGATGCTTTTCTTGCCATACAAATTTTTTCCTTAAGGAGGATCCTGGTAAGTATTTCTTTGCGACCCTCATTGTGCTTATCCCTAAAACTAATGATAAAATTACTCGGGACAACTTCAGACCCATTTCTCTGACTTTTGTGATTTCTAAAGTCATTAGTAAAATATCGATTGTCAGGATGCAACCCTACCTCCCTACTCTTATCGCTCCCCAACAATTTGCTTTCACCAAGGGTAGGGAAATTACTAATAATATTCTCCTTGCCAAAGAAATGATTGAGGATCTGGATAGAAAGGGTAGGGGAAATATGGTGGTTAAACTTGAACTCAAGAAATCCTATGACACTGCTAATTAGGATTTCATTATAGGCATTTTCAAAGCAAGGGATTTTCAAGCCCAGTTCTGTCAACTCATCAAAAGGTGGTTGGAAAATATTCACGATAGTGTTCTTATTAATGGGTCTTCATATGGTTTTTTTACTGCTATGAGGGGCATTCGACAAGGTGATCCCTTGTCCCCTCCTATATTTATAATAACATTTGATTATTTCTCTCGGTCTATAAACTCTATGTAGGAAAGTAATCCCTACATGCAATTTTAGCACAAGTCTAAGATACTTGTTAGTCATTTGGCATATGTAGATGATGTTATTATCTTTTCTAAAGCCACTAAGCTTGCTATAAAAAAGCTTATGGATACTATTCATAAATTTCAAGATATTTTTTATTTTATATTTAACAAAGCTAAATGTCATCTTTACTTTAGGAAAGTTGTTGATTCTAACCTCTCTAATTGGGCTACTGATTATATGGGTTTTACTAATGCTTCTTTTCCCCTTCAATATCTTGGTTTTCTGATGCTCTCCAACAGTTTTTGGCACTCTTCTATTTCATGGCTCTACTGTTTTTTTCTCTACAGATTTTGGGGTATACATGCATCTTCTTGGGTGTACTTGTATATGTCTTTTACACAAAAATTTTTTGTTGGATATTTTTTTGCATGAGTT
Source organism: Papilionanthe hookeriana x Papilionanthe teres (assembly GCA_022702705.1). NCBI lineage: Eukaryota > Viridiplantae > Streptophyta > Magnoliopsida > Asparagales > Orchidaceae > Papilionanthe > Papilionanthe hookeriana x Papilionanthe teres. Next base: position 113,984,370 of record CM040431.1, read on the forward strand.
TGTACTGCAGGAGTTGGAACCCCTATAAGTGAGTACACATGTATTTATTTGGCTCTTTTTAGATTTTGGGATCATCTCCTCTCCCTCATTTTGTACTTCCTCTTTTATATTAACATGTAAGAAGCCACGAGTTACTCTTTTTTCAAGAAATAAAAATAAAAATAAAAATCTAATACCTAAACGTTTATATTCACATAACATTCTAATTTTTATTATAACGTGAAAAAAAAGTATTTTTTTTTGTGTAGAATCATAATATTAAAGTGTTATAAATATAAATATTAGGATTTAGGTGTTAGATCTGTATATACAAATCAATTGAGTGATATGAAGTTAATATATATATATATATATATATATATATATATATATATATATATATATATATATATATTCTGCTACTTTCTGATGTCATCTTTTTTCATGGGGGGATAAATCTAGCGTTTAATTATATGCAATTGAACACTAGCTGCTGGATCGAAGGACACAAGGCGAAATAAATATCCGTCAAAAATCAATACGGACGGGCCAAATCCCATGGGCCTGGCTTATGCATCATTTAAAACTGATAGACCGTACACTGTACATCATCGTAATCATTGGTGGACCAGAGCTAAATTAAGCACCGTCATAAAAGTAATGGTCCTGCCTGCTTGGATCCGGGGTTCGAATAATTGCGGTCGCGAGATTGTGGCATGAGCTCGCACCAAACGTCCCGTCCTGATGTCATTTTTTTTTCCGTAAAGCCACCAGTCCCCCACAAAAATAAATAAAAAGGGAAATTTAGCCGTATATCTCCCAGTTTTTATGCATCTGCTTAGCTCACTTCACTGATTGTTGAATCTGAAAATATTTCGTAAACACATCTAATATATAGAATATCACACTAAAGAGAGAGTATTTTAGAGAATAATAGATAATGTATTATCTTTATTCATGATATTGAACCTTTATTTGCACGAACAGAACTTGATCTTATAAAATTACAGATTTTTCCCATCATCATAATTATCTTTAAATGAGTCATTCAATAATTACAAGAAAATTTACACATATTGAGACGATGAGATGATCGTTCATCGCTTGTCATGCTTTTACTTCATCGATACTCGATTCGAGGTTGAATCATTTGAAGACCAGTGTGATAAAGCTGATCGTCATTCAGGGGGTCGAACTCCTTTAATAAGCCCTTTTAGTCATTCATACCATATTTCTTTTCGTCAACATTTGGTTCGTCGATCGTTAGAAGCTACAGACGATCGGTGACGTGATCGGCCGCCCCTTTCTTCCTGAGTCGTTCGTTCGCATTGAGAATTATGCAATATTTTTGTATACATATTTAGTTCCCTGACTCCCCAAATTTTAGAATGATGTGCAACAAATAATAACAAATGAATCTTGTTCGATGTTGCAAAAAGTACATAAAAAATATGAATTAAAAGTCATTATTACTTAATAATGTACTTATTTGGATTTCCATGACTTGGACGCTAGAAATAAGCCACGAAATAGGAAAGGTTTGTGCATCTCCCGATCTTCCTATCTACTAGTTCTTCTCCTATCCTCCACTTGTATCTGTCGCGATGTCTGGATAGGGAGGGTCGTTTGCTTGCCGAGATGACCTCCTCAAGGCTGTGAGTGATATGGGGGTGAAGGCCCGCAAGTTGGATGTGAAGCGTAAACCGACGAGTGAGGCATCCGCGGGGGAGATGAGTACGAAAAAAGCTATACATAAGTAAAGAATAGGTGAGCGTGAGGATCAAACTGGATCTTTAGTTTTCCTAACAAGCTCGCTACATGAGAGGGCTTTGGAGTAGGCTGGAGGCCATTCTGACAATCGTCTTACAAAGTACTTGTCGGAGTTAGATGTTCATGCTGGAGGGAAGGAAATGTCCATCCATTCTACTATGGGGACCATGACTCCCCAAGGAGGTCTTGCGAAGGTTATGATCGAAGTTGAGATAAGGCTTCAGCCGCTAAAGACCGTCCTTTCCTCTATAGGTGGAGGGCTAGATAAGACCATTCAAGTAGCTATTTCTTACACAACATCTCATTGGAACCGCCCTTTAGGTATTTACCTTGAATTATGGCTTTTGTATTTATTTCTCCGGTACAGTTAGTGAAGTCCTAACGGTCGATTATATCTTGTAAGATACTGACATTGACAATGATGAAGATGCAGTAGTTGTTGAGCAAATCGCTATGGGGAGAGTGAACACAACAGAATAGGGTGATGTGGAGAAGGGTACTGCAGAATAGAGGATGACAAAGAATTTATCTCTCAACGGGTGCAAGAATGCATATTTTCAAATTTCTTCTGATGCTATAAGGGAGGAGGAGGCGATCGGGGGGTGTCGGCTGTATTATGATTTCCTGATGCACCGTCTTGCTGAAATGGAAGAACGCTTCTTTCGTTTCATGGGATATCCTTAGGGAGATAGTGAGGAAGGAGTTGGTTCTTGGAGAGGGTCGAAAAAAGAGTTTACTGCTCTGCAAGAAGAATTTGTTATTTTTCAGTTAGGGATGTTTGCTGCTTATGAGAAGATGACATGCTTGTGCCCAGAACTGAGGGATGGTCAAAGTGACATTTTTAAGCTGGCTGGGGAATTAAAGTTTGAACGGTTGCTTCACCGAGGGTTTATCTCATGTGAAGAATCAAACGATCGTTTAGTTAGGTTTCTTCTTTCCCAGTTAGTCCAGAAGGTTTTGTGAATAAATAAAAAATAAATACAGTATAATATTCTATTTTTTATCATGATTTTATTACCTTGAATGTTACTCGGCTTATGTCACACCAGTCAGCAAAGTTTCATCTCCACGTATCCGTACATACATACACACATAAATACACACACACACACACACAAACACACATACACACATCTGTGTGTGTGTATGTCTGTCTATTTGTGTGTGTGTGTGTGTGTGTGTGTTTGTGTGTGTGTGTGTGCATAGGGATTAGGCATCACAGGCTTCTTCTTCTAGTGACACGTCATCTTCCTAATTTCTTCTTTTTTCTGCTTGTTGTTACGGGTCCCATCACGCATAAATTCTCTCAGGAATCATTTTGATCGATTCAAGCTTTGAAGGTTTCATGTCTTTTTGTGTCGGACGTGTGAGAGATCTAGAGTCTATACGTTCTCTGCCCTTCAATTCAGCTTCAGCTAGTGGGCAGTCACGAGCGAGCTAGAGGCCATTTACCCCAGACTTAGTTTTCTACAACTATCAATTCAAAATGACTCTTCGGCTAACATTTCGTAAGGAGCTGTGATTGATCTTTGGTCGATACAAAATCATCCCTACAAAGGTTTATTGATATCAATTTTTGATATCACATGCATGGGATGTATACTTGAATGATACGAGACCTTTTTTAATCTCCTGTAATCCTAGACATCTGATAGGACCTCCTGGTACATGCTTAGAGCGTGAAATCAAGATTGGCATCGGCTTAGTCCTACCAGTGAAAATTCACTATGTGGTGATGGTCACATGACATGTTTAATGTCCATTTTGATGTGAAGAGACCATACCGTGTCAATTTAAAGCATCTCGTGATCAAGGGCAATCATCAAACCCTCCCACACACGTTTCTGGGATATTCAGTTACAAACCAAACCATCCGCATGGGGGTGATGTGCCCATAGGGTATACTGATTTTCTTTGTGCTTTATGTCAATTTAATTCCGCTGAGACAGCTAGTATGAAAAATCAAAATGTTGTAATATAAAGATAATAATTTACACACTATGAGTTTTATGCAAATGCATGTATCACTCAAGTAAAAAAGGGCTCTAATGGAGTCCTAAGTATCGATCCTACAAAGAGGAGAAAATTATTACAGTTATAACGTATAATACAATATAAAATTACAAAACCTTAAGTAAGAAAAGGAAGTCTAAAGTAAGTTTAATGTATGCTAATGAAATGTAGCTAAAAGAGCTATGTTAACTAAGCTATTTTTTAAACTTTCAAAGTTAAATTTACTAAGAATAAATGAAGTTTTGTGACAAAGAGTTCAAATTGAAGAAAACATCCTTCCCCTTTACAAAGAGTTTATGGTTAGTGAAGTAATTGAAATTTTTTATAATTATATAAAATTATATTGTGTCAAATAGGAGCAATCATATTCTTTAACATCTGTCAAGTGTATAAAGAATATTTGCTAATCCAGAGTTTGGTCCCTAAATCTGTGGTTAGGCTGAGAGGATACTGAATCTCATTCCAGAGCTCCCACTTCCCCCTCTCCTGAGGGATAACATCTTGCTTTAGTTTCCAATCAACAAAACCAAACTGGGGAATTTAGTTTGTCACCCTAAAATCTCAAATTCTATGCCCATCAAAATATCTTTCCTTATTTATTTGCACTCAACCTCATGGACTACATTCTCATCCATGAAATTGAATTTGACTCTCACCTTATTGTGGAAGGCATAACCCTCTCAGATCTTATGCTTTTCAATAAATTTTAACATTTCAATTGGCCAGATCGAAAAGTGAATGGAGATCATTGTTTGAATCATCATAATTTATGATCATTTTAAGCCTTGCACAACAATATTAATTCTTCACAAAACCATATCTCATTGTAGGGAGAAGGACAAGAAGACTGCCCAGAATTTATGAGGAAGATATGATCCCAGATAAATGCAACGGCGCCAAAAACTTAGTTCCGCTGGATAAATGCGCTGATGATTTTAGATATGAAAATTATGATTCTATAATATGGGATACTACACAAGTATACGTATCATTTATCAAGTAATATTGAACTTTTTGATTAAGCCCTGAGATATCGAACCCACAGGAAAAATGTAAAATCTTTAAAGAAATCAGAAAAATTATCTTTTACTTTTTGTTATGGTTTTTGAAAGTATGTGTTGATTTTGAAAGGTTTTGAAAGTTGATTTGTCTTTTGAAATTTCCTTAATAAAATGTTAAGCAAAAAATTAAAATTATAATTACTAATAACACTGGATGTAAAATACTATTAACTAGAATATCTTTTTCTTAGTAATAATTCTTAAAGTATTGTTGTGGAAGTATTTAAATTTGTTGTGACAGATAGAAGCAAATGTGTTCTTTACCCTTACTTGGTTCTATAAAGAACATAGGTTAATTTGAATTTTTTATTATTTTGAACATCGTTAGGCAGGGAATATACCAGTCTCTCACTCTAGAGTTCCCTCGATTCCCACCACCCGGGGGCTAACTTATCATAACAAAACACAAAATTTCAAACCAAATTAGGGGGTTTTAGCCTGTCACTCTAAAATCCTCTAATTTTACTCCCTTTCATAAAAATATCTTCTAATATTACATTCAATTATATGGACTACAATCCTCACTCATATAATTGCATGTGATTCTTACTAACTTTTATGAGAAAATACCGCATTGGATCTTACATAATCTCAAGAAATTTTACAACTTTAACAGGCCAAATTAAGAAGAAACAAAGTTTTTAGAATCAATCTTCACAACTTCTTCCAACTTTTAAACACTTATACTTTCCACAACAATTCTTTATAAATTAATTACTTCTCCATTTAAGAAAGAAAAAGATAAAGTAAACTACTCAGAATGCATTGATAAAATACAAAAACACATTGATTTGAAATTAAAAACAATAAGAAAAATAACAAACGAAAGCAAGTATTAATAAAAAGATTAAAAGTAAACACTTATGTGAAAATTCTCTCCACAAGACTAAGGAAGTTCCTCTGAAACTTTGACTCTTCGCTAAACTACACCTCAGAGCAAGTCTCCCAACTCCGATGACTCAGAATTCAGACTTCAGACTTCAATAAAAACTAAACTAAAAGAAAGAAAAGAAGTGGGAAGAAGAAGACTTCACTTTGACCATTTTCTCCTTTCTACTCTCTACTCTTACTCTTAATAAAAACTCTTAAAATGCAGTGGAAGAACAATGGAAGTACCCTTCAAAACGCAGAAGAAGAGTCTCCTAAAGCCTCCCCTAATCTTTCCTAAGACTCTCTTTAAATAGTAAACAAAAAGGTGCCTTGGTGTCTCTTCAAAATGTGTCCAGATTTGATGTATCTACCAAGGAACGCACCTCTTCATTCAAACTTGCCGCCCAAAGGAAGTTATGGTAATTACCACCAAGAGTTGCATCCCATCCCCTTTGAAATTGGTGCCAAATACATGAAGATTTCAATTTTTAACTGGGGCGGCTAAGCGCTGGCCCAGCAGCGCTTAGCCGCCAATGCCAAAATTTTGATTTTTCATTATTTTTGCTCCTTTCATAATGACCATCCATTTTCATCATACCTGGGAGAAAAACACAAAATATCTTCCCTTAAAGTGCAATATCATTAAAAATAGGTATAAAAATGGGCATAAAAATACTATATATTTTAGTTGTATCAAAATCCCACAAACTTAAAATGTTACTTGTCCTCAAGTGACAGTTAATCTCATAGAATATTTTAGCATGCAAATTATGTAATGAGTTTCTTAGGAAGATAACAAAATTTTCTTCTAGAAATGGAATAGTCCAAGTTATAAAAAATTTCAGTAATTAAGACCAACTTAAAGTTTAGAAAGTTCTTAAGTAAAGAAAAATGACAAATATAAGTCTCTATCTATTTCAGAAATATTTGTAGATACTTCAAAATATAGGACTCAAACACTTATTTTTTCTCACTAAAAAATCTTTATTTAAAAAATAATTTTACTTACTATATTATAATCTTAAGCTATAGATTTTCTCTAAACTTATTTCTTAAACTTTAGGTATGAAACCAATTTTTGATTAGGCCCTTAAATCCTCAAGCTTCTCCTCCCTTTTCATATACTATTTTCACTCTTTTTCTTTTCTTTTTTTTATATATATAAGGACAAAGATTACTATATCTGGATAAACTTTTAATGATTTTAAATTTCACCCTTCCATTTAAAATAAAGGTTAGATATACATCTTTCACTTAAAAATCATAATAATAATATTTGAAAATTACTCTTCAATAAAAGAAATTTAAGCTTTGAAGAATAAAAGTTAAAGCTTCTATTTATCCAAAAATACAAAACTTCTTACTAAAGAAAGTTTAACTTTATTTAACACTTCTTCATTAAGAAAATTTTAACTTTATGTTTTTCATGATTACTATAAATTTTAACTAAATTCTTTTCTTCATTTCCATATTCAAAATTTTGTTCCCCTAATATAACTTCATGTACATAATTATTTTCAATCAAAAATAAGATTTATTTTTAAGTATTCTTGAGAATCAAATAAAATTTTAGGTTTTTGAAAAATCTTTATTCTTTTTTTAAATTCCCTCCCCCAAACTTTAATTTTTTAATTAAGATAAAAGATTTAAGCATAAGAAATGATACATGAGTAAGAAATAAAAACTAACATATCATGCTTGCAGGAATTTTTAATATCATAATATGCAAGTATAACAATTTAAATAACAGGAGTAAAATGAAAATCAAATTTAGTTTTTTAGTTTTTTTTTTATATAAGAAAAGTAAAAATTTCAGAAGACTTCTATAGTAGTGGAGGTTTTCAAAGCAAATACACACTAACTAAAATAACAAACTGATACAGATAACAGATGATAGTGAAATTTGAAAAAATTTAAACATTTAGTTTCCTAAGTAGAAGTTCCCAATAGTGGTTTATAATCTCCTAACAGTTTTTGAATTAAGGTACACACTATTAAAAACTCTTACATAACATACACATTAAAACATTTACTATTACACACTATCACAAAGCAACATATAAATCCACAATAAAACAACAACAATACCTGAATATGCATAACAGATAAATAGTATAACTACAATTTGCATACTATCAAGGTTCACATCACAACACAATCATCAAATAGAACACTAGATACACAGTAACACAATATAACAACACAATAACTTAAAAAAAAACAAACATCTAATCTTCATCCTCATCACCATCATCTTGCTCGTTCCAATCCCTGGATGGCACATAAGGTATGTAGAATGGATGAGGTGGCATCTCAGCACTCTGATCACCTCTAATCAGCCTATCCAAATATTGCTGATAACTCTCCTCATACTCATCGTGTTTTATAATATATCTTTCTACATATTAAAGTACAAATGCTTCACTCTTCTCCTGTTACTCAAAATATAGAAGTTCCTATTATTATGGAGGAGTTTATCAATACTGAAAAGCCTGCTAATACAGAAGTTTTAAATCACGAAGTCACTGAAATTTTTGATAAGTCAATTTCTGTAAATGAAGGTGAAGGTACTCAGATTGCTGAAGATGTTAGTATTCCTGTTGATAGAACTATGAATGATTTACAACCATCTTCTTATCAATCTAGAGAAGTGTTGCCTCCTGTTACCAATTATCCAATTTTCCAGTCTAATCCACCAGATAGTTTGGATATTCATTCAGAAAATTTGAATGCTATTAACAAAGAGCTAAAGGAGGACTGGGTGCTTCAAAAATCTAAAAAGAAGAAATCCTTGGAGTTGAAAAATCTATCTAAAGCCAATATACTTCCATCTAGTTCTTCTATTTCTTCTTTCCCTAGGCTTACTAAAGGTGGAAGATCCTATGGGCATGATTGAACTTTTATGTTGGAATATTAGGGGAGTGGCCAATCCTGGCTCCCTTAATAGAGTTCTAAGCCTTAACAAGATACATAAGTTCTGGGTTATTGTTCTTCTTGAACCTTTAGTAAGGAAAGATTTTGACAGATTCACTAAGAAGCTCTCTGGTTTTAACTTCTTTGTTAATTCTTCAAATCAAATATGGTTGTTCTGTAGGAAGGAGTTGCAAATCAATATCATTCTGAATCATTCTCAATTTTTACATTTTCATTTTGAGTTAGAGCATTTTAATGGCTTTGCTACTTTTGTTTACGCTTCTTCATCTATGGCTGGTAGAAAAGACTTATGGTCTAATCTAATAAGTATTAGTCATTCTATGACTGAAGGTTGGATTCTGGGGGGAGATTTTAATTGTATTAATCATCCTAGTGAGAAGAAGCGAGGAAGGAATCCTAATTTACATGAAATGTTAGCTTTTTCTAATCACATTAAGGCTACTAATCTTTTTGATCTCGGGTTTGAAGGTTCCCCTTACACATGGAAAAGAGGTTCTTTATATGAAAGGTTGGATAGAATCTTCACCAACCAAACTTGGCTTGATAAGTTCAATCTTTCTAAAGTTCATCATTTGGCTTGATTGGGTTCAGATCATACTCCTCTTCTTATCAAGTTTTCTCGCATTTCGCTGTTAGTCAAAGCAGTTTCGCATTCTTAAATGTTTGGACTTCTCATCCTCTTTGTAATCAGGTGGTTGAAAACAACTGGATTATTAATCCTAATCAATGCTTTGGGAATCCTATGCTGAAGCTTTGGCAGCTGCAAAAAAAAATTATCTAAAGCCTTGAATCACTGCAATTGGAATGTTTTTGGGAACTTGAAAACCAGCATTATAAATGCTGAAAAAGAACTTGTTGCTATTGAAAAGGAGGTGGCTGAGGGGAATGTTTCTAAACAGATTCTTATGGAGCTAATGAGAAGTTGCATACTGCCATTTTACAAGAGGAAATGTTTCTACAGCAAAAAGCTTCTGCTAATCATTTTTTGCATGTTGACAGGAATTCAAAATTTTTTCATGCTGTGATTAATTATAGAAGAGCACTGAATACCATCCTGAAAATCAAATCTGCTAATAATGTTTGGTTATCTAATTCTAAAGAGATTGCTAATAATGCTGTGGATTATTTTCAAAAGCTTTTCTCCTTTCAGTCAACTAATTCTTTGCTCCTTGCTGACAATCTTATGCACAATGATTTAAACCTGATGAATGAACAGCAGCTAATTAGTTCACCTGATGAGAAGGAAATTTTTTTTGCAGTAAGTTCCTTGGATGGAAATAAAACAGCAGGTCCTGATGGTTATACTTCAGAGTTCTATAAAAAATTTTGGCACTTAGTCAAAAATGATGTGATTGATGCTATTCAAAGCTTCTTCCTTGGCATGGATCTTCCTAAATACTTTGCTTCTTCATCTATCTTTCTTATTCCTAAAGATAGAAGTAAGAATAGTTGGTAGGATTTCAGGCCAATTAGTATTACTTCTACCTTCTCCAAAATTATTAGTAAAGTCATTGTGGAGAGAATTAAACCTCTAATGAATGATTTGATTTCTGAAAATCAATCAACATTTATTAAAAATAGAAATATTTGTGAGAATATTTTATTGGCTCAAGAATTACTAACTGATCTTGATAAGCCTTGTAGGGGTAATAATTTTATTTTCAAATTGGATCTATCCAAGGCATTTGATACTATCAGTTGGTCATTTATCTTAAAGGTGATTTCTTCTAGAGGTTTCAGTATGGAGTTCTGCAATCTAATCTCCAGATGGTTACAAAATAATTATTACAGTGTGATGATTAATGGTGGCTGCCATGGATTCTTTAGAGCTGGTAGAGGTATTAAACAAGGAGATCCATTGTCTCCTTATATTTTTATTTTGGCATTTGATTACCTCTCCAAACTTATTAATCAAGCTCAGCAGAATTATCCCTATACTCAGTTCCAGCATAGATCAAATCAGTTGGTAAGTCATCTAGCTTATGCAGATGATTTAATCATTTTTTGTATTGGCAGTAAGAATTCCATTAAATACATGATGAAGGTTTTGCATAATTTTGAGGAAGTCTCTGGCATGTCCTTTAATAAAGCCAAATGTCAGTTCTTATCAAGTTCACTTGCATCTGTTAAGTCTAGGAAATGGATTTCTGATTTCACTGGGTTCAAGGAAGCAAAAATCCCCCTTCTCTATCTGGGTTTCCCTCTTGTTAAAGGAAAAATTAAAATCTCTCATTATGATGCTATGATAGATAAAATTACTTCTCAAATTCAATGTTGGACAAACTCTTTTTTATCTAATGGTTGTAGAGTGACCCTTCTAAAGAGTGTTTTAACCACATTTCCTCTTTACATTCTTCAAATGATTAAAATGAAAAAGAGCACTCAGAAATTGTTATATGTTACTTTTAAAAAATTTCTTTGGGAAGTGCAACACAAACAAATGCATTGGACTAATTGGGATAAACTTTGTAAACCTATTGCTAGTGGTTGCTTGGGTTTTAAAAGTTTTCAGCATTTAAGTTTTTCTTTTTATTGCAAGCAATGGATCAAATTCAAAGGAAAAAATTCAATATGGTCCAAATTTATGCATGGAAAATATTGTCATAACATTCACCCCTCTCAAGTTCAAATGAAGAATGGTAATTCTAAAAACTGGAAGGATTTGTTAAAAGTTAGAGATTATGCTGAGAATCTCTTTGTTTGGAAACTTGGGAATGGTCAAATTAATTTTTGGTTTGATAATTGGGTTTATCTGGATTCCTTAAAGGAACAATTTGATAGTTCTTTTTCTATACATAAAGTGGCTGATTGTTGGAATCAATTTAGTTGGGATGTCTCCAAATTTCAAAACTTTATTGATATAGAGACTCAAAAGAAGATCTTATCCATACCTATTCAACCATCGAAACAAGACAGATTGATTACTAAGAATCCTCATAATCAATGTTTGTCTAAATTCATTTTGCTTTATAATCATAACTGGCCTATTAATGACTGGGGGGAGCTCTTATGGAACAAATTTATCACATCTTCAATCTCTTTTTTCTGCTGGAGGTTATTCAGGAAGCTATTACCAATTGATAGCATCTTCAAGCTGAAAGGATTTCGTGGCCCTTCTATATGTCATTTCTGTTACTCCAATGAGGAAACTCTTTCCCATCTTTTTCTTAATTGTGCAGCTATTCAGGAAATCTGGAAGAAGGTATTGGATTTCAATGGGTCTCTTTCTAAATTCCAACATTGGATTGATCTTGAATCCTGTTGGCAGGATTGAAAATTATCATCAGAATTTTTTATTCCATTGGTCATTTTTTGGTATGTGTGGATGTGTAGAAATGATGTTATTTTTAACAATAAAATCTTCTCATTCCAAATGGTTAGCAGAAATTGTATATCTCATCTTCTTAAGATCAGGAAGCTTTATCAATCTCAGAATTCAGCCACTACTCTCAGATTCCAGCTTGTTATGTGGAGAGCTCCTAAAATTCCATGGATTAAAATAAATTCTGATGGTAGCTTCTCTTCTTCTTCTGCTGGAATTGGTGTGCTTTGTAGAAATCACTTTGGTCTATTTCTGCTCCTGTATTAGCTGAAAATGCTCTTGAAGTGGAAGCTATAGCAGCTTACTGTGGACTAAAAGCTACTATTTTGAATAATCAGAATTTCATACATATGGAAATGGATTCTCTCTCCTTAGTACAAATTTTGCTTCATAAAGCTAAGGTTCCTTGGTTCCTACAGATTTGAATTAACAAGATTAGTATCTTAGCTTCTTCTCATGCTGTTATTTAGACTCACATCTATAGAGAAGGGAATCAACCTGCAAATTGGATTGCTAAAAGGGCTACTTCATCCATGGAAATCAATTGCACTGCTTATTCTTCATCCAATGTTTCCTCTTCTTATTTTAAGGCTTTTAATGTTCTTTTAAATGGGGATTTACTTTCTATTCCTCATATCAGATGTAATATATATATATATATATATATAACATTCCCAACATGGCAACTGACATATATACCTCATGCTTAACCATCTTCGCCCACTTTGATTGGCTCCCTCCTCTCGACCTCTTTATTCTGACTGGCTGTCCTTCTCCCTCTGATCTCTTTTTCACTATTGGTTGACCCTCATTCCTTGGCTTCTTCTTTATCACTGGAAAACTATTCTCTGGTTTCTTTTTCTCCCTTGTGGGAGGGTGGACTTTTTCGGTTGAAAGCCTAATGGCCTTCAACATGGCCACCTCATTCACAGGTTTCTTGCCACTCACCATTACTCTCCTTTGTTAACAACCAATGGAATGGCAAAAAATTCATAAAAATTGATGAAAAAGTGTTGGACACCTATTTGTAGAGAATACGAGCACAAAATTACAAAAATTTTTGTTATTAGAAGTACTTATTTCACAAAAAAATAAATCAATTTTTACATTTTAATATCTTATTCCTATCGTAGCTATCACTTTCAAGAAATAATAAAATTAGGAAACTAAATATGTACATCATAAATATGACCCTAAGAATCTCGATGAAGTTCATAGGTTTTCATTTAGTGGACACCAAAGGACTACATCAGGATAGTGAGAAGACGGAAGTGTCGAGCTTCATTTCCATTCATCAGAACTGCTAACCGACCAAACAGAAGCAATAGCCGAACAAAAGAATATGAGGCATCTAATATGAAGGAGAATCAATTGTAACCATCTCTCTCAACTAATTTCAAGATTTTTCACAAAGATAGCCAAAGGGCACCCCACTAAATATCTTTTAATCATCTAAGAAGGCCCTTTATCCAAGGAGAGTTGTCTGTCATATTATGATGGTACACCCTCTGTCTGACGGTCCAAGTTCACCCTAAAAACAATAGGGCCTCAACTGAGGATTCTCTTGAGAAGGTCAACCGAAGACATTTCTGTCGACCTAACACCTCTCATTCGACCAAAAGATTATCAAATGATCTAAATGATAACATCATCATTCCATTAAATGCCCCTCTTCAAAAATAGTGCCAACATCAGTTATAGATATTAAAGGATCTCGGAGTTAGTAGCAAATATGAAAAGGTGCAATAATGACTTTTGATGTTCCTACTAAAATCTAGACAAACATATAATTTTATCATATTCCCTAAAACTTATAAAGAAAATGTCATTTTTTCAATAAAAGACTACGGAATTTACTCTCTCAGTAAATGTTTCATTGCTCTCTCTCTCTCTCTCTCTCTTCCTCTCGTATATCCAATGTTTTATTCCTTCAGTATGATCCACATAAGATTTTTTATTTCAAAAGTAGGATTTGGTGGTATTTATGTAAATATCCCTAAAATATAGCTGGCCATGTTGCACTTCATTTCTTAATGAGGCTTGCATATGTAAATACATAGGAGTTGACTCTTTTGTACATAAATGCTCCTAAAAAAACTAAAACATCCCACCCATAAGCATGTAAATTCTCCAAAAAAAAAGTTGGAGCTGGTCCCGCTTATGGTTACGTCGGGAGGGAGGACCACATATAATTTAAGTATCCTTTTGTCCCACATCAGGAAGGAGAGAATGTTACAGTGAGAAATGCCTTATGCAAACCAAAAATTAACCTTTCAATGCATGAAAAAAAAAAGAAATTATCCAAAATTCAGAATAGGTTCAATAAAAATAATTATTTCTAAGCTTAATAATAACAAAAAAGTTAATTATATTTATTACTCATAAAATGAGCAAATTGAATTTGTGCAGAGCTTGAAAACGAGCATAATTCAAACAAACTTACTTGAATTGAGCCAAACATTAATAAGTTCTTCTCGAGTCATTTTTTATACAAGTCAAACACAAAAAAGAATAAATTAAACGTCTTGAAAATGAATAGATTTTGGGTCCGTTTGAGACAACATTTTAGCTGTTTTGTATTTTAAACCGCTAGTATAACTCTGTTTGGAGAACTGTTTTCATATTGGTTTCTAAAAATTTCTATGGTATAAAGCTGTTTTTTGTGGTATAAAACTGTTTTTTTTTTTTAACTTAACCTATTAAAGTCTAATGGTTATCAGAATCCTGCCATCTAACTTTTTGAAATTAAAATAAATTTAGGTTTTATTTCAGGCGGTAGTATGCCTTCGTCACGAACAAAGTAGAAAAAACAGAAAAACAGGGTCTTCATTTGGTGTAGAAAAAATGGAGAAATAGGTTCGTCATTGGGAGAGGGACCTTTTCTCGAGCATCCGCCAATACTTCTCCGCTAATAAATAATTTTTTTCTCATTCCTAAACTCGAGTGCTGGTATCCAATCATGAATGTCCCGTTTAAAGGAGCTTCGCAGTTCGGCAAAGCTCCTCCAACCGAGGCCCTTTAATAGTCACTATATCATTTTGAATAATAGCTACTTCTACAATATCTTTAAAACTATTTGTCCAATGCACAATACCTGATCAAACACATCCTTACCCTGAAGTGGGGCTCGTCATATTCTTTCATGGCAAAAGAGCAATATCCCAAAAGAACATACATTATGAGATTGTTTCTTTCTGAAAAATTATTATGATTGCCTTTGTTTTTTTTTTTGATTCTTTGATTTCAAAATTTATGAATATAAATATATTACGATTTATAATGTTTTAAGAGAATTCATCGTCAGGAGGAAGCGATTGTATCTTATCTTGATCATTTCTCAGTCTGTATTCAAGAAAAATTAATTTTATTTAAAATAATTCTAACTAACTTTTGTATGAATTATACAAGTAAAATGAAAAATGTCAAAAATTTTTTAATAAAACGTAACGGTCAGGGACGCCCCGAGCATCGTCGATGTCAGATATCCAAATAGGCAAATCTTAAGACCTACGGTAGGGGAAATGCCACGCGAGCATACGTTGCCACGTGTCATTTGGCGCACTGCACCGAAGAGAGAGAAGAAATCCGGAGATCGGAATTGCGTTTTTGATTTGACTCCTAAGGCCAATATTGTCATTTTAAATTTAATGACGTCACATGAGCCTGCTGACCTTAAATGGGAAATGACCTGAGATCGCGTCGCTCGTAGCGTGTGAGCTTCAGCCTATCAATCACAACTGTGTGACTTGATTGACTACCAGTGGGTGGGGTCCACTGAACCAGGCCGGGCCTGCTTCGCGTGGGCTCCGACCTAAAAAATTTAGAACTGTCAGAATATTGCATTTCATTTTTTCCACAGGATTAACGGCACCATGCCCAATTCATTATTTCTTGCTATTTTTAAGATAGTTTGCTCGAAGCAATAAAGTCAAAACATGGGCTATAATTTAAAAGTCGATCTTGCTAGTAGAAGTTATTTATAAGTAAAATTGAATTTTTTTTAAATTGTATGTTAGATGAATTAATTTTTAACATAATCCAATTAATTTATTAATATTTATAAAAATATATTTATTATTCAAAAAATAATTTATTAAAATTCTATATTTATTTGAGATATTATTTAATATAATTTAATTAAGTAGAATTTATTTAATTATAGATATAATAGTGATATATTATGATTATATATATATATATATATATATATATATATATATATATATATATATATCTATATATATATATATATATAATATGTAATTTCTTATTTTATGAATTTTATTGAAGTAATTTTTTTAGCACTTCTTTATATTATTAGATTGCAAGAAAACTTATTAATTATTACATGTCGTAAGATTCATGATAGAGTGATAATTTAGCGGCATTATAATCCATCACACATAGATGATAAAAAAGAGTAGGAAGAGACCCCAACATTATTTACATGGAACAAATCTTGAAAAGGGGAAAAAATTATTGGGTCTTGCCTAGTAAAAGTTATAAATACATGGGCACTATTGTTCTGAATTAGAGAAAATGAAACTAAAATGTTAATAATCACATAGCCATATTAGGATACAACAACTATAGTTTATGGTTATGGCTCTAATAATAATAGTTAGCTACAAAACATATTGTTGGTTGTTGCAAATGTAGTCGTTGATCATAAAAGCTATAGTCGATAGTAATTGCAGGTGTCCATATATACAATAGTTGGTAGCTATAGCATCCGCAGTGAAGAGCTACAATAATAACTGGCCACATAAGCAGCAGTTGTACCTGCAAAAGCGTCAATTGCCCAAAAGGGTCATGGTGGGAAGCTACCACAATAACTAGACACAAAGGAGTGTTTGGTAGCTGCAAGACTTCATAGATGTCACAGTGAGAAGTTGTGGTAGTAGCTAGCCACATATGTCATAGTTAGTCACATTGGAATTGGTTGGCAACTATAATAGCAGCTAGCCAGATAGGCTATAATTAGTGACTTAGACCATAGTTTGTGTCGTAGGGCTGACAGATCAAGAGGGTCACCAGTTGCCTTGACGAAGCGGGTCAGAATAATTAGAATGGTCATGTGGACCCACTATTCACTCGAGGGTGATTTGAATTCGAAAGCCCTCCAGGATTGCTATGCTTTACAACTGAATCCGAAAATCATGATTTAGAGGACGAAAACAAATAGCGACATCTAATCAATTCAAGCAGATTGCTCGGTTTCGAGTAAAATGGTACTTGATTGAGTGGATCCATGTGAAAACACGATCCAGCCGTTGATTCGGGCTAGATAGGATGATCCTAAGGTCTCTAGTAGGTCTTTTAGAGAGGGCATAGTGGGAAATTTGGAGGTTTATTCAGCATTACTACACAAGCTGGTGAAAAACTCTAAATTAGTCAATGTTCTTTTCTAACACCGGGTGAGGGTAAAAAATAGAATTGCTTCTATTTGTTACAATACATAATATTGTTCTTAGTCACTTGAATCCTACATAGAATAACAGCTCTTGCAAGGAGAATGATTTTTCCATAATATTCAAACTCATTAGTTTATTTTAATAAACTGTTACACTTTATTATTACTTTCTTTTTAGTAGTAATATTTTGCAAGCATATCAACATTGTTTACATATCTATTTGATATGCAATTTCGGTAGAAATTTTGTAAGTTAATTAATAAAGCTACAACTTTCTCGGTGGGATCGATACTTAGGTTTTTAAATAAAATCATATATTACTTGAAACAATATGTATACTTGCATAGCATCCATTGTGTGAGAATTTAATATATATTTCCTAAATCAATACATTTATTTACACTAACCACTAAATATAATTTGGGAAATATTTTTTTGCAACATTTTGGATATTAAAAATATACGTAATTATGGGTCGACTCAAGTTTTCGGTGCAATTGTCGGGGTTAATGATAGAACTTTTACTTTAGAATTATATGTGAATTGTAGATTTATTTTTAAGTGAATTAATTTTAGTATTTTAAATATTTTATAAAAAAACTGAAAAATAATAAAAATTAAAAAAAATAAAAATTTTGAAAAAAATTAATTATTTTATATTTTTAGTCTGTTACCTTATTTTCTAAAATTTTTACGTTGTATTTGCATAATTCTGGATCTAAAAGTTTAGTGTCTTACAATTTTAAATTGGAACAAACAATATGAAGAATTCAATAGCAAGGAACACTTCATAGTTTTCAAGAAATGATAAACACATCACAAAATAATATCGATATTCAAACTACTGAAAATGAACATCATCATTTACAAGAACCAGGGAATATGCAAACTACACTACAGTAGATGAAATACATTTAAGTATTTAAACTCCTGTTGTAGAGGCTAACTAATTTGAACTTAAAACTTCAATTATACAAATGGTGCAAAGTAATCAGTTTTGAGGGAACACCGTCTGAGGATCCAAATTTAAATTTAACAAGTTTATTAGAATTATGTGCTACATTTAAATATGATAGTGCATCAAACAATGTTTTCAGACATAGACTTTTTCTTTTTTCATTAAGAGATAAAGTTAAAATGTGGATAAATTCATTAGCACCTGGATCTATTCGAACTTGGGGAGATTTAGCACATAATTTTTTAACTAACTATTTTCCACCATAAAAAACTACTAAGCTTAGAAATGACATAACTTCTTTTACTCAGCATGAAGGAGAATCGATATATAATGCTTGGGAAATAGATAAGGAACTTCTTAGAAAGTGTCCACATCATGCTTTACCAAACTGGTTAATCGTTCAAAAGTTTTTATAATAGGTTAGTAGGATCCCTTAGATATATCATTGATGCTGTTGCTGGAGGTTCATTAATATCTAAACTATGATGAAGTTTATTAATTAATTGAAGAAATGACTACAAAAAATTTCAATGGCCCTAAAAGGGTACATCGTAATAAAGTAGCCAGTATTCATGATAATGATGTTATCTCAATGGTTGCATCTTAAGTTGATACATTATCTAGGAAGATAGACCAAATTGGATTGAATTTTTCTCCAACATATCATGTGATTGAAGAAAATTCATTTGGACAAATGATTGATTCTAATACTTCATTGGAAACTAAAAATGCTATTAATAGACCCAATAACCCATATTCTAATTTTTATAACCCAGGTTGGAAAAATCATCCTAACTTCAACTAGAATAATAGTTCTAGTGGTGAAAGTCATTAATGAGGGAATGCTCAAGCAAACCCATTGGGAAATTTGAACAATCAGGGTAATACTAACTATAGACATACTTATCCTTCTGGATTTAGTAGTAACAAAAAAAGTAAGGAGAAGTTTTCTATATAACAACTGATGTTACAGAAGGAAAACCAATTATAAAGTCAAAGTGTTGTTATTCGAAATATAGAGAATCAACTGAGACAAATTGCTAATGCACTTAGTAATATGCCTCACGGAATACTTACTTGTAATGTTGAGATCAATTTTAAAGATAAAAGTAAAGAGTAAGAGCATGTTCAAGTTGTTCAACTAAGAAGTGGAGAGAAATTAAATGTTAAAGTTCAAAAAGAAGTTGAAGTTGAGAGATAAGTTAATGAAACTGAGAATTCTGAAGAGGTTATTCCTAAGGAGCAGAAACACCTATTTCTCAACTAAGGTTAATTTAGAAAGACCACATCTATCTTTTCCTCAAAGAACTAGACAGTAAAAGTTGATCAACAGTTTTCAAGATTTTTTGAGATAATTAAGAAGCTTACAATTAATATTTTTTTTGCAGAAGCTTTGGAACAAATATCAAGTTATGCTAAATTTATGAAATAAGTTTTAAATAAAATAAGAATTTTGAAGATTATTAGACTGTTGCACTTTGTGAAGAATGTAGTGCAATAATTCAGAAGAGTTCCTCAAAAACTTAATGATCCTGGTAGCTTTACTATGCCTCATGCAATTAGAAAAAAGTTTTGCTGAAAAGTTTTATGTGATTTAGGAGCGAGTATTAATCTTATGCCACTACCAAGATTTAAAAGGTTAGGTTTAGGAGAGAAATCTCCCACTACTGTAACCCTACAGTTAGTTGATCAATCTATCACTTATCCTAAAGGGGTCATAGAAGAAGTGTTAGTTAAAGTGGATAAATTTACCTTCCATGTTGATTTCATTGTCTTAGATATGCAAGTAGATAAAGAAATTCCTATTATTTTGGGGAGACCTTACTTAGCTACCGGACGTGTTATGATATATGTGCAAAAACAAGAATTAACTATGAGTGTGAATGATCAGGAAGTTACATTTAATGTGCTTAAAATAATGAAGTATCCTGATGGAAAATGTTATAGAAGGAATATCATTGATTATATGATTGTTAATCTTTTTCAAGACAGATGTGAAGTCATATCGGATCAAAAATATGAAGTTATTTCGAAACAAAAAAAAACTAGAAGCTAAAACTGAAAGTGATTTTGTGGATGAATCAAATGAGAAGATTTCTGAGGATCTAAGTTATGTTTAGGAAAATTTTAAAATTTTAGATACTACTGAGAATAGTATACCACTGATTCCATCTATTAAAAAACCTCCTGAACTAGAGATGAAAGTTCTACCTACTTAAAGTATGAATTTCTGGGGAACTCATCTATATTACAAGTTATTGTATCCTCGGATTTAATTGCATAATAAGAAGAAAAGTTATTGGAGAATTTGAAAAATGACAAAAAGCCTTTCGATGGACATTAGCTAATATTAAAGGAATCAGTCATTCAATTTTTATGCAACAAATTTTGATAGAAGATAATTATAAGCATAGGGCTGATCCACAAAGGAGATTAAATCATATAATGAAAGATGTTTTTAAGAAAAAAATTTAAAGTTATTGGATGCTAAGATTATTTATCCAATTTTAGATAGTTTTTGGGTTAATCATATTCATTATGTTTCTAAAAAAGGAGTGATCGTAGTTATTAATGAAATGAATGAATTAATTCCAGTAAGACAAATTACTGGATGACGAATTTGTATTGATTATAAAAAATTAAATGCCACCACTAGGAAACATCATTTTCCTTTACATTTTTTGGATCAAATGTTGGATAGACTAGTTGGACATCGTTATTTTTGCTTTTTGGATGGATATTCTAGATACCACCAAATACTTTGCTCCTGAGGATCAAAAGAAAACAACTTTTACTAGTCCATACGGAACTTTTGCTTTTAGAAGATTGTCATTTGAATTATGTGATTTAATTGAGATTGAAGTTTTTATGGATGATTTCTCTTTGTTTGGAACTTCTTTCAATTCATGTTTAGATAAACAAGATTTCTAAAATGCTGCGAAGAAGCAAACTTTGTTCTTAATTAGGGAAAATGCCAATTTATGGGTGGAGGAAGAATTGTGTTGGGGCATAAAATTTCTGAGAAAGATATGGAAGTAGATCAAGAAAAAATTTAAGTTATTGCAGAGTTACCACCTCCTACGAATGTGAGGGGAATAAGAAGTTTTCTAGGAAATGTTCGTTTTTACAGACGTTATATAAAAGATTATTTAAAAATTTACCAAGCATTAATGTTAGCTTTTGGAAAAAGTTGCTAACTTTGATTTTAATGATGCATGTTTGAATGCCTTCAACTTATTAAAAGAGAAATTAATCACTTCACCTATTACTGTTTCACCTAATTGGACAAAACCTTTTGAATTAATGTGTGATGCTAGTAATTATGTTATGGGAACTGTTTTAGGGCAGAAGTATGATAAAATGTTCAAAGTGATGTACAATACTAGTAAAACCCTTAATGAAGCTCAAATTAATTACACTACCACTGAAAATGAATTATTAACTATAGTATTTGCTTTTGATAAAATAATACCTTATCTTATTAGAACAAAATGAATTGTGCAAATTTATCATTTTGCTATAAAGTATTTGATGATGATGAAGAATGCAAAACAACGATTAATTAGATGGGTCCTTATGATGAAAGTATTTGATTTTCAAGTAGTGGATAGGAATGGTGCTGATAATCAGATATCTTATCATTTATCTAGGCTTGAACAAAAAAATAAATTTGATTTTAATGATGAAATTAATGATAATTTTCTTGATGAACAATTATATGCGATTAAAGAATGAAAAACTCTTTGGTATGCTGATATAGTCAACTACTTGGTTAGTAATATTTTACCTTACGGATTGGATAGCCATCAAATCAAAAAATTCATTTATAATTCAAAATTTTACTTGTGGGATGACCCTTATCTTTATAAACAATGTAAGGACTTAGTTATTCGAAGATATGTATCATTAGGAGAAACCCATGACATTTTTCAAAAATGTCATGAATCAGATTTTGAGGGACATTTTGAGGTTGAGAAAACTGCATTTAAGATTTTATAATATGGATTTTATTGGCTTAAATTATTTAGAGATGTTATAACTTACATAAAATCATGTGATAAATGTAAAATGGTAGGCAATATTTTTAGAAGAGAAGAAATGCCCTTGTATTTACTCTTAAAATTTTTTATGTTTAAGGATTAGATTTTATGGGACCATTAATACCATCTCAGGAAAGATTTATATATTTATAGCTGTGGATTATGTTTCTAAATGGATTGAAGCAGTTGATATACCTAGTTTTGATGCAAAAAGCGTTGCAAAATTTTTAAGGAAGAATATTTTCACAAGATTTGGAATGCCAAAAGTAATCATTACAGATGTGGTAAGTCATTTTAAGAATAGAATGATTGAAACATTAACTCAAAAATATGAGATCAAACATTGTATTGCCACAGCTTATCACCCTCAGACTAGTGGTTTAGCATAGTATCCAATCGTGAAATTAAAAGAATATTGGAAAAAAAGGTAAATCCTAATATGATTGATTGGTCTGCTAAACTTGATAGTGCTTTATGGGTCTATATGAATGCAAAATAAACTCCTATAGGAATGTCACCATGTAGACTCATATATGAGAAAACATGTCACTTGCTAGTTGAATTGGAGCATAAAAAGTTTATTGAGCTATTGACCACAAGAAAATATATTGTAAAATTCATACCAATTTCATATGAAATTACACTTTAAAGAAAGGTATTTTCTGTGTTTTATTGCAGGAATGAAGATTTATAGGTGCTAAAAGCAAAAAAGAGAAAAAAGGCGTGAATCTGGAGCAAAAATGACTAAAAAAATGAAAATTGAACTGTCCCACCGACGGCTAGATTTAGGCCGCCGACGGTGAGATTTTCCCAAAAGTTTTTAATATATTATGACAAAACTCACCGACGGCAAGATCGAGCCCGCCGACAGCGAGCCTGAAAGCTTAGCCTTGCTTCTAGAAGCCCGCCAACGGCGAGATCGAGCCCGCCGATGGCGAGATTAAACCCGCCGACGGCGAGACAATTGATTCAAGCCAAGTACGATGAATCTGGATGCGTTTTAAAGATGTGCTTAAGCAACCTTTGGAAACTTGATTCCTTCTATAAATAAGATATGATTTTATGTATGAAGTGTGTAATTTGAGTGTCAGTAAGTGTTATTTGAGTGTCAGTAAGTGTCAAATTAGTGTTTCCTTTTGTAGTAAGAGTTAGTGTTTATTGTCTTGGTGAGTTCTAAGTGTGTTATATAAGAAGGAAGAGTCAAAGGAACTTGAGGAATTTGCTTTGGGAGAAGAATTGAGATAAGTATATTTGTTTATTATTTTATAACTTTAAATGAAATCCAAAATCTGTGTTATTATTCCCATGTGTTCTGAGTAGTTTTCTTTGTCTTTCTTCTTGTTATTGAGATTTTGTGAAATAAACAATTAAAATGAGTTGTGCCTAATAATATTAAAATAGAGATTGTGATAATCTTTTACTTAAATCATAAGTTACTTTCAATTTGGCCAATTGAATTGTTAGCATATGTTGAATTATCAACTATAGTAAAGATTACATCCAAGATTCAGGGAATTCAAAAGCCTTGGAAGGAGGGTGCTAATAAATAAGGAAATATTAATTGTCGGGCGAAGAATTGAATATTTTAGTGTGATAGACTAAAATCTTCAATTCGGTCCTATTGTTTGGGAGCTAAAGTGTAGATGTTAGCCCTCAGGCGAGGGGAACGTGGGAGCTCTGAAGTGGCAGCCAGTATCCTCCGAGCCTAGCCACAAATTCAGTAATCAAACATAGGATTAGTCAATGTTCTTTGCACCTGGACCAAAGGGTGAAGAACAGGAATGCTCCTATTTGACACAATATAATTCTAAACTCATTTAATTATTTATTCACCTAATCCTCTTAACAAGGAGAAAGATACTATTCTGAATTGACTTATATAATATGTCTTTTAAGTATTAGTTTTAAGTTTAAGTGTTCTTTAATTTTTGTATATTATACTAAAATAGATTAGTAATTTGTTGTTACTAAAAATTAGTCTTTAATTCTCTAACTTCCCTGTGAGATCGATATTCAGGACTCCAATAGAGCCCTTTATTACTTGAACAATACATATACTTGCATTGATTAAAAGGGGAGGGAGTACAATTGCTATTATACATTGAAAAACATTTACAACTTTATTAAGCTTAACAATTATATACATCCTTCTAATTATTACCCTACTCTCCCCCGAGGCTGAATTCTTATATTTGCAGCCGGAGGTCAACTTTTTGGCGCCGTTGCAGGGGAAGTAAAGTAATTATTCAATTAAAAATATATATAAATATATAAATATAATTACTAGAGTAACGGACTATTTTATTTTTTTAGTTGTGTATGCGTAAATTTGGAACCAGGAGTTTAATACCTTACGATTTAGAATTAGAGCGCACTATTAAAAGAATTAGAAACAAAAAAAAGAGAAATCATAAAATTAAATCAAATGGCAAATAATCCAGAAATTGAAAATATAAATCAACCAAGACCTTTGAAAGATTATGCTAACCCTCATTGGATGAAATTCACTTAACTATTCAAAACTCTGATGTAGCGGCTAACTCAATTGAGCTTAAACCTGCAATTATCCAAATGGTACAGAATAATTAATTTAGTGGTTCACCAAATGAAGATCCTAATTTACATCTTGCGAGTTTTTTAGAGTTATGTGCTACTTTTAGATATGACGGAGTATCTAATGGCGCCGTTAGACTTAGGCTATTTCCTTTTTCTTTAAGGGATAAGGCAAGATGTGGTTAAATTCATTAGCACCAGGATCAATTAAAACTTGGGGAGAATTATCACAAAAATTTCTATCCAAATATTTTCCTCCCTCAGAAACTGCAAAACTTAGAAATGATATAACTTCTTTTAAACAGTTTGATGGAGAATCAATATATGAAGCTTGGGAGAGATTTAAAGATCTTCTTAGGAAATGCCCACATCATGCATTACCAGATTGGTTAATTATACAAACTTTTTATAATGGTTTAGTGGGATCTCTTAGATCGATCATTGATACTACTGCTGGAGGTTCATTAATGTCAAAATCTTTTGATGAAGCTTATTCATTAATTGAAGAAATAGCTACGAATAATTTTTAATGGCCTTCTGAAAGGTTAAATCCTAAAAAAATAGCCAGTATACTTGACTCTGATGCAAAATATATGTTAGCTTCTTAAATTGCTATTATATCTAAGAAATTAGATCATTTTGGAATGAATTATTCTCCTAATATAACAGAAGAAAATTTAACTGGACAACTTATGGATGCTCAATCTTCATATGAAACTATAAATATTTTTAACAATGGACCCAATAATCCTTATGCAAATTATTATAACCCTGGGTGGAAAACTCATCCAAATTTTAATTGGAATGACAATTCTGCTAATCAGCAATGGATGAACAATTCAGTAAACCCAGTAGCAAATCCTTCTAACCAAGGAAATTCTAATTTTAAACCTTCTTATCTACCTGGATATAATAATAACTATCAATATAAGGATAAGAAGTTATCTATGGAAGAATTAATATTAAAGATGGGTCAACATTTACAGAATCAAGGTAATCAGTTACAAATTTAAGGAAATCAATTACAAACTCAAGGAACAACAATTAAAAATATTGAAATTCAACTTGGACATATCGCTACTGCACTTAATAATAGAAGCCCTGGAACTTTTCCGAGTAATGTTGAAATAAATCCTAAAGATCAAGGAAAAGAACAAATTAAAGCAATACAGTTACGAAGTGGAAAAGAGTTAGAAATAAGAATACAGGAAGAAATGGAAAGTCAGAATGAGGAGGTGATAATCGAAAAAGAAAATGATCAAAAAGATCAAAATCTAGAAGATTCATTGATACCTATGAAAATTTATGTAGAAAAACCACCACCACCATTTCCTTAACGACTAAGGCATCATAAAAAAGATAAGTAATTTTCTAAATTTCTTGAAATTTTGAAGAAATTAACGGTAAACATTCCTTTTGTAGAAGCATTGGAACAAATGCCCAATTATGAGAAATTTATGAAGGATATTTTAAATAAAAAAAGAAAATTCACAGATAATGAAACTGTTGCACTTAGTGAAGAGTGTAGTGCAATTATTCAGAAAAAGCTTCCTAAAAAATTAAAAGATCCTGGTAGTTTCACTATACCTTGAGCTATTGGAGAAAATTTTTTTGGAAAAGCATTATGTGATTTAGGAGCCAGCATAAATCTAATGCCTATATCAATCTTTAAAAGATTAGGATTAGGAGAAGTCACACCTACTTCAGTAACTCTTGAGTTAGCTGATCGTTCTATTACATGTCCTAAGGGAGTTATTGAAGATGTGTTAGTAAAAGTGGATAAATTTATCTTCCCGGTAGACTTTATTGTCTTAGATATGGAGGAAGATAAAGAAATACCCATAATATTAGGAAGTCCCTTCTTAGCTACTAGAAAAGCTATGATTGATGTTTAAAAATGAGAATTAACTATGAGAGTAAACGATCAAAAAGTTACATTCAACATTGCAAAATCAATGAAATATCCTACTTTAGAAAACGATGATGAATGTTTTCGAATGGAAATTATTGAATAGCTACAAAATGAACATTTTAAAGAATACTTTGAAGAAAAACTCGAATTAGAAGATATTGACTTAATTGAAGAAAAAAATAATGAAAAATTAAAATATATATAAGAAAGATTTGAATTTTTGGATAATACAGAAAATGCTGAAAATAATATAGTTCCTGGTGACGACGGGAAAAGATTGGTGTGGAATGTCGATATTGAGGAGTCGCCATCTAATATTAGCCTAATTTTATTCCTATAAATCCCATGAAAGATTTGAGGAATTTAGGACTAATAGTAGAAAATGATGTTTATGACAATCCTTATAGAAGAATATCCTAAATCATGGAAAACCAGAGATTTCTATTGTGGGTTCTTTTGGATCTCCTATAGAAGCAAGCTTCTATAGTTAATTACATCTTAAACAATTTTTAATTGTTCAAGAAAACTTCTGATTAATGTCAATCATCTGTTTTCTAAAATTTTATTTTTTTAAGGAGAGATGTACCCACTATCACTCCTAAATGTCATGTTATATTTATTATTTTAAAGTTTTGATTTTGTTTTTCATGTCGTTATCTTAAAATTTTTGTTTTTATTTTCCATGTCGTTGTTTTGTTTTGTTTTGGTGACTATCCTAAAATTTTTTGTTTTTGTTTGTCCAGAATGTCGTCCTACAAAACAAAGTTAGCTCATCCTATAACATGCAAAGAAAATCTAAACAAAGCTTTTTGTCTTCACCCTGCAAAGAAAAGATTGTCAGAAAATAATGTCATGTTCATTGCCTTAGAATTTTGTAGGATGTTCTGATTTAACATGTCCTAGATGTCGGTTTATGTCAAATTATATTGATTAATGTTTAATTTTGTCGAAATATCGGATTAATTTCATTTAATATCGATATTTGTCAAATTTATATTTGAAATGTCAATTTTATGTCGGTTATGTTAATTTATGTCGATTATGTTGATTTATATTAATTTCAGAAATCTATATTCGCTTCATCCTCCGAAAACATCTTTATTTGGTTATATCCTGATGATCTATACATAATGGAGAATATTGCATGTTTTGATGCTATATCGACCATTAATTCAGGAATTGGTAAAGGAATTCATCTTTTGGACATGCTTTGTTCAAGTCCCTGAAGTATATACAGACCCTATCTATCCAGTTTGCTTTTTAACTGGCACCACATTGGCTAACCATGTCGGATAATTCTCTTCTTGTATGAAGTCAGCTTCTATCAATTTCTTGACTTCTGCAATGACTTGTTGCTTTATTTCAACACGCATTCTCCTCGGAGCTTGTTTAACTGGGATTGTGATTTGGTTTATCCCAAGTTTATGAACTGCGACTTCTGGAGACAAACCAGGCATCTCGTCGTAAGTCCAAGCAAAGCAGTCTTTATATTCTATCAACAGTTAAGTTATGTCTTTTGCTTCCTCATCATTAAGGAATGAACTAAT
Organism: Papilionanthe hookeriana x Papilionanthe teres; assembly: GCA_022702705.1. Classification (NCBI taxonomy): domain Eukaryota; kingdom Viridiplantae; phylum Streptophyta; class Magnoliopsida; order Asparagales; family Orchidaceae; genus Papilionanthe; species Papilionanthe hookeriana x Papilionanthe teres. Next base: position 114,012,743 of record CM040431.1, read on the forward strand.
AAAAGTTGGTTTTGGATTTTCATCAGTTCCTAAATTTATTTCTTTTAATTCATCCATTGTCGATTTAATTTCTTCTTCCAATTACGGAGGAGTATCTTCAATTGGAAGATCGTGTAATGATTCAGATTCGTATTCTTCAGTGATGGTCAGACAAAATTCTGTGTCATCTAATGGTCCTAGAGTTCCAAATTCAATACCATCTTTGGAGTTAGAATTTCGTTTATTACTATTCCACATTTGTCCAATGAAATGTGGTTGTTTTAAAGACCATTGTTTGAGCATTAAACTTTTTTGAATAAATTTTTGTGCCCAAGGAGAATACAACTCAAAAGGAATTTTTATTGATTGTGGAAGATTTTCATCTTCTATTTTTACATCATTTTCAGTACAAGAGGAAGTAGAGCCAAGTCTAAACTTAATTGGCTTTTTGTCATCATTATATACTTCTTTGACTATTAGATTCTCAATCTTAGCAGTGGAGATTGGAGTCAAAGTCATAGAATATATATAATGATTGATTTTGTCATACATATATTCAATTTGTCTTTCTTTATCTTCTTCTTCCAAAGATATTTTGAATTGAGGTTTCTTCGCAATCACCAATGTTGTTTCTTCTTCAGAGTCCAAGTGGATTTTGGATTTCAGTGGTTTCTTCATTGTGACAATCGGATCTTCTTTCCCTCGTCCTCGTCCTCGAGTATGAGTTTGACGGGAATTAGTTCCTCTTGTCTTAATTGAAGAAGAATTCTTTTCATTTATTTTCTTTTCTTTGTTCTTTTCTTCCACATCCACCATTATTTCTTGGGAAGACATTGTTTTATTTATAGGAGCATAGTATGCTGCATCTTCATGTATACAGATTTCATGAATTGAAAACAGTTGCAAATCTCTTATAATACGACATTCCTGTCCTTTTCGTAGGTATTTTATACATTGGTGTAATGAAGAAGGAACCATTTTGTATTCATGAAGCCATAGTCTGCCAAGTAAGGCATTAAAAGAGGTGTCTGAATCAATAATATGAAATTTTATTGTCGTTGCCAAGTTAGCTATTTTTAAGAGTAATGTTATTTATCTCAGGGCACGTTCTCCTTGCTAATTGAATCCTCATAACATCATCGTATCCCTTGATAGTTGAGAGGCATTAATGTCGAAATATGCAAGAGTTCTCAAATTCATAATGTTGATTGAAGCACCTGGGTCAATAAGAACTCTTGAAAGTATTGTATCATTTATGTTCACCGTAATATACAGTGGACGATTGTTCAGTTGTTCCAAGCAACAAGTCATTGTCAGAGAAAGTAATCTTCGTTGATTCCTCTAATGAGTAAGCTTCATTTTGGGTAATACTAGCAAGTTGAGTTAAGCAAATATCTGGATCTGAAAGGGCCTTTATTAACGATTCTCTCATTTCTTTGGAAAGTATGAGAGCGTCATAGATGCTTAACTTTGCAAGTAATTTTCTCAAATGAGCTAGTACGTTATAATCCACTTTGTTATGAAGATCATCCTTATTTCTTTCAGGGGTTTGGGGATGTATTGGAGGAATGATCTTGTCTGGTGTGATTATTTGTTTTTCTTTTTCTTGTGGAATCATCCTAGGAGGTAAGATTTTTCCACTTCTCAAATTAATTTCAATTATTTCTTCAAGTTGATTATTCGACTCTTTAGTTTCTGAATCTGAGAATTCTAATTCTATGGAAATCAGAGTTCCTTGTAGTTGAAATGTATCAATGTCGTTTTCATCTTTGTCGTTATCAAACTTTTCATCTGTATTTTCATTATTTTGGTTATCTTTAGATTGATCATATATGATTTGAGTATCATCTATAGGGTCAGAATTCAAATGATTATTCTCAGAAACATCGCCCAAAATAGACAAAATATAAGCAAAACTAGGATTGTTATTATTCATGGTAGTAAAAAGGAAGTCATACAAAGTTATCGGTTTGAGGATTTTTCATCCTTCACCCGACATAACTATCCTAATACAAGAGGGAAATGAACTAGAAGGTACAAAAGAAGTTGCAACCCCTATACTTGGAAGACCTTTGATCTTTTTCGGTTTCTTGATTTTATTTTTCTTTTCCTTCTTGGGAAATTTTGTGATTTGATATTTAGCAAAGATCTCTTCAAAAGTATTGTCTTTGTTTCCAGGATTGAGTTTCTCTATCGAAATCATATTGACTGATCCTTTTTCAGGTTCTTTCAAATATTCTTTCGGGATTATTATGTTTCCGTCTTTAAAATTATGCTCCAACCAGTCTTTGAAGACAAAACAATCTTCAATTTTATGTCCAAGCATTCTGTGATAAGGACAATAATTAGGATTGTCTTTCATGTCAATTTCTGCTGGCCTTTTAGCTTTTGGTAGCTTAAATTTGGGCAATTTAAGCAGGCTACGAAATATTTTACTAACGGCTTTTGTTTTAAATGAATATTCTTTATTCATTCTTTCAGCCATTGTTTTCCTTTCTGTTGGTACTGGGATTGGTTGTTGAAGTTGTAATTGAGGTGATGTCTGTGATGTCAAAGGATTCTGTCGTTGTTGTTTCTTTTGTTCTGGTTGAATCTACATCACCTGTTAACCTTTTTCTTCAACATTTCCAGGTTTCTTTTTAAATGTTTTGATAGTTTTTGTCTTTTTCAGTTTTCTCTGTTACACTTATCTGCTTTGCTTCTTCTTGGAGATTAGCAGCTTTACTGAGTAGTTTTTTAAATGTCTTTATTGTGAATCCCTTGAGCATAAAAGCTATAGGACCATGGATATTTTTAAGCAATATTCCAACAGCGTGTTGCTCTTGTAGTTGTGGTTCACATTTCATGCTGAGATTTCTACATCGTAAAATATAATCCACTAAGCTTTCTCCCAGTTTTTGTTTTTTACCACCAAATCACCAACAATGGTGTGATGTTGTGCTCCTGCAAAACTTTGAATAAAGAGGCTTTCAAGTTCCACAAAGGTTTTGACAGATCACTTGGGAAGTTCTGCATACCAGTCAAAGGCAACTCCTGTGAGACTGTTAACAAATTGTCGAAATAGGAGAGCATCATTTCCTTCAGCATTACAACAACTTGCTCTAAAATGTGCTAGGTGTTGTCGGGGATTACCCGTTCCATCAAACATTTTAAAGACAGAAGGAACAAAGCCTTTAGGGAATTGAACAGAATCAAATTCCTCTGGGTATGGTCTACCCTTTGGAGTTAATGCTCCAGCTTTCACTTGAGCCATTGTTTCTTTAATTTTTTTTTCTACTAATTTTGTAATATCCTTTTCTAGAATTTCATTATGAGGAGAATTCTTTTTCTTTTGAGTGCTTTCCTCAATATCTATTGGTTCTTCTTTATTTTCAAGGATAGGAATAGCCTCCGGTCTGATGATTTCAATGGCTGGAGATGGATTCGTTGGTGGATTTTGCAGAGTTGTTACCAATTCTTCCATTTTTTGTTCAAGATGACTAATTTGTTCATCACGTTGTCGTATCACCGCTCGCAATTCATTGGTTACCTCCTCTTCATTTGATTCTCGTGCTAAGGAAGTAGATCGTGTTTCTACCATGTTAACACTGGCAACATTTTCATTGGAACTATCAGAGGTATTTTTCTTCCTTTGCTCTGAAAGTTGTTTAATATAGTTTTTTAATTTCTTCAATCTTTCCTCAAATGATTTTGCAGAATGTTTTTTGCAAGTTTCTTCTTGTGAACTATTTGCAGGAGTGTTGGTGGTATCTGAATTTCTTTCAGATGATTTTTGTCTCCATACATTATTTTTAAGTAGAGGACGAGAATTTTCAGGTGGTGTATCGTATCCTGTGTGAGGATAATTTGTTTTTTGTAGCATTTGGACCAAGTCCGACATTTTAACAGTTGTATCTTCTGCTCCTGATATCAATTCATCATATTTAGCTTTGTCATTTGTGACTACCACATCTTTTATTCTAGGGCCCAATCAAAATTTTACTGACACTCGAACATAATGTTTATTAGTTGAAAATTGATAGTCAGTTTCTTGATATTCAGGATTTTCCATAGCTAAAATTCTCCTTTTCATGGTGTTGGAGACTGCACAACCCATTTTGTTTAATAATTTAGATAGTGAACATCTATCTTTTTGTGCTAACCTTTTAAACACTGAATATATAGTATGAAACGGAGGAAAGCTTTTAGGTTGAAAGGAATTATCTGTATATTCAACAGGGATCAGAATATATGGATTTTCTTCTAAAAAGGAAGGGTTTCCAAAAAATATTCTGTTGAAATTCAGGTGTTTCAAAATTATCATTTTCATTCCACCTTTTCTTTCTTTTGAATGAAGGAGTTTTATGAATATTCTTTGAACAAGATCCAATCTCATACATAGATGATGGTAGAGCATCATCTTCCTTGTAAACTTGTTTTCCTTTCCTATCAGCTTATCTTTTCATTTCTTCAAGGGTATTAGGTTCTTTAGGTGTATATTCAAGCAAATTTTCTGTAAAATTCAGAAAGTCTTCATAAGGTTGTAAATCAAATTCTTGAAAAGATTGAATATTAGTTTGATATGGATTATTTAATATGAATTTCATTTCAAAAAATAATCCATAATCATTTTGATAAAAGGGAGGATTTTCCTCTATTGGTATGATAAGTCTTGAAAATAAGAAAATATTGAATTCGGAGAATCCATTGCAACTTTTTTGAAATTTCAAAAAAAAATGACTATTATTGACTTATTTATAAACTGGGAGCTTATTTTTAAAATTTAAAATGAAAATAAATGATGACAAAAGATTAGAAGAAAGATTGTCAGCAGCGGAGTCGCCACAAAATCTCTTGGTGACGACGGGAAGAGATTGGTGTGGAATGTCGATATTGAGGAGTCGACATCTAATATTAGCCTAATTTTATTGCTATAAATCCCATGAAAGATTTGAGGAATTTAGGGCTAATAGTAGAAAAGGATGTTTATGGCAATCCTATAGAAGAATATCCTAGAATAATATATCCTAGAATTTTCATATAAAGAAAATCATGGAAAACCAGAGATTTCTATTGTGGGTTCTTTCGGATCTCCTATAGAAGCAAGCTTCTATAGTTAATTACATCTTAAATAATTTTTAATTATTCAAGAAAACTTCTGATTAATGTCAATCATCTGTTTTCTAAAATTTTATTTTTTAAGGAGAGATGTACCCACTATCACTCCTAAAGGTCATGTTATATTTATTATTTTAATGTTTTGATTTTGTTTTTCATGTCATTATCTTAAAAGTTTTGTTTTTGTTTTCCATGTCGTTGTTTTGTTTTGTTTTGGTGACTATCCTAAAAGTTTTTGTTTTTGTTTGTCCAGAATTTCATCTTGCAAAACAAAGTTAGCACATCCTATAACATGCAAAGAAAACCTAAATGAAACTTTTTGTCTTCACCCTGCAAAGAAAAGTTTGTCAGAAAATAATGTCATGTTCATTGCCTTAGAATTTTGTAGGATGTTTTGATTTAACATGTCCTGGATGTCGGTTTATGTCAAATTATATTGATTAATGTTTAATTTTGTCGAAATATCGGATTTTGTGCCCACAGAGTCCTGAATGGACCTCTTTAACAATTTCACAGGCCTCAGACCAGCTTAGGCACCTTAGCCACATTTGATCGAAAGACCTTCTGTATAACGTGTTGATTATTAATGCGTAGGACAGAGTTCTTTTCTTGATATGATGAAGCTAACGACCTATCGTCCGGTAGTTTTCGTATTTGCGAGTAGTCTATTAATGGTTGTCGCCAATCTTCTCGTGTCTTCCGTCACCGTTGCAACCGATTCTTCTTCTTTTCTCGATTTGTGTGTTGTGTCTATGTCGAGCCGTGATAGGACCCGACGTCCGTGAACCGACACTTCTACCGATTCATCTTGCAAGCGTGCAAATTCTTTTGCGAGGCGAGCTAATGCATCTGCTAAAGCATTTTCTTTTCTGGGAATTTTGTAGATCGTCACATTCGGAATCTGGTCCAACAACTGTATGGCATACTAGAAGTATTGCTCGAGTCTTGGCTTTAAAATTTTGTACTGTCTGGCGATCTGTTGAATGATTAACTGCGAATCCCCGTAGATGTTGATGTTTGTTATCCCCATTTAAATAGTTAATTCCAGTCCTGTTATGAGGGCTTCATATTCTGCTTCGTTGTTTGTACACGGCTCTGTCAAGTAGTAGGAGTATCTTAACATCCCCCGCTCCGTGTTATAAAGATTAATCCGATCCCCGCCTTACCGGCACTATCACTTGGGATTCTTCATCTTTGTGTGCTTGAAGATGCTTCGTCGAAATATAATTCCCAACGTCGATCATCGTGGTCTTCTAGGCTCATTATTTGTTCATCCGGCAAATCGTCATCGAGAGGAGATTCTGCCGCAAAGAGTGTGCGGCGAGGAAGTCCGCTAAGACTTGTCCCTTTACGGCACGAAGAGGCACGAAAGTTATATCGAATTGCAATAATATCATTGACCATCCGGCAAGTCTGCCGGAAAGCGTTGGACGAGTCATCAAGTATTACAATGGATTAAATTTCGAGATTAGGTTGACCTTATGAGAAAGCATGTAGTGCCTGAGCTTTTGAGCGGCGAAGATCAGGGCCAAACAATACTTTTCAATTGCGGGATACCTTATTTTCGTCAGAAGTAAACGATGGCTTAGGTAGTAAAGAGCATTTTCTTTACCCTCATCATTGACCTGGGCTAACAGGGCTCCGAGAGAGTCGTCTAAAGCCGCGGTATAAAGTATCAGCGGTCTACCTGAGACTGGGGCTGCTAAGACAGGAGGTGTCATTAAATATTGCTTAATGTCCTCGAAGGCCTTCTGGCATTTCTCTTCCCAAATAAATTTGGCGTCCTTTTTAACTAATACCGAGAAAGTCTGACACCTACCTGACAAGTTTGAGATAAAGCGTCGAAGATATGTCAGCTTCCCTTGAAAAGATCGTAGTTGCTTTAAGGTTTTGAGAGACGGCATTTCTAAGATAGCTTTAATCTTTTCCGTGTCGATTTCAATTCCACGATGTCGGACAACAAATCCTAAGAATTTCCCGGAGGTGACGCCGAAGGCGCATTTTAAGGGATTCATCTTAAGGTTAAATTGTCTTAATCGTTCGAAAACAATTCTCAAATCATATAGGTGGTTGTCCTTTACTTTGCTTTTGATGACCACATCATCCACGTAGCATTCGACTTGATTGTGGATGAGATCATCAAAAATTCTTGTCATCGCTCTTTGGTATATTGCTCATGCGTTCTTCAGTCCGAATGGCATCACTGTGTAGCAATATACTCCAATCGGCGTTCTGAATGCTGTAAGTTTTTCATCTTTTGGAGCCATTTTTATCTGGTTGTATCCTGAAGATCCATCCATGAATGAGAATATTTCATGTGTCGAAGCAATGTCGATCATTAATTCTGGGATTGGTAGAGGGAATTCATCCTTTGGACATGCCTTGTTTAAATCTCTAAAATCTACACAAATTCTGATCTGACCATTCTTCTTCCTAACTGGTACCACATTGGCTAACCAAGTCGGTTATTGTTCTTCGCGGACAAATTTAGCGTCTATTAGCTTTTTAACTTCAGCTATGACTTGTTGTTCGATTTCCGGACGCATTCTTCCGGGACCTTGTCCGACCGGACGTAAGTAGGATCCACTCTTAGCTTATGGACTGCGACCTCTGAAGCTAATCCTGGCATCTCTTCGTAGTTCCAAGCAAAACAGTCTTTAAATTCCATTAATAACTTGATTGTTTCTTCGGAGTCTTCTTTATTGAGTAAGGAGCTAACAAAGGTAGGTCTAGGTTCTTCGTTAATACCTAAGTTAACTTCCGTTAACTCATCTATCGTAGATTTAATCTCTTCTTCAAATTCGGTGGAGCGTCTCCAATTTGTAAATCTTCAAATTCTTCTATAGTTTCCATGCGGTTTTCATTAGACTCGCAAGTGACAACCAAGCAAAGTTCGGCATCGTCAACCGATCCTACTGTGCCGAATCCGAGACCATGCTTTGAATTGGGTGGACGACCGGAGTTATTCCATAATTTTTCAAAATGTTGTGATTGACCTTTTGTCCATTGTCGAGGTAAGAAACCATGCTGAATTAAATTTTGAACACAGGGAGAGTACCACTCAAAAGGTAATTCCATTAATTCTGATGAAGTGACATCTTCAAATTGTACATTATTTTCAGCTTTGGAGGAAGGAGCACCACGGTAGAATTTGATTGGCTTTGCACCGCCGCTACGTACCTCTTTGACCACCATACCCTCGATCTTATTAGAATGGATCGGGGTCAGGGTCATAGTATGTACATAGTGTTTAATCTTCTCGTACATCGATTTATATTCTTCATTCTTTTCATCTTCGAGCGAGATCCTAAATTGCAGCTTCTTCCGACTTATTGTCGTTGCTTCTTGCTTGATTTCTTTTTCTTCTTCGTAACTATCTTCCCGATCAACATTGATGGCCGGTTTCCTCTCGTCCAACCGTCCTAACGTCTCTGCCACGACCTCGTCCCCGGCCTCGACCTCGGATGCGAGTTGTGGAGAAACCTTCACCATCTCGCCGTAAGGGAGTGGTGAGTGACAGTTGGACTAGAACTTCAGGTTCTTCGTCATCCCGAATTTCCTTTGCTTCATTCGTTATGGTATCTCTGGAGAAGATTGTTTTCTTCGGAGGTGCATAATAAGCTGCATCTTCATGGATTCCAATCTCATGTATGGAGAACGGTTGTAAGTCACCTTTGATGCACTGTTCCCCTCCATCGTAGTATTTGATGCACTGATGTAGAGATGATGGTACCATCCGGTTTTCATGTATCCATGGTCGGCCCAGTAGAGCGTTGAATGACATTTCTGAATCAATTATGTGAAATTTCGCGGTTGTCTTTGCCAAGTCACCGGTCTTCATTAGCAGTGTTATTGATCCGAGGGCTCTTTCTCCTTTCTGGTTGAATCCTCTTAATAACATTTTGTCTGCTTCAAGCTCGCGAGCATCAATTTCCAAATATGCTAGCGTTCGAAGATTCATTATGTTGATTGATACTCCTGGATCCACCAATACTCGGAGAGTGTAAACTTCCTATTGTAATCGAAATGTACAACGGTCGGTTGTGGTCCGTCGTCCCAAGTAGTAGGTCATTGTCCGTGAAGGTGACACCTCGTCGTTCCTTTAACGAACAAACCTCATCTAAGGAATCTCCGGCCATTCGAGCTAAGCAAATTTCCGGATCAAGTAAGGCCTCGATCGAGCTTCTCTCATCTCCTTTGATAAGATGAGAGCGTCGTAGATGCTCAGTTTGGCCGGTAGTTTCCTAAGATGGGCTAGCACGTTGTAGTCCACTTTATTTCCATGTGTTTCGATTTCTTCCTGAATGAGTATCTCTTTTGCCGGGGTTGGTTCTTCCTGAACAACCACCTGCTTTCCTTTGTCCTTTGGACCCATTCTCGGAGGTAGAACTCTTCCACTTCTTAAGTTGACTTCTGTGATTTCTTTTGAATCTGGTATTGAGTTAGCTGGCGTCTCCTCTTGAATCAGAATGACAGGTTCTTCTGGATTAGCTTCGGAGTCTGAAGGCTCTAACTATATTGTGACTGGAGCTCCTCGAAACTCACAAATAGATTCATTGCTTGTTGAACTCTCGTAGCCTCCTTGGTGGATGTCTTCTTTGTCATTGTGACCGTCGAGATTGTGTATGATTTGAGAATTGTCATTTGTATCGGAATCGATGTCCGGATTGTCTCTAGTTACGTAATCATTAGAAACAGTCAAAACGTAGCCAACGCCATAACCCTTATCATTATAAGATCCCACCGGAGTGAGCAGATAATCATACAGAGTCAGAGGTTCGAGGGATTTCTCCCCCGAATCGGAAACAACTATCCTAGGATAAGCAGCCCTTAGTCTAGCCTTAAGAGCCTCGGTCTTCTCTTCTTCGTCGATTTTCTTCTTCTCTTCAATTGTCTCTCGTTGAGGTGGTTCTTCTATCGCAAGTGATAGTGCCGACTTGACAGGTTTCGAACTCTGAATTGAGGCTCGCACCGAAGCGGTTTGGATGTGATCCAAAATCTTCTTCGAAGACTTTGTCCAAGCGGTAGTCCATCCATCATTAGTCGCATAGGGATATATTGGAACAATGAGATCCGTCGAGATAACATTGACGGAACCTCCTTTCTGGGGTTCCTTCATGTACTCCTTCGGGATCGTTATATTCCCTTTCCAAAGATTGTCGTTGAGCCAACTTTTGAAGGTAATACAATCTTCTATCTTATGCCCAAGCATCCGGTGGTAAGGGCAAAAGTTGGGATCACCTTTCTTGTCGACTTCTTCTGGTCTCTTAGGCTCCGGCAATTGGAAATCCGGAGTCTTCATCGATCGGCGGAACATTTTCGGCATCGCCTCATTCTTGAATGGATACTCCTCGCTCGAAGCTCCCTTAACGTACGTTGCGGATGAGGCGGTTGTTCATACTGTTGAGTTGACTGATAGCTGTGTCGGGGTTGCTGGTAATTCTATTGAGGTTGTTGTGGCCGTTCTGACGATATTTGTATCGGTTGCTTGCATTTATCGACAGCTGCGACGATCCCAGATTTCTTTTTAAAAGTTTTCACGGGCTTCGTTTGTCTCGTTTTGTCGGTGAAACTTAATTGCTTCGCCTCCTCTTGCAAGCTTCCGGCCTTGCTTAACAGCTTCTCGAAAGTCTTAATAGTAAATTCCTTGAGGAGAAGTGCTATCGGGCCATGAATGCTCTTAAGTAAAATGTCGACTGCATGCTGTTCTTGTAGTTGTGGCTCACACTTCATACATAGGTTCCTCCATCGAAGTATGTAGTCCACTAAGGTTTCGTTGGGTTTCTGCTTCTCTACCACTAAATCACCTATAGTGATGTGGTGCTGAGCTCCGACAAATCGCTTGATGAAGAGGTTCTCTAGTTCTGAAAATGTCTTCACCGAACCGTTCGGTAATTCCGCATACCAATCAAAGGCGATCCCTGATAGGCTGCTGACAAATTGTCTGAAGAGTAAGGCATCACTTCCGCCGGCATTGCAACAACTGGCACGAAAATGTGCAACATGCTACCGAGGGTTTCCGGTTCCATCAAAGGTCTTGAACAGAGGTGGTACAAAGCCTTTTGGATATTGGACGGTGTCGAATTCTTCGGGGTAAGGTCTGCCCGTCCGAATGGATGTCCCGCTCTTTGATTGTGCCAAGGCTTCTCGCACCTGCTGTTCCACGATGCTCTTAATATCCTTTTCTGGAATCATGTTTTGTGTTGCATCCTTCTTTAACTGATCATCCCCGTTGACAGATGTAATCTCCTTTCCTCCGTCTACAATGTGAATGACTTGTGGGGGTGTTTCTCTTTGAGGTTGAACTTGACTCTGGAGAGTGGCTAGGGCTACAGCCATCTCTTCCATCCTTTTTGCCATTTGGGCGATGGTATCATCTTTCTCTTGAAGCTGCCTCCTCATTTCTTCCGGCTCCTCTCTTTTGCGAGTCGCAAGAGCACCTTGTGCGGTCGACGAAGCTCGTGTTTCAACCATATTAATTTCTCGCATATTCATCGCCCATGAACTCTGACGAGTCAATTTCATCTCCGAATTTCTCTTCTCTTTCCCTTGCTAATCGCTGAATATCAGTTCTTAGCTTTTCCATAGCATCTTCTAGTGGTCTTTTCCGTACATCCTTGCAGTTGTCATGTGATAACTGTCGGGTTTCCTTCTCAAGAGTCCCCTTTACTGCGGTAGCACTTTCTTCGGACTCAAGTCTCCTGACGAGACCTTCTTTCTCGTGTTGTTGTTTTAATCTTAATTGTCCGGTAGTGGGACGCCATACCATCCTTCTAGCAGCGAAGGTCCGGGACCGGATGGTCCAGTCGCCCAAATCGCTGGAAGGTGGTATCCTCCCTAATTTGTAGTCCTGAAACAACGACAGGCGGACTAGCTTTCATTCTCTTATTCGGCTTTTCTGCAGCGATAGTAGGCTCTACTCGCGGCCCAAGACGGGACTTGGCTGGCACCCGCCCTATCCTTCTTAAAATCTTTGACACAGGGCATTTTTCCTTCTTTGCTAACTTCTCTATCAAGGGTTGCAGTCGAGCAAATGGTGTAATTCTAGCCCTTTTCTTACGGCTATCGTTGTAATATACGGGCTGAGGCAATGCGGCAGCAATCTTGCAAACATTTTCTTCATCCTCTAAGGTGGAGAGGGGATGGAACCTGCTTCCTCCCAAAAGTGGTATGTATTCGAGCGACGGTGTATACTCGGCCGCTTCGGGATTTCTTCTAGGAAAGCAACTTCGACAGCTCCGGCTTCTCTAGCAATTCTTCTACTTCGTTCCTTCTCCGAGTCCGTGTCGCCGATGGAATTCTCGAGCTGGACCCGATTTCAAAAACAGAAGGTTTCACAGGAAGGTCTGTACCCTCCACGGTAACAGGTTCATCATAGTTTTAAATTTCCTTTCCCTTTAGTTTGGCAGAAGCCGGGGTAGGTACGGATACAACTAGACCAGTGGGGGTAGCAACAACAATCCTTCGTGAACGGCGAGTATTCCTCTCGGTTGGAATCTTTTGCAGAGGAGGGAATTCATGAGTTGACTTGAGGTTAAACTCAATCAACGGCTTCTCAGTTTCTGGTACTTTTCTTGTGAGTGAAAAGAGAGTGACGTCGGGGATTTTGATGTCGGTGTCCCCGAATCCTTGTCCGAATCTAATAATTCCATTATCAGGCAGTTCGTCCTTGAACACGGCCAGGTCCAGTCCGTTGACGAAGGAGAATATCAGTTTCGGGGCTTCCATTTCTGCAGGACAGATCCCAAGTGTTAGTCACTGAATCGTGCTTCTTCTTGTCGTATAACTTATGACAAAAAAGAAAGAGTCCGAACACATTTTTGTTTACCTTAGTGTATTTGTGGTATTAAAAGAAAATTGTCTTTTTTTTCGAAAAGATTTGTTCGTTAGGAAGGAGAATTATTAAAAGGAGAGTTGTAGGATGGGTAAAAGGAATTGATTAGGAACTGGAAAGGAAGAGAAAGTCTTGTAGAAACTTCTCGACCCGCAAGACCGCTCCTAAACTAATACCTATTGGGTGTCCACCCCACCTCAGAAATGAGGTAAAAGGATCTCGAAACCTCTCCGTTTAGGTGTGTCTAAACAAGTGGCTCCTAAATCCGAGAGAATGTTGGCTATACTTGTTCAAGGTAGAAATGAACATAGTATTCCAACGGAAAGAAGGGTAGTTTGATCCACTAGGAACATGGATACACTACCAATTTTTGAAAGCGAATTGTTCGATTAAAATGGAGAGAGGAATTTTCCCCAGCGGAGTCGCCAGAAATTGTCGGCATTTTTTTTAGGTTGAGTGTTGTATTTTTGAAAAGAGGTCGCATACAGAAGTTGTCGGGGAATTTTAGATTTTAATTTTAATTTAAATATATATATATATGATTTAGAAAGTAGTATTTAGTTTTGAAAATAATTTTAAGATATGAAATCAAACCGACCTCACATCTCGAATAGTTTATATAAACGAGCGCCGCATCACAAACCGTGTATTTATCCCGAAGAATAGACACACTGCTTAATGATGGGGCTCGGTTAAATAAACTAGGAGGTTTGTGACATCCGTTTGGTCTGCGAACCAATTTTATAAGCCGACAAGTTCCCCTGCTTAATATGAAAACATTAAACAGGGTTTATATTACTCAGGTTCTTAAAATTCTCTATAAGGGCAAGCCCCTATAGTTAATTACATCTTAAGTGACGGGAATCACCTATGAAAACTCTCGATAATAATCAGTAGTTCTGCTCTCAAGAATTTTGAAGTTTAAGTTTTCAAGGGATTGAATTTTGGAATTTCAATAGGGAATGGATCAAATGTGGAATATTTTATTTTGGAAATCCAAAGGAAGAAAGGTAGGAGAAATCACAGATTCAAAGCGAACTCCGGTAATTTCCCGACTATCCTATTGTTTGGCTTGAATTTAGGAAAGTCCTAATGTTTATTTAATGTTTTGATCTTGCCAATTTTAATTAATTAGGACTTATATTTGTATGATAAAATCATACAAATAGCCTGGAAGATGTGAGGGTTTATGTCGTATCGGACGACTACCTCGGAATCCTAAAACAGGTTAGGGCTTAATTTGCAATGCAAATGCCTAACAAAAGGTTGAGGATTTATGTTGCGCTAGGCAAACTACCTCGAAGTCCTATGGCTTAGTTATTTAATTCTTAAGAAAGTTTGGTCGGAGCGATTCGAGTTTTGCGATGACGATGGTCGTGCCGCCCACCATGCTCCGAGCTCCTTGTTGTTGCAGAGGTTTAGTTTTAGAAGTCATAAATCGAGGAGATGAGAAAAGTGTTTTGGTTTAGAGAAATTCTTAATTTCCGTGTGTTTTTTATGTTTTAATTAAAACAAATCTTAAAGTTGATTATAACAACACCGGTTAAGATCCCACGGTTCCATCCTTCCGGCATCGTTATTTTAATCGGATTCACTTAGTCCAGATGAATTTGCTAAACTCAACTAAATGAGTTCCACATTTTCATTTAGACCGTGGGAAATCCCGTTAGCAACACATAGGTTACATCATCCGAGGTATTCCCGATCATCCAACAAGACGTTTTAATTTAGTTGTAATTGCAGGTTTGTGTTCTGTTTGTGATTAAATTTTGAGTTGTTTTATATTTTGAAATGTTGTGGCGGTGAATTTTATCTTGCAATGACTTTTAATTTAGTTTTGGTTTCGGTGTTAGGGACTATCCTAAAAGTGTGGGTTTTCATGCAACAGCTTGTTTATCATGCAAGAAAAGTAAGTGCGATGCGATTAAGTAAATTGCAATAAAGTAAATTGCAACAAAATAAAAGCGTACCTCGAGGGTCTTCCCGTCGTCCCAAGCTGCACTTAAACACAATTTAGAATATTTAAGCATTTAGAACAAGTTCCTAGGTAAAACTAAGGGAAGGATTATGGTTTTCGACCAAGTTCCTAATCCTATAGCTAGTCATCCCCTATGACGTCTAGGTTCTTGTGTTTTGGGTTTGAGGACGATTTTCTTCATCAAAGAACAATTAAGTTCAATTGTTCTTATAAATATCCTATCATATCGAGGAAGTGCTTAAGACGAGTCTTAAACATCTTTTCAATATTTCTAGGATTGTTTTAAGTCCAAATGAATTTAATCATACAAATGAATTAATCGTCCGGGAATTCAAGTTTTGTTGTTATCTTACTCAGTGAACTAGGACATTTGAATATCCTATGAGGGAAATAACATTTCACTTAACGTTCTATTTAGGAGTTATGATAACAAAAGCATTTGAGGGCAAATTGATGTTCAAATGGTTTGTGATTTAATTTAATTTCAGTTAACGGGTTTAAATTTGGAATAGTGTTCAAGTTGCTTTATATTTGAATTTCTTTATGTCTTAGGTGATGTTATTTTAATTCAATTTAATTTAACTTTAATTTAATTTAATTTGGTTTAGTTTTAATTTTAATTTAATTTAGTTTGATTTTAATTTTAACTTGATTCTATTATTTAATTTAATTTAATTCAATTTAATTTGGTTTGATATGATTTAATTTAATTTAATTTAATTTGATTTAATTTAATTTAATTTGATTTAATTTAATTTAATTTAATTTAATTTAATTTAAATTAATTTAATTTAATTTAATTTAATTTAATTTGTTTTAATTTAATTTAATTTAATTTAATTTAATTTAAATTTAAATTTAATTTTATTTTTAATTTCAATTTAATATTTTATTATTCTTTTTTTTATTTTTTTAAAAGATGATTTAATTTAAATTATTAAAGTATTAATTTAATTGAAATTTTAAAAGGATTTAATTTAAATAATTTAACTTTAATTTAATTTAATGATTAAGTCTTTTAGCATTTTAAATCTTAAATTTGAATTATCATTTTAATTAGGAATTAAATATTATTGAGATGATTAATTTAGGGATTCTTAAATTAAAGAACAAATCTCTTCCTAATAATATCCCCTATTTTAATAATTCCAATTTTATTATTCTTCCAAATTTAATTAATTATTTGATTAAGGTTTATTTTAATTATTTTTAAATTTTTTAGTAGGTTTCTACCCTTTAATTATTTAAATTTCAATCATCCAAATCAGATTAGGATCAAATATTTTACTCTTTAATTTTATTAAGCCTAAAGTTTTAATTAAAGGTTAAAATTTTAATTACCATTTTGCCCTTCAAGCTTAATAATTTCATAACTCACTAAATTGAGCTTAAATGAACTTGAAATTTTTATGTGACTTCACTCATATGTCAATAAAGGCATGAGAGGAGAAAATGTGATTTTTCTGAATTTAATTTATTTATGTAATTATTTTTGGTGGAAAATAGGGATTTCCAAGGAAAATTTAATAATATGACCAAGGAAAAGTTTCTGTCCTTAAGAAAATTATGGGACAT
Source organism: Papilionanthe hookeriana x Papilionanthe teres (assembly GCA_022702705.1). NCBI lineage: Eukaryota > Viridiplantae > Streptophyta > Magnoliopsida > Asparagales > Orchidaceae > Papilionanthe > Papilionanthe hookeriana x Papilionanthe teres. Next base: position 114,029,206 of record CM040431.1, read on the forward strand.
TCCTAATGACCGGAGGATCACTTGGACCAATTTTGGTGATTTTTTGAATTATATTCTTTTTATTATAATTATTTTGAGTTTTGGAGTATTAATTAATTTAAAAATAAAATAAAGATTGAAAAATGAATTTTATATTTTTCAAAAATCTCTCTAATATTAAGGAAACCAAAGAACTAATTTTTATAATTTTCTGATTTTTCTTTGATTTATTAGAATTATTTTAGTGGAAATGCTAAAAATATAAATTTTTTTAATTTTAAAATTACCTTAAGGCTTTAAAATTTAATATCTCATTATAGAGACTTAAGAAAAATATGGGATTTGTTCCCAACTGATTAAAATTCAAAATGTGACATTTTGGTGAATTTTATTATTTTTGTGATTATTATTATTTTTTAATTATTAAATTATTAAAATAATGCAAAAAATCAACTTTTTTAGAAAATTGCAATTTTATTTTTCCTAAATTCCCCTGATATTAGAGAGGCTCCAATACCAATTTAGTGAATTCTTGAAAAGTATTTTGAAAGTTATGAATTTTTAAAGTTTAAATTGGCTAAATGGCTTAATCAACCCATTTAGTGGGGCTAACCAAGTCCAATTGACTTCAAATTTTTATGGTGGGTTTCTCTGATCCTAAAGGTCAGTGGAGAATTGATTTCAAGTCAATTTGATGTTCGATTAGCTCTAATTAATTAAGGACCTATTTTGGGTATTTAAGCCAATTAGGGTTATTCCAAGTGGATTAATTCAAAACCTATTTTTCCTAGGTTCCTCTGGTCATAATAAACATCAACAAATTTTCCTAGAATTTATTTCACAATATGCTAATTATTGGAATTAAAATACTCAAACTAGCAACCTAGAGTTGAAAAATCAATAACTCTTCATAGGGATGGCCTCTGACTTTGGAAAATTCAGGGAATGTTCCCAAATTCAGAGGATTCAAAAGCCCTATGGTCTCATGCCATGGTGAATTGTATACATGCATGGAGAATTGAAAATGTGCAGAGAGTAAATAAATTATTAAAAATAAATTACTTGATGAAATTAAATGATTTATTTTCCGCATTATTCTCCTCTGTTCACTGAGCAAGAGGGTATTTTTATTTTGTTTTTCTGATTTTCCTACACAAAGTTATGTATTTTTGAAGTTTAGGGAATTAAATAAATAGAAAAATAACCTATTTTTCTACTTATCCACGCGGCACTGCCTCAACCTCGGCGTCTCCGAAAGGCCACGCGGCGTGTTCTGATTCGGCGCCGCCATCCGACTCAGTGCTCCAGGGGCCCGCTGTATCGTTCCGTCTCCTCATCCGGCGCGATCCTGGCCGTCCGTCCGCGCGTGTATGAAATGAACGGCATCCGTTCATCTTCACCAAGCCTCCTAGCCCGAGAACCGTCCACACTAAATCCTTAATATCTCACTCAATACTTAATGGATTTTCGTGTTCTTGTGCTCTATGGATTCGTCGTGAAGAGAAGAATACATCTATACGGTGATCATGCATTGAAATTAAGTGATTTGAAATGGAGAATCTCCAGAAGCTCGGGATAAAGAGTTAGCTCATACCTTAGCTCAGAGAAGTGTGGCTTCAATCTGAGGGTTGTGTCACCTTCGAATTGGTCCAAGCAAGCTCCAGATGAAGTCCCTTGGCCTGGTGAATTGTCTAGGTATGATTTCGACCAAGCCCGATCACAAAGCTTGGAGGCTGGAAGCAATGGGTGGCCTAGAGAGGGGGCTTTTGTTGGTGGACTTCTTCCCTTGGTCTGGTGAAGGTGTAGGATCAATCAATTTAGGGATTGGTCCACTGTGAAGAAGTGTCCTGGTTTTGTGTTGAAGTTTGAACTCAAAATTGAGCTCAGCTAGAGGGAATTGGGGCTAGAATCCAGTGGGAATCAAGTGCTCTATGTGTAGAGAGTGGTCTGGAATGATTTTGGCAGAGTTTCCTTAAGGTTGGTTCAAGCACCTCCTCATGGCCGAGAGAGGTGGGGTTTAAATAGAGCTGGCTAGAGGCTCTCCCGGGGAGTTAGGGCTTGGGATCGAGCCTGCTCTGAGTGAGGAGAAGAACAGCCATGGTGGCCACTGGGCATGGGGCAGCTCAGCAAGGGAGAATTTCAATGTTGGCTCACATGTGAGCTCTCGGGTGTGGTGTTTTCCGGCGATCCAGGAGGCTGGCCGGTAGACATGGGTCACCCTCATGTTCAGGTGGGTCAGGGCTGGGGTTTAGTGTAGGCAATTGGGCTTTGCCATGTGTCAAAAGCTTGGATTAAAATGGTATGAGAGAAGGCTCATTTTGGCTTGGTTTGGGTCAACCCATGGAAATAGGCTTGGTGCACCTCCCCAAGACCTGATTTTGAGCTGAGGGAATCATCTAGGTCAGCTTAGAAGGAGTGGTAAAGTCTCCATCCATGGTGAGGTGGCTAAGCATGGTTTAGTGTGTGACATGCTTAAGGTAAAAAAAGGTTTAAAAGGGTTTAAGAAATAGATCCCCTCTCTTGCCATTAATGGTTTGATGAGGTGGAAAGTAGATTCCATGGCTCTCATGGCTCCCATGGGGCTCATGCATGGCTTCACCTTTGGCTTGGAGAAAAGTTTGGTCAATTTCATAAAAAAGGGTTTTGTGAATTTTGGCATTTTAATGGGAATTGGCATATGGCTTGATTTGGATTTATCTTATCATGGATTTAGAACTTAGGAGATGGCTTTATCAAATGGGTGATGATAGAGGATTGTCATGTGGGCTTTGGGCTTTTGGATTTCACTTTGGATGGGCTTTCAAGATGGTTTAGAGAGTGGGCTTTTAGATTTCAAAACAAATTTTAGGATGAGAATTTTGTAAAGGATTGGATCCAATAACTGTTGAATTTAATTTAGGAAGGTTTCATGAATGATTTGGAATAAATTTGAAGTGGTTTGGGCTTGAATTGGGTTGGATTTGGACCTCTTTGGTAAATGGGCCAATGTAGGCCAAATTGGGCTAACTTGGGCCAATTTTGGGATAGGGTTCAAATTGATGTAAAATTAATGTTGGGAAATGTTTATGGGAGTGTTTCAAAGAGGTTTTGACTTTGGTTGGGTTTTGATTTTGGGGTTTGGGCTTATTTGGGTTAGGTTTGGGTTTAGGTCAAAATTGGGCTTTTTGGCTTTGGGTTGAATTTGAGTGGAGTTTGGGTCTAAATTTTGGGTAAATCATGTTATTTATTTGTTTTTGGGGATGTTAGGGATGGTTTAGAAAAGATTTGAGGTTAATTGGAGTTAAATTGGTTTGGTTTGGGCTAGGTTTGGGTCATGGGTCCAAATTGGGCTTTAAGGCCAAAAGTGAAATTGGATTCAAATTTCACTCAAATTGGACTTGGATTTGGTCTAGATTAGTGTTGGGAATGTTTAATTTAAGTTTAGAAAAGAATTGGACCAAAATTGGGGTCAATTGGGTAGGTTTGATTTGACATTGGGTTCACTTTGGGTTAAAATGGGTCAAATTGGGGATTTTAACAAAAGTGGGGTAAATTGACAAATTTTGCCCATGGTGTAGTTGAACAAAATGAAATTGGGAATATTTGGGATTTTCTGGAATTTTCTGGGAAATTTCTGAATTTTTGGATTTTTGGGTCAAGAGGGGTATTTTGGGTATTTGGAGGGTATTGGGAGGTATTTTTGGTATTTTTGGCTATGGATGATCAACTTGATTGGTGAGGAAATGTTAAAGGTTAATTTTGGGGAATTTTGGGTGATTTGGAAATTTTGAAAAATTTGGGTAATTTCAAGGCTTTGGGTAAAGTTAGGCGGGTGTAGGGTCCCGGGGGTCAAAAATTGAAAATTTGCAAAATTGAAGATTGGGTAATTGCAAGTGGAATGAAATCATCTTGGTTGAGCCATGAAGCCATATCAAGCCCACATGAGCCATGAAGGGACTCATTTGAGGCATTCACTATGTTGTTCCTAACCCTCTTAGTCAAGGGCTTAGGGGTTAAGGACCATCCATGTGAATCACCTTCATGAGTCGGGAGGTCAAGTTAGGTATGGGTGTGTTTTTAGGATGTGTGTGAAAGTGTAGTGTATAGGTGTAGTGTGTGTGTAAGTCAGCCCTTCACCGGACTGAGCCACCTGTGGCGGTCCTAAGGCCAAAGAGTCCTATAGGAACTCATCCTTTAAACTTCCACATTCGATTTCAACCCTCTAGGTGATTAGGGGTCTACAATCAAGTTTGTGGAGTTTGTAGGGAGTTAAGAAGTGGTTTAAATTTCTAGGTGGTGGGTCCCAATTCTAATCCTCTAAGACAGTCAAAGGAAAAGCCTAAGGCTAGATCCTAAGTACTAAAGGGAGAAGAGAATACCTCATCAAAAATGAGGTCAACAAGCCCCTAGTCTACTCTTTGGAGCCTCGGTCTTCTTTTCTTCCACGATCTTCTCTTCCTTCTGGGGCGGTTCTTCAATCGCAAGCAATAGCACCGGCTAGGCAGGTTTCAAACTTTGAGTTGAAGCGCGCACCGAAGCATTCTGGATATGATCCAAGATTTTCTTTGAAGACTTTGTCCAGACGGTACTCCATCCATCATGGGTCGTGTAAGTGTCTATCGGAAAAATAGGATCCATTGAAATAACATTGACGGAACCTCCCTTTTGGGGTTCCTTCATGTATTCCTTCGGGATCATTATGTTCCCTTTCCGGAGATTGTCGTCAAGCCAAATCTGGAAAGTGATGCAATCCTCTATCTTATGCCCAAGCATCTGGTGGTAAGGGCAATAGTTTGGATGATCTCTCTTATTGACTTCTTCCGGCCTCTCGGGCTCTGGTAGCTGAAAATCATATGTTTTCATTAAACTGCAAAAGATCTTCGCTACTGCTTTAGTTTTGAATGGATATTCTTTATTCAAAAAATCTTTTAGGGTACGCTGTGGAAGAGGTGGTTGTTCATAATGCTGAGGTGACTGATAGCTCGGTCGAGGCTATTGATAACCCTGCTGAGTTTGTTGGTAAGTATGTTGCGGTGGTTGATAGCTAGGTTGTGGCAGCTCTGGCTGTATCTGCACTGGCTGCTTGCCCTTATCTACTGTCACGATGATTCTGGACTTCTTTTCGAATGTTTTCATCGGTTTTTGTTTATCGGTCTTGTCCACAAAACTTAGCTGCTTTGCTTCCTCCTGTAAGCTCTCAGCCTTGCTAAGCAGCTTCTCGAAAGTCTTGATTGTAAATCCTTTAAGGAGAAGTGCTATCGGGCCGTGGATACTTTTCAGCAAAATACTGATCACATGTTGTTCCTGTAGCTGTGGCTCACACTTCATGCTTAAATTTCTCCATCGAAGTATGTAATCCACCAAAGTTTGGTTCGGTTTCTGGTGCTCCACCACTAGATCACCGATAGTGATGTGGTGTCGAGCTCCAACAAACCACTTAACGAAGAGGTTTTCTAACTATAAAAAGGTCTTAACTGAGCCATTTGGCAATTCTGCATACCAATCGAAGGCAATCCCTGACAGGCTGCTGACAACCTGCCGAAAGAGTAAAGCATCGTTCCCACCGGCATTGCAGCAACTAACACGAAAATGTGCGACATGTTGTCTAGGGTTTCCCGTTCCATCAAAAGACTTGAACAAAGGTGGTACGAAGCCTTTTGGGTATTGGACGACATCATATTCTTCAGGGTAAGGTCTACCAGTCTAAATAGATGCTCCACTCTTAGATTGTACCAAAGCTTCTTGCATCTGCTGATCTACCATGTTTTTGATATCCTTTTCGGGAATCATGCTCTATGCAGAATCCTTCTTTAGTTGCTCGTTTCTTTCTGAGGTTGCACCTGACTTTGGAGAGTGGCTAAAGCAGCAGCCATCTCTTCCATCCTCTTTGCCATCTGGGAAATTGTGTCATCTTTCTCCTGAAGTTGTGCTCTCATCACTTCTGGTTCATCTCTTTTCGCTGCTACCGGAGCACCTTGCGAAGCTGATGATGCTCATGTTTCAACCATGTTGATCTCGGCATACTCTTCATCCATAAATTCTGATCAACTTCATTTTCCAACTTTTCTCCTCTTTCTTTTGTCAACCTGCGGATATCCGTCCTTAACATTCTTATGGCATCCTCTAGTGGCCTCTTCCACACGGTCTCGCGGTTGTCGTGTGATAGCTGTTGAACATCTTTCTCAGGAGTTTCTTTCAATGCAGTGGCGCTTCCTTCAGATTCAAGCCTCCTGACGAGACTTTTCTTCCCAGAATGCTCCGATGGTTTCGGTTCACCAATAATAGGTTGCCACACCATCCTTCTCGTAGTATGTGGCCTAGGACCAGATGGTCGGTCGGCTGTGCGTAGGTAGGTGGTGTCCTCCCTAATATGGTGTCCAGATACGATAACAGGCAAACTCCTTTTGTTGGCTCGTGCCTTTTTCCTTGGGTTTTCCTTAGCAATGACTGAGTTTACTCGCGGTCCAAGGCGGGATTTGACTGGCACCTGTCCCATTCTCCTCAGAATCTCAGATACGAGGCATATCTCTTTCTTTGCTAACTTTGCTACTACAACTTGTAGTCGAGTGAGCGGCGTAGACCTAGCTCTTTTTCTTTTTCTGTTACTGTAATATGCAGGTCGGGGTAACGCATCAGCGATCCTCCGGGCATCTTCTTCATCAGCTATAGCAGAGAGAGGGTGGAACCTACTTCCTCCTAACAGTGATAAATATTCAGGCAACTCTTCTCTTTCCTCAGGAATTTCCTCTAGAAAAGCAACTTCAGCAGCTTTGGCTTTCTCTATCCTGGCGATCTTTCTTCCTCTATTTCTTCTCTAAGTCCGAGTCAGGGGTGTAAACTTTGAATTGGACCCGATTTCAAAAATAGATGGTATTGCAGCAAAATCCGTACCCTCCACGGTGGCAGATTCATTATAAACTTGGACTCCCTTCCCTTTCAGTTGGGCGGAAATTAAGGCAGGTGTAGAGACGACTAGACCGGTGGGGTTAGAGATTACAGTCCTCCAACGAACAGTGGTATCTTTTTCAGCTGGAACCCTTCACAGGGGAGGAAATTCTTGAGTCGATTTCAGGTTGAACTCAAGCACGGGTTTCTCAGTTTCTGGCCCTTTGTCCTTTAGTGTAAAAAGAGTGACGACAGTCAACTTGATTTCTGTATTGTTAAATCCTTGTCAAAAATGGATGATTCCATTGCCGGCAGCTTATCCTTGTAAACGGTGAAGTCTATTCCATTGGTGAAGGAGAAGATTAACTTTGGGGCAGACATTTTTTGCAGGGTAGATTCTGAGTATTAGTCCCGAATTATGCTTCCTTTTATCACAAAATTTAGGAAAAAAAAGAAAGAGTCCGAACACATTTTCATTTATCTTAATGTATTTGCGATCTAAAAGAGTTTGTTTATTAAAGGGTTGTTTATTAGAAGATTTGTTTGTTAGAAATGAAATGTTTAAAGAACGGAGGTTTATAGAAAAAAAAGGAAGGGACCCGGTTCGGAATTGAAAAGGGAGAGAAATTCTCGTAAGGCTTCTCAATATGAAGGACCGCTCTTAAGCTAACTCCTATTGGGGGTCCACCCCACCTCTTAAGAGGTAAAAGGATTTCAGAACCTCTCTATTTAGGGGTGTCTAAACAGTGGCTCTTAAATCCAAAAGGGAATCGACTATACTTGCTCAAGACAGAAAAGAGCGAGGTATGCCAACGGAAGAATGATAGTTTGGTCCACTAAGGCTATGGACTCACTATCAATTTATGTAAGCAAAATCATCTGATCAGGATGGAGAGAAGAACTAGTCCCCAGCGGAGTCGCCAGAAGTTGTCGGCATATTTTTAGGTTTTAAGTTTAATTGTAAAAAGGGGTCGCCTACAGAAGTTGTCGGCAAATTTTAGATTTTAAATTTAACTTAAATATGTATAATTTAGAAAGTAGCATTTGATTTTGAAAATAAGTTTAAAAAAAGATTTAAGATATGAAATTGAACTGATTTCACATCTCGAATAGTTTATATAATGGAGCACCACATCACAAACTGTGTATCTATCTCAAAGAATAGACACACTGCTTGATGATGGGGCTCGATTAAATAAACTAGAAGATTTGTGACATCCGTTTGGTCTGCGAACCAATTTTATAAGCCGACAAGTTCCCCTGTTTAATATAAAGGAATTAAACAGAGTTTATATAACCTGGATTGTTAAAGTTCCCTATAAGGGCAAGCCTCTGCAGTTAATTACATCTTAAATGATGGGAATCATTTAAGAAAACTCTCGATAATGATCAGTGGTTTTGCTCTCAAGAATTTCAAATTTTAAGGTTTCAAACAAATTGGATTTTGGAATTTCAAAAGGGATTAGCTCAAATTTAGAACAGTTTATTTTAGGAGTCCAAAGGAAGAGAAGTAAGAGAAGTTGAGGATCCAAGAAGAATCTTGGCAACTTCCCAAACTATCCTATTGTTTGGCTTCAATTTGAGAGTTTATTTAATGTTGTAATCCTGCCAATTTTAATTAATTAGGACTTATATTTGTATGCATTAATCATACAAATAGCCTTGAAGATGTGAGGGTTTATGTGTATCAAACAACTACCTCGGAAATATAAGACCAGTTAGGGCTTAATTTGCATAATATGATTATGCAAATGCCTAATGAAAAGTTGATGATTTAGGTTACACTAAGCAAACTGCCTCGAAATCCTATGGCTTGGTTATTTAAAGCTGAGAAAGGTTTTGCTGGAGTAGACACAAGTTTTGCTGACGACGATGGTCGTGCTGCCCACTATGCTCCAAGCTTCTTGTCGTTGTAGAGGTTTAGTTTTAGAAGGTGAAAATTAGGGTATGAGAGAAGTCTTTCGGTATAGAAGTCTTTAAAGTCCAGGTGTTTTTAATACTTTATTAGGGGAATATCAAAGTTGATTATAACAACACCGATTAAGATCCCACGGTTCCATCATTCCGGCACCGTTATTTTTATTAGATTCACTTAGTCCAGATGAATTTGCTAAACTCAAGTACATGAGTTTCACACTTACATTTAGACCGTGGGAAATTCCGTTAGCAACACGTAGGTTACATCATCCGAGGGATTACCGATCATCCAACGAGACGTTTTAATTTAGTTGTAGTTGTAGTTTTGTGTTCTGTTTGTGATTAAATTTTGAGTTGTTTTATCTTTTGAATGTTGTGGCGGCGAAATTTATCTTGTGTTGATTTTAATTTAGTTTTGGGTTTCAGTTTTGTGGCTATCCTAAAAGTTTCAGTTTTCATACAACAATCTTGTTTAACTTGCAAGAAGAGTAAAGTGCAGCTCATATAAATAAATTGCAATAAAGTAAATTGCAATAAAATAAAAGCATACCTGGAGGGTCTTCTCATCATTCCAAGCTGCACTTAAAACACATGTTAAGGCAACAAGTACCTAGGTAAAGCTAAGGGAAGGTTCTGGTTGTCTACCAAATTCCTAATCCTATTGCTAGTCATTTCCTATGACGTCTAGGTTCTTGTATTTTGTTAAGGATGATTTTCTTCATAAAATAACAATTAAATTCAATTGTTCTTCTAAAACACCCCATCATATTGAGGAAGTGTTTAGGACGAGTACCAAACATCTTTTCTATATTTTTGGGATTATTTTTGAGTCCAAATGAGTTTTATTGCACAGGTGAATTAATCATCCAAAAATTTAGTTTAGTTTGTTTCTTGCTCAGTGAATTAGAATGTTTGATTATCCTATAAGTAAAGTGACATTTCACTTGATGCTTTACTTAAGAGTTATAATAATGAAAACCTTTAGGGGGCAAATTAGTTTGTTAAAGAATTTAATGATTTAAAATTGGAATTGGTGATTTAAAGTTGTTTAGTTTAGTTATGAAATCTTAATAATTTTAAGTTTGGAATAGTGTTCAAGTTGTTTTATTTTTAATTAAATCTTTATATCTTTAATGATCTTAATGTATTAGATTAATTTGGGTTGAAAGAGGTGTTTAGATTATTCAATTTAAATTTTAATGATTTAATTTTAATTTAATTGAAATATTTTAGGTTAATTTTTTAATTGATTTGATTTTTTTTATGTTTTTAATTATGAATTGTCTTAAGGTTGATTTTCTTTAATGTTTCAAATTTGTTTTAGATTTGTTTTTTAAGTGATTTCAAATTAATTTTAATGTTTTAAATTTATTTCAATTTGATCATCAAATTACTTAATGTTTTAAGCTTTTAATTTAATTAAGGTTTATCTTCCTTTTAATTATTTAATTACTAATTTCAATTATAACTTTATATTTAATTAGAAGTTAAGTATTATTGAAGTGATTCATTTAGGGATTTTAAATTAAAGAATTAATATCTTCTTAGGTCATATCTCTAACCTTAATAATCCAAATTTTAACATATTCTTCCAAAATTCAAATTGTTTAATTAATTAAAATTTACTTTAAATATTTTCAAGATGATTAATGGGTTTCTACCCCTTAATTCTCTAGGTTTCAATCATCTAATGAAAATTTTAAAATCAGATATTTTACCCTCCCCTTGATTAAACCTAAATATTAATTAGGGTTAAAATTCTTTAATTACCTTTATGCCCCTTTAGGCTTATTTATTTCATAACTCATCAAATTAAACTCAATAAACTTAAAATTTTTATGTCACTTCACTCATATGTCAATTAAGACATTAGAGGGGAAAATGTGATTTTTCTGAATTTAATTTTATTTATATATTTATTTTTGTGAAAAATAAGGGTTTTCAAAGACAATTCAACAACATGACCAAGGTAAGCTTTCTGTCCTTAAGAAAATTTGGTGAAAAGATTGGAAAATCCATTTTTTAATATTAAAAATTGCCTTAAGCATTTAAAATTCAATATCTTAACCAAGAGACTTGGGAGAAATATTTAGTTTGTTCCTAAGTGATTAGGAGTCAAAATATGACATTTTTGTGATTTTTATTATTTTTGTAATTTTTATTATTTTTTAATTATTTAAAATATTAAAATATGGTGAAAAATGAAGATTTTTAGAATATTTTAATTTTAATTTTCTTAGACTCCCCTTACATCAGAGAAGTCCCAAAACCAATTTGGTGAATTTTTAAGATGTATTTTTAGAGGTATGAATTTTTAAAGTTTAATTTTGATCATGTGACTTAATTAATCCATTTAGTGGGGTTAAACATTTCCAATTGATTCCAAATTTTTATGTGAGGTCCCTCTGATTCTAAAGATCAGTGGAGAATTGTTTTCAAGTTCTTTTGATGTGTGGTTAACCCTAATTAATTAAAGTTCAGTTTTGAGTAATTAGGCCAATTAAGGTTATTCTTAATGAATTAACTCAAAATATAATTATCCTAGGGTCCTCTAGACCTAGGAAACTTTCCCAAAGTTTTCTAGTATTTTTTAAGCAATATGCTAATTAATGGAATTAAAATACCAAAAACAGTGACATAAACTTGAAAAATACATAACTTGCCATAGAGATAACCTCTGACCTTAAAAAATTCAGAGAATGTTCCCAAGATCAGAGGCTTCAAAAGCCCTATGGTCTCATGCCATGGTGAATTGTCTATGCAAATGGAGAATTAAAATACTGAAATGAGTAAATAATTAATTAAAAATAACTTACTCATCAAATTAACTTAATTCTTTTTCTACATTATTCTCCTCTATTCACTGAGCAAGATGGTATTTTTATTTTATTTTTGGTGATTTTTTTACACAAAGATGTGGATTTTCTATGTTCTGGGTATTTAAAAAAAATCAAAAATACCCCTAATTATCAACTTATCCACGTGGCGCCGACTCATCCTCGACAGCTCCGAAAGCCCACGCGTCGCCTCCCTATTTGACGTCGCCATCCGACTCAGTGCTCCTGGGGCCCGCGGTTCATGTCCCCTTCACTCGTCTGACGCGATCTGCACCGTCCATTCGAAACACACTCGATCCAACGGCGGCCGATCAGTGTCCCCACCTGGTGTGTCCCGACAACCATCCACACTCAAACCCTAAGATCTCTCTCGATTCTTAATGGATTTTCACGTTCTTATGCTCTATGGATTCCTCTTGAGGAGACGAACACATCCATACGGTTTATGTGCTATGAAATGAAACCAAGAAAAATAGAGAATTGCTGGAATCTCGAAAGGAAGAAGCGGTCCATACCTAAGCTCTGAGAAGTGAAGCTTCAATCAAAGAGTTGTGGCACCTTCGATTGCACCCAAGGAAGCTCCAGATGAAGTCTCTGGCTCTGGGGAATTGCCTAGGTATGAAAATGACCAAGGCCGATTTCAAAGCTTGGCCGATAGAGAGAATGACTGGCCTGGTGAGGGGGCTTTCACTGGGGAACTCCTTCTCTTGGTCCTATGCAGGTGTGGGTGAGTTTAATTTGATTTTGGTGGAGGTTCCAGGGATGTCCTGTTGCAGGTCGAGAATTGAGCTCCAAAATTGAGCTCGATAAATGGGATTTAGGGCAGGAGAACAGTGGGGATGAATTGCTCTTGGCTAGGGGATGCTCTGTGAGGAGTTTGGAGGGATTCTACGAAGGTTAATTTCAGCAAACATTTTGGCCAAGAGGGGGTGGCTTGTTTAAATAGCCATGGTCAGGGCTTCCCAGGGGCAATTGATGGCTAGGATCAGCTGCCTAGGGGAGGAGATGAAGAGCTGTGGTGGCCAATTTGAGTGGGGCAGCTCAGCAAGTGAGAATTTGAAATTTGGCTCATTCCAAGCTCCTCAGCCATGGCGTTTTCCGGTGGTGGCTAGCTGGCCAAAGTCAGGTCACCATCCTGATCAGGAGGGTCAGGGCTTGAAGTTTGTGGGTTCAATTGGCCAATTCCAAGTGTAAAGAGGTTTGATTTTAGTGGTAAGGGGGAAGGGTCATTTTAGGCTCATTTTGGTTTAGCCATGGTTAGAGCTTGGTGCACCATCCAAAGCTCGATTTTGCACGCGAGGAGGTCGGGTGAGTCGGCTTATGAAGAGTGGTGAAGTCTCCATCCATGGTGAGGTGGCTAAGCTTGGTTTAGAGTGTTGCATAAATGAGGTTAAAAATGCTTAATGAAGGTTTAAGAAAGATCCCCCCTTCTTGCCATTAATAGTATGGTGAGGTGGAAAGGGCTCCTCATGGCTTGCATATGGCTTATGCATGGTTCAATGGCTCCATTTGGCTTGGGGCCAAGCTTAGTCAATTTCATGGAAGTAGGTTTTAGGGATTTTTTTTTATTTTGGTGGAAATTTGGATGAAGCTTTATTTAGAATTATTTGATCACTGGTTTAGGACATAGGGATGATTTCAATTAAAGGTATGGTGAGGAGAATTTGTCATGTGGGCTTTAGAGCCAAATTTGGGCTTTTTAAAATCCTATAGATGGGCTTTTAGAATGGTTTAAGAAAGTGGGCCTTTAGGGTTGATAACAAATTGGTGGATGGAAATTTTGTGAAGGACCATGTCAAATAAATGTTGGGTTTAGTTTAGGGATGTGTCATGAGTGATTTGAAACAAATTTGAGGTGATTTGGAGTTGAATTAGGTTTGATTTGAGACTTTTTGGTAAAGGGGCCAAAGTGGGTCAAATTGGGCTAACTTGGGCTAAGGTTAGGCTATTGTTAGATTTGATGTAAAATTAATGTTGAGAAATGTTTATAGGAGTGTTACAAAGAGTTTTCAACTTTGGTTAGGCTTTGATTTTGGGATTTGGGCCCATTTGGGTTCATGGTGTGTTTAGGCCAAAATTAGGGATTTTGGTTTTGGGTTTGGTTTGGGTTCAAATTTGGGGCAAATCTTGTTAGTGTTTTGTTTGTGGGGATATTATGAAGGTTTAGGAAAAGATTTGGGGTTAATTGGGGTTAAGTTGGGTTAGTTTGGGCTAAGTTTAGGTCATGGGCCAAAATTGGGCTTTAAGCTTCAAATTGAAATTGGATCCAAATATTAATCAAATTGGGCTTGGATTTGGTCTAAATTGATATTGGGGATATTTAATTGAAGTTTAGAATTGGATTGGATCAACATTGAGTTCAATTGGAGTGGTTTGGTTTGACATTGGGCTTACTTTGGTTAAAAATGGGTTAAATTTGGGGTTTTAGTACAAGTGGGTTAAATTGACAAAATTGGCCTATGGTCTAGTTAAACAAAATTAAATTGGGAATATTTGAGATTTTCTAGAATTTTCTGAAAATTTTTGGAATTTATGGATTTTTTGGGCTAAAAGGGTATTTTGGGTATTTGGAGGGTATTGGGGGATATTTTTGGAAATGTTGGTATATTTGGCTTTGGGTGATCAATTTGAATGGTGGGAAATGTTTAGGATTGGTTTTGAGAAATTTTGGGTAATTTAGGTAATTTTGCAAATTTTGGGCATCTTCGATGGCATTTGGTAGGTTTGGTGGGTGCAGGGCCCCGGGGGTCAAAAATTAAATTTTGAGAATAATGAAGATTGATCAATGTCGGCATATTTTTTAGGTTATGTGCTTAATTTTAAAAAAAGGGGGTCGCCTACAGAAATTGTCGGCGAATTTTAAATTTTAAATTTAATTTAAATATGTATAATTTAGAAAGTAGCGTTTGATTTTGAAAATAATTTTTTGAGTTTGAAAATTTTAAGATGTAAGATCAAACTGATCCCACATCCCAAATAGTTTATATAAATGAGCACCGCACCACAAACTGTGTATCTATGTCGAGGAATAGTCACATTGCTTGACGATGGGGATCGATTAAATAAACTAAAAGATTTGTGACATCCGTTTGGTCTGCGAAACCATTTTATTTGCCGAAAAATTCTCCTACTTATTATAAATGATTAAGCAGGGTTTATATTACCTGGGTTCTTAAAGTTCCCTATAAAGGCAAGCCCCTATAGTTAATTACATCCTAAATGTCCGAAGACATTTAAGAAAACTCTCGATAATGATAAGTTATTTTGCTCTCAATAATTTCAAAGTTTAAGGTTTTCAAAAAAATTGGATTTTCGAAATTTCAATAGGGAATAGATCAAATTTGGAGCAGTTTATTTCAGGAGTCCAAAGGAAGAGAAGTAGGAGAAGCTGAGGATCCAAGAAGAATCTTGGCAACTTCCCAAACTATCCAATTGTTTGGCTTGAATTTGAGGAAATTATTTAATGTTTCAATCCTACCAGTTTTAATTAATTAGGACTTATATTCGTATGACACAATCATACAAATAGCCTCGAAGATGGGTTTATGTCATACCGAACGACTACCTCGGAGTCCTAAGACTGGTTAGGACTTAATTTGCATAACATGATTATGCAAATGCCTAACAAAGAGTTGAGGATTTATGTTGTACTAAGCGAACTACCTCGAAATCCTATGGCTTTGTTATTTAGACTAAGGAAGGGTTTTGTTAAAGTAGATCCGAGTTTAGCTGACGACGATGGCCGTGCTGCCCACTATGCTCCAAGTTCCTTATTGTCGCAGAGGTTTAGTTTTAGAAATCATAAATCAGGAGATGAGAGAAGTGTTTTGGTTTAGAAAAGTCTTAGAATCCAAATATTTTAGTGTTTTAATTAAAACAAATCTTAAAGTTGATTAAACAGAACCGATTAAGATCCCACGGTTCTGTCATCCCGACACCGTTATTTTCATCGGATTCACTTAGTCTAGATGAATTTGCTAAATTAAACTAAATGAGTTCCACACTTTCATTTAGACCGTGGGAAATCCCGTTAGCAACATGTGGGTTACATCATCCGAGGTATTCCTGATCATCCAACGAGACGTTTTAATTTAGTTAAAATTGTAAAATTTTGTTGTTTTGTTTGTCATTAAATTTTGAGTTGTCTTATATTTTGAAATGTTATGGCGGTAAATTTTATCTTGTATGAATTTTAATTTAGTTTTGGGTTTCAGTTTTGTGGCTATCCTAAAGGTTTCAGTTTTCATGCAACAATCTTATTTATCATGCAAGAAAAGTAAAACGCAGTGCGAGTAAATAAATTACAATAAGGTAAATTGCAATAAAGTAAAAGCGTACCTGGAGGGTCTTCTCGTCATTCCCAGCTGAGACTTTAGTATTGCATTGTATATATGTGTTTATAATTTTGCAGAAATTAAAGCATGCCAGAAAACAGGAAGAAGTAGAACTAACAAGAAGTAACTACTCAATCCTATGATGTCTATGTGAATTCTTATGTTGTGTTTCAATAAACTTTGTTTAATTTAATTGAGGATGGTTTCGTTAAGCAGACATATTAAGTTTAATAGACCTCAGAGGTATCCAAACAGTCAAAGAAGGATGCAGGTCCATGCTTCCCTCTCATATCCTGATGAAAAGTCTCGGGCTCATTTAGACTTATTATGTTGCTTAACAATTCACCCCACCTATACCCTTATGCTTAATAAATACATTTATTCGAGGTAGGTTGGGGCAAATGGGTTTAGGTGTGATTTGAGTTTGTATTTGGTGTTAACTGGTAGTTTGATTTGGACTTATGGGAGTGCTGTGAAGATTTTGTGAATATTTGCTTGAGTTTGTGTTTGGATTTGGCTTTGGGTTTGGTTTTGGTTTATGTTTAAATTTGGTTTGTGTTTGGATTTGGTTTTGGTTTATGTTTAAATTTGGTTTATGTTTGGATTTGGTTTTGGTTCATGTTTTGAAACTAGAGATTTTTTAGTTTGGAATGTGAATTGGGAAGGTTATGTGAACATCGGGTAAAATTTGGGTTACTCCATGCATTCACTAAGAATAAGGGTATTCTTATTATGCTTTTTACACCAAGTTGTTATTTCCCAGGGGTCTTTATAAAGGGAAAAATGAAACATGCCCCAGGAGGCCTATCCTAGGTTTGATTATTATCGTGTTGTATTGTATTGTGGTCGGGAATGTTGTTGTATGTTGTGATTGTTGTGTGTTGGGATTGTTGTTGTTGTTCTGATTTGTGATGGTTGTCTTATTTATATATTATCATTTTATTTATTATTGTTTATGTTGTTATGTGTTATTATTCTTTATTGTATACTATTTATGTGTTGTTATGTTTATTTAAAATTATTATCTTTTATGTGTAATTAAACTTATTATTATCTTTATGGTTTATTTAATTTATTATTAATTATCTTATGTGATTTATTTAATTTATCATTATTTATTTATTTAATTAATTGCTATTTATTTATTTTATTTTACTTTAACTTGATTTTTATTTATTTAAATTATTATTTTAGTTTTAATTTATTTTATTATTTAATTTAATTAATTTAATTTAATTTAATTTATTATTATTTATGATTATTTAATTTAATTTAATTAATTTAATGTAAAGTATTATTGTTAAATTTAATAAAATTTAATTTAATTTATTATTATTATTATTTTTTATTTAATTTAATTTAAATTATTATTTGTTTACATTATTAATTTAATTTATTTAATTTGTTTATTTATTTATTTAATTTATTATTAATTTATATTATTATTTAATTTAATTTAATTTAATATGATTTAATTAATTTAATTTATTTAATTTAATTAATTTATTATTATTTATAAAAATCATTTAATTTTAATTTAATATTCAATTTTCATTAATTTATTTAACTTAATTTAATTTATTTAATTAATTTAATTTAATTTTAAATTATTTATTGATTTACATTATCATTTTATTTAATATAATTTTGATTAATTTAATTAATTTAATTTAATTTAAACTATTATTTATTTAATTATTTCTGGTTTACTTAATTAATTATTATTTAATGTAATCTATTTAATTTAATTATTATTTAATTTAATTTATTTAATTTAATTATTATTTGATTTTAACTATTTAATTTTAATTTAATTCAATATTCATTTATATTATTTAAATTATTTTCAATTTATATATATATGTATTATTTATTTTTATTATCCCTTATAATTTATTTTATTTTAATTAATTATATGTACATTTTTATTACTTCAATATTATTGATTTATCATTATTAATTTACATTATTTATTATTATCATTTTTATTATTATTTATTTATTTATAAGACTTCTCATTTTTCTCTCTTAAATTATTCTTCTCTTTATTTAAAGTTATTATCATTTATATTAAGTTATTATTTCTTAAAATTTTCATTCACATATGTATAAATTTTTTTTAAAAAAAAACACTTTTATTTACTTCCTTTATTTTCATTATTTATTTTACTTATTAATTTACATATATATAATTTACATAGTGTATGTTATATATTATTTTAGATTTTTATTTCATTTTCTTCTTATTATTATTATTATTTTTTTTTATTTCCTCTTTATGTTTATTTTCTTTTACCTTTATTTCCTTCGTGTTGTATTAAAAAATTTTAAATTCATTTTTTTTAAGGTAATAAAAACTAGGTGAAAAGATTAGGTGGTATTGATTAGGTGTTATTTTTGTAAATAGTGAAATTAATGAGCCTAAATAGTTACATATCTTTGCATAAAAAGGAAATCCTAAGCCTATGTATGAATAAAATGAAGATTTGTAAAAGAAACAATCTACACATGATTTTGTTTTATTTTAAATAGCTTGCATGAAAAGAAAATCCCTAAGGCTAAGCATGGAAGAGTTTAACACATAATTTTTTGTAAGCCTATGTAGAGGAATAGGAACTTTAAGGAAAATACATGTATATATGGAGTCTTAGGCTAAGCATGAGAGGGGTGAAACATTTCTTTGAAGCTTAAATGTTCATAAGATAAAAGAGAGGGGGAAGAAGCTTACCTTGATTTTGGGGAGTTGATGAAAGGAACTTGAAGAAAGGGATGCCTTGTTGAAGCTCACGGCTAGGAGGGGGTTTGGATGAATGTGGCTTTGCTTGGAAGAATGAGAGGAGGAGGAGAGGCTCACGGCTAGGAGAGAATTTTTGGGGGGTGGAATGGCTAAATGTAAGAGTGTGTGTAAGTGAGTGTGTAAGGGTGTGTGAAGTGGGATTATGGGGGGGGGGGGGGGTTTAATGGGGAGGCTCACGGCTAAGAGTTAAGGAGGGAGTGAGGATGAGGTGAGGGAGAAATATGGTGGAGATATGGTGGAGGTAAGGTGATAGGGTGAGGTGGCAGGTAGGGTGAGGGAGAGGTAAGGGAAAGGTGAGGGAGAGGTAAGGGAAAGGCATGGAAGTAAGGTGAAGGTAAGGAGGGAAGACTTTTTTTAAAAAAAATTTTTTGTTTTTTTTTTTTTTGTTTTGCCATGAGATGTAAGAGGGGGAGAATGTGGGTGTGTGTGTGAGTGTATTTTAGTTTGGTGAGTTTTGGATTTTTGTCCATTTTAAGAACATTGGGCTAATTTGTGTTTAGATTTGGCTAGAGCTTGAATGAAGCCCATGTGCCTTGATCAATATTGTCCACATGATTGTAAGGAAGATCTTTCATGAAGACATAAAATGATTTTGAGCTCATTTGGAAGTTCAATTTTGGCATGGATTCAATTTTGGATTATTTTGGACCATATTGTGTTTTGGTCAAGTTATCTTGAGTTTGAGTGGGAATGGGGTCCAGAGGTCTTCAACAATATTGTTGATATGATTATCTAGAAGACGTTTCATGAAGACATAAAATGGTTTTGACAAGGTTTAGAGGGTCAATTTGGTGGATTTAAAACATGTGTTCAGCTCTGGTCAAAATTGGGGTTTTTTTGTTCAAAATGGATTTGGGTAAAACCTGAGCTCAAATTATGGGCAATTTATGATCCAATTCAGTTTAAGGAGGTGTTATAAAGAGTTTGAAGTTGAAATTTGGGAGGAATTGATTGACATTGGTTCACTTTAGGAGTTTTGGGTTATTTAGCCAAACTTGGGGATTTTGATTTCAAGTGGAATTAGATTCAAATGTGGGTCACATTGGAATTGAATTTGGTCTAAGTTGATATTGAAGATGTTGAATTTTGGTTTAGAATTGAATTTGATGAAAATTGGGGTCAATTGGATCAAGATTGGGTTTGGTTTAGGCACCTTTAGGTTAAATGGGCCAAGTTGGGATTTTGGATTGAAAGTGTATTAATTTGGCAAAATTGACCCATAGTGCAGTTGAACAAAATGCAACTAGGGATTTTTAGGATTTTCTGGAATTGTGTGAGAATTTTTTGGAATTTTTGGTTTTTTGGGCAAAAGGGGTATTTTGAGGGTATTAGGGGGTATTTTTGGAAATTTTGGAATTTTTGGTCATGAATGGTCAATTTGAGTGGTAAGCAATATCTTGGAATGATTTTTGGGGAATTTTTGTGAATTTGAAGAACTTTAGGTTATTTAGGGCATTTTTGGAGGTCAGGGGCCAAATTTTTGAAATTTTGGAAAATTGAAGCTTGGCTTGAAGATGAGCAGGATGTAATAACCAAGGGTCACTTATATTTAGTCCTCTATGTGTTGGTCCCTACCACGTAGTCATAGACTTAGGGCTGGGCTATCCACATGAGTTTCCAAAGAGTTCAGGGTTGAAATTAGGATGTGCGGTGTGTGTATGTTGTGAATGTGAAGTGTATGAGTGGTGATCTCCAGACCTCCCTCGGGGCGAATCCTAAGTTCGACCACCTATAGGAGACTTCCCCTAGGATTCCTTATGCTTTTCTTTTTCCTACCAAAAGGTTGAGGTTAGGCCATAAGCATATGAAAACCCCCCTAGTGAAGCAAGAAGAGTTTTGAATTTCTTTGGGGAGGGTTCCATAACTAGTCCTCTAAGAAAGTCACCAAGAGAGTCCTATGGCTAGACCCTAGGCTATTCTAAAGAGAGACTAGACCTCAACCAAAAGTGAGGTCAACAAATGGCCCCCCAATAGGTGTGGTGTGTTGGGCAAGCACACTGCACGTATTAGTGTTGACCGACGAGATCGATAAGACTAACACAACTGTCTGAGTGAAAACTAAAGACAGAGCAAAGAGTTTAGCAAGTGAGTTTCAACTGGGGATTGTTTGGTTGAAAACCATCAAATCCAAGGACTCTTGCTGGGGAAAGAAGGTGGCAACACCATCAAGCTGGGGCTATGAATTTCAAGCTCCCAAACTCTGAAGGAATCCGAACCGGTTTGATTTGAAGAGAGGGGAATTTTGAATTTGATTTCAAGTTTCTTGTTTGAATTTTATAGTTTGAAATTTTGTTTTGAATTTGAAGTTTGGAATTTTGTTTTTTTTTAATTTAAATTTAAGATTTGAATGTGGGAATTTGAAATTTTAAGCGAAATCGGAATTTCAATATCGCTCGGAGGAGGAGAATCAGAATTTAGGTACTGACTCGGAAATTTAAGAAAAAAATTTCTTTTTCTTTTTTTTTTTCTTGGAAAATCAGACGTCTAAGCTCAGACCCCAGAATATCATGGAAGGAAGAAAAATATCTCGGAAGGAAGATGGAAATTTAGGGAATTTTTGGGAAATCGGACGACTAAGCTCCGATCCCAGAATATCATGGAAGGTGGAAAAATATCTCGGAAGGAAGACGGAAATTTAGGGAATTTTTGAGAAATCAGACGACTAAGCTCCGATCCCAGAATATCGTGGAAGGTGAAAAAATATCTCGGAAGGAAGATGGAAATTTAGGGAATTTTTGGGAAATCAGACGACTAAGCTCTGATCCCAGAATATCGTGGTAGGCGGAAAAATATCTCGGAAGGAAGATGGAAATTTAGGGAATTTTGGGAAATCGAATGACTAAGCTCCGACCCCAGAATATCATGGAAGGTGGAAAAATATCTCGGAAGGAATATGGAAATTTAGGGAATTTTTGGGAAATCGGACGACTAAGCTCCGACCCCAGAATATCATGGAAGGTGGAAAAATATCTCGGAAGGAAGATTGAAATTTAGGGAATTTTTGGGAAATAGGATGACTAAGCTCCGACCCCAGAATATCATGGAAGGCGGAAAAATATCTCAGAAAGAAGATGGAAATTTAGGAAATTTTTAGGAAATCGGAAGACTAAGCTCCGACCCCAGAATATCATGGAAGGCGGAAAAATATCTCGGAAGGAAGATGGAAATTTAGGTAATTTTTGGGAAATCAGACGACTAAGCTCCGACCACAGAATATCATGGAAGGCGGAAAAATATCTCGGAAGAGAGATGGAAATTTAGGGAATTTTGGGATATCAGACGACTAAGCTCCGACCCCAGAACATCATGGAAGTCGGAAAAATATCTCGGAAGGAAGATGGAAATTTAGGTAATTTTTGGGAAATTGGATGACCAAGCTCCGACCCTAGAATATCATGGAAGGCGGAAAAATATCTCAGAAGGAAGATGGAAATTTAGGGATTTTTTTTTTGGTTGTTTCACTCTGTTTACTTTTGACTTTGTTTCATTTGTTTTCATTTCTTTTCATTTTCATTTCACTTCATTTGATTTTGTTTTGACTTTCCATTTCATTTTCAATTTTCGTTTCTTTTTGGTTAGTTTCATTTTTAATTTTCATTCTCTTTATTATTATTATTATTATTATTTTATCCTTTTATTCTGTATCAACATTTTTTTGGAACCAACGGGTGGTTCAACAGCTTTCGACCGTCGCATTGAAAGAAACATTTCTGAAAAGTCTGAAAATCTTCATTGATTCATTTGAAAAGAAATACACCTGATCTAACACTAACAAGCATCCAAAACTGATCATGTGTACAAGACTGAACAAAACTGATCACGTATACAAAACTAAACAAAACATGTGTCTCATGTCATCTGGCTGCTGCGGAAGTAGTGACAACAACTGCTGCACTCTGTTGTAAGCTGTAGTAGCATTTTGCCTCCAAGGCTGCTGAGGGGGACGGGCCAACTTGTCAAGGTTACGCTCCGGAACAAAAGTCCACTTGCAAACACCCGGAGGTACCACCGTTACAGTGTCAAAGGAAGAAGGTTCTCCAGCTCCGGATCCGGTTCATAGTAGAACGGCGCTTTGTCTTCATCCATTCTCCTAAAGGTGACTGACACCCTTTTTCCTGCAACTCTGGGGATGCAGTGTTTTGCCAAATCAGCTCCATTTCCTTTTAAGACCAGCACTGATCCAACTGGCAAGTGAATCTCAATAGAACCTCGGAATTCACCCGGTCCAACTATCTGAATTTCACGTTTGAACAGAATATTGCATTCACTCACAAAGGAGACGGTGCAGAAGGGCCTCACGAAGTCGTGGTGGTCAATATAAGGAGGAATACAGTCCCCATCCTTATAAATATTTATAATGCAGCTGTTTGGGATACAGTCTGCAGGTAGTATGTGCCACTCGACCATCCTCCTGATCATTCCCTTGATTTGTGGTGGCATCCGATCCACCTCGTCATCTCTGTAAAATCCACGGGGGTTTCCACTGTCATCTCCGGCAAAGTTGTAGCAGCAACCACACTGAATAGTGACCCTGCCTTTTCCTCTCTTCCAATGTCGGTGCGGTGTATGTCCTTGGCCTCAGACGGCCTCTCCTGCCCAAAGTCTTGAGTGCTTTTATAACATGTAAAATTTTCTCTTCATCGGTCGGTGAAAATACATTGGTGTACAATTCAAGGCCTTCCAAAATGTTGACGACTTTACCCCGGATGATGTCGTAGCTTTCGAAGTCGTCTTTCTTTCGAACTTGTCTTATCCTTGTCATAATGTAATCCGGTATTGGTGGCGGCTGTGGTAGCTGGATAAATTCAGGGATGTATGGCTCAACACCCGGCCGTTCTCCAAGTTGCATGTTTAATGACGCAGTTGCATATGCTTCAAAGGTTCCGTATTCTTCTAACTGGAGTACATTGCAGTCTGGGCATATCGAGAACGCCCCTGAAGAGGAAGGAAGCCTAGGTATGTCCGAGTTGAACGTCGGTCATCCTGTGAAGATCTCCTGTAACATGTCTATCGGTGCGGGCCCCTCAGGAAGATCCGGCTCTGGTTCTGTATCGGTCCTTGGCGGACTATCGTCTATCTCTTTCATGTCGGGTCAGTAAAACTGTCCAGGCACTAGTACAGGTCCGGCGGCTGCCTCCCGAGCCTGTCGCCTCTCCATCCTTTCCAGGAAGCGGCAGTTTCTATTCTTATGCTTGTATTCACTGACGGAGCGTCAGGAATTCTGCTGGCTGAAGCGGCAATCAAATCACCTTATGGAGTGGTGACCATGGATGGGACATGAGTACGTCGCACAGTAAGGAGGTGTGAGTCAACAAAACCTCATGTGCCTCCATGTCCTGAGGTTTGTCCTACTTCCATGCAGCCGAATTTCTTTATTGGCTTCATTTTCTGCGTTCGCTAAGTTTCTAGATGCGAGGTCGAAGTCGTACCAAAGAGCAAACACCGACTCAAAACTTGACACTTCTTACACAAGTAAACAAGTGGAAATGTCAGCGAGTGGTGTTGTGCATGAACAAAAGCAAATTATCATTTACTTTAAACAAGTTTTAGCAATTAACTTGATGCCATTATTTTATTTAATATGTTTTTTATAAAATTTAGATTTAAAGTTTGGCAAACATGTTTTCATTTTGTGGGAAAATTTCTTTTATTTTAAGGAGTTTTTTTTATTACAAAATTTTGGACCCAGTCACAGACACTAGCCCTATAGCTATATTGGAAGGAATATCATTTTTTCAGTCTTTTCATGTCGCGTAATATTTCTTTGAATATCATTCATTGATGGGCAACATGGGTCTATCCCCTTAAGAATCCACCAACTGGTAAGATCCTCCTTTTTAGACCTTCTCCACCACGAACGGTCCTTCCCAGGTCGGTTCGAATTTTCCACCTATTTTGTGATGTGCAAGAATAGGCCTTCTAAGAACGAGCATGAGGTCACCAATTTTGAACGACCTCGGGCGGACCAATTTATCGTGGGCTTGAATCATCTTCACTTGGTAGAGTTCCAAGTTCTGTTGTGCGAGCAATCTTTTTCCTTCAAGGTTTTCCAATTCTGCAAGTTGTAACTTAGCATTCTCTTCTGTTGTAATTTGATTGGCAACGGCAACCCGGAGCGATAGTAGCTAAACTTCTAACGGAAGAACTACCTCGGACCTGTACACAAGAGAGTAAGGCGTAGACTGTGTCGGCGTCCTGACTGTCTTCCTGTAGGCCCACAAATCTTCTAGTAGCTTCTCGTGCCATCCTCTTTTATTGTCGTCGAGCGTTTTCTTCAGAATCTGAATAAGCATTTTATTGAAGGCTTCTGCTAAGCCATTTGCTTTAGGGTAGTAGTTCGTTGAATATCTCCAATCTATCCTGTGTCTTCTGAAGAAGTTGTTGATTTTTGTGCTCTTGAAAAGCAGACCCATTGTCGGAGTTGATTCTGCGCGGTACACCGAAACGGTAGACGATTTGATTCTTGAAGAACTGTAAGACTTGCTGCACTGTGACTTCTCGTAGTGGAGCCGTACGCCCACTTGGAAAAGTAGTACGTAGCGGCGAGTATAAACATGTGTCCTTTTGAGGAAGGAAGGTCTATCGGACCCACTATGTCCGTACCCCAGCACTCGAATGGCCACGAGACAATCGTTGGGTGTAGAACATTCGGAGGCTGGTGCAAGACCACTCCATGCACACGAGGCCGATGGCATCTCTTAGCTACGTCCATGCAATCTGTCATCATTGCTGGCCAGTAGTATCCGAGTCTTTTAATTTTCATCTTCATTTTCGGTCTTGACTGGTGAGCACCACACAATCCAGCATGTACATCTTTGACAATTTTCTGCGCTTCTGCTCTGCTTAGACATCTCAGCCACATCTGGTCAAAGGATCTCCTATACATAACATTGTCGATCAGGGCATATGACAATGCCCTCTTCTGAATCTGGTGTGCTACTAACTTATCTTCTGGCAGCTTTCCGGTTTGCAAATATTCTATTAATGACCGATGCCAATCGTCTGTATCTTCTGCCACTGCAGGAACTGTCTTTTCTTTTTCAATTTTATGTAGACTGTCGAGGTCAATCTGAGACAACACCTGACGTCCTTGTACTGTAATATTTATAGAATCTTCGGGTGGACAAGCCAATTCTTTAGCGAGTTTTGCTAAAACATCCACATGGGCATTGTCTGCTCGAGGAATCCTATAGAATATCACATTCAGAATTTGCTCAAGTAAAATCATTGTATACCGGTGGTATTCTTCTAATCTCGGCTTTAGAATTTTGTACTGTCCTGCTACTTGCTGGATGACGAGCTGAGTCGCCATAAATGGCAATGTCTGTTATATCCATTAGTATTGCTAATCCCAAGTCGGTGATTAGGGCTTCATACTCTGCTTCATTGTTGGTACACGGCTCTACCAAGTGGTAAGAAAACCTCAGCATGGCCCGATCTGGTGTCACAAAGATTAAAACAATTCCTCCTTTGCCTGGTATGACTGTTCTTGATCCTTTATCTTTTTGAGCTGATGATGCTCCATCGAAGTACATTTCCCAACGTTGAGCATTGGGATCTTCTATTTGTAGTATCTGCTCATCTGGTAACTCATGATTGAGTGGGGACCTAGCTGGCATTGGGTGCGCTGCGAGAAAATCTGCAACAATCTGCCCTTTGATAGCACGAAGGGGCACAAAGGTTATATCAAATTGCAATAATATCATCGACCGTCTTGTTAAGCATCCAGAAAGCGTTGGTCAGGTCATCAAATATTGTAAAGGATTAACCTTCGAAATCAGGTTGACCTTATGAGACAACATGTAATGTCTATGCTTCTGAGTGGATAAACTAAAGCTAGACAATGTTTCTCAATAGGAGGATATTTTACCTCTGCAGGTATTAGACGTCGACTCAAGTAGCAGAGTGCATTCTCTTTATCCTCATCATTGACTTGGGCAAGTAGAGCTCCGAGGGACTCATCTAATGATGCGGTATAAAGTATCAACGGTCTACCTGGGATAGGGGCTGCTAAAACAGGAGGTGTCTTTAGATATCATTTAATATCTTCAAAAACCTGCTGGCACTTATCTTCCCAAATAAATTTAGCATCCTTTTTAATTAATGCCGAGAAAGGCTGAAACCTACCCTACATATTAGATATAAAGCGACTCAGATATGCCAGTTTTCCTTGAAATGAACGTAGTTGTTTCAAGGTTTTAGGGGGAGGCATTTATAAGATGGCTTTAATCTTCTCTGGGCTGATTTCAATTCCCCGATGACGGACAACGAATACTAGAAATTTCCCAGAGGTAACACCGAAAGCGCACTTTAAGGGATTCATCTTCAGATTATATTGTCGTAATCGTTCAAATACGATCCTCAAATCATATAGGTGGTTTCCTCTTATCTTGCTCTTTACGACCAAATCATCCACATAGCATTCTACTTGGTTGTGAATGAGGTCATCAAAGATCCTCGTCACTGCTCTTTGATATGTAGCTCCTGCGTTCTTCAGTCCAAACGACATCACGATGTAGTAGTAAATCCCGATCGGAGTTCTGAAAGCTGTGAGCTTTTCATCTTCCTGTGCCATCTTGATCTGATTGACCCTGAAGACCCATCCATAAAGGAGAAAGTTTCATGTGTCAATGCGATGTCCACCATTAGTTCCGGTATCGAGAACGGGAATTCATCTTTTGGACATGCTTTGATTAAGTCCCTGAAGTCGACACACACTCGAATTTGTCCATTTTTCTTTTTCACTGGCAAAACATTAGCTAACCACGTCGGATATTGTTCTTCTTGGACAAAATTAGCATCTATTAATTTCTTGATTTCTGCTATAACTTGATGTTCTATCTCGAGGTGCATCCTTCTGGGAGCTTGCTTTACTGGCATCACATTTTTATCCACTCTGAGGTGGTGAACTGCGACAGCGGAGATAGTCCTGGCATCTCGTCAAGCTCCAAGCGAAGTAATCTTTGAATTCTGATAGTAACCTGACCAAGTCTGCAACCTCTTCTTCGTTGAGTAACGAACTTATGAAAGTAGACCGGGGCTGCTCCTCAGTCCCTAGATTGATTTCTCTTAATTCATCAACTGTTGATTTAATCTCTTCTTCGAATTCTGGCGGAGCATCGCCTATTGGCTGATCTTCATATTCATCTTGAATGTCCAGGCAATCTTTTTTTGACTAACTAGTAACAACCATGAAAAATTCTGATCGACGGGTCCAAGCGTACCAAACCCAAGACCTTCTTTCGAATTGAGTTTCTTTCCTTTTACATTCCACAACTTTCCGAACAATTGTAACTTATCTTTTGAAATTTTCTTTGACACATATCCTTGTTGAACTAACTTTTGTACACACGGCGAAAAGTAGCTAAAAGGTAATTCCATTAGTTCATTTGAGTCATTTTCTTCAAGAATTACACAAGGTTCAGAAGTGGAAGAGGAAGCTTTATAAAACTTGATCGGTTTAAAACCATCATTATGAACTTGCTTGACCTCTATACTCTCTATCTTTTGAAAATGGATCGGAGTAAGGGTAATGGAACGAACATAGTGGTTAATCCGATCGTACATCGATTCATATTCATCCTTTGCTTCCTCGTCCAGAGAGATCTCAAACTGAGGCTTCTTCTGACTTATCATCATTGTTTCTTTATCTTCTTCGGAGCTTTCTTCCATGTCGATGTTGATTGTTGGCTTCGCCTGTTCAACAATCTAAGAAATTCTTCCTCGACCACGTCCCCGGCCTCGAACTCGGATGCGTGGGCTAAAAGAACTTTTACCAACTCGTTGAGAACGAGCGGTATGAGATTGTTGAACTGGAGCCATACGATCTCGTCCTTGTAGTTCCTTTGAGTCTTCAATTTTTCTTATTACAATGTTTCTTGAAAATACTGTTTTTTTAGAGGAGCATAGTAAGCGACGTCTTCATGGATGCCCCTTCATGTATTGAAAACGGAAGTAGATCTCCTTTAATGCAATGTTCTTGTCCATTTTTATAGTATTTGATGCACTGGTGAAGCGACGACGGGACCATATTGTACTCATGGAGCCACAGTCGACCAAGCAGGGTATTGAATAAAGTATCTGCATCGATGACATGGAATTTTGCAATTGTTACTAGATTTCTGACTTTCATCTGTAGCGTTATAGATCCGAGGGCTCTTTCTCCTTTCTGATTGAAACCTCTTAACATCATTTTATCCATTGAAAGCTCTCGGGCGTCGATGTCCAAGTAAGCTAACGTCCGTAGACTCATTATATTGAGCGACGCTCCAGGATCTACTAAGACTCTGGAAAGCACGAATCTGTCGATGATGACAGAAATGTAGAGTGGACGATTGTGATCGGCTGTACCGAGTAGCAAATCTTCGTCGGTGAAAGTCACGCCAAGTTGTTCCTTTATGATGTAAACTCCATCTGAGGATGTGCTAGCTAACTGCGCTAAGCAAATGTCGGGATCAAGTAGAGCCTTGATCAAACTTTCTCTCATCTCCTTTGATAGGATCAGAGCATCGTAAATACTTAGTTTGGCCGGCAACTTCCTGAGATGAGCTAACACATTGTAATCTACTTTATTTTGGTTTTCAACTTCATTTCGAACTTGTATCTCTTCAGTAGCTGGAGGTATTTCTTCTTGAGTGACTATCTGCTTTCCTTTGTCCACTGGAGTTGTTGTCGGAGGTAGCACCTTGCCACTTCTTAAATGCACTTCTGTTATTTCTTCTTCTTCTGGACCCAGAGGTCCTTCTGTATCTGAGAAGTCCAAACTGATGTCAAGTGGAACTCCTTTGCACTCGAGGGCTGGCTCCTCACTTCTCGTATTGTTGTAGCAAGTGTTGTCAATGTCTTCTTTATCTTTGGTGGAAGTTAATATGATTTGAGGATCATTTTTGGAATTGAAATCGGGGTTAGATAGGTTGTGATTAGTTATGTCATCACTAGAGACAGTACGAACGTAGCCAACATCATTTATATCATTATTACGAGACCCTGGAGGGGTACGAAGATAATGATACAAAGTCAGGGGTTCGAGGGATTTAACCCCTGAATCTGAGACAACCAGTCTAATTGGAGCAGCCCCTATCCTATCCTCCATGCTATCATCTTTAATCTCATTCACGATCTCTTTCTTCCTCCACTCTCGTTGCAGTGGCTTCCTCGGTGAAATTTTCATCTTGGACTGTGCTGGCGGTGGACTCCGGATAGTGGCTTTCTTTGGAGCAGACTGAATCTGATCCAGGACCTTCTTGAGTTCATTCCAAATTGTGTTCCATCCACCCTTACCGGCATATGGGTCAAGCGGAGAGATTGGCTCGGCTGAAATTACATTTATAGAACCTTTTTCAGGCTCCTTCAGATATTCCTTTGGTATCGTTATATTTCCTTCTTTGTAATTCCGCTCAAGCCAATCCTTGAAACTGAAGCAGTTCTCAATTGTATGTCCAAGCATCCGGTGATAGGGACAGAAGTTGGGCTGATCTTTCTTATTCACCTCTTCTGGTTTTTTCGGCTCGGGCAACTTGAACTCGGGCTTCTTTAGCAGATTCTTGAACATCTTTGCTACAACATCATCTTTGAAAGAGTAGTTTCTGCGTAGTCGTTCTGATATTGTAGGAACTGGTCTCCCGTCTGTCCTGTACGGTCTCTGCTGCTGCTGACCGGGCTGATTATTCTGTGGTGGACGAGGCTGTCCGTACTGCTGAGGCTGACTGTACTGCTGAGGCGACTGCTCGGTCTGAATCATCATCGGTTGCTTTCCTTTATCGACCGTGGCCACTATGCCAAATCTCTTCTCATAAGCCTTTGCTGGTTTCATTTTCTCTGTCTTTTCTACAGGCTCCGTGTGCTTGATTTCTTCTTGTAAGCTGCTGGCCTTGCTGAGCAGTTACTCGAAGGACTTGATCGTGAGACCCTTAAGCATGAAAGATACCGGACCGTGAATACTATTGAGTAGTATATTGATCACGTGTTGTTCTTGTAGCTGGGGTTCGCATTTCATGCTTAAGTTTCTCCACCTCAACATGTATTCAACCAAAGTCTTATCAGGCTTCTGACGTTCTACCACGAGATCTCCTATGGTGACATGACACTGAGCACCAGCGAATCTCTTTACAAACATGCTTTCCATTTCTATGAAAGTCTTCACTGATCTATTAGGAATTTCTGCATACCAATTGAAAGCTATTCCCGACAAGCTACTGACAAACTGACGGAACAATAGTGCTTCACTTCCTCCTGTATTGCAACAGCAGGCTCTGAAGTGCGCTATATGTTGCCGAGGGTTTCCTGTTCCGTCAAATGTTTTGAACGTCGGTGGCACGAAGCCTTTGGGGTAAGGTACAACATCAAATTCCTCCGGGTAGGGTCTACCCTTTGAAACTGATGCTCCTCCTTTGGACTGGGCTAAGGCCTCCCGAACTTGTTGTTCGACAATTTGCTTAAGCTCCGTTTCTGGTAGATTCGGGGTTGAATCCTTCTTCGGAAGCTCATTCTCATTGGCAGAGGTGACCTCTCTTCTTTCATCGGCGATGTGTATTATCTCAGGCTGATTGATTTCTAGAGATGCTGTCGGACGTGACTGAGATTGTCCATGCAATGTGGCCATGGTAGTCATAGCGGCAGTCATCTCCTCCAGTTTCTTTTCCAATCAGCTGATTATTTCGTCTCTAGCAGATACGGCTCTTTGAAGCTCTTCTATTGCATCCTCCTCACGAGGAGCTTCACGTGCAGACGTTGTGGCCCTGGTATCGACCATGTTGATTTCCATGAATTCATTATCCAAATAATCTGACAGGGGGAAATCTTAGTTATCGACTTCCAATCCTTGCTCCTTAGTTAACTCTGAAATCTCTTCACGGAGTTTCTGAATTCTATCCTCCATCAATCCTTCTTCTGCCACTAACTCTGAAGCAACAGGTGTGGTGACTATAGGAGTACTGGACTTTTAATCCGTTTGATGATTTGAAGACTTGTCAAAGTGGACAGGTGCAGCGACTTTCGGTAACCACATTCTCCTCTCGAGAATTGATGCCTCGGGACGGAATGTCTCAGCGGGGACATTAGGACCAAGAGAGGAAGTGTGCTCCCTAGAGTGCAAACTGTGTATAGAGGAAAGTAATCATCTCTTCCTTCTCGGGAGTTCTTTGGGTGGCATTCTTGGACCTAGCTGAGACTTGACTGGTCTTCGTATCGCAGGCGTTGAATCGGTGGTAGTTGTCTCGACACGCTTTCCCAAACGGTGCTTGACAAAAACCCTGCTAGGATTTTCCATTTTCATAAATTCCTCTTTAACTTCTGGGGATATTGCACATCCCATCCTTTTAAGAATCTTATCAACAAAACATCTTTCTAATTCAGCCAATCTTCGTACAAGAGTATAAGCTCGAGTGATGGGTGTGGACTTCTTTCCCTCCTCATCACAGCCGTGCGGTCTTTGGAAGCGCGGCGACAATCTTATGGAGACTTTCATTTCCAGTAGTACCAGCTAACGGGTGGAACCTACTACATCGGAGGAGAGGAGAGGTATTCGGTAAACCGAGTTCCTCCTGCTGAGGAATCTCATCAATCACTGGCAAACTTGCAGCTTATGCCTTGGCAGCTTTACGAAGCTTCCAGTTGCGGTTCCTCCTTTGGGATTTGGTCAACGAGGGAACCACGGAGCCGGAACCAATCTCAAAGACAGATGGCAGAGCAGGGAATGCTTTGTCAGAATCCTCCTCGTGCAAAATTTCTTTCCCTTCGGCAGACGGGGAAGTTGGTACTGTAACGATGAAGCCGGAAGCAGTGGAGGTGACGATTATTCTTGTCACGGAGCCAACTGGTTTGACGGGGACAACATTCATCTTCACCTTCTTAGTTGAAGGGAAGCTTCGTGGGAATTCAGATCAAACTTGGCAGATGGTTCTTGTACTTCGAGGGCGGCAATTTTCAAGATCATGAACGGGGCTTTTCTAAGCAAGACTTCAAACTCACTGAAGCCGGCTCCAAACTGAATCGACGGTGCTGCGAGACGAGCCTCACGGGAAGAGGGCAAGTTGCAGGAGAAAGTCAGCGAAGGGGTTGACATTTCGACTGTCAAAAGAAACGTTCTAAAATTTTTGAAGGGCACAAGACCTTGTCATCATAGTATGAACACTATGAAAAGATCGTTCTGTGAACTGGGTAAAATTTCTGATTTCATTTAATATATTATTATTTTCTCTTATCATATTTTGTTCTTTTTTTTCTTTTATTTTCTCTTAGATTTTCATGTGTTTTTTTAAAATGATATTTAAAATTTTAATGGTGGATTAACTTATCGAAGGTAGAAAATTAAATCCAAGAGGCAGAAGAAGAAGGTGAAGCAAAGGACCCTGCTGAGGATCCCTTTTTACAACGCACATTGCCCAAGTGGAATTAATCCACTAACACACCTATTGGGTGTCTGACCCCACAAGATCAAAAGAAAAATCCTAAGGATCCCTGAACCTCTCTGTTTAGGAGTGGCAAAACAGATGGTTCTGAAATCCAGGAGAGTTGATAATACTTTCCCAAGAAAGAAATGGGTAAAGTACGTCAACGGAAGAATGGTAGTTTGATCCACTAGGGGCATGGACTTACTACCAATTTATGAAAGAAAAACTATCTGATCAAAATGGAGAGAGGAACTAGTCCCCAGCGGAGTCGCTAGAAGCTTGTCGGTATATTTTTTAGGTTATGTGCTTAATTTTTTAAAAAAAGGGGTCGCCTACAGAAATTGTCGATGAATTTTAAATTTTAAATTTAATTTAAATATGTATAATTTAGAAAGTAGCGTTTGATTTTGAAAATAATTTTTTGAGTTTGAAAATTTTAAGATGTAAGATCAAACTGATCCCACATCCCAAATAGTTTATATAAAAGAGCACCGTACCACAAACTGTGTATCTATGTCGAGGAATAGTCACACTGCTTGACAATGGGGCTCGATAAAATAAACTAAAAGATTTGTGACATCCGTTTGGTTTGTGAAACCATTTTATTTGCCGACAAGTTCCCCTACTTAATATAAAAAAATTAAGCATGGTTTATATTACCTGGGTTCTTAAAGTTCCCTATAAAGGCAAGCCCTATAGTTAATTACATCCTAAATGTCTGAAGATATTTAAGAAAACTCTCGATAATGATCAGTTTTTTTGCTCTCAAGAATTTCAAAGTATAAAGTTTTCAAACAAATTAGATTTTGGAAATTTCAATAGGGAATAGATCAAATTTGGAGCAGTTTATTTCAGGAGTCCAAAGGAAGAGAAGTAGGAGAAGCTGAGGATCCAAGAAGAATCTTAGCAACTTCCCAAACTATCCTATTATTTGGCTTGAATTTGAGGAAATTATTTAATGTTTCAATCCTGCCAGTTTTAATTAATTAGGACTTATATTCGTATGACATAATCATACAAATAGCCTCGAAGATGGGAGGGTTTATGTTGTACCGAACGACTACCTCGGAGCCCTAAGACCAGTTAGGACTTAATTTGCAAAACATGATTATGCAAATGCCTAACAAAGAGTTGAGGATTTATGTTGCAGTAAGCAAACTACCTCAAAATCCTATGGCTTGTTTATTTAGACTAAGGAAGGGTTTTGCTGAAGTAGATCCGAGTTTTGCTGACGACGATGGCCGTGCCACCCACTATGCTCCATGTTACTTATTATCGCAGAGGTTTAGTTTTAGAAATCATAAATCAGGAGATGAGAGAAGAGTTTTGGTTTAGAAAAAGTCATAGAATCCAAAAAATTTAGTGTTTTAATTAAAACAAATCTTAAAGTTGATTAAACAGAACCGATTAAGATCCCACGGTTCCGTCATCCCGACTACCGATTATTTTCATCGGATTCACTTAGTCCAGGATGAATTTGCTAAACTCAATTGAATGAGTTCCACACTTTCATTTAGACCGTGGGAAATCCCGTTAGCAACACGTGGGTTACATCATCTGAGGTATTCCCGATCATCCAACGAGACGTTTTAATTTAGTTAAAATTATAATTTTTTTTTGTTTTGTTTGTGATTAAATTTTGAGTTGTCTTATATTTTGAAATGTTGTGGCGGTAAATTTTATCTTGTATGACTTTTAATTTAGTTTTGGGTTTCAGTTTTGTGGCTATCATAAAGGTTTCATTTTTCATGCAACAATCTTATTTATCATGCAAGAAAAGTAAAACGCAGTGCAGGTAAATAAATTGCAATAAGGTAAATTGCAATAAAGTAAAAGCGTACTCGGAGGGTCTTCTCGTCATTCCCAGTCGAGACTTTAGTATTGCATTGTATATATGTGTTTATAATTTTGCGAGAATTAAAGCATGCCGGAAAACGGAAGAAGTAGAACTAACAAGAAGTAACTACTCAATCCTATGATGTCCATGTGAATTCTTATGTTGTGTTTCGATAAAATTTGTTTAATTTAATTGAGGATGGTTTCGTTAAGCGGACATATTAAGTTTAATAGACCTCGGAGGTATCCAAACGAGTTAAAGAAGGATGCGAGTCCATGCTTCCCTCTCATATCCGATGAAAAGTCTCGGGCTCATTTAGACTTATTATGTTGCTTAACAATTCACCCCACCTATACCCTTATGCTTAATAAACACATTTGTTCGAGGTAGGTTGGGGCAAATGGGTTTAGGTGTGATTTGAGTTTGTATTTGGTGTTAACTGGTAGTTTGATTTGGACTTATGGGAGTGCTGTAAAGATTTTGAGAAGATTTGCTTGAGTTTGTGTTTGGATTTGTCTTTGGTTTTTGTTTGGGTTTGGTTTTGGTTTATGTTTAAATTTGGTTTGTGTTTGGATTTGGTTTTGATTTATGTTTAAATTTAGTTTGTGTTTGGATTTGGTTTTGGTTCATGTTTTGAAACTAGGGATTTTTGAGTTTGGAATGTGAATTGGGAAGGTTATGTGGACATCGGGTAAATTTTTGGTTACTCCATGCATTCACTAAGCATAAGGGTATTCTTATTATGTTTTCTACACTAAGTTGTGATTTCCTTGGGGTCTTTATAAAGGGAAAAATGAATCATGCCCCAGGAGGCCTATCCTAGGTTTGATTGTTATAGTGTTGGTATTGTATTGTGGTCGAGAATGTTGTTGTATGTTGTGATTGTTGTGTGTTGGGATTGTTGTTGTTGTTGTGATTTGTGATGGTTGTGTTATTTATATATTTTCATTTTATTTATTATTGTTTATGTTGTTATGTGTTATTATTCTTTATTGTTTACTATTTATGTGTTGTTATGTTTATTTAAAATTATTATCTTTTATGTGTAATTAAACTTATTATTATCTTTATGGTTTATTTAATTTATTATTTATTATCTTATGTGATTTATTTACTTTATCATTATTTATTTATTTAATTAATTGTTATTTATTTATTTTATTTTACTTTAACTTGATATTTATTTATTTAAATTATTATTTTACTTTTAATTTATTTTATTATTTAATTTAATTAATTTAATTTAATTAAATTTATTATTATTTATGATTATATAATTTAATTTAATTAATTTATTTAATTTAATGTAATATATTATTTTTTAATTTAATAAAATTTAATTTAATTTATAATTTTTTAAATTTAATTTAATTTAAATTATTATTGTTTTACATTATTAATTTAATTTATTAAATTTATTTATTTAATTTAATTAGTTTAATATTTATTTATATTATTATTTAATTTAATTTAATTTAATATGATTTGATTAATTTAATTTATTTAATTTAATTTAATTTATTATTATTTACATTTCTCATTTAATTTTAATTTAATACTAGGTTTTCATTAATTTATTTAACTTAATTTAATTTATTTAATTAATTTAATTTAATTTTAAACTATTTATTTATTTACATTATCATTTAATTTAATATAATTTTGATTTATTTAATTTAATTAATTTAATTAATTTATTTAATTGAATTTAAACTATTATTTATTTAATTTTTTTGTTTACTTAATTAATTATTATTTAATGTAATTTCTTTAATTTAATTATAATTTAATTTAATTTATTTAGTTTAATTATTATTTGATTTAAACTATTTAATTTTAATTTAATTCATTATTCATTTATATTATTTAAATTATTTTCAATTTATATATATATATATATATATTATTTATTTTTATTATCCCTTATAAGTTATTTTATTTTAATTAATTATATGTACATTTTTATTACTTAAATATTATTGAATTATCATTATTAATTTATATTATTAATTTACATTATTTATTATTATTATTTTATTATTATTTATTTAGTTATAAGACTTTTCATTTTCTCTCTCTTAAATTATTTTTTTCTTTATTTAAAGTTATTATCATTTATATTAAGTTATTATTTCTTAAAATTATCATTCACATATGTATATATTAAAAAAAAACACTTTTATTTACTTCCTTTATTTTCATTATTTATTTTACTTATTAATTTACATATATATAATTTACATAGTGTATGTTATATATTATTTTAGATTTTTATTTCATTTTCTACTTATTATTATTATTATTATTATTTTATTTCCTCTTTATGTTTATTTTCTTTTACCTTTCTTTCTTTTATGTTGTATTAAAAATTTTAAAATTCATTTTTTTTAAGGTAATAAAAACTAGGTGAAAAGATTAGGTGGTATTTTTGTAGATAGTGAAATTAATGAGCCTAAATAGTTATATATCTTTGCATAAAAAGGAAATCCTAAGCCTACGTATGAATAAAATGAAGATTTGTAAAAGAAATAATCTACACATGATTTTTTTTTTTAATAGCTTGCATGAAAAGAAAATCCCTAAGGCTAAGCATGGAAGAGTTTAACAAATAATTTTTTGTAAACCTATGTTGAGGAATAGAAACTTTAAGGAAAATACATGTATATGTGAGGTCTTAGGCTAAGCATGAGAGGGGTGAAACATTTCCTTGAAGCTTAAATGTTCATAAGATAAAAGAGAGGGGGAAGAAGCTTACCTTGATTTTGGGGAGTTGATGAAAGGAACTTGAAGAAAGGGATGCCTTGTTGAAGCTCACGGCTAGGAAGGGGTTTGGATGGATGTGGCTTTGCTTGGAAGAAGGAGAGGAGGAGGAGGAGAGGCTCACGGCTAGGAGAGAATTTTTGGGGGGTGGAATGGCTAAATGTAAGAGTGTGTGTAAGTGAGTGTGTAAGGGTGTGTGAAGTGGGATTATGGGGGGTTTAATTGGGAGGCTCACGGCTAAGAGTTAAGGAGGGTGTGAGGATGAGGTGAGGGAGAAATATGGTGGAGATATGGTGGAGGTAAGGTGATAGGGTGAGGTGGCGGGTAGGGTGAAGGAGAGGTAAGGGAGAGGTGAGGGAGAGGTAAGGGAAAGGCATGGAAGTAAGGTGAAGGTAAGGAGGGAAGACTTTTATTTTTATTTTTATTTTTATTTTTTTTATTTTTTTTTTGCCGTGAGATGTAAGATGGGGAGAATGTGGGTATGTGTGTGAGTGTATTTTAGTTTGGTGAGTTTTGGGTTTTGGGTCCATTTTAAGAACATTGGGCTAATTTGAGTTTAGATTGGGCTAGAGCTTGAATGAAGCCCAAGTGCCTCGATCAATATTGTCCACATGATTGTAAGGAAGATCTTTCATGAAGACATAAAATGATTTTGAGCACATTTGCAAGTTCAATTTTGGCATGGATTGGATTTTTTATTATTTTGGACCATATTGGGTTCGGGTCAAGTTATCTTGAGTTTGAGTGGGAATTGAGTCTAGAGGTCTTCAACAAAATTGTAGATATGATTTTCTAGAAGACGTTTCATGAAGACATAAAATGGTTTTGACAAGGTTTAGAGGGTCAATTTGGTGGATTTAAAACATGTCTTCAGCTCGGGTCAAAATTGGGGTTTTTTTATTCAAAATGGATTTGGGTAAAACTTGAGCTCAAATTATGGGCAATTTATAATCAAATTCATTTTAAGGAGGTGTTATAAAGAGTTTGGAATTGAAATTTTGGAGTAATTGATTAACATTGGGTCACTTTAGGAGTTTTGGGTTATTTTGGCAAAATTGGGGATTTTGATTTCAAGTGGAATTAGATTCAAATTTGGGTCACATTGGACTTGAATTTTGTCTAAGTTGATATTGGGGATGTTGAATTTTGGTTTAGAGTTGAATTTTGGTTTAGAGTTGAATTTGATGAAAATTGGGGTCAATTGGGTCAAGATTGGGTTTGGTTTAGGCACCTTTAGGTTAAATGAGCCAAGTTAGGATTTTGGATTGAAAGTGTATTAATTTGGCATAATTGACCCATAGTGCAGTTGAACAAAATGAAATTAGGGATTTTTAGGATTCTTTGGAATTTTTTGAGAATTTTTTGAAATTTTTGGATTTTTGGGCTAAAAAGGTATTTTGGGTATTTTTGAGGGTATTGGGGGTATTTTTGGAAATTTTGGAATTTTTGGTCATGAATGGTCAATTTGAGTGGTAAGGAATATCTTGGAATGATTTTTGGGGAATTTTGGTGAATTTAAAGAATTTTGGGTAATTTAGGGCATTTTGGGAGGTCAGGGGCCAAATTTTTTAAATTTTGGAAAATTGAAGCTTGGGTTCAAGGTGAGCAGGATGTATTGACCAAGGGTCACTTACATTTGGTCCTCTATGTGTTGGTCCCTACCACATAGTCATAAACTTAGGGCTGGGCTATCCACATGAGTTTCCATCCATATGAATTACCTACATGAGTCAGGAAGTCAAGCTAGGTATGAATGGTTTTAGGATTTGGAATGTGTGTGAAAGTGTAATGTGTGCAGGTCAACCCTCACCAGACCAGGCCACCCAGGCTAGTCCTAAGGTCAAACAATCCTATAGGGAACTCATCCTTTAAACCTCCACATTTGATCTTAACCCTCCAAGTGACTTAGGGGTTTACAATCAAACTTATGGGGTTTGCAGGGAGTTAAGAGGTGTTTGAACTTCTAAGTGGTGGGTTCCATTTCTAGTCCTCTAAGATAGTCAAAGGGAAAGCCTAAGTCTAGATCCTAAGTACTAAGGAGAGAGAAGAGAAAAGACCTCATCAAAAATGAGGTCAACAGGTAGGAGTATCTTAACATCCCCTGCTCCGGTTTTATAAATATTTGTCCAATTCGTGCTTTATCAGGCACTATCTTTTGCAATTCTTTGTCTTTCTATGCTGATGATGCTCCATCGAAGTAAAATTCCCAACGCTGATCATCGGGGTCTTCTAAGCTCATTATCTGCTCGTCGGGAAAGTCATCGTTGAGAGGTGATTCTGCCGGTAAAGGGTGTGCTGCGAGGAAGTCTGCTAGGACTTGTCCCTTTACGGCACGAAGAGGAACGAAAGTCATATCAAATTACAATAGTATCATCGACCACTTGGCAAGTCTGCCAGAAAGGTCATCAAATATTGCAATGGATTAAACTTTGAAATAAGGTTGACCTTATGAGAGAGCATGTAATGCCTGAGCTTTTGAGAGGCGAAGATCAGGGCCAAGCAATGCTTCTTAATAGGAGGATACTTTACCTCCGTCGGGATCAAATGATGACTCAGGTAATAGAGAGTGTTATCTTTACCCTCGTCATTGACCTGGGCTAGCAGGGCTCTGAGGGAATCATCTAAATTCGCTGTATAAAGTATCAACGGTCGACCCGAGACTGGGGCTGCTAAGACAGGAGGTGTCATTAAATACTGCTTAATGTCCTCGAAGGCCCGCTGGCATTTTTC
Source organism: Papilionanthe hookeriana x Papilionanthe teres (assembly GCA_022702705.1). Taxonomy (NCBI): domain Eukaryota; kingdom Viridiplantae; phylum Streptophyta; class Magnoliopsida; order Asparagales; family Orchidaceae; genus Papilionanthe; species Papilionanthe hookeriana x Papilionanthe teres. The sequence goes on from CM040431.1 coordinate 114,069,651, forward strand.
TTCCCAAACTAATTTGACGTCCTTTTTAACTAAAGCTGAGAAGGGCTGACACCTACCTGAAAAATTCAAAATAAAGAGTCGAAGATATGCCAACTTCCCTTGAAAGGATTGTAGTTATTTTAAGGTTTTGGTGTCGGCATATTTTTAGGTTGTGTGTTGTATTTTGAAAAGAAGATCGCCTACAGAAATTGTCTGCGAATTTTTAATTTTATTTAAATAAATAATTTGAAAAGTATTATTTGTTTTTGAAAATAATTTTAAATTAAAAAAATTTAAGATAAGAAATCAAACTGATCTCACATCCCGAATAATTTATATAACGAGCACCGCACCACAAACCGTGTATCTATCCAGAAGAATAGGCACACTGCTTGACGATGGGGCTCGATTAAATAAACTAGAAGACTTGTGACATCCGTTTGGTCTGCGAACCAATTTTATAAGCCGACAAATTCTCTCGCTTAATATAAAGGAATTAAGCGGAGGTTTATATTACACGGGTTCTTAAAATTCCCTATAAGGGCAAGCCCCTATAGTTAATTACATCTTAAATGAAGTGAATCATTTAAGAAAACTCTCGATAATGATCAGTGACTTTGCTCTCAAGAATTTCAAAGTTTAAGGTTTTCAAAGGATTGGATTTTGGAAATTACAATAGGGAATGGATCAAATTTAGAACAGTTATTTTCAGGAGTCCAATGGAAGAGGAGTAGAAGAAGCTGAAGATCCAAGAAGAATCTTGGCAACTTCCCAAACTATCCTATTGTTTGGCTCAGATTTAAGGAAATCCTAATATTATCTGATATTTCAATCTTGCCAATTTTAATTAATTCGGACTTATATTTGTATGATAAAATCATACAAAAAGCCTCGAAGATGTGAGGGTTTATGTCGTACTAAATGACTACCTCAGAGTCCTAAGACCGGTTAGGGCTTAATTTACATGACATGATCATGTGAATGCCTAACGAAGAGTTGAGGATTTATGTTTCACTAGGAAAACTACCTCGAGATCTTATGGCTTGGTTATTTAATTCTAAGAAAGTTTTCTTGAAGTAGAGTTTGTTTTGTCGACGAAGATGGCCGTGTCGCCCACCGTGCTCCAAGCTCCTTGTTGTTGCAGAGCTTTAGTTTTAAAAGATTGTAATCAAAAGAGAAGAGAGGTGTTTGGTTTTAGAGAAGTCTTAAAATCCAAGTGTTTTTAGTGTTTTAGTTAAAACAAATCTTAAAGTTGATTATAACAGAACCGATTAAGATCCCACGGTTCGGTCATCCCGACACCAGTTATTTTCATTGAATTCACTTAGTCCGGATGAATTTGCTAAACTTAAATGAATGAGTTCCACACTTTCATTTAGGCAGCGTGGAAATCCCGTTAGCAACACGTCGGTTACATCATCCGAAGTATTCCCGATCATTCAACGAGACATTTTAATTTAGTTGCAATTGTAGTTTTGTGTTCGTTTGTGATTAAATTTTGAGTTGTTTTTATATTTTGAAATGTTGTGGCGGTGATTTTTTATTTTGCGGTGACTTTTAATTTAGTTTTGGTTTCAATTCAGGGACTATCCTAAAGGTTTTGGTTTTCATGCAACAGTTGTTTATCATGCAAGAAAAGTAAAGTGCATTTGCAATAAAGTAAATTGCACTAAAATAAAAGCGTACCTGGAGGCTTCCCGTCATCCTAAGCTGCACTTAAAACACAAGTTAAGGCATTTAAATATTTCAAAAAGTACCTAGGTAAAGCTATGGGAAAGGTTTTGGTTATCTATCAAAGTCCTAATCCTATAGCTAGTCATCTCCTATGACGTCTAGGTTCTTGTGTTTTGGTTTAAGGACGATTTTCTTCATCAAAAGACAATTAAGTTCAATTGTTCTTATAAACATCCTATCATATTGAGGAAGTGCTTAAGACGAGTCTTAAACATCTTTTCAATATTTCTAGAATCGTTTTAAGTCCAAGAGAATTTAATTATACAAGTGAATTAATCATTCGGGAGTTTAAATGTTATTCTTTTGCTTAGTGAACTTAGGACATTTGAATATCCTATAAGTGAGGTAATACTTCACTTGATATTTCATTTAAGAGTTATAATAATAAGAGCTTTTAAAAGGGCAAATCAAGTTATTAAGTATTTTTATGATTTAGACTTAATGATTTAATTCTAATTTTGATTTAATTATAAAAAAAATTAGTTTAAGTTTGGAATAGTGTTCAAGTTATTTTAGGTTTAATTCTTAATAATTTCATTTGGGTTTGTTATTAAATGATTTTAATTTAATTTAATTCAATTTAATTTAATTTAATTTACCTTAATTTAAATTTAATTTCAATTTAATTTAATTTCAATTTAATTTTATTTTAATTTAATTTCAGTTTAATTTAATTTCAATTTTATTTTATTTTAATTTAATTTAATTTTAATTTAATTTAATTTTAATTTAATTTAATTTAATTTGATTTTAATTTAATTTAGTTTTAATTTAATTTTAATTTAATTTTAATTTGGATTATTATTTTAATCTTTTAATTAAGAATTAAGTATTATTGAAGTGATTTATTTAGGGATTTTTAAATTAAAGAATAAATATCCTCTTAAATAATATCCCTACTTTATAATTTCAAAAATTTTTATTAATCTTCCAAAATTAATTAATTAATTAATTATGGTTTACTTTAATTATTCTTAAAATGATTGGTGGGTTTCTACCCTTAACCATTTAGGTTTCAATCATCCAAAATCAGTTTAAAATCAAATATTTTACCCTTCCCTTTTGATTAATCCTAAGACTTTAATTAGAGGTTGAAAACTTTAATTACCATTTTGCCCTTCAAGCTTAATAATTCTATAACTCACTAAATTAAGCACAAATGAACTTGAAATTTTTTATGTGACCTCACTTACATGTCAATTAAGACATTAGAGGAGAAAATGTGATTTTTCTGTATTTAATTTATTTATGTAATTATTTTTAATGGAAAATAGGGGTTTTCAAGGAAAATTCAATAACATGACCAAGGAAATGTTTCTATCCTTAATAAAATTATGGGATGTTTCTAATAACTAGAGGACCACTTGGACCAATTTTGGTGATTTTTTGAATTTTATTTTATTTATTATAATTATTTTTAGTTTTGGAGTATTAATTAATTTAAAAATAAAATAAAGGTTGAAAAATGAATTTTATATTTTTCAAAAATCTTTTTGATATCAGAGAAATCAGAAAACAATTTTTATAATTTTTTGATTTTTTTTTTATTTATTAGAATTATTTTAGTGAAAAGGTTGGAAAATACATTTTTTTAATATTAAAATTTACATTAAGCCTTTAAAATTCAATATCTTACCCAAGGGACTTAGGGAAAATATTTGGTTTGTTCCTAAGTGATTAGAATTAAAAATTTGACATTTTGGTGATTTTTAATATTTTTGTGATTTTTATTATTTTTTAATTATTAAAATATTAAAATAAGCTTAAAAATCAACTTTTTTAGAAAATTGTAGTTTTAATTTTCTTAAATTCCTCTGATATCAGAGAGGCTCCAAAACCAATTTTGTGAATTTTTGAAAAATATTTTGTGAGTTATAAATTTTTAAAGTTTAATTTTACCCATTTTTACTTAAGAGGCTTAATCAACCCATTTGGTGGGGTTAATCAAGTCCAATTGTTATCAAATTTTTATTTGGTGTTCTCCTATACCTAAAGGACAGTGGAGAATTGTTTTTAAGTTAATTTGATGAATGGTTAACCCTAATTAATTAAAGTTCACTTTTGGGTATTTAGGCCAATAAGGGTTGTTCAAAGTGAATTAACTCAAAAATTATTTTTCCTAGGGTCCACTAGTCATAAGAAACATCACCAAATTTTCCTAGAATTTATTTCTCAACATGCTAATTATTGGAATTAAAATAATCAAAACAGTGACATGAATTTGAAAAATCAATAACTTCACATAGGGATGGCCTCTGACCTTGGAAAATTCAGGGAATGTTTCCAAGTTCAGAGGCTTCAAAAGCCCTATGGTCTCATGTTTTGGTGAATTTCCTATATGCATGGAGAATTGAAATAGTACATAGAGTAAATAAATAATTAAAAATAAAATACTTGATGAAATTATATAATTTCTTTTCCACATTATTCTCCTCTGTTCACTGAGCAAGAGGGTTTTTTTATTTTATTTTTAAGATTTTTCTACACAAAGTTATGAATTTTCAAAGTTATGGTAATTAAATAAATACAAAATAGCCCTAATTTCCTACTTATCCACGCGGCGCCACGCCATCCTCGGCAGCTCCGAAAGGCCACGCGTCGTCTCCTGATTCGGAGCCGCCATCCGACTCAGCGCTTCAGGGGTCCGCGGTTCATGTCTCATTACTCTGTCCGGCGCAATCCTGACCGTCCGCTCGATACACACGCGATCCGACGGCTCCTGGTCATCGTCTACGACTGGTGTGAACCCGTGACCGTCAACCTTCTAACCTTAATTTCTCATTGAATTCTCAATGGATTTTTGAGTTCTTATGCTCTATGGATTCTTCTTGAAGAGATGAACACATCCATACGGTAAACATGTATTGAAATTGAGCCAAACTAAATTGAGAATCTCTGGAAGCTCGGGAAGAAGAGTGAGTCCATACCTTTGCTCAGAGAAGTGAAGCTTCGATCTGAGAGTTGTGTCACGTTCGATTGGGTCCAAGCAAGCTCCAGATGAAGTCCCTTTTCCGGTGAATTGTCTAGGTATGATTTCGACCAAGCCCGATCACAAAGCTTGGAGGTCGGAAGCAATGGCCGGCTTAGAGAGGGGGCTTTTGCTGGTAAACTTCTTCTCTTGGTCCGGTGAAGGTGTAGGACCAATCAATTTGGGGATTGGCTCACTGTGGAGAAGTGTCCTGGTTTTGGGCTTGGATTTCAACTCTGAAATTGAGCTCACAGAGAGGAAATGGCAGGGGGATTTCAGTAGGGATCAAGTTCTTGATTTGTGGGGAGTAGTCTGGAACAATTTTGGCAGAGTTTCCTTAAGGTTTGTTTCAGCACCTCATTTAGCCGAGAGGTGGTGGTGTTTAAATAGGCATGGCTGGAGGCTCTCCCAGGGGGAGTTAGGGCTTGGGATCAGCTTCTTAGGTCAAGGGAAGAACAGCCATGGCAGCCATTGGGCATGGGGCAGCTCAGCAGGTGGGAATTCCAAACTTTGGCTCCTCTCAAGGTCTCGGACATGGTGTTTTCCAGCGATCCAGGCGGCTGGCCGGCAGGCATGGGTCACCCTCAGGTCCAGGTGGGTCAGGGCTAGGGTTTAGTGTAGGCAATTGGGCTTTGCCATGTGTCAAAAGCTTGGATTAAAGTTGCATGGGGGAAGGCAAATTTTGGCTTGATTTGGTCAAGTCCACCTTTTGGGCTTGGTTCACCCTTCAAGGTGGCTTTGGGTGTTGTGGGGAGTTAAAGGAATCAGCTGGTTTGGCATGGAGAAGTCCTTATCCAAATATATTTGGATTAAATTTGGGTTAAGGGGAATCATGGTTAAGGCTACTGACTTTAGGAGATTAAGGAAAGAGTCTCCTCCTTTTGCCCAAAATGGCATCGTGACATGTAAAGAGGCTCTCATGGCTTCCATGTGGCTCATGCATGGCTTCATAACTTGCCTATGGCTTAGGATGGCTTGGCTTGATTTCATGGAAGTAGTATTTAGGAATTTTGGTACTTTGGTGGAGAATTTTCATGAAGCTTGATTTGGAATGGTTTAATGATGATTTTGAAACTTAGGGGTGATTTTGATTAAATGAATGATGAGGGGAAGTGTCATGTGGGCTTTGGATGAATTTTGGGCCTTTTGAAATCATTTTTGATGGGCTTTTAGGAAGGTTAAAGGGGATGGGCCTTTAGGTTTAAGAATGAACCCATGGATGGGAATTTTGTAGAAGTTTGGGCCAAATAATTGTTGGGTTTGGTTTAGGGATATGTCATGAGTGATTTGAAATGAGTTTGGAGTGATTTGGGTTTGAATTGGGTTGGATTTGGGCTTCTTTGGTAAATGGGCCAATGTAGGCCAAATTGGGCTAACTTGGGCCAATGATGGGCTAGGGTTGAAATTGATGTAAAATTAATGTTGGGAAATGTTTATGGGAGTGTTTCAAAGAGGTTTTGACTTTGGTTGGGTTTTGATTTTGGGATTTGGGCTTATTTGGGTTAGGTTTGGGTTTAGGTCAAAATTGGCCCTTTTGGTTTTGGGTTGAATTTGAGTGGGGTTTGGGTCCAAATTTTGGGCAAATCATGTTAGTGTTTTGTTTATGGGGATGTTAAGGAAGGTTTAGAAAAGGTTTGGGGTTAATTGGAGTTGAATTGGTTTGGTTTGGGCTAAGTTTGGGTCATGGGTCCAAATTGGGCCTTAAACGCAAAAGTGAAATTGGACCCAAATTTCAATCAAATTGGACTTTTATTTGGTCTAGATTGATATTGTGGATATTGAATTGAATTTTAGAATTGAATTAGACCAAAATTGGGGTCAATTGGGTAGGTTTGGTTTGACATTGGGTTCACTTGGGTTAAGAATGGGCTAAATTGGGGGTTTTGGAAAAAGTGGGGTAAATTTACAAAATCAGCCCATGGTGTAGTTGAACAAAATGAAATTGAAAATATTTGGGATTTTCTGGAATTTTTTGGGAATTTTCTGAATTTTTGGATTTTTTGGCTAAGAGGGGCATTTTGGGTATTTGGAGGGTATTGGGGGGTACTTTTGGAATTTTTGGTATTTTTGGCTATGGATGATCAATTTGAGTGGTGAGGAAATGTTCAAGGTTAATTTTGGGGAATTTTGGGTGATTTGGAAATTTTGGAGGATTTGGGCAATTTTAAGGGCTTTTGGTAGGTTTGATAGGTGTAGGGTCCCCGGGGTCAAAAATTGAAATTTTGGAAAAAAGAAGATTGATCAAATATGAGTGAAATGGAATCACTTTGATTGAGCCATGAAGCCATATTAAGCCTATATGAGCCATGAGAGGACTCATTCGAGGCATTCACTATGTTGTTCCTAACCCTCTTAACTAGGGGCTTAGGGGTTAAGGTCCATCCATATGAATTGCCTACATGAGTCAGGGAATCAAGTTGGGTATGGGTGTGGTTTTAGGATTTGGATTGTGTGTGTGGGAGTGTAGAGTATGAGTGTAGTGAGGGTGTAAGTTAACCTTCACCAGACCAAGCTACTCAGGGTGGTCCTAAGGCCAAAGAGTCCTATGGGGAACTCATCCTTTAAACCTCTACTTTTGATTTCAACCCTCCAGGTGATTAGGGGTCTACAATCAAGCTTGTGGGGTTTGCAGGGAGTTAAGAGGTGTTTAAATTTCTAAAGGAGGGTCCCAATTCTAGTCCTCTAAGATTAGTCAAAGGAAAAGCCTAAGGCTAGATCCTAAGCACTAAAGAGGGAAGATAAGACCTCATCAAAAATGAGGTCAACATTTCAGAGACGGCATTTATAAGATAGCTTTAATCTTCTTCGGATCAATTTCAATTCCGCGATGTCGGACAACAAATCCTAAGAATTTCCCAGAGGTGAAGCTGAATGCGCATTTCAGGGGATTCGTCTTAAGGTTAAATTGTCTTAATCGCTCGAAAACAATTCTCAAATCATACAGATGATCTTCCGTCAGTTTTCTCTTGATGACCACATCATCCACATAGCACTCGACTTGGATGTGAATGAGATCATCAAAAATCCTTGTCATCGCTCTTTGGTAGGTTGCTCCTGCATTCTTCAATCCAAAAGGCTTTACTGTGTAGCAGTATACTCCGATTGGCGTTCTGAAGGCTGTGAGCTTTTCTTCTTCTGGTGACATCTTTATCTGGTTGTATCCTGACGATCCATCCATAAAAAAAAGACCTCGTGTGTCGAAGCAATGTCGATCATTAATTCTGGAATTGGTAGTGGAAATTCATCTTTTGGGCATGTTTTATTCAAATCTCTGAAGTCCACACATATTATGATATGACCGTTCTTCTTTCTGACTGGTACCATGTTGGCTAACCAAGTTGGATATTGTTCTTCATGAACAAATTTAGCGCCAATTAACTTCTTAATTTCAGCTATAACTTGTTGTTCAATTTCTAGATGCATTCTTTTTGGAGCTTGTCTGACTGGAACGACAGTGGAATCTACTCCTAGCCTGTGAACTGCAACTTCTGGAGCTAATCCTGGCATTTCGTCGTAACTCCAAGCAAAACAGTCTTTGAATTCCATTAGTAGCTTGATCATTGCTTCAGAGTCTTCTTTGTTGAGTAAGGATCTAACAAAGGTCGGCCTAGTCTCTTCGCTAATACCTAAGTTAACTTCCATTAATTTGTCTATTGTAGATTTAATTTCTTCTTCGAATTCTGGTGGAGCGTCTCCGATTGGTAGATCCTCGAGATCATTTGAAGCTTCCAGGCGGTCTTCATTAGGACCACAAGTGACAACCAAGCATACTCCCGTATCATCAATTGATCCTACTGTGCCGAATCCAAGACCATGTTTTGAATTTGGAGGTCGACTGACGTTATTCCATAATTTTACAAAGCGCTATGATTGACCTTTTGACCACTATTTAGGTAAGATGTCACGTTGAATTAAATTCTGAACATAGAGAGAGTACCACTCAAAAGACAATTCCATTAATTCAAAGGAAGTAACATCTTCAAATTGTACATCACTTTCAATTTTGGAAGAAGAAGCACCACGGTAAAACATGAACGACTTAGTACCGCCACCAAGCACTTCTTTGACCACCATACCCTCGACCTTATTAGGATAAATCGGGGTAAGGGTCATAGTATGTACACAGTGGTTAATCTTCTCGTACATTGATTTGTATTCTTCGTTCTTTTCATCTTCGAGAGAGATCTTGAACTGGGGTTTCTTTTGATTTATCTTCATTACTTCTTTCTTGGTTTCTTCTTCTTCAGAACTGTTCTCCCAATCAACATCGATGACTGGTTTCTTCTGTTCAACTGTTCCACCATTTCTTCCTCAACCTCATCCCCGGTCTCGACCTCGGGTGCAAGTTCTAGAGAAATCTTCACCATCTCACCGTAAGGGAGTGGTGAGTAACAGTTGAACTAGAATGTTAGGTTCTTCATCGTCTCAAACTTCTTTTACTTTATTTGGTATGGTATTTCTGGAGAAGACAGTTTTCTTCAGAGCCACGTAGTAGGCTGCATCTTTGTGGATTATGATTTCATGCACGGAGAATGGTTGCAAGTCACCTTTGATACACTGTTCTCCTCCTTCATAATACTTTATGCACTGGTGCAGAGACGATGGTACCATCCGGTTTTCATGGATCCACGACCGACCCAGTAGAGCGTTGAATGATGTTTCAGAATCAATTATGTGGAATTTTGTGGTTGTCTTTGCCAGATCACCGGTCTTCATTAATAGTGTTATTGATCCAAGAGCTCTTTCTTCTTTCTGATTAAATCCTCTTAGTAACATTCTGTCTGCTTTGAGGTCGCAGGCATCAATTTCGAAGTGGACTAACGTCCGAAGGTTCATTATATTGATCGATGCTTCCGGATCAACTAACACCCTGGAGAGTGTGAACTTTTCGATAGTGACTGAAATGTACAACGGTCGATTGTGATCAGCTGTTCCAAGTAGCAGATCACTGTCCGTGAAGGTAACACTGCATGTTCTCTTAACGAGCAAACCTCGTCTAAAGAATTAGCAGCCATTTGAGCTAAGCAAATTTCTGGATCAAGTAAAGCCTTGATCAGAGTTTCTCTCATCTCCTTTGACAGGATCAGAGCGTCGTAGGTAAAGGAGAAAATCAGCTTTGGTTCAGACATTTTCTGCAAGGTAGATTCTAAGCGTCAGTTCCAAATTATGCTTCCTTTTGTCGGGAAGAAAAAGAGAGGAATTTCTCCAAACGAGTCCGAACACATTTCTATTTATCTTTTCTTTTTCTTTATAAAGTATTTCAGATTCTCGTTCTTATTTATGTAATTGTGGTTTAATAGAAAGTTCATTTATTAAAGAGTTTGTTAATTAGAAGTTTTGTTCATTAAGAACGAAACAAATTAAAAGGGGAAAGGTTAAAGGAAAGATAGGGACCCAATCCAGAAACTGGGAAGGAAGAGAGAGTCTCACAAGACTTCTCGACCCGAGGAACCGCTCCTAAGCTAACACATATTGGGGGTCCACCCCACCTCAAAGAGGAAAAAAGATTCCGGAACCTCTCTGTTTAGGGGTGTCTAAATAGTGGCTTCAAAATCCAAGAGAGTTGACTATACCCGTTCAAGATATAAATAATCGTGGTATTTCAATGGAAAGAATGATAGTTTGATCCACTAGGGATATGGACTCACTACCGATCTATGAAAGCAAAACCGTGCATCTATCCCGAAGAGTAGACACACTGCTTGATGATGTGGCTCGATTAAATAAACTAGAAAATTTGTGACATCCATTTGGTTTGCGAACCAATTTTATAAGCCGACAAGTTTCCCTACTTAATATAAAAGAATTAAGTAGGGTTTATATTACCTGGGTTCTTAAAGTTCCCTATAAGGGCAAGCCCCTATAGTTAATTACATCTTAAATGTTCGAAAACACTTAAGAAAACTCTCGATAATGATCAGTGGTTTTGCTCTCAAGAATTTCAAAGTTTAAGGATTCAAACAAATTGGATTTTTGAAATTTCAATTGGGATTAGCTCAAATTTGGAACAGTTTGTTTTTTTTAAGAGTCCAAAGGAAGAGAAGTAGGAGAAGCTGAGGATCCAAGAGGAATCTTGGCAACTTCCCAAACTATCCTATTATTTGGCTTCAATTTGAGATTTTATTTAATGTTTCAATCCTGCCAACTTTAGTTAATTAGAAATTATATTTGTATGACATTATCATACAAATAGCTTGGAAGATGTGAGGGTTTATGTCGTGCCGAACGACTACCTAGGAGTCCTAAGACCGGTTAGGACTTAATTTGCATAACATGATTATGTAAATGCCTAACGAAAAGTTGAGAATTTATGTTGCACTAGGATGACTACCTTGAAATCTTATGGATTAGTTATTTAATGCTAAGAAAGGTTTTGCTGAAGTAGACACAAGTTTTGCTGACGAAGATGGCTGTGCTGCCCACTGTGCTCCAAGCTCCTCGTTGTTGCAGAATGTTTAGTTTTAGAAAGTGAAAATCAGGAGATGAGAGAAGTGCTTTGGTTTAGAGAGGTTGAAAATTAAGATGACTTAACGTTTTAATTAAAACAAATCTTAAAGTTGATTAAACAGAACCGATTAAGATCACATGGTTTCATCATCCCAGCACCGTTATTTTCATCAGATTCACTTAGTCCAGATGAATTTGCTAAACTCAACTGAATGAGTTTCACACTTTCATTTAGACCGTGGGAAATCTCGTTAGCAACACGTGGGTTACATCATCCGAGGGATTCCCGATCATCCAATGAGACGTTTTAATTTAGTTGTAGTTGTAGTTTTATTGTTCTGTTTGTGATTAAATTTTGAGTTCTTTTTATATTTTGAATGTTGTGGCGGTAAATTTTATCTTGTATTGATTTTTAATTTATTTTTGGGTTTCAGTTTCATGGCTATCCTAAAGGTTTCAGTTTTCATGCAGGGTGACATTCTTGTTTAACATGCAAAAGAGGTAAAGTGTAGTGCAGGTAAATAAATTGTAATAAAATAAAAGCGTACCTGGAGGGTCTTCTCGTCATTCCTGGCTGCACTTAAAACACATGTCAGAGCATTTATATATTTCAAGGAAACCACCTAGGAAAAACTAAGGGAAGGATTTGGTTGTCTACCATAATCCTAATCCTATTGCGTCTACCATAATCTTAATCCTATTGCTAGTCACTTCCTATGATGTCTAGGTTCTTGTGTTTTAGGGATGATTTTCTTCACCAAAGAACAATTAAGTTCAATCATTCTTCTAAAACATCCCATCATATTGAGAAAGTGTTTCAGACGAGTCCTAAACATCTTTTCAATGCTTCTGAGAGTATTTCAACTCCAAATGAATGTCATTGTACAGGTGAATTGATCATTCAAAAGGTTTAGTTAAGTTTTGCTTCTTGTTCAATGAACTTGGACGTTTGATTATCCAATGAGTAAAGTGACATTTCACTTGATGTTCCATTTAAAGGTTATGAAGGTGAAAACCTTCAGGCGCATATTAGTTTATTGAGGAATTTAACCATCTTTAATTAAAGTTAAATTATTGGTTTAAGATAGTTTAATTTCAAATTTTAGTTTGGTTTTCTTCTAAGTATTTTAAGTTACTCAAGTTGAAAGAAGTGTTTAAATCATTTAATTTCATTAAATTTTAATGATTCAAATTTGATTTAAATTAATCATATTACTTTATGCTAATTCTAATCGGTTTGATTTTCACTTTTTTTATGATGATTTGTTTTGAGATTATTTAGTGTTTCAAATTTATTTTAAGTTTGTTCTTAAGTGATTTTAAATTAATTTTAATGTTTTAAACTTATTTTTAATTTGATTATTAAATCATTTAATGTCTTAAGCTTTAATTTATTTAACAAATTATTTCCCTTTTAATTATTAATTATTAATTTTAATCATCATGTTTTTTAAAATTAATTAAGAGTTAAATATTATCGAATTAATATATTTAGGGATTTTAGATTAAAGAATTGATATCTTCTTAAGTCACATTTCTAATCTTAATAATCCAAATTTTAATTATTCTCCCAAAATTTAAATGATTTAATTAATTATGGTTCCATTTTTTATTTATTAAAAGTGATTAATGGGTTTCTACCCCTTAATTCCCTAAGTTTCAATCATCCAATAGAAAATTAAGATCAAATATTCATCCCTCCCTTTGATTAAGCCTAAAGCATTAATTAGGGTTAAAATCCTTAATTACTTTTATGCCCTTTTAAGCATGTTCACTCCATAACTCACTAAATTGAGCTTAAATGAACTTGAAATTTTTATTTCACCTCACTCACATGTCAATTAAGACAATAGAAGAGAAAAAGTGATTTTCCATTTTTAATTTAATTTATATAATTATTTTTTTGAAAAATAAGGGTTTTTAATGAAAATTCGACAACATGACCAAGGTAAGGTTTCTATCCTTAGTAAAATTATGGGATGTTTCTATTGAATAGAGGACCACTTGGACCAATTTTGGTGATTTTTTGAATTTTATTTTATTTATTATAATTATTTTAACTTTTGGGGTATTAATTAATTATAAAATAAAATTAAAGTTGAAAATTGAGTTTTTTATTTTTCAAAAATCTCAATAAGGTCAGGGAATCCAAAGAAGTAAATTTTATATTTTTTGATTTTTGGTTCATTTATTGGAATTATTTTAGTGAAAAGTTAGGAAAATCCATTTTTTAAATATTAAAAATTGTCTTAAGCCTTTAAAAATTAATATCTTAACTTAAAGACTTAGGAAAATTAGAGGAATGGTTTATAAATGAATAGGAGACCAAATGTGACAATTTTATGATTTTTAATATTTTTGTGATTTTTATAATTTTTTTACTTATTAAAATATTCAAAAATGAGTTAAAAATGAAAATTTTGAAAAATTCCAATTTTAATTTTCTTAGACTTCTCTAATACCAAAGAGGCCTCAAAATTAATTTGGTGGATTTTTTAGGTGTATTTTGGACTTTATGAATTTTTTAATTTTTAAAATAGCTATGTCACTTAATTAATTCATTTAATGGGTTAAGTTAATTACAATTGACTTGAGATTTTTATGTGAGGTTCTCTGTATCCTAAGTGGCAGTGGAGAATTAATTTCAAGTTATTTTAATGTGTAATCATTCCTAATTAATTAAAGTTCAATTTTGAGTGTTTGGGCTAATTAGGGTTATTTTTAAGGAATTAAATCAAACCATAATTTTCCTATGGTCCTCCAATCATAAGCTACCTCCCCTATATTTTCTAGAATTTTCTAAGCAACATACAAATTATTGGAATTAAAATTTCAAAACAGACACATAAACTTGAAAAAAAGATAACTCTCCATAAAGATGACCTCTGGTCTTGGAAAATTCAGGGAATGTTCCCAAGAACAGTGGCTACAAAAGCTCTATGGTCTCATGCCATAATGAATTATGTATGCAAGTGGAGAATTAAAACATCAAAGAGAGTATTTAAATCATGAAAAATCATAGACTCAACAAATTAACTTAATTCTTTTTCCACATTATTCTTCTCTGTTCACTGAGCAAGACTATATTTTTATTTTATTTTTCTGATTTTTCTATGCAAAAATATGCATTTTTAATGTTCTGGGCATTTAAATAAATCAAAAATGCCCTAATTTCCTACTTATCTAGAACGGCGCCTCGTCATCCTCAACAGCTCCGAAGTCCCACGCGGTGCTTTCTTTTTCGACACCGCCATCTGACAGGGATGCCACGCGGCCCGTTGCTCCATTTCATCTCCTCAACCAGCTTGATCTCCACCGTTCGTTCATTACACGCGCCATCCGACGGTGGTTGGTCATCGTCTACAACTGGTATGTCCCGAGAGCCGTCCACGTTCTAACCCTAAGATCTCCCACATCTCTTAACCAGATTGAATGATCTTGGGCTCTATAAACTCGTCTCAACAAGACGAACACATCTATACGGGTATGATGCTATGAAATTAACTCAAACAAAATGGAGAATTGAAAGAAGCTCTCAGGAAGGAAGGTTTTAATACCTTGGCTCTAAGAAGTGAAGCTTCAATCAAAGAGACTCGACACGTTTGTTGGAGTCCAAGGAAGCTAGGGATGAAGCCTGCAGCTATGGCAAAATGCCTAGACCTGACTTCCACCAAGACCAATTTCGAGCTCTGGCCGATAGAAGGAATGGCTGGCCTGGTGAGGGGGCTTCCACTGGGGAACTTCTTCTCTTGGTCTGGTGATGGTGTAGAGTCAATCAATTTGAAGATTGTCTCACTGTGGTGAAGTGTCCTATTTTTTGGATTAAAATTGAGCTCACAGAGAGGACTTTTGGGATGGATTTCAGTGGGGATCAACTGCTCTAGGTTAAGAGAGGAGTTTAGAACCAATTTGATAGAGTTTTGTTAAGGTCCAGTGCATCCAACCTTGTGGCCGTAGAGGTGAGGAGTTTAAATACCCATGGCTAGAGGGCTTCCTAGGGGGAGTTAGGGCTTGGGATTAGCTGCTCATGGGAGGAGAAAAAGAGCCCTGATATCCACTGGGGATGGGACAACTCAGCAAGCTCAAATTTAAAATTTTGGATGACATGGAGCTCTCAGGTGTGGTGTTTTCCGACGACCCAGATGGATGGCCGGCAGGCATGGGTCACCATCTTGACCAGTGAGTTTAGGGCTGGGGTTTGGTGCGTTCAATTGGCTTTGGACATGTGTAAAGGAGTTGATTAAAATGGTATGGGGAGAGAGTGTATTTTGGGCTTAAAATGGTCAAGCCATGGAAATGGGTTTGGTGCACCCTCCCATGACCTGATTTGAGCTGAGAGAAATCAGTTGGATCAGCTAGGAAAGGGTGGTGAGGTCCCCATGAATATTTGGATTAATCATGGGTTAAGGTGAAGCGTTAAAAGGGTTAAAAATTTTTTAAGGGGGGTTTAAAAGAGGCTCCTCCTTTTGCAATTAATGGCATGGTGATGTGTAAAGAGGCTCCCAAGGCTTGCATATGGCTTGCCCATGGCTTGATGGCTCCATGTGGCTTGGGAATGGCTTGGCTAAGTTTCATGAAAATGGGTTTTTGAAATTTTTGGCATTATGGGGTAATTTGGCATAAGGCTTGATTTGGAATCATTTGATCATGGTTTTAAAACTTAGGGGTTTATTTTAATTAAAGGGATGACAAATGAAAATGTCATGTGGGCTTTAGGATAGATTTTGGGCTTTTGAAATGGTTTTGGATGGGCTTTTGAAATGTCTTAAAGAGGTGGGCTTTTAAGTTTTAAAATAGACTTTTGGATAAAAAAATTGGTAAATGGTTGTGCCAAATAAATGTTTATAATTGGTTTAGGAATGTGTTATGAAGGTTTTAGAAAAGATTTGGGGTTATTTGGAGTTGAATTGGGTTTAATTTGGATCTTTTAATAATAGGACCAAAGTGGGTCATATTGGGCTAAGTTGGGCTAAAGTTCGATTAAAATTGGGTTTGTTGTAAAATTAATATTTCAAATTGGGCTTGTTTGGGTTCATGATTGGTTTAGGCCAATTTAGGGGAATTTTGGTCTGAGTTAGGTTTGAGTGGAATTTGGGTTCAAATTTGGGGCAAATTAAGTTAGAGTTTTGTTTGTTGGGATGTTAGGAAGGTTTCAAAACAAATTTAGGGAAAATTGGGTGACATTTAGGTTGAATTTGGGATGGATTGGGTTTGTTGGTCATTTTGGGCCCTAAGGGCCCATTTGGCATTTTTTGATCAAACTGGGTTAAATTGACATAATTGGAGTGTGTGATAGTTTAACAAAATGAAATTGGGAATATTTGGGATTTTATGGAATTTTTCGAGAATTTTAGGATTTTTTTTATTTTTGGGCCAAAAAGGGTATTTTGGGTATTTAGAGGGTATTGTGGGGTATTTTTGGAAATTTTGGAAATTTTATTATATTTGGCAATGGATGATCAATTTGAGTGGTGGGGAATGTTTCAGATTGATTTTGAGGAATTTTGGTAATTTGGGCAAGGTATTTGGTAGGTTTGGTGGATTTTAGGCCCCAAGGGTCAAAAATTGAAATTTCGTAAAAAAGAAGATTGATTAAATGTGAGTAAAATGAAACCATTTTGGTTGAGCCATGAAGCCATGTTACACTCACAAGAGACATGAGAGGACTCTTTTTAGGTACTCAATATGTTGTTCCTAACCCTCTTAGCTAGGGGCTTAGGGGTTGAGGTCCATCCATATGAGTTTCCTACATGAGTCAGGAAGCCAAGTTAGGTAAGAGTTGTTTTAGGGTTTGGAATGTGTGTGGAAGTTTGGTGTGTGCAAGTTGAACCTCACAAAGACCAGGCCACCCAGGTTTGTCCTAAGGCTTGAACATCCTGTAGGAATTCATCCTTGAACCTTCACATTTAATTTTTAACCTTCCATGGAGACTTGGAGGTTTATGATCATCTGTGGGGTTTAAGAAGAGTTAAGAGGTGTTTGAATTTCTAAGTGGTGGGTTCTATCTCTAATCTTCTAGGATAGTCAAAGGGAAAACCTATGGCTAGATCCTAAGCACTAAGGAGAGAGAGATCAGACCTCACCAAAAATGAGGTCAACACCTGACCGTGGGCTAAGATTTCTTAACTAGTGAGTACCACATTTCACTTTGGAAGATCAGATGTTATCATTTTAAGGGGAGTGCAAATAGATAGGGAGATAAGATTTGAAAGGCATTGAATTGAATATTTTTAGAGTGACAGGTTAAATCCTATCAATTTGGTTTAGAGTGATGAAAAAGGGTCATTGGTAAGTCCTATAGAGAGGGCACAGTGGGTAATCTAGAAGTGAGAGCCTAGAACTATTTAGCACTACTAATAACACATCATGTACCAACATTTAGACTAGCCATTGTTCTTTATGCCTGGACTAAAGGGTAAAGAATAGGTATGCTCCTATTTGTCACTGCTATATTAAATTCTAAGCATTTCATTCCTACTCATTATCTAGGTCATTGCATGAGAATGGTAGTCCTTAATATCTAATAATTCTTCAAACCAATTTATCTAGATAAATTGTATTTATATTTAAGATTTTCAGTTAAGAATATTTTTTAGGAAAATCAATTTTTATCGACATTTTAAACTAAGTCCTGGTAGTATTATACTTGAATTAGCCTAAAACATTTCTTACCTCGCTTCTCTGTGGGATCGATACTGGGGTTTTAAAAGAAAGCCCGATATTACTCGAAACGATGTGTATACTTGCGTAGTACCCCTAGTGTGTAGTCTATTTTCTAAATTTTATAATATTTCAATTTTGCATGCTAGCCGCAATTTATAAATTGGGTAAAGTTTTTTGTCATCTTTTGGGAACTTAAATTACTATGTAATTGCGAGTTGTCAAGTTTTTTGGCGCCGTTGCCGGGGAAGCTTCGATAAGAACTTTAGAAAAATTTTAGTTAAAATTGTAAGACTTAGATTTGGAAATTAGAGTATTATTTAGTTTATTAATCTTTGTTATTTTAGAAAAAAAAAAAATAACAAAAATATTTTAGAGATCTGTCCTATTAATTAAAGTCTTTAAATTTGTATGCGTAGTTCAGGAGTTGCAAACCTTAAATTTTACGACTTGGATTTAGAGAGAACTTTTAGGAGGATGATGAATAAGAAAATACTCAATGAATTTAATGTAGAAATGGAGAATCCGAAAAATTATAAATATTCAAATTTTGATTATAATGCTAGGTTAAGAACCCCAATTATTCAAGAAAATTTATTTGGACAATGGATGAAAACTGGCCATGAAATGCAAAATGTTTATTCCTATTATTACAACCAAGGTTGATAAAATTATCCAAATGTTCACTAGAATAGTAATTTTGAAGGCAAAAGCTAGTTTTGGGAAGATAATCAATTTAGTTAAACATGTAATTGGAATAGTCAGGGTGATTTTAACAATGAATGTTGTTTTCCTCATAAACTTTAACCCACGGAATGAGGAGAAAAAGTCACTATTATATGAGATTGTGATTCAAATGCAAAGTCAATTAGAAAGTTAAGAGGTCACAATAAAGAATACAGAAAATCAACTGGGGCAGATTATTAATGCAATTAATAGTTATCCTCAAATGATTTTACATTGTGACCCTGAGACAAACCCTGAGAAGAAGAATGGTGAACAAGATCAAGCCATCTCATTAAGTAGTTGAATAGAAGTGGAAGATATGGTTCAAATAAACATTGATATGAGAAATGAGGATAAGAAGATTGAAAGTCCAATGGAAGAAATTCATGGAAATAGAAAAATCTATTTCATCAACTAAGATAAATATAGAAAGACCATCTCCACCATTTCCTCATAGGATATTGATACAAGAATTAGACCAACAATTCTCATGATTTATAGAACAATTCAAGAAATTAACTATAAATATTCCATTTGTCAAGGCATTAGAACAAACACCTAGTACTGTGAAGTTTAAAAAGAAGTTTCTTGATAAAAAAATCAAGTTTAAGGATCATGCAATATCCAGCTTTATGAATGAGATAATTGAGCCAACAATATATGCTATAGTAGTATCTCAAGCTAAAGATTGAAGGACAACCCTGAACAAAATTGCACCCAAGTAGAATTTGATCCAAAATCTAAACTACCTAGAGAGAATCTAATCCAAATTTTTGGAGATCTTGAATTATCATATATAGATCCATTCCTTATAAATTTCAAGGATAATATTAATATACAAATTGATAAATTAATAGAAGAATATTGGATCTAGGAAGAAACTTGAGGAATAATAATCTGAATTAATATGAAAAAGAAGAGCTGAAAGAAAAATTAAAAATTGAGGATTTTGTAGGAATTCTTGGATTTAGAAAATATTGGGCAATTGATCAAGGATTACTTAAATAGAACTTTGATCCAGGAGGAATCATTTATCGGGCTGACGACGTTAAACCAAGCGCTTTATGGGAGGCAACCCATAGTTATTGATGTGTATTAATTTAGTTTGCTTAGGAGTCATGATTGTTAGTGTTGTATTGTGTTGATAAACTTGATTGATGATTAGTGGATGTTTGGATTTTTAGTTGATTGATTTAATCTTTGTGTGTCATTGTGGATTTATTAGTTTGATTAATTGATGTTGTTTGGATTGTTAATGGTTTGATTTAATCTTTGTATGTGTCATGAGGGAGGTGATTCCTTAACTTTTTATGGATCCATCTTAATTTTCATTACTTCTTTTCTCTGAACTTGTTTTCATTCGGTAGGAGTCATGAATCTATTTGATGAGTAACATGTGGATGATCTTACACTATCCTTATAATTGTTAAAGGAGCCTAAATTAATTGGTGTTCGTGACACAACGTATCAGGGATAATCGTATCCATGGGATTTAATTCTATAAAATCATTTATAAATACCCAATTTATTAGTGTGGTAATTCCGTTAGAAATCAGAAGTAAGGTAGAATGATAAGAAGAGTTAAGGGAAGAATTGACCTCATTTATTATGTGTGTTTGTGTTCGTTACAAAAATATTGAGAGTTTGAGATCACTTTAAATATATATTCTTATGCCGATACATGTCATGCTTGTTAGATCTTTCTTTAGTTCAATTTCATTCTGGCATGTTAGTTTAGATTTACTTTCTTTTGCAAATTGTTTTGTCCTGATGAATACTTGTAGATGTTTTTGATAGACATTTGTGATAGATGGAATTTCTAAACAGTTTGCCTTCCGGCTTATATTTTTTTTGTACAGAATGTTATACATGTTAAAAATCAAGTTTGGGTTAGGAAGAAAAATAAATTTTAAAGTTAGAATACTTCATTTTAGTTTTATATTATTGAAAGCATGTTTTAGGCTAGATTTACTTTCATCTGCATTCATTCTATCATGATTATGCATGTATAAGAATTTGATAGAGTGTTGTAGTTGTTGGTAAATTTCGCTTTTATTTTTCTTCCTGCTACATTTTATGGAATTGATTGCAAAATATTTAAAAATTAAGTTTGAAGGGAGGAGGAAAAATAAACTTCAAAGTTAAACTTAATTTGTCCGCAAAAGAAACTACAAATAAATTTTATTTTGATTTGTTATGTGGAGTTATTTTAAGAATACTAAAATTTTAAAGTATAAAAATGTAATAGAAAAACTTAGTAAGGACTTTAATAAAATGGATGAAGCTAAAGTTAAGATGTTTAATAGAAAATAATAGGAAAATGATTTTACTATTTATAGTAGGAAAATTTGAATTTTTGAAAAATTAAGGATTTTTGGAATAATACTTTTTGAAGAATTTAGACTCTAGTAAAAATTCTTTTTCTATTACTACATTTTAATTTAAGGAAAGAAAATAAGTTTTTAACTTTAGAAAAGGGATAGTGTAATTCAAAATTATTAAAGGCCTATTCAGATATAGTAATCCTCACCTAAAAAATTTTAAGGATTAAAAAAGATCTTGAAAGAAAAAGAAAAATAAAAGAAGAAGAAAAGAAAAATAAAAGAAAAGTAAAGTATGAAAAAGGGATGAGAAGCTTGAGGATTATAACCTAATCAAAAATTGATATCACTTGAATCAGTCTAAGAAAGAAAACTTAGGATCAATCCTAAGCTTAATTTCAGTAAGTATTAGTAAAATTATTTTTTTTTCTAGATTTCATAAATTTTGAAATTAATATTTTTCTAAAAATCCAAAGTTTGGGAAATTTCAATTATTTCTGAATTAAATAGAACATCAAAATTCCTATAGTTTAATACTAAAAATTTTGATACCTTAAATATCATCTAATATACTTTAAATTCTTCTAGGTTGGATTATTATATTTCTAGAAAAAAAATTTTCGTACATCTTAAAGAAACCCACTAATGAAAATCAACATTTTTTTAAAATTTTAGTGTTACTTGAGGACAAGTAACGTTTAAGTTTGGAGGAAATTGACCCACCTAAAAATTATCTATTTTTAGTGTACATTTTATGATCATTTTATGTGAATCTTTTTGATGATATTACACGTTAAAGGAAGGTATTTTGCATGTTTTTGGTTTCAGGTATAAGAAAAGGACTTTTGGAGAAAATGAAACAAAAACAGTGCAATTTGGAGCCAAAATGAGTAAGGAAGAAAATTCTGATTTGGCACATATCGATATGTCTTTCTATGCTTAATCTATTTGAAATTTTTTACATGTTTTTGAATGAAATTACACTTTAAAGAAAAGTTGTTTTCATGTTTATTTTGCAGTTCTAAATGTTAAGAGTAAAATGAAACTGAAATGAGGCGAAACGGAGCTGAAACGGAGACAAATGGAGCAAAGCGGCCATCGACGACGAGAAAATAGCGCTTAAGCGCCCAAGTAGGCGCCTAAGTGCTAGAAATGATTGGAGATGGTTTTTGGACAGTTTTTTGTCATTCTAGGATGTTGTGGAAGTTTCTTGTCAACTTGCACACCCCAAATGAGTTATTCATTGAATCTAGACACATTTGAATGAAGAGATGTGTCTTTTGGAGTGAATGGGTGTGTCTATTGGACAAAATAAACTGGCGCCTGAGCGCCAGAATCGGTGCCTAGGCACCACAGTTATTTCTAGAAGATTCTTTGAATTTGGAGGAATTTTGAAGATGTGCCTGAAGTAACCCTTGGTCTTTTCGAAGCACTATAAATAGGGATAAATTCTACAGCCTAATAGAGTCTTTTTGGGGTCATTCTAGAGTCATTTTACATAAGTTCTATATTGTGAGTGTGTGTGAGTAGAAGATGTAGAATTCTACATTTTATGGAGAGGTTGGTGAGAGATTTTGAGAGATAAATGTAAGAAATGTACGAGCAATGCATGGATCGGTAAGAGACTTTAGTGGAGAGATTTTCTTCTTTTTTCTGAGGGAAAAAGCTAAGTATTTTGTTTTTCATTATCTTGTAATTGTTGTAAACACTTTCTTGTGGATTTTCTTTGATTTAAATGAAGCTTTTTGTTGCTTTTTAACCATGCTTCATAAGTAATTTTTTTTACTCTTATCTTTTAATATGAAGTAGTGGCATATGTAGGAAAATTATTTTTATGATAGAATTATTTTTATTTTAATGTGATGAGTAATATCTCTTTTGCTTCATCGACATAACTTAGGTGGCAATAGGTTATGTTAAAATTTGTTGTAAGTGAAACTAAAACTCGGAAGAGTGGTGATCTCGCAACTTGAGTGCACTCACATTGACCGGTTGGATTGTAATATAGTTAGGTCGTAATGTAACTTTTTAAGGAAATATAATTTAATAATTTGTTTCTATTAACAGATAGTTGCATAAACTAATAGAATATTAAAGACATATGTTCCTTGTTGGCACTTAATTTATTACATAATTCTATCAATTCTTTTACTTCTTAAGTCGTCATCTTCATTTTACTTTTCTTTTGCAATGAAATAGATGCATGTTCAGCAATCAAGATTTGCTTAGATATTCTCTTATTTTATTAATGTGATGGTATTTTCACCAGCTCTTAATTTATTTTGCAATCTGATCTCTTGTATTATTAAAATTTGTGGAGAAATCTTATAGACCTGAAAGTGGGCTAAGATTTTTTAACCAGTGAGTACCACATTTCACTTTGGAAGATCAGAAGTTATCATCTGAAGGGGAGTACAAATAGATAGGGAGATAAGATTTGAAAGGCATTGAATTGAATGTTTTTAGAGTGACGGGCTAAATCCTACCAGTTTGATTTATAGTGAGGAAATAGGGTCACTATTAGGTCCTATACAGAAGGCACAGTGGGTAATCTAGAAGTGAGAGCCTAGAATCTACTTAGCACTACTAATAACACATTTTGCACTAACCTTTAGACTAGCCAATGTTCGTTATGCCTGGATTGAAAGGTAAAGAATAGGTATCTATTTATCACTACTACATTAAATTCTAAGCATTTCATTCCTACACATTATCTAGGTCATTGCACGAGAAGGGTAGTCTTAATATCACATAATTCTCCAAACCAATTTATCCAGATAAATTATATTTATATTTAAGATTTTCATTTAGGAATAGTTATTAAGAAAATCTCTTTTATTGACATTCCAAACTAAGACCTGATAGTATTAGACTTTAATTAGCCTAAAGGATTTCTTACCTTGCTTCTCTGTGGGATCGATACTGGGGTTTTAAAAGAAAGCCATATATTACTTGAAATGATACATATACTTACGTAGTACCCCTAGTGTGTAAACTATTTTCTAAATTTTATAACATTTCAATTTTGCATGCTAGCCGCAATTTATAAATTAGGTCAAGTTTTTTGCCATCTTTTGGGAACTTAAATTACTGCATAATTGCGGGTCGGGTCAGGGCTCATATGTTTTTGCATAGATTTTAACAAATCAATTAGCCAGATTGAAAAGAAATTAAGTTCAATTTGAATCATCACAATTAAGAACATAAGAATATTTTCAAACAATTTATTGATTTTTAACATCACTATATCTCATTGTAAATGTAAAGACAAAACAACTACTCATAATAACGTAGAAGAGATAACAAAACATGGATTTATATATATAAAAACAAGTTTACATAACACTAAAGTGAAAAAAACAACTTATCTTACTCTCATCCATAAGTAAATCCCTTGAAGTTCCTTTGAATCACTTCCTTCTACTTACAATAGTATGTGTCCCTCTTTAAGGATTGCAATGAAGAAGAAATCTCTCAATTTCCCTCTCCTTTTACAACCCTTAGAGAAGAATCTCTCTAAATCTCCCAAAAACCTAAGTATGGAGTATTTACCCTTATTTTATCCTTTGCTTCCTCTCTTATTCTATCTAAAATAAGAGTTAAAATAATGTGCGGCCGAAATTCCAAGAGTCTCCATAGACATCCCTTCAAAATCAGTCCAAATTCAATGCATTTTGATGAACAATTGTCCTAACGCCTTTTGGCGCCGTTCTAGCGTAGTTCAGCGCCAGTCATGTTGTTTCAATAGTTTGGGTGTTGTTCAGCCCCTGCTTCAGCGTCGTTTGGCGCCAGTGCATTTTTTTGCACATTTTGCTCCAAATTTCATTCTTTTTACTCTTTTTAAGCCCAAATACCTAATTTGAATATATTTGTATCAAAAACATGAAAATATCCTTCTTTAAATTTTAATATCACAAAATATCATAAAACATAAGAATTGAAAGTATATTAAAAATTGAACATTTTTTATGTATCAAAATCTCCAAACTTAACTGTTACTTGTCCTCAAGTAACTCTTTTACTAGTTTGAAAATATGACTAATGGTGAGGAGGTAAACTTAAAGACCATTATAATTTTTGTGTTGTAAATATAATAGTAAAACCTTAGAAAGATTTTTTAGTAACCTAGGACAAAACTAAAAGTAAAAGAATATCTAGAAATAAAGTTTAAAACTTTTGACTTTCAATTTATTTCAAGAATAATTGTAATTTGTTGTATTATAAAGATTTAGTAGAATCATATGAAGAAAAATTTCATGAGTTCAGTAGTAGGGATGCTAATATTTAAATATAAATCGAAAAATGTTGTTAAGATCATTCCTTTAGGTTTATTGAAATGAAGCCAATTTTTTATTAGGCATCTCCTCAAGCTTCTCCTCACATATATTTTCTTTTTTTTTCTTTTACCTTTTCTTATGAGGATTGTATTCAATCCCTTATTTTCTTTTTATCTTTTCTTTTTCATCTGAGGATTGATATATCTAAATAGCCTTTAATAATTTTAAACTTCACCATCCTCTTTTTAAAGTTAAAACTTATTACATTTCTTTACTTTATAAATATCTTTTAGCCTTAATAATGATTTTTCATGAAGTTTCAATCCTTTCTTTTTACATAAAATCCTAAAAATCCTAATACTTCATAAATACAATTTTCTTTACTTCAAATAGTAAATCATAATCTTACACTATTATACCAAATATCTTAACCTTAGAGTAAACTTTATTACTAAAAACTTTTTACTTTGATCTACTATAATATTCATAAAATAAAAAATATAGCTATCTAAAGTTGATCTCTAATACCAACAGTCATGTCAAAATAATTTTGAAAATAGGGTTCATTTAGGACAAATAAAGTTTAGCTTATTCTCTTTAAAAATTTAAAAGAATTTTTATTTCTCCCACAAACTTAAATTTTTAATAGGTATATCGTTTAATACATAAATATTGGTAGAAATAAAACATTAAATACATTTAAAAGGACTAAACCTGTTGTTCTGGAACTTTGAATTTTGAAATTGAACCATGCAGGTACCAATTAAAAGAGTAAATATATAATAATGTATAAAGTTCAATAAACATAATACATCAAAATATTTACTATTTAAAGGAATTTTCTAATATTTTAACAGAAATTTTAAAAACATAAATTATGATATCATCAAACTAGTTTAAAACAAATTACAATATAAATTAAATAAAATAAAAACAACTAGCTAACAAAACATCCAGGCTAAACAACAAACTAACAAAACATCTAAGCAAATCAACAAGCTAACAAAACATAAAAAATAGAAAATCACAAATCAACAAAATAAAAAAATCTACAACTAAGCTAATCATCATCCTAATCAACATCTTCTTCTTCTTCTTCCCATCCTCCTTCAGTTTCCTCATCACCTTCTTTAACATAAGGTGAAAAACTCAGGCCGATAAGGAATTCTACAGAATGATCTCCCATTAGATATCTTGTTTGAGCATCATAATAAGCAAGATCACACTCTACTCTTCTCTACATGTAGGAATCATTAATAAAGTCCCTAGCTTCCCTGTTTCTCAATTGTTTATCAATCAATAATATATCACCTTGTTGAGTTATGAGTTGGTCCATAATATCTTGTAGCGATAATGTACTACAAGTAGATGGCTTAGAAACTGATGTAGATGGTATATCTCTACTTCCACTTCTAGTACTCCATCCAGCATGTCCTCATAAGTATGCACACTTGTCTTACTGATGGGCTTAAGGGGTTTTCATAATTCCTATGTTCCATCAAAATCTACTCCTGATTGTTTACATAAAGTAAAAATTAGAATAGGATACCCTAAGACACAAGTGGTATTTCCCTTAGTATAAGTGTGTGCATTATTGTAAATAAGAGATCCAATATCAATTCTTTTTCTTTGTTGAATACAGTAATTCAAAATAGCTCTATCATTGGTTACTTCACTCAAATGGTTTGTAGAAAGCAATCGAGCTGAAATAAAATAATGTCAGGCTTTTGATTGAGCAATAAGCATTGATGTAGCGAATTTTACCTTGTTATTATTTTTTATCTTCCATACTCATCTTCCTTCAGTCAGAAATCCCATAACATCATCCAAAATAGAATCAGATACGTGAAAGGATGAATATGCACAATGAACTTCATTCCACAACTGATATAAAGGATTGATTCTAGCAAGGGTGAATTCTATAAATTTACCTCTCACATAGATCTAATCATCTGTAGCTCCTCGAAGGTTTGCATAAAATTCTCGAACAATATTTTAACTACTACATCAGTAAAGTAGCAAAAAATTTTCCACTATCATGCAACAAATTACTCCTCCCGGGTTGAAAAATGCTCTCTCTTGAATCAAATTTGCTATTGCAAATTGCGAGTTGTAATGGTACTCAGCTTTTAGACTAACGAATCTATAATTGTTGAAGTTAAAACTTCGCATAGTTCTCTTCATTTCAGGAGCCATTAAAATGTTTAAAATTCCAAAATATCTAATAAATTCCAAATAATGATAAATTTAACTCTAAAACACAAAATCATGGCTAAAAAACTTCACAACATGGATTCTTCTCCTCTATTTTCTAATATTTAATATTAAAAATTTTTCTACAATGTAGAAGAAATCCATGGTGAAAATAAAAATTTTCTTGTTTAGATTGAAACTCTTACCAAGAGAAGATGAAATGTAAAGTTTTAAATCTCTTAAATCCCCTCAAATCCAAGTATTTTGATGCCCTAGGTTGAGTTTCGCCCCTAGCTCACGAGGAAGATGAAGCTCGAAGCAGAAAAATGGAATAATTGACATTTTTTGTGAATTTAAAGAGTGTATGGGCGTTTTATGACTCGGCCGCTAATTCTGGCGCCGTTCGGCGCCAGTGAGAAAAAATTTTCTGCTTCTGTTTTTTGCAAAAATCATCACGCACTAAACCACATCAAATTTTAATTAGCATAAATTCACTTCAATTTTTAATTTTAACTAATTTCCAACGTAATTTTCCACAAACATCACAAAAACTCATATTATATATATATATATATATATATATATATATATATATATATATATATATATATATATATATATATATATATATATATTTGCATATATATATATGGCGGCTGGTAAGGATTTTGCTCTGCTAGGGTTTCAGCCATGACCCTGCCGGCGGCTAAGTCTCAGGTGAGATCTCAGGTGGGTTCTCAGTCTTGGTACCTCCCACTTTGGCCTCTTGTGAAGTGTAGTTCAGAGACTTGGTCACTCTTCCGGTCGTTTCGAGTCTTCCCGGCTCTTCCCGATTTAAATTCTACTCGTTACATTGCACCGCTTGCCGAGCTCCACATCCTGCTGTCCTTATCTGCAAGGTTCTCTTTGTTTTTTTGTGGTTATTTCTGTTTCACTGTTCTGGTTTGTCTCACCTGGATTCATCTCCTGTCTTATATTTTGAAAAGCTCCTCAATCACAACCCCTTGTGCAGGAAACCCATTGATGGTTCTTTGTTCCATGAGAAGTATCAATATACCAGCAATCTACACCTCACTGACATACCCTCAGCTCGGGAGATCTGGATGGCTTTAAATTCAATCGACCCATCTAAAGCCGGGCAGCCCGCATGGTTACACTGCTGACTTCTACAAGAAGGAGTGGAATCTGGTGGGGGTGGATGTTGTTGCTGCAGTCCAAAGCTTCTTCCAAGGACAATCCCTGCCTAGCTATTTCTGTGCTTCTAGCATGGTACTAATTCCAAAAAGCTCTACCTTGCAAAGATGGGAACATTTTAGACCTATTAGCCTCACTTCTGTGATTAGCAAAGTAATCAGCAAAGTCATGGTGGGAAGACTCCAACCTCATTTGGATAACATTATCAGCCTGAATCAATCTGCCTTTGTCAAAGCGGATTAATTATCGATAATGTTTTGCTTGCACAAGAACTCCTCGTTGGATTTAAACAAAGCCCATAGGGGGGCAACCTGATTTACAAACTTGATATACAAAAAGCATATGATACTATAAATTGGGATTTTATCATTGAAGTATTGATTGCTAGAGGATTTAATCACCACTTCTGCAACTTTATTTCAAGGTGGCTCCACTCCAATGAACATTCCATCTTAATTAATGGTTCTGCTAGAGGCAAGTTCAAAGCCACTAGAGGTTTACGACGAAGGTGACCCATTATCTCCCACTATCTTCATCCTTGCGAGTGGACTATTTCTCCAAGATGGTTGACCATGAGTTGCTGAACAAACCTTATGCAAGGTTCCACCACGGATCCAACATCTCCATTACCCACCTGATTTATGCTCGATGATATCATGCTCGTTTTCCAGATGCTCACAAATCAACTCGTTAAGAAGGTTAAAATCGTTTGGATTCCTTTCAACAACATTCGAGTATGGTGTTCAATACCGATAAATGTCAGCTGATTTTCTCAAACTTGACAACTAGCCCAATCAAGCACTGGATCTTGAACTACACTGGCTTCAAATGTGTTTCCCCTCCTCTGAAATACCTTGGGGCTTTCCTCACCATGGGCAGAACCAAACAGATACAATTTGATGATATCATAACCAAGATTAACTCACAACTCAGCAGCTGGACCATCTCATTTCTATCTAATGGTGGTAGGATCACTCTTCTCAAGAGTATCCTGACCTCTTTCCCTTCATACTTACTCCAAATGGTCACTATGAAGAAAAGTACCTAATTACAGATGGAGAGGGCATTTAACAGGTTTCTTTGGTCTGGCCAGACTAAGCAACCACACTTGGACCTCTTGGCAAGCCGTTGCTAAACCAACTGTTGCAGGTGGCCTGGGACTGAAAGGTCTCCCACACATCCAACAAGTCAACTTCTGTAAACTCTGGGTACATTTCAGGGCCCAAACCTCTTTATGGGCAAAGTTCATGATGGGGAAATACTGCAGGTCTTCTCACCCCTCCCAGGTGGAAAGAAAATTGGGGGATTCCAGAACCTGGGTCAAACTTCTTAATGTTAGAAAGACAGATCGAGGACTTATATATCCGGAATTTGGGAAGGGAGAAATCAACTTCTCGGCTTGATAATTGGTGTCCTAAAGATTGGTTGGTTGCTAGAAGCCCACATCTTGAACATTCTTCTAAAGTCTCCGATTTCGGGGAGGGGCACAACCGGTCTCTTCCCCACCTCAAAGCCATTCTTCAAGACCAATCGACCTCACCGATCTCTACTATCAAATTTACTAGAACGGTCCACGACTCCATCTCGCAGCCCAATTATCAACATCGAGCATATCTAAAGTCTTCTATAACACCTTATACCGGTGGACTCTCGTGCCTTGGCATCTTATCGTATGGAATCAATTTTTGTCACCATCTATGGCCTTCCTTTGTTGGAGAACACTCCGCGGATTAATTCCCACCGATGACATTCGAAGCTCGAAGGGCTTGGAGGCCCTTCCAAGTGTGTTTATGCAACTCTCGGGAGGAATCCATCCCCCACTTCGTACTTCGACTACCCTTTTTCCGGTTCGTTTGGCGACAATTACCGATAGCGGTGCGGATTAAGAATTGTCACCGGGAAGATTTTAGTAATCTCTGGTTAGAGGGGAATAGCCAACATATTCAAACTATCCATCTCATTGTCATCCGGTTTCGTGGATGGCCGGGAACAATGCCAAGTTTAATGGTATTGCTGCCTCTTCTACCAAAGTGGCCAAAAACTGCAAAGTCTATCTACACAAAATCATTTGTCACAAAGGCTTCACCAACCTGTTAAACATTGACTTACATACTACTTCTACTCCTGCCCCCAAGGTCTTATTGGTAAGTTGGCTTCCCCCCATTAGACCAACAATTAAAATTAACACTGATGGCAGCTTCTCAAATGGGAGAGCTGGTGTTGGGGCATTTTCGTAAACCACCATGGTCACTCGCCTTCTTTATTTCTATGCTCCTCGTACTAGCTTTGGATGCACTTGGAAGCCGAATACATTGCGATCCTTTATGCCCACGGCGACTTGCGCAGTCCGTTCACTGGTCTAACCTCCGGATTGAAGTTGATTCCACTTGCTCTTGTTCACAACTTACTTACGGAGTGTGGCTCCTCTTGGAGGCACAACTATCGGATCTACCGGATTCAACAGCTCTCATCCCCTCGGACTACCTTCTCTTCAATTTTTAGGGAAGGAAATAAAGTTGCCCATTGGTCGGCAAGTAAGGGTGCATCTTCTCGGCCAGGTGAGGGTATCCATTATCCCGACTTATGAGTTAAACTTGCTCATTGCTGGGGACAAGCTGAGCCTTCCCCAACTTAGACTGGGAAGGAAATAAATTCAGTATGGTTGGAATTTTGGCCTTCAGTTTATTCTCCTGGTAGCAGATTTCTATCTGGTTGGTTGTTGGTAACTTCTGCATCTCCTACAATTAGCCCCTTACTCCTTGGGGAGTGTCTTACTAGTAGGCAGTGTTGGTGTCATCTCTTTCTCTTTTCTTTAGATTAAGTGTTTATTGGGCACATTTTTTGGGATAGGTTTATTTTACACTTAGTTTTGTTACTTTTTCTTTTGGGGTGAAGTTGTACTGAGTCATGTTTGTTCCCATTTGGGATATTTTGTAACTTCACCTTTTTGAATCAACATGTAGGGAGCCTAAAGTAGCTCCTTTCCCCAATATATATATATATATATATATATATATATATATATATATATATATATATATATATATATATATATATATATATATATATATATATATATATATTTGCCAAAAAAGGTTTAAGTACATCTAATATAGGGGAGATCATTAGTTTCCCCCAAAAGTAAAGCTTTTAAAAGACCAAAAGGAGATTTACAGACTAATACTGATTCTGTAGAAGCAGTTGTGGTGGCCAGCCAATTGGCAGGTTGGTTGCCCTCCCTATGTATGTGAGACCAATGCACTTGAAACCTTTGTGTGAGTGACAAACAAACAAACAAACAAACAAACAAACATTTTAACGTGACATATAAATCAGCATCACTAATTAAACAAACAACTCGGTGCTGAAAAACAAAAAATCAAATGCAAATATCAAACCTAAGCAATCCAACAAAGATGAGTATAAAACATAAATATATACACACAACGTAGCACGTTTCGATCAATCTTCAGCACTTCTAGCCCATTAAATACCTTCAATTTCATCACTATCATTCTCTCTGAAATCTCCCATACATTGGTGATGAATGATCCATGAAAAAAAATACCTATTTTTATGCCTTGATTTTTATTAAAATTTTAAGGATATTATGCTTTAATGAAAGGTATTTTATGTTTTTGGATGCAGATGATGTAAAAATGTTCAAAAATAAAAAAAGATGAAAAAGGATGAAAAATGAGCAAAAAGGAGCAAAAATGGAGCCAAAATGCAAAATTGCCAAAATAATGGGTCTGGCGCCTAAGCGCCAGCTCGATACCAAAACTGTTACAATTTTGTAACTACTTTGGGTAGTTATTTTAATGGTTAGAGCAGTTATTGGACCTTATAGAAGAGTGGCAGTTATTCCTTGATTATAGGACATGTGATACATTGTATCTAGGTGCTTGTAAACAGTTTGGATCTCAAAGAGGTGCGATCCAAAGTGAAGAGGTGCGAAGAACTGGACGCGGAGTTCGGCGCCTAGGCATCAGACACAGTTTCTAGAAGATTCATTGAACTTAGACACATTTTGAAGAGATTCTTTAGGCAACCCTTGAAGCCTATAAATAGGAGGTCATTTCTACAAAAAAAGAGGCCCCCAATCAGAGAGAGCCCCTAATCAAAGAGGTCTCCAATTAGAAAGAAATTTTAGGGCCACACTTTTAGTTTACTTTCCTTCATAAATTAGTGAGTTTATTTTATTTAGAGTTTGTATTGAGAGTTTGGAAGAGTTGGTGCTTTTGAAGTCTATTTCGCTTTGGAGTCAGTAGGAATCAAATGTTCAGTTGGAGAAACACTTGAGATAAGTATTTATAATTTGATTCAAAGTTTTTATTTGTATGTTTTGTTATTTAAATTCAATGTGTTCTGAGTATTTACTTTACTTTCTCCTTTCAATTATGAAAAGATAAAAAAGATAATATAAAATTGGTTGGAGAATTAAAAACTAAATATGTTTAAATATTGTAATGATATTAATACCGGATCTTAATTTACTATTTAAATTGGCCATTTAAGTTGTTAAAATCTGTTGAAGAGTTTTGAGAACTAGAAGGAGATGAATTCTTAACTAGTAGATATCGCATGAATCCTTGGGTAGTCGAAGGCCTTGTGCGGGTTATTCACGGTGAAATAAAATAAATAGAAAAATATTATTCAATGGGTGTAGAATTAATAAGTTTTTAGAGTGACAGACTAAATTCTTTTAATTTGGTTTATAGAAAGGAAACGGGTCACTAGTAGAGCTGACCATAGCCACCCTTGGAAATCTAGTAGTGTGAGCCTAGATTAACCCATTCTACTAATAATACATCCAGACCTGATCAATAGATCAGCCAATGTTCTTTATACTATCGAGCGAATGTAAAGAATAGGAATGCTTCTATTTGGTACAATACCATTAATTTATATTCTCCATGAATATTATATTATCTAAAAGTCTTGGATTAATTGGAAGGAAGAAAGTTGTTTGCTTATTATTATTTACATCACTCCTTTTTTTAGTACTGCTTAATTTCTGCATTTAGTAAATTAAATATTAAAACTTTAAAAGAAATATATAAAAATAAAATTTAAAAATTTAAAAATCTATAAACCTCCTCGTGGGGTCGATGTTCGGGGTCTTTATTTAAAGCCCTATATTACTTGAAATGATACGTATACTTGCGTAGTACCTCTAAGTGGGTAAAATATTTTCCATAAAATTATATTTATATACACTAGCCGCTATTATTATTTGGGTCAAAGTATTGGCTATAACATATTTTTGGAAGCATAAATTACTGCATTATTTGCGGTTAGATCAAGTTTTTTGCGTCGTTGCGGGGAGGCAAGTTTTTAGATTTTAAATATTATTTATTTATTTTTATTTCTTTTATTGTTAAAATACAAAAATATAAAATACAAAAACATTTATAAAAAAAAATATAAAAAAAAGATGAGATTTTATTCCTTGCTATTTTATTTTACTTACTTTTTATGAGTAGTTCTGGATCTGAAGGATTATTACCTTTAAACTCTGAATTAGAAAGAACTATAAGAAGAATAAAAAAAGGAAAACAAATTCAAAAATATCAAGAGATGGCTAAATTACATAACAAATTACTGAATCCAATTGAAGTTAATGAACAAAATGTTTACAAACCATTAAGGGATTTTGCTAACCCTACAGTTGATTAACTTCATAATATATTCAAATACCTGATGTAGATATTAATTCTTTTGAGCTTAAACCGTCTATTATTTAAATGGATCAAAATATTTAATTTGGGGGAACACCAAATGAGGATCCAAATCTACACTTTACTAGTTTTTTAGAACTTTGTGCTACCTTTAAATATAACAATGTTTCTGATGATGTTATTTGACTTAGACTCTTTCCTTTCTCTTTAAGAGATAAAGCAAAGATGTGGCTGAACTCATTAGCAACGAGGTTCTATTAAAAGATGGACCGAAATGGCACAAAAATTCCTTGCTAAATATTTTCCTCCTTCTAAAACTCGCTATATTAAGAATTGATATTACTTCGTTTTGTCAATTTGACGGGGAGACAATTTATGAAACTTGGGAAAGATTTAAAGAACTATTAAGAAAGTGTCCTCATCATGCTTTAACTGATTGGTTAGTTATTCAAACATTTTATAACGGACTTATTGGATCCCTGAAATCAATTATTGATGTTGCTGCTGGAGGTTCTTTAATGGCTAAATCATTTGAAGAAGTTTATACTTTAATTAAAGAAATGGCTAACATTAATTTTCAATGGCCTTCTGAAAGGGTTAATCCTAAAAGAATGGCAAGTATTCATGATAACGAAGCCTTTTCTATCTTAGCTTCACAAGTGGCTACAATATCTAAGAAATTATATAATTTTGCTATCAATTTATCACATAACAACTCTGCTAATATTGAAGATTCTCAAACTATTGAAACTTTACAAGCTATTGCTAGTAAAAATAACACTTATTCAAATTATTATAATCCTGGATGGAAAAATCTCCCTAATTTTAACTGGAATAATTCACAACAACAATGGGGTTATAATCAATCTCATTCAACTGGAAATTGGAACAATCAAGTAAATTCAAACTATAAACCTCCTGGATTTAATAATCAGCAAAAGAAGTTATCTATAGAAGAATTAATTTTACAACTAAGTAATCAATTACAAAATCAAAACACTGTTATTCGTAATATTGAGAATCAAATGGGACAAATAGCTAATTTAATTAATTACAGACCTCCAGGAACACTTCTTAGTAATGTTGAAATCAACCCAAAAGAAATTGGAAAAGAACATGAACATGCTAAAGCTGTACAACTTAGAAGTGGAAAGGAATTAAAATAAAGAATTCAGGATGAAATTGAAAATGAGATTGAGGTTGAAGAGATTGAAAAACCTAAAGAAACTCCTCCTAGTAGAGACCAGACTGTTATTCCTATTAATATGGAAGTTGAAAACCACCACCACCTTTTCCACAAAGACTAAAATAGCAGAAGCTTGATCAACAATTTTCTAAGTTCTTTGAAATTTTTAAGAAACTTACCATTAACATACCTTTTGCTGAAGCTTTGGAACATATGCCAACTTATGCAAAATTTATGAAGGATGTTTTAAGTAAGAAACAAAAATTTGATGCTTTTGAAACTGTTGCATTAAGTGAAGAATGTAGTGCAATAATTCAAAAAAAATTACCTCAGAAACTTAACGATCCTGGAAGTTACACTATACCTTGTGCTATTGGAGAAAAATTTTGTGGAAAAGCTTTATGTGATTTAGGAGCAAGTATTAATCTCATGCCATTTTCTATTTTTCAAAGGTTGAATTTAGGAGAGATTTCTCCCACCACTGTAACCCTTTAGTTAGCTGATAGATCTATCACTTACCCTAAAGGAGTTATAGAGGATGTTCTTATTAAAGTGGAAAAATTTATTTTCCCTGTAAATTTCATTGTACTTGATATGGAAGAAGATAAAAAAATACCTATTATTTTACGGAGACCTTTTCTAGCTACCGGACGAGTTATGATTGATATGCAAAAAGGAGAATTAGCTATGAGAGTTAATGATCAAGAGATTAAATTCAATGTCCTTAAATCAATGAAGTACCCTGACAAAGAAAAATGTTATCGTATGGATATTATTGATTATGTAGTTAAAAAATATTATCAAGAAAAATGTAAAGTCATTTCTAAAGAAAAATTGAATTATTAACTGAAAATGAAGAACTAAAAGAGGAAGAATTATCTAAAGAAACTCATTATATTAAACATAACTGGGAAATTTTAGACATAACTTAAAATGATATACTTTTACCCTCGATTAAAAAAGCCCTTAAACTGGAATTAAAAATGTTACCTGCACATTTAAAGTATGCTTTTCTTGGAAATTCATTAACTTTACCTGTTATTATTTCTTCTAAACCAAGCTTAGATCAAGAAGAAAAATTAATAGGAGTATTAAAGAATTATAAGAAAGCTTTTGGTTGGACTATTGCTGATATAAGAGGAATAAGCCCTTCCATTTGTATGCATAGGATTTTAATGGAAGAAGATTTTAAACCTGCTATTGAACCTCAAAGAAGATTAAATCCTATTATGATAGAGGTTGTTAAAAAAGAAATTTTAAAATGGTTAGATGCTGGAATTATTTATCCTATTTCGGATAGTCAATGAGTGAGTCATATTCATTGTGTGCCGAAGAAAGGAGGAGTAACTGTCATTGTCAATGATAAAAATGAACTAATTCCTACAAGACAAGTTAATGGATGGTGAATTTGCATTGATTGTCGGAAATTAAATAATGCCACTAGAAAGGATCATTTTCCTTTACCTTTCTTAGATCAAATACTTGATAAATTAGCTGGACACTCATATTTCTGTTTTCCGGATAGATATTCTGGTTATCATCAATTACCTTAAGCTCTTGAGGCCCAAAAGAAAACAACATTTACAAGTCCTTATGGAACATTTGCATTTAGAAGAATGTCTTTCGGTTTATGTAATGCACCTGCAACTTTTCAAAGATGTATGATGTCAATATTTTTTGATTTGATTGACAAAGGAATTGAAATATTTATGGACAATTTTTCAGTTTTTGGAACTTCTTTTGAATCATGTTTGGAAAATATTTCCAACGTTCTAAAAAGATGTGAAGAAACAAACTATGTTCTTAACTGGAAAAAATGTCAATTTATGGTCACAGAAGACATTGTACTTGGTCACAAAATTTCACAAAAAGGGAT
The DNA here is from genome assembly GCA_022702705.1 of Papilionanthe hookeriana x Papilionanthe teres. Lineage (NCBI taxonomy): Eukaryota > Viridiplantae > Streptophyta > Magnoliopsida > Asparagales > Orchidaceae > Papilionanthe > Papilionanthe hookeriana x Papilionanthe teres. The sequence continues at coordinate 114,106,893 of CM040431.1, forward strand.
GGAAGTTAATCAAGCAGAAGTGAAAATTATTGCTGAACTGTAACCACCTACTACTGTTACTGATGTGAGAAGTTTTCTGGAACATGCTGGAATTTATAGAAGATATATAAAGGATTTTTCTAAAATTACTAAACCTCTTTGTCAATTATTTGAAAAAGAAGCTAAATTTGAATTTAATGAAGATTGTGTTAATGCTTTCAATATTTTAAAAGGAAAATTAATAACTGCACCTATTTGGAATAAACCTTTTGAATTTATGTGCGATGCAAGTGATTTTGCAATTGGAGCTGTATTGGGACAAAAATTTGAGAAAATTTTCAAAGTTATATATTATGCTAGTAAAACTCTTACTGAAACTCAAAGAACTTACACTACTACTGAGAAAGAGCTTTTAGCTATAGTCTATGCCTTTGACAAACTTAGACCTTATCTTCTTGGTACCAAATCCATAGTTTATACAGATCATTCCGCTGTTAAATATTTAATGTCAAAAAAAGATGCTAAACCTAAACTGATAAGATGGGTTTTATTTCTACAAGAATTTTATTTTCAAATAGTGGATAGAAAAGGAACTGATAACCAAATTGCTGATCATTTATCTAGAATTAAGAGTGATATTATTATTGAAGAAAATATAAATGAGAAATTTCCTGATGAACAGTTATATGTTATTCAAGGATACCAAACACCTTGGTATGCGGATATAGTTAACTATTTAGTTAGCAATAGACTACCTTATGGATTGAATAACAAATATATTAAGAAATTTAAAAATGATGCTAAATCTTATATTTGGGAAAATCCTCATTTATTTAAATTGGAAAGAGATTCTGTAATTCAAAGATGTGAACCTTTTGAAGAAACTTTTGCTATTATTCAAAAATGTCATGATTCCAAATTTGGAGGACACTTTGGAGTAGATAAAACTATATTTAAAATTTTTAATTCAAGATTTTATTGGCCTACCTTGTTCAAAGATGTGAGACAATATGTTAAAACATGTGATCGATTCAAAGGATGGGAAATATATCTAGGAAAGATGAAATGCCTTTAAAATATATATTTTAACTTAAAATTTTTGATATATGGGGTTTAGATTTTATGGGACCATTTGTACCATCATATGGAAAAATTTATATTTTATTAGTAGTTGATTATGTTTCAAAGTGGATTGAAGTTGTAGCTTTACCTAACTGTGATTCCAAAAGTGTTTCAAAATTAGTAAAGAAAATGATTTTCTCAAGATTTGGAATGCCTAAGGTAATTATCACAGATGGTGGAAGTCATTTCAGAAATATAAGAATTCAATTATTACTGGAAAAATTTGGAATCAAATATAGAATTGCAACTGCTTATCACCCATAAACAAGTGGAATGGCCGAAGTATCAAATAGAGAAATTAAAAGAATTTTAGAGAAAACTGTTAATCATAAAAGAACTGATTGGGTTTATAGACTTGATTCTGCATTATGGGCTTATAGAACAGATTATAAGACACCAATTGGAATGTCACCTTACCGGTTAGTTTATGGTAAACATTGTCACTTACTCATTGAACTTGAACATAAAGCTTATTGGGCGATAAAGGAGTTTAATTTTGATTTGAATACTGCAGGAGAAAAACGATTATTACAATTAAATGAGATGGATGAAATAAGAAATGAGTCATACAAAAATGCAAAGATTTATAAATAAAAAATGAAGATATTACATGATAAAAAGATTTCAGGAAAAATATTTGAGTGTGGACAAGAAGTATTATTATTTAATACTCATTTAAGACTTTTCCCTGGAAAATTAAGATCTAAATGGATGGGACCATATATAATTGAGAAAGTATACCATTACGGAGCTGTGGATATTAAAAACTGAAAAAATATTTAAAGTTAACAGATTAAGACTGAAGCCTTATTTGGGAGACATAAAAATGATTTATAAAGAGGCTTACGAGTTGAGTCTACCTGATTAAAGACTTAATTAGGTAGGGCTAACGACGTTAAACCAAGCGCTTTGTGGGAGGCAACCCATAGTTATTTTTGTGAGTTTTTACATTTTTAATGTAAGGTTATGCCTCAGTCTTCACTAAATTTTATATAACTTTAGAAAATTAGATGCTAACAAGTCTTTATTGACTTAAGCTAAAGATTATCTTAAAGTCTATAAAGATTGGACTTTGGATCACTCCATTTTGTATGTGAGTAAAAGGCAGATCAAGTTAACCTTCATAATGATTGTTTATAATTTGAGTTAATTTTAATTACTGAGTTTATATTGATCTTACCATTCTAATTTACCTATTTTTGAGATTGAAACTTTGAAATTTGACGTTAGGGGAAACGGAGTCGAACATTGTTCCTGTGCCTAGGCGCCGAAATTTGGCGCCTAAGCGCCAGAGTAGACTGTGTATCGATGGGTCCAGAGCCTAGGTGCCAGATTTGGCACCTAAGCGCCACAGTTACTGGGTTGTTCAAAAACCGTAAATTTTTCAGTTTTTCACGCCATTTTCTCCTATAAACTACCCCATCTTCGTCCCCAATCCCTAAGCAACCCTAGATACGACCTTTACACTTCATTCTAGGGGAGATAAGAGAAGATTTTAAAGAAATGGAGAGAAAAAATCATGGAGAAGAGGCTAGAGACAAGTGTTCTAAGGATCCTCAACCTTTCTTCAATGGTTTTATTGTTGTTAGTTTGGAGAAGTTTTCGAGTCGCCTAGATAAGTTTGAAGCGGAATTCAAAAGTATTAGAGATCGCCTCCATGAGATATATCATCAAATTGAGCATTTGGAATGGCAGGCAAAGCTTCAATTCGATCATCTAGCGGCCTATCAAGACGCTCAAGTGGAGATGTATGCAAATAACAAATGGATCTACGAGAAAACGATACTGCAGATTTTCCAAGGGTGTTAGTGTTCTTCCCAAGTAGGCCGAGTAATCTTCATTATGACGAGAATGGAAATTTCAAATTTGAAGATTAAATAGTAAATGTGGTTAGATCATTACTTTATCTAGTGTGTCATTGTATCGATTTGGTAAATTGATTGTGTTGTTTGTGTGTTTGTTTTATTGTTCAATGTGTGTTGTATTTGCTTTGAAATTATGTTGATTGACTGTTAGTTAAGACTTAAATCTTATTATTATACTTATCTGTAATGTATTGAGCCTGATATTAAAGATTATGAAATGGAATTAGAAGAGCTTGACTTAAACTAGTGTTGGATTGATGGATTTTATTTATAATTTTTAAAAATTTTGCAAAATATTTTGGAAGTTGGAAACTGAAGCAATACTCTTATATCAGTAATTGAAAGTTGAAGTTGTGAGTTTTGATGAAAAATTAAATTTTTTAAAATGATTTTTGTGAAAGGCGAGTCTGGCGCCTAGGCGCCAGATGTCGGCGCCTAAGCGCCGGTTCGGCCTGCTAATTGAAAATCAGGATTTAAACCCTCATTAGCCATTGCTGATGCCTAAGCTTCATCCCCTTCCTCTTTTCGCAAAACCTACCCCATAGATCCATCTAGAGGCCAAATTTTCACCTTTTTTAGCCCGAAATCACTCGATTTCTTCATCTTGAGGTCAGATCTACCTTCTAATCCATTTATTTTTGATGTCTACCATGTATTTTCCTATTTTTGCTAAAAATTGAAATTTTGGAGAAAAAATTTGATTTTTAGAAATTTTTTCATGGATTTTTAAACTCATTTTAAGTTTCTCAAGCTTAAAAGAGTTTAGTTTATTTGATTCCTTAATTTATTTGTATTTTCTTTCACGTTTAGATGGCACCTAAATCTAAGCGTGGAAAAGAACGAGAAAATTTTAATCGCAACAAGTTCGCTACTGCGGCAGCGCACTTTCGTTACCACGAATTTGCCACGAATTTGCGACATCAAGGAAATTTATCTTGAAACGCAGTTTTTACAATCCTTGAGAGAAGATCGAGAACACGATCGTTGCACACAACTATCAGTGATTCTGTTATTTCACTGTCGTTGCTGTTATTCCTGTTGTACGATTTTATGCCAACTTTTTAGATGCAGAAGACTATGAAGTCTTCGTTAGAGGTGTCGGAGTGGGATTCACTCCGGAGCGGATCAATATTTTCTACGGCCTACCACCTAGTATCGAGAACTACTATTCTGGTCTATCTCCATATGAAGGAGATTTGGAGATGATCATTGCATATTTCACTGACGGCACTGGAGCTTGGAAGATCTGGAACGACAAATAGGTAAACTTTAAATCTTCTAAGCTGAATAGTATTTCAAAGGCCTGGCACTATTTTATTTCATCTAGACTACTTCCTTCCAACCACCTGAGTGAAGTTAACAGAGATAGAGCTATCATGAACTACTGCATTCAGGAGAGGAAGCCGATAGATGTTGACAGCATTATCTATGATTTTGTGGAGTCGATTGTAAGATCCAACACTTCTGTCGGATTAGGATTCCCATCTTTGATATATTCTTTATGTGTAAGCAATGGAGTTATTGCTGATATTTCTGAGGAGAAGCTGAAGACTACAAAGCCTATTGGGCAGGAGAGTGTTAGTATTTATGATCGTCTTCGTGGGAAGAGATCTACTGCTCCTTCTACTTCTAGAACTTCTACTTCTACTACACCACTACCTAGTTTTTGGGAGACTATGGATGAGAGGTATTCAGAGCTGCAGAATATGTTACATTTAGCTCATTTTTGCATAGACACGATCAATGTGAAATTTGATCATCTTGCTGATTTTACCCATAGGAAGAGAAATTATGATGTTGAATATGATGAATCTCTTGTTAGATTCCTAAAGGGAGAACAGTCTGTTCAGTTCCCTACTTATCCTAGATTCACACCTTTTGATCTGAAGAGGACTGAGGATTTTTCCTTTGGTGATGATGATGATGATGATTATGATGAGACTGCGAGTGATGATTAGAGTGTCGAGATTATGTTCTTGTTTTAATTGTCTGTGTTAGATTTAGAAGTATGATTAGTTTATGTTTGTTTGATGTTTTGTTGCTGTTAGTTGTACTGATGATTGGAGTACTATTTAGTTATTGATGTTGTTTTATTTCTGTTATTGTGATTAGTATAGTCATTTAATTTAGCTACTGATATAAAAATTTAACCTGTTTACTTTTATATATGCTTCATTATTTCAGTGATATTCATAAAAAGCATGTGTAAAAGTAATTTTTTTCTTCGTAGACTATTTTTACATACTTATAAAATTCCTTTTTAAAATTATTGTCTTTCTCTCATACTTTAAATTTTTTTTTTTCTTGATATACCATAACTTAAGTTTGAGGGAAGGGAAAATACATGCAAATTTAAATTTTATTTGTCCTTAAGTGCTAATATTTTCTAAAAAATTTATTAACATAACATAAGGAATGAAAAATCTATTTAAGATCACTTAAATTTTTGAAATTATAAATAATTTAGTAGACAACCAAAATTTTAATAACTTTGATTGATTTTAAGAATAGAATTATTCAACTTAAAGAAGAGTAAGATTAAGAATTTTTTCTATTCATGGTAGAGATAATTGAATTTTAGAAGTATTAAGAAATCAAGAATTATAACTTGAAAAAGAAAAAAGATTGAAAGTCTTTTTGAAAACTATTCAAGTTATAGTAATTAAGTGAAGATGTATAAGTTTATAAATATAAGTTAAGGATAGTGAAGTTCAAAATCATTAACAGGCTATCCAGATACAATAATCCTTACTGTTAAAAAAAAAGGGTGAGGAGAAGCTTGAGGAGATGGCTAATCAAAAATTGGCTTCACTTGAATTATCTTATAAAAAGAAAACTAATTACATATTTTACTTAATTTTTATGCATGCATCTTTATTAGAAAAGATTTTCATGAAGATCTTTTTCTTGTAAATAATTTATGTGATCTTAATATAATAAACTACAATTATTTCGAAATAAATGAAAATTTTTGAAGTCTTACAATTTGGTAGTTAAATATTCTTTAAATTCTTAAAATTAAACTTAGTTAATGAAATTTTGTTAATAATTTACTAACGTCTTTATAAAATAAAAAATTACAAGGAATCTTAAATATTTTCCTTTTATTCCAATTGTTATACATTTTATATTGTAAAAAGAGTTACTTGAGTACAAGTAAAGTTTAAGTTTGTGGGATTTTGATCCATGAAAAAATACCTATTTTTATGCCTTGATTTTTATTAAAATTTTAAGGATATTATGCTTTAATGAAAGGTATTTTATGTTTTTGGATGCAGATGATGTAAAAATGTTCAAAAAGAAAAAAAGATGAAAAAGGATGAAAAAGGAGCAAAAAGGAACAAAAATGGAGCCAAAATGCAAAATTGCCAAAATAATGGGCCTGGCGCCTAAGCTCCAACTCGATACCAAAACAGTTACGATTTTGTAACTACTTTGGACAGTTATTTTGACGGTTAGAGCGGTTATTGGACCTTCTAGAAGACTGGCAGTTATTCCTGGATTATAGGATATGTGATACATTGTATCTAGATGCTTGGAAACGATTTGGATCGGGAAGAGGTGCGATCGAAAGTGAAGAGGTGCGAAGAACTGGACGCGGAGTCCGGTGCCTAGGCGCCGGACACAGTTTCTAGAAGATTCATTGAACTTGGACACATTTTGAAGAGATGCTTTAGGCAACCCTTGAAGCCTATAAATACTAGGCGCCGGACACAGTTTCTAGAAGATTCATTGAACTTGGACACATTTTGAAGAGATGCTTTAGGCAACCCTTGAAGCCTATAAATAGGAGGCCATTTCTATAGAAAAAGAGGCCCCCAATCAGAGAAAGCCCCTAATCAAAGAGGTCTCCAATTAGAGAGAAATTTTAGGGCCACACTTTTAGTTTACTTTCCTTCATAAATTAGTGAGTTTATTTTATTTAGAGTTTGTATTGAGAGTCTGGAAGAGTTGGTGCTTTGGAAGTCTATTTCACTTTGGAGTCAGTAGGAATCAGAGGTACAGTTGGAGAAACACTTGAGATAAGTATTTGTAATTTGATTTAAAGTTTTTATTTATATGTTTTGTTATTTAAATTCAATGTGTTCTGAGTAGTTACTTTTCTTTCTCCTTTTAATTATGAAAAGATAAACAAGATAATATAAAATTCGTTGGAGAATTAAAAACTAAATATGTTTAAATATTGTGATGATATTAATACCGGATCTTAATTTAATATTTAAATTAGCCATTTAAGTTGTTAAAATCTGTTGAATAGTTTTGAGACCTAAAAGGAGATGAATTCTTAACTAGTAGATATCACATGAATCCTTGGGTAGTCGAAGGCCTTGTGCGGGTTATTCAAGATGAAGTGCAAATAAATAGGAAAATATTATTCAATGGGCATAGAATTAATAAGTTTTTAGAGTGAGAGACTAAATTCTTTTAATTTAGTTTATATAAAGGGAACGGGTCACTAGTAGGGTCGACCAAAGCCACCCTTGGACATCTAGTAGTGTGAGCCTAGATTAACTCATTCTACTAACAATACATCCAGACCTAATTTATACATTAGCCAATGTTCTTTATACTATCGAGTGAAGGTAAAGAATAGGAATACTTCTATTTGGCACAATACCATTAATTTATATTCTCCATGAATATTATATTATCTAAAAAGTCTTAGATTAATTGGAAAGAAGAAAGTTGTTTGCTTATTTTTATTTACATCACTCATTATTTTAGTACTGCTTAATTTCTGCATTTAGTAAATTAAAGATTAAAACTTTAAAATAAATACATAAAAATAAAATTAAAATATTTAAAAATCTATAAACCTCCTCGTAGGATCGATACTGGGGTCTTTATTTAAAGCCCTATATTACTTGAAACGATACGTATACTTGCGTAGTACCTCTAGTGTGTAAAATATTTTCCATAAAATTATATTTATATACACTAGCCACTATTATTATTTGGGTCAAAGTATTGGCTATAACATATTTTTTGAAGCATAAATTACTGTGTTATTTGCGGTCGGGTCAATGAACATATAAACTGTGGAAAGGGTAGCTCGGAAACTCATCTGTTGATTCGTCCTCGATCTAACAGTTCTTAATATACATATGCATCGTCCAATCTTCAATAAGTTCGGTATGATCAAAGTTTTGTTTAATTCTCCAATCTATATGGTCAAATTGATTAAAGATTTGATTAATCCCATCAATAATACAATTCATATTTTTCTCCAAATTTTTTAACTCTTTTGAACATAACATCCAAATTTTCTGATGGTGGTGGCAACAAAGAAGGTATTGAATTATGAGATGATTGATCTAGAGGAACATTCTCCCCTTCTTCATTTACCAAACCATTAAAATTAAACGTTGGGTCCAAAGGTTTCCAAGGAAGAAGATCCTTTTCCTAATTAACATATGGAATCTATAATTGGCTACACAACATAAAGATAGTGGATGGATGTCCAAGCCCATTAGAAGATCCATTTAAACCCAATCCAACAAAGCAATGCTTGTGGTTTGATGTCTAGTCAGGTAAGTAGCAAATGTCAAAATCTCTTAATTTCGTCAACTATTTGACTAATCTTTGTGATACTTATGGCCTTTAAAAAATGGCCCATAGAGAGAACTACATGTAAAAACCAATAGTTAAGGCTTGAAAGTGCGGACGTAGCCTTTGTGTCGAGAACACTAGGGCTAACACAGTTTTGTCCGCCAACGAGAAACGACTCTCTATGTTGAAGAGAATATTGTTGGTGTAGTAGAGGAGCAGTTGAATCAACTTTTCTCCCTCACTAAGATAGAGTTTATCAAGTGAAATAAAACAACTAGGTAGATATATAACATCACTCCTTAGACAGTCTTCGAATGGAGGGGCGATGAGGCCCAAGTACATCTTGAGTAGTTCAAATGTGGCCTCACAATCATCTATCCAGTAAAAACTGATGTTATGAGCACCTCTCAGTATCTTGATGAATAGTAGGTACTTATTCCTAGAATGAGCCAAAAAATAGGGTAAGAAGGCTATTTGTCCATTCAAGTATTACACCTACTTAAGGGTGCCATTGTAGGCATTATTTTATAGGTTGTGTTGTATTTTGAAAAGCGGTAGCCTACAGAAATTGTCGGCGAATTTTTTTTATTTAATTTAAATAAATAATTTGAAAAGTAGTATTTGATTTCTGAAAATAATTTTTAAATTTGAAGATTTTAAGATATGAAATCAAACCGATCTCACATCCCAAATAGTTTATATAAACGAGCACCGTACCACAAACCGTGTATCTATCCCGAAGAATAGGCACACTGCTTGACGATGGGGCTCGATTAAATAAACTAGAAGATCTGTGACATCCATTTGGTCTGTGAACCAATTTTATAAGCCGACAAATTCCTCCGCTTAATATGAAAGCATTAAACAGGGTTTATATTACATGGGTTCTTTAAAATTCCCTATAAGGGCAAGCCCCTATAGTTAATTACATCTTAAGTGACGGGAATCACCTAAGAAAACTCTCGATAATAATCGCAATTCTGCTCTCAAGAATTTCAAAGTTTAAGTTTTCAAGGGATTGAATTTTGGAATTTCAATAGGGAATGGATCGAGTTTGGAACATTTTGTTTTGGGAATTCAAAGGAAGAAAAGTAGGAGAAATTATAGATTCGAAGCGAACTTCGATAATTTCCAAACTATCCTATTGTTTGGCTTGAATTTAGGAAGATCCTAATATCTATTTAATGTTTTGATCTTGCCAATTTTAATTAATTAGGACTTATATTTATATGATATAATCATAGAAATAACTCGGAAGATGTGAGGGTTTATGTCGTATGGACGACTACCTCGGAATCCTAAGTCCGGTTAGGGCTTAATTTGCAATGCAAATGCCTAACGAAGAGGTTGAGGATTTATGTTGCACTAGGCAAACTACCTCGAAATCCTATGGCTTTGGTTATTTAACTCTAAGAAAGTTTTGCTGAAGTAGACTCAGGTTTTGCTGATGACGATGGCCGTGCTGCCCACCATGCTACAAGCTCCTTGTTGTTGCAGAAGTTTAGTTTTAGAAGTCATAAATCAGGAGATGAGAAAAGTGTTTTGGTTTAGAGAAATCTTAATTTTCAAGTGTTTTTTGTACTTTAATTAAAACAAATCTTAAAGTTGATTATAACGACACCGGTTAAGATCCCACGGTTCCATCCTTCCGGCATCGTTATTTTTATCGGATTCACTTTCAATTTAGATTGAAGTTTTCGTTAAGATTAATTTAAAGGATTCGAACTTGAAATGAAAATTGGAATTTTGAGGTTTTAGATGTAACATCTTCAACCTCAAAAGAAAATTGAAACGATTGGATTGAATCATTACAACGAGGAGATCTCGCAGCAATGCGGTATCGGACAAATCCTTAACCTCAAGAGTTTGAATTTGGTGTATTTCATCGCGATACGGAAAGAATCCTAAAGCAATGCAATTTCGAATGTAAAATCCTCAACCCCAAAAGTTCGACTTTAATGTATTTCATTGTGATATGGAAAGAATCCTAAAGCAACGCAAGCTGATGTAAAATCCTCAACCCCAAGAATTTGAGTTTAATGTATTTCATTGCGACAGAAAGAATCCTAGCAACGCAAGCCTTCGGATGTAAAATCCTCAACCCCATGAATTCCGAGTTTCATGTATTTCATTGCGATGGTGAAAGAACTTAAAAAGAATGCAGTTTCTACGTAAAATCCTCAACTCCAAGAATTGATTACGTATTTCATTGCTGGGGAAAGAATCCTAAAGCAACGCACGTGATGTAAAATCCTCAACCCCAAAAGTTTGAATTTAATGTATTTTCATTGCTGGCCAGGGAAAGAATCATAAAGCAATGCATTTCGATGTAAAATCCTCAACCCCAAAATGATTGGATGTATTTGTCACATAGGGAAAGAACCTAAAGCAATGCAAGCCTCTGACATAAAATCCTCAACCCCAAGAATTTGATTTCGATGTATTTCATTGCTATAGTGGAAAGAATACTAAAGTTAATGCGGGCTTCGGATGTAAAAATCCTCAACCCCAAAAGTTTGAATTCGATGTATTTTCATTGCTATAAAGAAAGAACTTAATGCAATGCGGCTTCTGATGTAAAATCCTCAACCCCAAAAGTTTGAATTTGATGTATTTCACTGCTATGTGGAAAGAATCCTAGCAATGCTAGCCTGGATTTAAAATCCTCAACCCCAAAAGTTTGATTTTGAGGTATTTCTACTGTTGATGGGGAAAGAATCCTAAAGCAATGCAAATATTGTAAAACTTTCAACCCCAAAAGTTTGATTTTCTTGATGTACTTTCTCATTGCTATTAGGAAAGAATCCTAAAAGTTACCAGCCTCGGATGTAAAATCCTCAACGCCAAAAAGTTTGATTTCGATGTATTTCATTGCTATAGGAAAGAATCCTAAAGCAATGCACTTCGATGTAAAAATCCTCAACCCCAAAAGTTTGAATTTGATGTATTTTATTGCTATAGGGAAAGAATCCTAAAAGTACGTGGCCTCGGATGTAAAATCCTCAACGCCAAAAGTTTGATTTCGATGTATTTCATTACATAGAAAGAATCCTAAAGCAATGCGTAAATTTCTGATGTAAAATCCTCAACCCCAAAGTTTGATTTTGATGTATCATTGCTAGGAAAGAATCCTAAAGCAATGCAGTCTCATATGTAAAATCCCTCAACCCCAAAAGTTTGAATTTGATGTATTTCATTGCTATATGGAAAGAATCCTAAAGCAACGCAAGCCTGGATGTAAAATCCTTAACCCCAAAAGTTTGAATTTGATGTATTTCATTGCTATAGGGAAAGAATCCTAAAGCATTGCGTAGCTCGGATGTAAAATCCTCAACCCCAAGAATTTGATTTTTGATGGTAATTGATTTTGCAAAGATTTATAAGAGCCGATTCAAAAGTGCTGAAGCCAGTGTTTCGAGAATTTCATGGAAGTTGTAAAAGATTTTGTGGAAAGTAACAAATTAGGAGGGAATATGTTGATGATACATATCCCATTCAAAAGAGTTGATCGAAAGTTTGGCCGGCTCGGACGTGATACAATTCCTCACACTGCATCCGAATCGAAAAACCCGTCAAGCCCGCGTCACCCGAATCGACCGCTTCCATCCCGGTATACAAGGGAGAGGAACGGATTGGATTTCAGATTTGGAAGGTTGAGTTTGAATTTGATTGAGATTTGATTTGAAATTTGGAAAGTTGAATTTGAATTGATTGGAGATTTTCGATTCGAGATTTGGAAAGTTAAATTTAATTGAGCCGAGATTTGATTTGAAATTCGTGTTCATTTTGTTTGTCCTTTAACAATTCAAATTTGCTTTATCATTCATTTAATGTTCGTGCGAATTTGGAGTTCATCATTTTTTTAATTTAGATTTTTAGGGAAAGTGTTCTTTTATTCTTTGCTTTTTCTCGTTCTTTGTTCTGCTCATTTTGACCTTTAATGGCGTTCTTACCAATTTGCACAAAAGAGGTGAAGGCCAAAATGTGACATGGTCACTTTCATTCCAATCATGTCGAAGATACATCATACAACTCGACCGTAATACATCTCATACAATCCATGTAGACTCCAAAACGGACTATGTATGATCTTGTCGATCCATCCAAAAAAGGCATCTCGTCGAAATCCATGTCCGAATAGTGAGGGTACATGGTCAATAACATCACCTTCCAAGCCATCCTTGGCAAGGATGCCGACGCATGCACATCGAGGTGGATATTTTCCATGTAACTCACGGGGCCTGCATGGCCGGCAAGCCTCAGCTCGTGTCCGCCGGAAGTGGTAAGGTGTGCTTTCCGTCATCCATCCTTCGAAAGTAATCGAGATCCGCTTCATCGGTACTCCCGTATGCAATGTTTAGCGACATCTCGCTTTCCGCTCGCCCTTTAGTATCATGACGGAACCTACCGGTAATGGTTTCTTTATCATCTCTCGGAACTCACCCTCGGGCCTGCTATCCGGAGGTCGTATCCGAACATGATATTACACTCGTTCGTAAAAGAACCGTGTGCAAAAAGGTCTCGACAAAGTCGTGGTGATCGACAAAGTGGGTATGCGGGGCCACCCCGCGTCAGGAATGTTAATGATGCAACCGTCGGGTATGCACCGTCGGCGCACCTCCATGTTATCATTCCCTTTACCATCCTTTCGATGACCAATGGTATCAATCTACCTTCCCATGATGGAGTATCCCCCGGTGGGTTTCCTTCCGTCTTCTCGCGAAGTCAGAAGCAGCATCCACATTGTATTGTAATTCCCCTTTCCCCGCATCCATCTCGTGGGTTCCTTGTGCAGGGTGTTTTCTTCTAGGCGACCCGCTTCCACCCATTCTTTCAAATCCTGATGTAGTCCACGATTTGTTGTTGTTCATGGCCTCGAGAACACGTTTGTATGTAGCTCGAGGCTCTGAAGAGAGCATTGATCCTCCCCGCCTCTAATTCTCTCGAAGTATTCAAAAGTTTGCTTCTCGACATTCTACATTCTTTCTAGCTTGTATTCTGGAATAACTGCAAATGGCGAGGCCCGGTGACGTATCATGGGATATATGGCTCAATCCATTCGCGTTCTCCTACATACCTCGGCTCCTCGTGATGGTCTCCGTCGGGACATTCTCCGGTCAGCTTCGCAAATTGCCAAGCTATGCACATCGGTAGCTTTATCCGGAGGCGTGGCAGCCTTCCTTCTTCCTGACCTTCGAGATTTCCCCGGTCTTTTCCCCTCGTTGCTATCCTCGGAGCTGGCCTCTTTCTTCAGTTCCCGGTGAACCGCATCCTCAAGCATATGCACCTGCAGAAGTAGCCGACCGCCACGTCACGTTCGTCCGTCGCTAGTTTAGTCAACATCTTGCCGATACGACGATTTTTATTTCTTCGCCGAGTTGTTGTGAGAGTAGCTCTTCGTACTTCCCCGACCGTGCGCCCACTGTACCGCCCTCTCGCCGTCGTAGCGACTACGTACTCGATTCTCTTGTCCTCCCCGTGTTTGTTTTTTCTTGCCGTCGGGTTGGTGGCTTGGGCCACCCACTTTCTATTATCGACTGACCGGGCGTTCCTCTCGGTCAACCGGACCCAGTCACTTTCCTCGTATCGTTGCATCCGCTCGGTGCGAAGTCCGAGTCAATCTCTATTATCGCTCCATCTTTCACCCTTTTCGTCGAGTGCAAGGCTTACTTACTTTCTAAAGCTCAGGACCAACCGCCCGTTCGACATTTCCCTACGAAAAACAAGGAAAAGGACTGTGGGTCGTACTAAGAACAAGAACATTAAGAAAATGTTTATTAAAGACAGAAGTTTTCTTTCTTCTTTTTTTTTATTATTCCTTTTATATTTTCAAATTCAAATATGAATGAAGTGGGAAAAGATCGTAAAAAAAAGATTTTGATTTGGAAGAGAGAACAAGGAAGACTTTATTATCATGATTTTATTTATTTTAGCACATTTTTTATTATTTTTGTTCTGGATCTACCCAAGTAATTACTTCGCCCGTGCTTCTAGATGAAGAATTCATTCCTTCGAAACATCAGTAGCGTAATACTTCTTCGGCATCGTCACTGATCGGAAGCATATGTCGTTCTCCTGGCACCAAAAGCCGGTAGGAGCCTTCCTGAGTACCGCTCAACCACAAACGCGTCCTTCCCAAGTGGGTTCAAATTTTCCTCTTATCTTCGCGGTGTGCAAGAATAGGTTCTAGAACGAGAACTAAGTCACCAACTTTCAAGGTCCTCGGGCGGACTACCGTCATGGGCTTGAACCATCTTAGCTTGGTATAGTTCTAAATTGCCACGCCGCAAGTCTTTTCCTTCCAGTTTTCTAATTCCTCTACTGCACTGCATTCTCTTCACAGGATTTTCTTCGCAACCGGCACTCGAGTAAGCAAAGCCGAACCTCTAAGGGTAACACCGCTCGGACCCATACACCGCAGCGTAAGGTGTAGCTTGAGAAGGAGTTCTCAAGGTTGTCCGTAGGCCCATAAGGCTTCTAAAACTTCTCGTGCCAACTTTTCTTATTATCGTCCAAAGTTTTCTTTAAAATTTGAACGAGAGTTTTATTAAAAGCCTCACCAAAACAAGTTAATTTTGAGAAAATTGAATAATACTCTACAATATTCTAACTCACAAAATTATTGATTTCCGTATGCTTCCGACGTCGACCCATTATCCGAGATGATCCCCGCGCGACACTCCGAAACTAGACAACTCGGTTCTCGAAAACTCCGTAGCACGTGTGCTTTCACTTCTCTAAGTGAACCGCTCCGCCCACTTGGAAAAGTAAATCAGAGCCGCAAGAATGAAGCGATGTCCTTTAAAGATAGTGGTTCTATTGGACCCACTATATCCGTGCTCTCAATATCTTAAAATGGCCACGACGCAATTGCTCTGACAGTAGCACATTCGCAGGTCAGAACCACTCCGTGCACTTGGCATTGGTGACAGCCTGCGATTTTCATGCAAATTTCCGTCATCATCGAGGGCCATTAATACCCTGCCTTTTTAATTTTCATCTTCATCTTCGGACCCGGGTGAGCGCCATAGAGTCCCGAATGCACCTCTTTAACAATTTCATGGGCTCTCGACCCGCTAGCACCTACCCACATTTCCGATCAAAAGATCTTCTCCAGATAACGTGTTGTTTACTAATGCGCAGATGCAGTTCTTTTCTGATCCGATGGGCTAACGACCTATCGCCCGGTAGTTTTCCTATTATAGTTACTGAAAGAGAATTATTAGCAGTTGTATATGCTTTTAATAAATTTCGACATTATATAATAGGAACTAAATGTATTGTACATACTGATCATTCTGCTATTAAGTATTTAATGCAAAAGAAAGATTCTAAACCAAGATTAATCAGATGGATATTATTAATGCAAGAATTTGATTTTTAGATCATTAACAAAAAAGGAACTGATAATCAAATTGCATATCATTTATCAAGATTAGAAAATCATGAATTATCTGATACTGATAATGAAATTTTAGACAATTTTCCTGATGAACAACTTTATAATATTAATGAGTTGAAAATATCTTGGTATGCTGATATAGTAAATTATATTGTAAGTGACATTTTACCACCTATGTTAACTTTGCAAAAATAGAAAAAATTCATTCACGATACTAAAACATACTTTTGGGATGAACCATACTTATATAAGCAATGTAAGGATTTAATCATTAGAAGATGTGTGTCTTATGAAGAAACTGAACCAGTTATTCAAAAATGTCATGATTCGATTTTGGAGGACATTTTGGGACGGATAAAACCGCATATAAAATTCTACGATACTGGATTATACTGGCCTACTCTATTTAGAGATGTATATAGATATATAAAAACCTGCAATAAATGCCAAAGAGTAGGAAACATATCAAGGAAAAATGAAATGCCTCTGAATTTTATATTAGAAGTTAAAATTTTTGATGTTTAGGGATTAGATTTCATGGGACCTTTTATTCTTTCATTTGGAAACTCATATATATTAGTAGCTGTTGATTATGTATCCAAATGGATTGAAGCGCAAGCTTTACCTAGGTGTGATGCTAAAAGTGTTTCAAAATTTTTAATGAAAAATATTTTTACTAGATTTGGAATGTCGAGAGTGATTATCACTGACGGAGGAACTCATTTTAGAAACAAATATATTCACAAACTAGTAGAAAAATATAATATTATGCATAAGATATCAACTACTTATCATCCACAAACTAGTGGATTAGCTGAAGTTTCTAATCGAGAGATTAAGCGTATATTAGAAAAATCCGTAAACCCTAATAGATTAGGCTGGTCCATAAGTCTAGATACTCGCATTATGGGCATACAGGACTGCTTATAAAACTCCGATTGGAATGACTCCCTACAGGCTTATATATGGAAAAACTTGCCACTTACCAGTTGAATTAGAACATAAAGCATATTGGGTGATTAAAGAATTTAATTATAATATGAAAGAAGCTGGTGAGAAGAGATTGTTGCAATTAAATGAATTGGAAGAATTAAGAAACGAATCATATGATAATAATAGGATTTATAAAGAAAGGATGAAATTATGGCATGATCGGAAAATTAATCAGAGAAATTTTGAACTAGGACAAAAAGTTTTGCTTTATAATACTAGATTGAAATTATTTCCTGAGAAATTGAAATCTCGATGGTTAGGACCTTTCACCGTAACTCAAATATTTTCATATGGAACTATAGAAATTGAAGATCCAAAAACAGGACATAGATTTAAAGTAAACGGACATAGATTAAAACCATATTTTGAAGGTATAAGACCAAATTTTAAAGAGGTTTTAATGCTTAGTCAACCTAAACACTAACTAAATTAGGTCAGGCTGACGACGTTAAACCAAGCCATTTATGGGAGGCAACCCATAGTAGTCTTTTATTTTAAATATCTACAAATTAGTGAGTCTATATTATTAAAATAAATCTTACTACTCAAACTTTTTATTAGAATCATCACAAATTTGAACATATATGATGAGATCAGAAAATATTCGGACCAGAGCGAAATTGGGCGATTTTCACGAATCTCGCCGACAGCGAGCCCGAGCCCGCTGACAGCGAGATCGTGTGCCATGACTTGAGTCAGTTTTATAACTAAGTCGCCGACGGTGAGGAACTTCTCGCTGACGGCAAGGCAGTTGAAAATTTGGTTTCTTAAAGATTTTTCGTGCGGTTTTTGACGGATCTAAGCCATTCCTTCATAAGAAATTATTCCAAATCCAATTTTACACCATTTTCTTCCTTAGGAATGACTAGAGACTAATCCTTTCCATTTAAAATGGCCACCAAATTCTTAGAAACCACAAAAACTGAAGTTTTCAACCGAAGAAAATTCGTCAGTTCGGAGGCGCAACGTATCTTCAACAAAGGCTTGATGAAGAAAAGACTTATTAAAGAAAGAGGATTTGTCAACATAGGACTAGAGAATTCTACTACAAAAATCGAAGAAATGATCGCACAGCGGCATTGGGAGGTATTTTGTTATACGACATCCGCTGTAGTTATTTCAGTAGTTAAAGAGTTTTACTCTATTTTACATGCGATCAACAATGGAAATGTGTACGTCAGAGGAAGATGGGTAACATTTACTCCTTCAAGGGTAAATGAATTGTTTTCTATAGAGAATACCTCTGTTTGTCATTATTGCAACTTTGTACCTTCAAGATACAATATGAACGAGATCTATTGATACCTAACCGACAAACCAGATGATTGGGAGTTACGAGAAGACGGGTATGTCAGTTTTTCTGCATCACTTCTTAACCCTGTCTCGAAGCACTGGCATTTCTTTATATCATCAAAATTATTACCTACCATGAGAGTAAATAAAGTTTCAAAGGAATGCACTATTTTAAACTACTATATTCAAATTGGATTACCTATCGATGTTGGATCAATAATAGTAAAGTATGCGTTGGGATTAATTGTGCATGGGTCACTACATGGACTTGGACACCCATCTACTATATTTGCTTTATGCAGTCAGTACCAAGTTTCTTAAGAGGCTTAGGAAAAAGTACTTTTACCATGGAAACCACTGGATCCTACTGATATGTTTCCACTTTGGATAACAATGATGAGATTACCATTATTTCTGATAGAGCATCACAGAACAATCCTTTAGCAAGGCCCTTTACTGGTAAGACTAATTTCATTCTGAAGAAGATTAAAGGATTGGAGAAAGAATTGGAAAATGTGATGAATTCCATTGACAATATCTCTGATATGTTTGATCATATTGATTGGAGAATGAAGGAGCACTTTGATCATACTGGACATCTGGAGGCCAGTTTTATTCATCTACTAAGACAGAAAGGATGGATTAATGAAGAATCTCATCTTCGAATTCCCTTTCAGGCCTTTCTACAATTTATTTGTGCACCTGCATCGCATCAAAAATATCAGAGAAGATGTTAGGTCAGACACTGAAGAGTAGGAAAGATTTTTATGTTTATGTCATATATTTGTGTATATATGTGTTAATTTGGAGTTAGATTTTATTATGAGTCGAAATTTGATTTGATCATCTCAGATTTGATGAGATTTTATGTAAATTGTTATGTCTCAGCATTTGGAGTGTTGTGGTGTAGATTGCGATGCTGAGTATTATGGAATTGAACATTTAAGTTAAGTATGTGTTAAAGTTGTTAGTATGGAGTTTGTAAGTCTCATGGATTTCATATATAAAGTTATATTGTTTGTGTTGTGTGACTTTTTGTGAGTATGTATCTAATCTTCGTATTATTATTAAATTAAGTGATCGGAAGATTGATTAAAGGCACTTCGAGGTCGAAAATGATTGACGAATTTCAAAAATTAAAAATTTTTTGGGATCTCGCCGACAGCGAGAAAACCCACTGACAGCGAGACCGAGCTCGCCGACGGCGAGAAAAATCTCACCGACAGTGAGATTGCCAAAAGACCTATATTTGACCGGTCAACCAACACTATTCATCATCCCTGTCCTCAAATTTTCGAAAAAACTGACCTAGGGCTTGAGAGATCTCGGATTTGAAGTGATTTCATGACTTTTTGACAACGGATTTCATCTTCCCTTGGTAAGAGCTTCACTCCTATGCAAAAATTGTTTTATTTTCACCATGGATTTCTTCTACATTTGGAGAATTTTGAAAAATTTTGAAATGTGGAAAAATACTTGGAAGAATTTCATAAAAATTGATTTAAATGTATTTTAGATGTTGTAGGAAGCCTTCTTAGTAATATTTTGGAGTTTAGTTAAAATTTTTTGCAATTTTCACAGATCGAGAAATGGCTCCATGACAAAAGCAACGAATAGATTATGACGAAACCCGATTTATTAATGCAAGAGCACAAACTCGATATTTTCAAAACATACAAGCAAGAAAATGCATTTAAGATCGAGTTTTCAAGAATCCAGGAGGAGAAGTGGAGCGAGTTATAAAGGAGCGAGGATGGGAAAACTTCTGTTACGTGACCAACGAGCCATCTGTGGAAGTGGTGAAGGAATTTTATACGAACTTAACACGAGTGAAGATGCACCGGTTAAGGTTAGAGGATTTTTTGTAGATTTCAACGCTGCTAGAATAAACGCTTATTATGAAGTACGAGACACATACACCAGCGAGTATGAAACTTTTGGAACTATGGAAGGACCACTGGAAGAGGTGATCGACTTTCTCACTGATGGGAAAGGAGTCTGGAAGATAAAGCAATGGGAACATGTAAACTTTCCTCTTTCTATGCTAAATGCAACATCTAAAGCCTGGCATAATTTTATTTGTTCTACTTTGTTACCTACCTACCACCATAGAGAGGTAACAAGAGATAGAGCAGTTCTGAATTTCTGTATTCAGAACTAGAAGAGTATTAATGTGGGAAATGTTATTTATAAAAACATATTAGCCACTGCTAGAAATGAAAGTGGAGGAGGACTAGGACATCCTGGTCTTATCTATGCACTTTGCCAATTATCTGGGGTAGAGGCAAGAGATGATGAGGAATGGATTGAACCTATGAAACCCCTTACTCAGGCTAATATAAAGAAATATGAATCCCACGAAGGATGGAGATCTAGAACAAGGGATTATGTACCTTCTTCAAGTAGAGATATACCCTCTACTAGTTATGATCCACCCCCTCAGTACACCACTCCTACCCTTCAAGATTTGATGAATGAATTAACCCTGAGTAGAAAGAGTTTTGAGTTATTTAGAGAAAATATGGAAAGAATATTTGAGCATATAGACCAAAGGATCGGAGGCTTGGAAAGAAGATACGATTATGATAGCGAATATCTCCAGCGACATTGAGAGTACAAAATTGCATACTATGAAGCTGAACGTCGATATAGGAGTAGTGATTTAGATGTTGTCTTTCCTGAGTGCCCCCGATATTCACAGTACCAGCCTGCTCAGCCTTCTCAGCCTGGAGATCAAGGAGATGACATAGCTTGGGATTTTGATGCAGAAGATTATAATCTTTGTTTAGTTTATTTAGTTTGTTTATATTTGTTGTTTTGCAAACTTTATTATTCTGTGTGTAATATTTTAGTACTTTCTGTGGACTTTGGACTTTCTATGTTTGTTCATTTGCTTGAGCTGTGATATTAGATTTCTTATGTGTGTTAAATTAGTTTGCAATTTTTTTTTAGGATGTTAATTTAAAGTTTTTATAAGTTATGAATGTTAAACATTGTTTAGGATGTTTTAATATGTTTTAAAGTAGATTAGTTGATTATATGTGTAGTAATAGATTAAGTTTTCAATTATTATGTTTGATACTTATTTTAAAATTTTCATCCCTGCACTTTCTTTTAAATATTATATATGTGGAAGAATACTAACAGTACAGGATCTGAAAGTAATGAAAAAGCCTACAAAAATTTCAAAGAAAAGAAATACCTAAAGCCTAAAGATATGATGAATTTTATTTTATACTTTCCCTTTTTCACTATTTAGTATAGATAGAAAAATTTAAGTTTGAGGGAAGGTAAAAATACAAATTTAATTATTAAAATTGTTCTCAATTTCTATTTTCAAAAATTATTATCAAATGATTTTCTATAGTAGTTTTTCAATTCAATAAACATGAATTACTTTATTTAATTATTATAGAAAGTTAAATAAATGTTTCTAGTAATTCAATTAATTAATGGAATAAGATATACGGTTAAAAGGAATAAGAATATAGTAAACTATTTAAAGTAAGGGAAACTATATTTTAAAATTGAAATTCTTAAGTATTTAAAGGAAAAAGAAAGGATAGAAACTCAATGAAGTTAAGGCTATGAAATATATATAAGCAAGGACATATTTTAAGTTTCAAATTTAGGAAGAGAAATTGAAGTTCAAAATTATTAACAGGCTATCCAGATAGAGTAATCCTCACTTGAAAAAGAAATGAAAAGAAAAGAAAAGAAAAGAAAAGAAAAGAAAAATATAAGTGAGGAGAAGCTTGAGGAGATGCCTTATCAAAAATTGGCTTCAATAGATTCAACCTAAAGGGTAAAACTTAATTATATTTCTAAACTTATATTTATGGATTGGTACTTTACTAAATAGTGTTTTCTTGAACTTCCTATCATCTAAATATCTTAAGTAATTTACTCTTTTTAAATATAGTCATTCCTGAAATAAATAGAAAGCTAGAAATCTTAGACCTGATAACTAAATAATCTTATGCCTATAAAGTTAATTTAATTACTCAGAAATACTTATATTTAACTTTATTATAATGTTATTTAAAGTTAATTTATATTATCTGAATTGAAAAATTCTATTACAGAAATCATTATTTTTATTTAGTATTAAAATTACTTGAGAACAAATAATAATTAAGTTTGGGGGATTTTGATCACAAAAAAATTCATTAAGAAATTCATATCTATTTTTGATGAAATTGTACTTTAAAGAAAGGTATTTTCTTTATTTTACTGCAGGAATGAAGATTTATAAGTGATGGAAGCAAAAAGCATGAAATGAAGCAAATTTGGACCAAAAAGGAAGAAATTCAAGCAAATTGAACTAAGTCACCGACGGCAAGATCGAGGCCGCCGACAGTGAGATTACTAAGGAGAATTTCTGAAGGATTTATAACTACCCCGCCGACAGCGAGCCCGAGCCCTCCGATAGCAAGATCGCGCGGTTTGAAGACCTTCTAGAAGCCCCGCCAATGGCGAGGTCGTTTCCCGCCGATGGCGAGCCAGTTCAAAATGCAAATACATTGAACCTGGACACTTTTTTGAAGATGTGTTTAAGCACCCCTTGGACCTTTACTTACCTCTATAAATAGAGGCCGAATTCTAGTGTCTTAGTGTGTCTCTAGAGTCTTTTATGTGTCAATTTTAGTAAGTCTGAGTGTATTTAGTGAGTTTCTTTAGTTTATTTAAGTGTTATTTAGAAGTTTGTTGTGCTAGAAGGAAAAGTCAAAGGAACTTCAAGGAGTCTGCTTGGGGAGGAAATTAAGATAAGTATCTTTATTTATTGTTGTTAACTTTAAATGAAATTCATGCTTTGTTTTATTCCCATGCATTCTGAGTAGTTTTTTAGTCTTTCTCCTTGTTTATGAAAATTATATGGATTAATGAAATTAAATAGAAGCGCCTAATATATATTAAAATAAATTGTGATAATTTTGTCTTAAAACTTAATTTACTTTCAATCTGGCCAATTGAGTTGTTAAAATATGTTGAATTATCAACTATAGTAAAAGTTACATCCAATATTCAGGGAAGTCAAAAGATTTGGAAGGCGGGTGCAAATAAATAGGGAAATATTAATTATCGGACGTAGAATTAGACATTTTAATGTGACAGACTAAAATATTCAATTCGGTCCTATTATTTGAGAGCTGAATTGTAGATGTTAGCCTCAGGTGAGGGGAATGTGGGAGCTCTGAAGTGGCAGCCAGTATCCTCCCACTAGCCGCGGATTCGGTAATCAAACATAGGATTAGTCAATGTTCTTTGCACCTGGACCAAAGGGTAAAGAATATGAATGCTCTTATTTGTCACAATACAATTTAAGAATTCTATTTAAATTCATCATTCACTTAATTTTCTAAAAACAAGGAGAATGATACTTTTTCTGAATTATTTAAATCAACTTATTTCAAGCATTAGTTTACTTTAGTTGTGATAGTTACTTTTAATTTTCGTTTACTATATTAGTAAGTAATTCCTTTTAATTTAGCTGATAACAAATCTGTTGAAAACTTCCTTGTGGGATCGATAACCAGGACTCCACTATAGCCCTGTATTACTTGATACGATACGTATACTTGCGTAGAATCCACATTATACATTAAATCATATATCTATATTTAAAGTGGGATCAAGTTTTTGGTGTCGTTGCTACAAACATAAATTGCATACATATTAAAAGTGGGTGATATTTCTATTAAACTTTACTATAATACTTATTTAAATCAAATTCATAGTATTTCTGAATTAAACCTTTACTATAAATTATCATTTACTTTTATGTAGTATCTAAATTACTTGAGGACAAGTAATAGTTAAGTTTGGGGGAATTTGATCACTAGAAAATATATTAAGAATTTCATACCAATTTTATATGAAATTGCATTTTAAAGAAAGGTATTTTCTTTGTTTTATTGGAGGAATGAAGATTTATAAGTACTGAAAGCAAAAAGCATAAAAGAATCGAATTTAGAGCAAAAAAAGGACTCAATTTCATAAAAATTGATCTTTCCCAGCGACGGCGAGATTTAGGCTGCCGACGGCGAGTTTTTCCCGAAATATTTTTTATATATTATAAGGAGCCCGCTGACGGCGAGATCGAGCCCACCGACAGTAAGATCAGCGCGGTTAGCCTATCTTTTAGAAGCCCGCCGACGGCAAGATCAAGCCGCCGACGGCGAGACAGTTGAAATGAGCCAAAATACATTGAACCTGGACGCTTTTTGAAGAGGTGCTTAAGCAACCTTTGGAGATTTGATCCCTTCTATAAATAGAGACGAATTTTAGTCATTTGTGTGTCAATTTTGTGTCATTTGTGTGGAAGTTAAGTGTAATTTAAGAGTCTTTTGAGTGAGTAGATAAAGTGTTTAGCGTTTTGGTGTGCTGTACTGGAAGGAAGAGTCAAAGGAATGTCGGCATATTTTTTAGGTTGTGTTTTGAAAAGGGGGTCGCCTACAGAAATTGTCGGCGAATTTTTAATTTAAAATAAATAATTTGAAAAGTAGTATTTGATTTTTGAAAATAATTTTAAATTTGAAAATTTTAAGATATGAAATCAAACTGATCTCACATCCCGAATAGTTTATATAAACGAGCACCACATCACAAACCGTGTATCTATCCCGAAGAATAGACACACTGCTTGACGATGGGGCTCGATTAAATAAACTAGAAGATTTGTGATATCTGTTTGGTCTGCGAACCAATTTTATAAGCCGACAAATTCCCCTGCTTAACATTAATGAATTAAACAGGGTTTATATTACCTGGGTTATTAAAATTCCCTATAAGGGCAAGCCCCTATAGTTAATTACATCCTAAGTGACGGGAATCACCTAAGAAAACTTTCGATAATAATCAGTAGTTCTGCTCTCAAGAATTTTGAAGTTTAAGTTTTCAAAGGATTGAATTTTGGAATTTCAATAGGGAATAGATCAATATTGGAACATTTTGTTTTGGGAATTCAAAGGAAGAAAAGTAGGAGAAATTACAGATTCGAAGCGAACTTCGGTAATTTCCCGACTATCCTATTGTTTGGCTTGGATTTAGGAAAGTCCTAATGTTTGCTTAATGTTTTGATCTTGCCAATTTTAATTAATTTGGACTTATATTTGTATGATGTGAGGGTTTATGTCGTATCGGACGACTACCTCGGAATCCTAAAACCGGTTAGGGCTTAATTTACATGACCTGATCATGCAAATGCCTAACAAAGGTTGAGGGTTTATGTTGCACTAGGCAAACTTCCTCGAAGTCCTATGGCTTGGTTATTTAATTCTAAGAATGGTTTTGCTAATGTAGATTCAAGTTTTGCTGATGAAGATGGTCGTGCTGCCCACCATGCCCCGAGCTCCTTGTTGTTGCAGAGGTTTAGTTTTAGAAGTCATAAATCAGAAGATGAGAGAAGTGTTTTGGTTTAGAGAAGTATTAATTCCCAAGTGTCTTTTTTTTTATATTTTATTTAAAACAAATCTTAAAATTGATTATAACAACACCGGTTAAGATCCCACGGTTCCATCCTTCCGGCATCGTTATTTTTATCGGATTCACTTAGTCCAGATGAATTTGCTAAACTCAACTAAATGAGTTCCACACTTTCATTTTGACCGTGGGAAATCCCGTTAGCAACACGTAGGTTACATCATCCGAGGTATTCCCGATCATCCAATAGGACGTTTTAATTTAGTTGCAATTGTTGTTTTGTGTTCTGTTTGTGATTAAATTTTAAGTTGTTTTATATTTTGAAATATTGTGGCGGTGAATTTTATCTTGCAATGACTTTTAATTTAGTTTTGGTTTCAGTTTTAGGGGCTACCCTAGAGGTGTGGGTTTTCATGCAACAGTTGTTTATCATGCAATAAAAGTAAGTGCGATGCGATTAAATAAATTGCGATAAGGTAAATTGCGATAAAATAAAAGCGTACCTGGAGGGTCTTCCCATCATCCCAAGCTGCACTTAAAACACAATTAGAATATTTAAGCAAGTTCCTAGGTAAAGCTATGGGAAGGGTTATGGTTTTCTACCAAATTCCTAATCCTATAGCTAGTCATTTCCGATAACGTCTAGGTCTTTGTGTTTTGGTTTGAGGACGATTTTCTTCATCAAAGAATAATTAAGTTCAATTGTTCTTTTGAGTATACTATCATATTGAGGAAGTGCTTAAGAAGAATCTTAAACATCTTTTCAATATTGATAGGATTGTTTAAAGTCCAAATGAATTTAATCATACGAATGAATTAATCGTCCGGGAATTCAAGTTTTGTTATCTTGCTCAGTGAACTAGGACATTTGAATATCCTATGAGTGAAGTAGCATTTCATTTAACGTTCTATTTAGGAGTTATGATAACCAAAGCTCTCGAGGGCAAATTGGTGTCCAAATGGTTTATGATTTAGTTTAACTTTAGTTAAAGGGTTTAACTTTGGAATAATGTTCAAGTTGTTTTATATTTAATTTCTTTATGTCTTAGGTAATGTTATTTAATTAAATTTCATTTAACTTTAATTTAATTTAATTTGGTTTAGTTTTAATTTTAATTTAACTTTAATTTTAAATTTTAATTTTAATTTTAATTTTAATTTTAATTTTAATTTTAATTTTAATTTTAATTTTAATTTTATTTTTATTTTATTTTTATTTTAATTTAATTTAATTTAATTTAATATGTTTTAATTTAATTTAATTTAATTTAATTTAATATGTTTTAATTTAATTTAATTTAATTTAATTTAATTTAATTTAATTTAATATGTTTTAATTTAATTTAATTTATTTTATTTTATTTGATTTAATTTAATTTAATCTTTAATTTAATTTTATTATTTTTTTTTAATTTTAATTGAAAATTTAAAAGAGTTTAATAATTTAACTTTTAATTTAATTTTAATGATTAAGTCTTTTAACATTTTAAAACTTAAATTTGAATTATCATTTTAATTAGGAATTAAATATTATTAAGATGATTAATTTAGGGATTTTTAAATTGAAGAACAAATCTCTTCCTAATAATATCCCTATTTTAATAATTCCAATTTTATTATTCTTCCAAATTTAATCAATTATTTAAATTAAGATTTATTTTAATTATTTTAAATTGTTTAATGGGTTTCTACCCTTTAATTATTTAAATTTCAATCATCCAAATCAGATTAAGATCAAATATTTTACATGTTAATTTTATTAAACCTAAAGTTTTAATTAAGGGTTAAAATTTTAATCACCATTTTGCCCTTCAAGCTTAATAATTTCATAACTTACTAAATTGAGCTCAAATGAACTTAAAATTTTTATGTGACTTCACTCATATGCCAATAAAGACATGAGAGGAGAAAATGTGATTTGTCTGTGTTTAATTTATTTATATAATTATTTTTAGTGGAAAATAGGAATTTCCAAGGAAAATTTAATAATATGACCAAGGGAAAGTTTTTGTCCTTAAGAAAATTATGGGACATTTCTAATGACCAGAGGACCACTTGGACCAATTTTGGTGATTTTTTGAATTATATTATTTTTATTATAATTATTTTAAGTTTTGGAGTATTAATTAATTTAAAAATAAAATAAAGGTTGAAAAATGAAATTTATATTTTTCAAAAATCTCTCTGATATCAAGGAAATCAGAGAATCAATTTTTGTAATTTTCTAATTTTTCCTTGATTTATTAGAATTATTTTAGTGGAAATGCCAAAAATTGTATTTTTTTTAATTTTTAAATTATCTTAGGGCTTTAAAATTTAATATCTCATTAAATAGACCTAAGAAAAATATGGGGTTTGTTTCTAAGTGATTAAAATTCAAAATGTGACATTTTGGTGAATTTTATTATTTTTATGATTTTTATTATTTTTTAATTATTAAAATATTAAAATAATACAAAAAATCAACTTTTTAAAAAAATTATAATTTTATTTTTCTTAAATTCCCCTGATATCAGAGAGGTTCCAAAACCAATTTGGTGAATTTTTAAAAAGTATTTTGAAAGTTATGAATTTTTAAAGTTCAAATGGCTAAATGGCTTAATCAACCCATTTAGTAGGGCTAACCAAGTCCAATTGACTTCAAATTTTTATGGTAGGTTCCTCTGATCCTAAAGGTCAGTGGAGAATTGATTTCAAGTCAATTTAATGTATGGTTAGCTCTAATTAATTAGGGATCTATTTTGGGTGTTTAAGCCAATTAGGGTTATTATAAATGAGTTAACTCAAAACCTATTTTTTCTAGGGTCCTCTGGTCATAAGAGACATCACCAAATTTTCCCAGAATTTATTTCACAACATGCTAATTATTGGAATTAAAATACTCAAAACGATAAAATGAATTTGAAAAATCAATAACTTTTCATAAGGATGGCCTCCGACTTTGGAAAATTCGGGGAATGTTCCCAAATTCGGAGGCTTCAAAAGCTCCTATGGTCTCATGCTATGGTGAATTTCCTATATGCATGGAGAATTAAAACAATGCAAAAGGGAAATAAATCATTAAAAATAAAATACTTGATGAAATTAAATGATTTCTTTTCCACATTATTCTCCTCTTTCACTGAGCAAGAGGGTATTTTTATTTTATTTTTATGATTTTCCTACACAAAGTTATGAATTTTCTAAGTTCAGGGAATTAAATAAATAGAAAAATCCCTAATTTTCTATTTATCCGAGTCGGCGCCGTGTCATCCTCGGCATCTCCGAACGGCCACGCGGCGCGCTCCCATTCGACGCCGCCGCTCGAGTCGGCGGCCCGAGTCCCGCCTCGTATCGTTCCGTCTCCTCATCCGAGCGTGATCCTGGCCGTCCGTCCGCGCGTGTATTAAATGAACGACGATCCGTTCATCGTCCCCAAGCGTCCTCACCCGAGAGCCGTCCACACTAAATCCCTAATATCTCACTCGATACTTAATGGATTTTCGTGTTCTTATGCTCTATGAATTCGTCTTGAAGAGACGAACACATCTATACGGTGACCATGCATTGAAATTAAAGCATTTGAAATGGAGAATCTCCAGAAGCTCGGGATGATGAATTAGCCCATACCTTTGCTCAGAGAAGTGTGGCTTTAATTTGAGGGTTGTGTCACCTTCGATTGGATCCCAGCAAGCTCCAGATGAAGTCTCCTGGTCTAGTGAATTGCCTAGGTATGATTTCGACCACAGCCGATCACAAAGCTTGGAGGTCGGAGCAACTCGGGTGGCTCTGGAGATGGGGCTTTTGCTGGTGGACACCTTCTCTTGGTCTGGTGAAGGTGTAGGACCAATCAATTTGAGGATTGATCCACTGTGGAGAAGTGTCCTGGTTTTGGGTGGAATTTCAGTTGAGAAATTGGACTTGGTCAGTGGGGATTAGGGCAAATTGACACTGGGGATCAACTTCTCTAAAGGTGGAGAAGAGTTTGAAACAATTTTGGCAGAGTTTCGGCAAGGTTTGTGCAACTCTCCTCTCATGGCCGTGAGGGGGTGGTGTTTAAATAGGAGAGGGTGGAGGGCCTCCCAGGGAGAGTTAGGGCTTGGGATCAGCTGCTCTGGGCATGGGAAGAACAACCATGGTGGCCATTGGGCATGGGGCGGCTCGGCGAGGGAGAATTCCAAAGTTGGCTCACATGTGAGCTCTCGGCCATGGTGTTTTCCGGCGACACGGTGGCTGGCCGACCGGGCATTGGTCACCATCTTGTTCGGGTGGGTCGGGGTGGGGTTTAGTGTAGGCAATTGGCAAATGCCATGTGTAAAAGGCTTGGATTAGAATGGAATGGGAGAGGGCTCATTTTGGCTCAAATTGGTCAACCCCTCCATTTGGGCTAGGTGCACCACCCGAGGCCTGGTTTAGGCTGAATAGAAAGTAATTTAGGTCGGCTTAATCGGTGGGGAATGGTCACCATCCAAGTACGATTAAGCTTAAGCAAGATTTAGTGGAATCATGGGACTGGTTAATCACCTTTAGGAATTAAGGAAAGAGTCTCCTCCTTTTGCCCAAAATGGCATGGTGACATGTAAAGAGGCTCTCATGGCTTCCATACGGCTCATGCATGGCTTCATGGCTCACCTTTGGCTTGGGAAAAGTCAAGTCAATTTCATGGAAATGGATTTAAGAAAAATTTTGGTATTTAGGGGTGATTTGGCATGAGGCTTGATTTGGAATTATTTGATGATGGGATTATAACTTAGGGAATGGCTTTGATTAAATGGATGGCAAATGGAAATGTCATGTGGGCATTAGGGCCAATTTTGGGCTTTTGTATTTGGTGGAAATGGGCTTTTAGGAAGGTTTAGGGAAGTGGGCTTTTGGATTTTAAAATGAATTTTAAGATGGAATTTTAGTAAAGGCTTGGGCCAAATAATTGTTGGGTTTAGCTCATGGATGTGTCATGAGTGACTTGGAGCAAATTGGGAGTGATTTGGGTTTGAATTGGGTTGGATTTGGGCTCCTTTGGTGAATGGGCCAATGTTGGTCAAATTGGGCTAACTTGGGCCAATGTTGGGCTAGGGTTGAAATTGATGTAAAATAAATGTTGGGAAATGTTTATGGGAGTGTTTCAAAGAGGTTTTGACTTTGGTTGGGCTTTGATTTTGGGGTTTGGGCTTATTTGGGTTAGGTTTGGGTTTAGGTCGAAATTGGGCTTTTTGGTTTTGGGTTGAATTTAAGTGGGGTTTGGGTCTAAATTTTGGGCAAATCATGTTATTTTTTGTTTGTAGGGATGTTAAGGAAGGTTTAGAAAAGATTTGGGGTTAATTGAAGTTGAATTGGGTGAGTTTGGGTTAGGTTTGGGTCATGGGTCCAAATTGGGCTTTAAGGCCAAAAGTGAAATTGGATCCAAATGTCAATCAAGTTGGTCTTGGATTTGGTCTAGATTGGTGTTGGGAATGTTTAATTGAAGTTTAGAATTGAATTGGACCAGGATTTGGGTCAATTGGGTAGGTTTGGTTTGACATTGGATTCACTTTGGGTTAAAATGGGTCAAATTGGGGGTTTTGACAAAAGTGGGGTAAATTGACAAAATTGGCCCATGGTGTAGTTGAACAAAATCAAAATTGGGAATATTTGGGATTTTCTGGAATTTTCTGGGAATTTTCTGAATTTTTGGATTTTTGGGTCAAGGGGGGTATTTTGGGTATTTGGAGGGTATTGGGAGGTATTTTTGAAATTTTTGATATTTTTGGCTATGGATGATCAATTTTAGTGGAGAGAAATGTTTAGGAATGATTATGGAGAATTTTGGGTGATTTGGAAATTTTTGAAAAATTTGGGTAGTTTCAAGGGTTTTGGGTAGAGCTAGCGGGTGTAGGGTCCCGGGGGTCAAAAATTGAAAATTTGGAAAATTGAAAATTTGGAAAATTGAAAATTTGGAAAATTGAAAATTTGGAAAATTGAAAATTTGGAAAATTGAAAATTGGGTGAATATAAGTGGAATGAAATCATTTTGTTTGAGCCATGAAACCATATCAAGCCCACATGAGCCATGAAGGGACTCATTTGAGGCATTCATTATGTTGTTCCTAACCCTCTTAGCCAAGGGCTTAGGGGTTAAGGACCATCCATGTGAATCACCTACATGAGTCAGGAGGTGAAGTTAGGTATGGGTGTGTTTTTTAGGAGGTGTGTGAAAGTATAGTGTATAAATGTAGTGTATGTGTAAGTCAGCCCTTCACCAGACCAGGCCACCCAGGGCAGTCCTAAGGCCAAAGAGTCCTATAGGAACCCATACTTTAAACTTCCACATTTGATTTCAACCCTCTAGGTGATTAGGGGTCTACATTCAAGTTTGTGGAGTTTGCGGGGAGTTAAGAAGTGGTTTGAATTTCTAAAAGGTGGTGGATCCCAATTCTAGTCCTCTAGGATAGTCAAAGGAAAAGTCTAAGGCTAGATCCTAAGTACTAAAAAGAAGAAGAGAAGACCTCATCAAAAATGAGGTCAACAAATGGACCCCCAATAGGTGTGGTGAGATAACCAAGCACACCGCGCGTATTGGCGTTGACCGAAGAGATCAACAAAACCAACACAGATGTCCAAGTGACAAACTTAGGACAAAGTAGATGAGTTTCCGCTGGGGAGTGTCAAGTATATCTTTGAAACTGGAGATTCCTGAACTCTCGCTGGGGAAAGGAAAAGAAGGTGAATTCCAAATCACATGATTTGGGGAATTTCAATTTGGATTTTATTTTGTTATAGTTTAAGTTTTGATGTGTAAGTTTGGATTTTAGCTTGAGTTTTAATTTAAATTGAAGTTTTGTCAAAATTAATTTGAAGGGATTCAAATTTGAAATGAAAATTGGAATTTTGTGGTTTTAGATGTAACATCTTCAATCCTCAAAAGAAAAATTGAATTGATTAAATTGAACCACTACAATGAGGAGAGATCTCAGAGTAATGCGGTATTGGATGTAAAATCCTTAACCTCAAGAGTTTGATTTTGATGTATTTCATTGCGATAGGGAAAGAATCCTAAAGCAATGCAGTCTCAGACGTAAAATCCTCAACCCCAAGAATTTGATTTTGATGTATTTCATTGCAATAGGGAAAAAATCCTAAAGCAATGCAGTCTCGGATGTAAAATCCTCAACCCCAAGAGTTTGATTTTTTGATGTGTTTCATTGCGATAGGGAAATGATCCTAAAGCAATGCAGTCTCGGATGTAAAATCCTCGACCCAAAAGTTTAATTTGATGTATTTCATTGCGATAGGGAAAGGATCCTAAAGCAATGCAGTCTTGGATGTAAAATCCTCGACCCAAAAGTTTGATTTGATGTATTTCATTGCGATAGGAAAAGGATCCTAAAGCAATGCTGTCTCGGATGTAAAATCCTCGACCCAAAAGTTTGATTTTTGATGTATTTCATTGCGATAGGAAAAGGATCCTAAAGCAATGCAGTCTCGAATGTAAAATCCTCGACCCAAAAGTTTGATTTGATGTATTTCATTGCGATAGGAAAATGATCCTAAAGCAATGCAGTCTCGGATGTAAAATCCTCAACCCCAAGAATTTGATTTTTGATGTACTTCATTGCGATAGGGAAATGATCCTAAAGCAATGCAGTCTAGGATGTAAAATCCTCGACCCAAAAGTTTGAATTTGATGTATTTCATTGCGATAGGGAAATGATCCTAAAGCAATGCAGTCTCGGATGTAAAATCCTCGACCCAAAAGTTTGAATGTGATGTATTTCATTGCGATAGGGAAAGGATCCTAAAGTAATGCAATCTTGGATGTAAAATCCTCGACCCAAAAGTTTGATTTTTGATGTATTTCATTGCGATAGGGAAAGGATCCTAAAGCAATGCAGTCTTGGATGTAAAATCCATGACCCAAAAGTTTGATTTGATGTATTTCATTGCGATAGGGAAAGGATCCTAAAGCAATGCAGTCTTGGATGTAAAATCCTCGACCCAAAAGTTTGATTTTTGATGTATTTCATTGCGATAGGAAAAAGATCCTAAAGCAATGCAGTCTCGGATGTAAAATCCTGGACCCAAAAGTGTGATTTTTTGATGTATTTCATTGCGATAGGAAAAGGATCCTAAAGCAATGCAGTCTCAGTTGTAAAATCCTCGACCCAAAAGTTTGATTTGATGTAATTCATTGCGATAGGAAAAGGATCCTAAAGCAATGCAGTCTCGGACGTAAAATCCTCAACCCCAAGAATTTGATTTTTGATGTACTTCATTGCGATAGGGAAAGGATCCTAAAGCAATGCAGTCTTGGATGTAAAATCCTCGACCCAAAAGTTTGATTTGATGTATTTCATTGCGATAGGGAAATGATCCTAAAGCAATGCAGTCTCGGATGTAAAATCCTCGACCCAAAAGTTTGAATTTGATTTTGTCGTATTTCATTTTGCAAAGATTTGCAGTGTGGAATTTTGGTGTTTCGAGAATTTCATGAAAGTTGTAAAAGATTCTTTTTTTGGAAAGAAACAAATTAGGAGGGAATATGTAGATGCTACATATCCCATCAAAAGAGTTGATTGAGAGTTGCTGGTCTGGATTGGATATAATTCCTTGCCACTAGATTCGAATCAAAAACCTCATGGCTCCATGTCAATGGAATCGACCGCTTTCATCCCAGACAAAGGAGAGAGCAGAACGGATTGGATTTCAGATTTGGAAGATTGAGTTTGAATTTGACTGAGATTTGATTTGAAATCTGGAAAGATTGAATTTGAAATTTGATTGAGATTTGATTTGGAATCTGGAAAGATTGAATTTGAAATTTGATTGAGATTTGATTTGGAATCTGGAAAGATTGAATTTGAAATTTGATTGAGATTTGTGCTCATTTTGTTTGTCCTTTAACGATTCAAAATTATTTTATCGTTTATTTAGTGTCCATGTGAATTTGGTGTTCATCATTTTTTAGATTTTTAAGGAAAGTTTTCTTTTATTCCTTTTTTTTATTTCTTTTCTATTCTTTGTTCGAAGTTCATTTAACTTTAATGGCGTTTCCTGATCAATTTGCACAAAAGAGGTGAAGGCCAAAAATGTGACATGGTCACTTTCATTCCAATCATGTCGAAGATACATCATACAACTCGATCTGGAATACATCTCATACAATCCATGTAGACTCAAAATGGACTATGTATGATCTTCGTCGATCCATCCAAAGAAGCATCTGTCAAAATCCTTGTCTGAATAGTGGGGTACATGGTCAAAAACATCACCTTCCAAGCCATCCTTGGCAAGGATGCCGTATGGATGTACATCAGAGGTGTGATATTTTCCATGTAGCTCACAGCTCGTAAGGCCGGAGGCTCTCTAGCTACGGGTACAGGTCGGAAATGGTAAGGTGTCTTCCCGTCGTCAATCCTCCCGAAAGTAACCGAGATCCGCTTCACTCGGTACTCCCGGTATGCAATGCTTAGCGATATCCGCTCCGTTGCCCTTCGGTATCATGACGGAACCTACCGGTAAAGGTATCTTCACCGGCCCTCGGAACTCACCCGGGCCTGCTATCCGGAGGTCGGATCCGAACATGATGTTACACTCGTTCGGGAAAGAGACCGTGCGAAAGGTCGACAAAGTCGTGGTGATCTATGTGTGGGGGTATGCGGTCACCCCGCTTGTAGATGTTAATAATGCGACGAATTGGGTATGCAATGTGCTGGCGATACCCTCCATGTTATCAATCTCTTTACCATTCTCTTGATGACTAATGGCATCGGATCCACTTGCCCATGACGGAGTATTCCGGTGGGTTTCCCTTCCTGTCCTTCGCAAAGTTGTAGCGAGCATCCGCATTGTATTGTAATTCTACCTTTCCCTGGCATCCATCTCCGGGGTTCTGAGTAGGTGTTTTCCCTTAGGCGGCCCGCTCGGCCCATTCTTTTCAAATCCCGGATGCAATCCACGATTTGTTGTTGCTCATATTCTGAGAATACATCTGTATGTAGTTCGAAGCCTTCTAGTATACTGATCCTTCTGCCTCTGATTCTCTCGAAGTATTCAAAGATTTTATTTTCAACATTCTGCATTCTTTCCAGCTCGTACTCTGGAATAATTTGCAAATGGCGAGGCCTGGTGACGTATTGTGGGATATACGGCTCAATCCCTTCACGTTCTCCTGCATACCTCGGCTCCATGGGGATGATGTCCGTCGGGACATCCCCCGGGGTTGCTTCTGCAACAAGGTCATGCATCACTGGTGGTTCTATCTGGTAGCGTGGTAGTCTTCTTTCTTCTGATCTTCATGAGATTTCCCCGGTCCTTTCTGTTATCCTAGGAGCTGGCCTCCTTTCTTCGGGTTCTCGGTGAACCGGTGTCCTTGAAGTGTATGTGCTGCGCGATAGCAAGCTCGTCTCGTCGCGCTGGTCCGCTGCTAGTTTAGTCAACATCTTGCGGATGCGGCGATTCTTATTTCTTCGTTGTGTTGCTGTGAGAGTAGCTCTTCGAACTTCTTGAACCTCTATGGGCGCGGCGCTGACAAGCCTGCCCTCTGCTGTAGCGACTACAGACTTCATTTTCTTATCTTCTTCAGTGTTTGCCTTTCTTTTCTTGCTGCTGGATTGGTGGCTTGGGCCACCCACTTTCATCACTGTCTGCTCGGGCAGTTCTTCTCGATCAGCCGGGACCTAGTCACTTTCCTCGTACTGTAGGCCTGCTGGCGCGAAATCCGAGTCAATCTCGATTATCGCTCCATCTTTCACCCTCTTTTCATCGAGTGCAAGGCTTACGCCATTTCTAAAGTTCAGGACCAACCGCCCGCTCGACATTTCCCTGCGAAAAGATAAGGAAAAGGATCGTGGGCAGTACTAAGAACAAGAACATTAAGAAAATGTTTACTAAAGACGAGTTTTTTTTATTACTCTTATACTTTTACATTTAACGGGAATGAAGTGGGATAAGATCGGGAAAGAGATTTTGATATGGAAGAGAAAACAAGGAAAACTTTATTATCATGATTTTATTTATCTTAGCACATTTTTATTATTTTTGGGTTCGGACCCAGTCATAAGTAACTACCCCGCCCGTGTTTCTTAGGGATGAAGAATTCATTCCTTCGAAACATCAGGTAGCGTAATATTTTTTTAAGTATCGTCCGTTGATCGGAAGCATATGTCGTTCTCCCTGACAATTCACAAGCTGGTAGGAGCCTCCTGAGTAGACTGCTTCAACCACAAACGGCCCTTCCCAAGTGGGTTCAAATTTTCCTCCTATCTTACGGTGTACAAGAATAGGTCTCTTGAGAACGAGAACTAAGTCACCAACTTTGAAGGTTCTCGGGCGGACCAATTTGTCATGGGCTTGAAACATTTTAGCTTGATATAGTTCTAAATTCTGCTGCGCTGCAAGTCTTTTACCTTCCAGGCTTTCTAATTCTTCTAGTCATAATTTGGCATTCTCTTCTGTCGTGATCTTATTTGCAACTGCAATTCTGAGTGAAGGAAGCTGAACCTCTAAAGGTAACACCGCCTCGGACCCATACACCAGAGCGTAAGGTGTAGCTTGAGTAGGAGTTCTGAAGGTTGTCCGGTGGGCCCATAAGGCTTCTAATATCTTCTCGTGCCAATTTCTCTTATTATCGTCCAAGGTTTTCTTTAAGATTTGAACGAGAGTTTTATTAAAAGCCTCAGCGAGGCCGTTTGCTCTTGGGTAGTAAATTGTTGAATATCGCCAGTCGATTCCATGTCTCCCGACAAAATTATTGATTTGTGTGCTTCGAATGCCGACCCATTATCCGAGATAATCTCGCGCGGCACTCCGAAACGGTAGACAACTTGGTTCTTGAAAAGCGTAGCACGTGGTGTGCTTTCACTTCTCCGAGTGGAACCGCCTCCGCCCACTTGGAAAAGTAATCCGTAGCCGCAAGAATGAAGCGATGTCCTTTTGAAGATGGTGGTTCTATTGGACCCACTATATCTGTGCCCTAACATTCAAATGGCCACGATGCAATTGTCGGATGTAGCACATTTGGAGTTTGGTGTAGAACCACTCCGTGCACTTGGCATTGGTGACGGCTCTTGGCGATTTTCATGCGATCGGTCATCATCGAGGGCCAGTAGTACCCTAGTCTTTTAATTTTCATTTTCATCTTCGGACCCGACTGGTGAGCGCCACAGAGTCCTGAATGCACCTCTTTAACAATTTCACGGGCCTCGCACCCGCTTAGGCACCTTAGCCACATTTGATCAAAAGACCTTCTATATAACGTGTTATTTATTAATGCGTAAGACGGAGTTCTTTTCTTGATCTGATGGGCTAGCGACCTATCGTCCGGTAGCTTTCCCGTTTGCGGTGTAGTTCATCAATGGCTGTCGCCAATCTTCCGTGTTTTCCGTCACCGTTGCAACCGATTCTTTTTCTTTCTCCGATTTGTGTATTGTGTCTATGTCGAGCCGTGATAGGACTCGACGTCCGTGAACGGACACTTCTATCGACTCATCTTGCAAACAGGCAAACTCTTTTGCGAGGCGAGCTAACGCATCTGCTAAGGCATTTTCTTTTCTGGGAATTTTGTAGATTGTCACATTCGGAATTTGTTCCAACAATTGTGTGGCATACTGGAAGTATTGCTCGAGTCTTGGTTTAAAAATTCGCATCGTCCAAGTGATCCGTTGAATGATTAACTCGCGAATCCCCGTAGATGTTGATGTCCGTTATCCCCATTTGAATAGCTAATTCCGAGTCCGGTTATGAGGGCTTCGTATTCCGCTTCGTTATTTGTACAAGGTTCCGTCGAGTGGTAGGAGTATCTTAACATCCCCCGCTCCGGTGTTATAAAGATTAGCCCGATTCCTGCCTTACCGGGCACTATCACTTACGATTCTTCATCTTTGTGTGCTGAAGATGCTCCGTCGAAGTATAATTCCCAACGTCGATCATCAGGGTCTCCTAGGCTCATTATTTGTTCATCTGGCAAATCGTCATTGAGAGGAGATTCGCCAGCAAAGGGTGTCTCTGCGAGGAAGTCCGCTAAGACTTGTCCCTTTACGGCACGCGAGAGGCACGAAAGTTATATCGAATTGCAATAATATCATTGACCATCTGGCAAGTCTGTCGGAAAGTGTTGGACGAGTCATCAAGTATTGCAATGGATTAAACTTTGAGATCAGGTTGACCTTATGAGAAAGCATGTAGTGCCTGAGATTTTGAGCGGCGAAGATCAGGGCCAAACAATGCTTTTCAATTTCGGGATACCTTATTTCCGTCGGAAGTAAACGACGGCTTAGGTAGTAAAGAGCATTTTCTTTACCCTCATCATTGACTCAGGCTAACGGGGCTCGAGAGAGTCGTCTAAAGCCGCGGTATAAAGTATCGCCGGTCTACCCGAGATCGGGGCTGCTAAGACAGGAGGTGTCATTAAATATTGTTTAATGTCCTCGAAGGCCTTCTGGCATTTCTCTTCCCAAATAAATTTGGCGTTCTTTTTAACTAGTGCCGAGAAAGGCTGACACCTACCTAACAAGTTTGAGATAAAGCGTCGAAGATATGCCAGCTTCCCTTGAAAGGATCGTAGTTGCTTTAAGGTTTTGGGAGGCGGCATTTCTAAGATAGCTTTAATCTTTTCCGAGTCGATTTCAATCCCACGATGTCGGACAACGAATCCTAAGAATTTCCCGGAGGTAACGCCGAAGGCGCATTTTAAGGGATTCATCTTAAGGTAAAATTGTCTTAATCGTTCGAAAACAATTCTCAAATCATATAAGTGGTTGTCCTTTACTTTGCTTTTGATGACCACATCGTTCACGTAGCATTCGACTTGATTGTGGATGAGATCATCAAAAATTCTTGTCATCGCTCTCCGGTAGGTTGCTCCTGCGTTCTTCGATCCGAATGGCATCACCTGTGTAGCAATATACTCCGATCGGCATTCGAATGCCGTAAGCTTTTCATCTTCCGGTGCCATTTTTATCCGGTTGTATCCCGAAGATCCATCCATGAATGAGAATATTTCATGTGTCGAGGCAATGTCGATCATTAATTCGGGATCGGTAGAGGGAATTCATCTTTTGGACATGCCTTGTTTAAATCTCCGAAGCCCACACAAATTCCGATCCGACCATTCTTCTTTACGATCGGTACCACATTGGCTAGCCAAGTTGGGTATTGTTCTTCACGGACAAATTTGGCGTCTATTAGCTTTTTAACTTCGCGTATGACTTGTTGTTCGATTTCTAGACGCATTCTTCCGGGACCTTGTCTGACTGGGATAGAAGTAGGATCCACTCCTAGCTTATGGACTGTAACCTCTGGAGCTAATCCTGGCATCTCGTTATAGTTCCAAGCAAAATAGTCTTTAAATTCTATTAATAACTTGATTATTTCTTTGGAGTCTTCTTTATTGAGTAAGGAGCTAACAAAGGTAGGTCTAGGCTCTTCGCTAGTACCTAAGTTAACTTTCATTAACTCATCTATTGTAGATTTAATTTCTTCTTCGAATTCTGGTGGAGCGTCTCCAATTTGTAAATCTTCAAATTCTTCTGTAGTTTCCATGCAGTTTTCATTAGACTCGCAAGTGACAACCAAGCAAAATTCGGTATCGTCAATCGATCCTATCGTGCCGAATCCGAGACCATGCTTTGAATTGGGTGGACGACCGGA
Source organism: Papilionanthe hookeriana x Papilionanthe teres (assembly GCA_022702705.1). Lineage (NCBI taxonomy): Eukaryota > Viridiplantae > Streptophyta > Magnoliopsida > Asparagales > Orchidaceae > Papilionanthe > Papilionanthe hookeriana x Papilionanthe teres. The sequence continues at coordinate 114,147,120 of CM040431.1, forward strand.
GTTATTCCATAATTTTTTAAAATGTTGTGATTGGCCTTTTGTCCATTGTCGAGGTAAGAAACCACGCCGAATTAAATTTTGAACACGGGAGAGTACCACTCAAAAGGTAATTCCATTAATTCTGATGAAGTGACATCTTCAAATTGTACATTATTTTCGGTTTTGGAGGAAGTAGCACCATGGTAGAATTTGATTGGCTTTGCACCGCCGCTACGTACCTCTTTGACCACCATACCCTCGATCTTATTAGAATGGATCGGGGTCAGGGTCATAGTATGTACATAGTGGTTAATCTTCTCGTACATCGATTTATATTCTTCATTCTTCTCATCTTCGAGAGAGATCTTCGAATTGCGGCTTTTTCCGACTTATTGTCGCTCGCTTCTTGTTTGATCTCTTTTTCTTCTTCGAATCGTCTTCCCAATCAACATTGATGGCTAGTTTCCTCTCGTCCAAATGTCCTAACGTCTCTACCACGACCTCGTCCCCGGCCTCGACCTCGGATGCGAGTTGTGGAGAAACCTTCACCATCTCGCCGTAAGGGAGTGGTGAGTGACTCGTTGGACTAGAACCTCGGGTTCTTCGTTGTCCCGAACTTTCTTTGCTTCATTTGTTATGGTATCTCCGGAGAAGATTGTTTTCTTCGGAGGTGCATAATAAGTCGCATCTTCATGGATTCCAATTTCATGTACCGAGAATGGTTGTAAGTCACCTTTGATGCACTCGTTCCCCTCCATCGTAGTATTTGATGCACTCGATGTAGAGATGATGGTACCATCCTGTTTTCATGTATCCATGGTCGGCCCAGTAGAGCGTTGAACGACGTTTCTGAATCAATTATGTGAAATTTTGCGGTTGTCTTTGCTAAGTCACCGGTCTTCATTAGTGGCGTTATCAATCCGAGGGCTCTTTCTCCTTTCTGGTTGAATCTTCTTAATAACATTTTGTCGGCTTCGAGCTCACGAGCATCAATTTCCAAATATGCTAGTGTTCAAAGACTCATTATATTGATTGATGCTCCTGGATCCACCAATACTCTGGAGAGTGTAAACTTCCCGATTGTAACTGAAATGTACAACGGTCGGTTGTGGTCTGCTGTCCCAAGTAGAAGGTCATTGTCCGTGAAGGTAACACCTCGTTGTTCCTTTAACGAGCAAACCTCATCTAAGGAATCTCCGGCCATTTGAGCTAAGCAAATTTTGGGATCAAGTAAGGCCTTGATCAAAGCTTCTCTCATCTCCTTTGATAAGATGAGAGCGTCGTAGATGCTCAGTTTGGCTGGTAATTTCCTAAGATGGGCTAGCACGTTGTAGTCCACTTTATTTTCATGTGTCTCGGCTTCTTCCCGAATGGGTATTTCTTCTGTCGGGGTTGATTCTTCTTGAACAACCACCGCTTTCCTTTGTCCTTTGGACCCATTCTCGGGGTAGAACTCTTCCACTTCTTAAGTTAACTTATGTAATTTCTTCGAATCTAGTGTTGAGTTTGCTGGTGTTTCTTCCTGAATCGGGATGACAGGTTCTTCTTGATTAGCTTCAGAATCTGAAGGCTCTAACTCTATTGTGATTGGAGCTCCTCGAAACTCGCAAATAGATTCATTGCTTGTTGAACTCTCGTAACCTCCTTGATGGATGTCTTCTTCATCATCGTGATCATCGAGATTGTGTATGATTTGAGAATTGTCATTTGTATCGAAATCGATGTCCGGATTGTCGCTAGTTACGTAATCGTTAGAAACAGTCAAAATGTAGCCAACGCCATCACCCTTATCATTATAAGATCCCACCGAAGTCAGCAGATAATCATACAGAGTCAGAGGTTCGAGGGATTTCTCCCCCGAATCTGAAACAACTATCCTAGGATAAGCAGCCCCTAGTCTAGCCTTAGGAGCCTCGATCTTCTCTTCTTCATCGATTTTCTTCTTCTCTTCAATCGTTTCCTGTTGAGGTGGTTCTTCTATCGCAAGTGACAGTGTCGGCTTAGCAGGTTTCGAACTTTGAATTGAAGCTCGCACCGAAGCGGTTTGGATGCTCTGTCTAAAATCTTTTTGAAGACCTCGTCCAAGCTGTAGTCCATCCATCGTCAGTTGTATAAGGATCTATCGGAATGATGGGATCAGTCGAGACAACATTGACGGAACCTCCTTTCTGGGGTTCCTTCATGTACTCCTTCGGGATTGTTATATTCCCTTTCTGAAGGTTGTCGTTGAGCCAACTTTTGAAGGTAATGTAATCTTCTATTTTGTGTCCAAGCATCCGGTGATAAGGGCAAAAGTTGGGATCACCTTTCTTGTTGACTTCTTCCGGTCTCTTAGGCTCTGGCAGCTAGAAATCTGGAGTCTTCATCAGACTACGGAACATTTTAGGCACTGCTTCATTCTTGAATGGATATTCCCTGCTCAGAAACTCCCTTAATGTACGTTGCGGACGAGGCGGTTGTTTATACTGTGGAGATGACTGATAGCTGGGTCGGGGTTGTTGGTAATTCTGTTGAGGTTATTGTGGCCGTTCGGACGCTATTTGTATCGGTTGCTTGCCTTTGTCGACTGCTGCAACGATCCCGGATTTCTTTTCAAAAGTCTTCACAGGCTTTTGCTTGTCTGTCTTGTCGGCGAAATTTAATTGCTTCGCCTCCTCTTGCAAGCTCCCGGCCTTGCTTAACAACTTCTCGAAAGTCTTAATAGTGAATCCTTTGAGGAGAAGTGCTATCGGGCCATGAATGCTTTTAAGTAAGATGCCGACTGCATGTTGTTCTTGTAATTGTGGTTCACACTTCATGCTTAAGTTCCTCCATCAAAGTATGTAATCCACCAAATTTTCGTTCGGCTTCTGCTTCTCTACCACTAAATCACCTATAGTGACGTGGTGCTGAGCTCCGGCGAACCGCTTGATGAAAAGGTTTTCTAGTTCTGAGAACGTCTTTACTGAACCATTCGGTAATTCTGCGTACCAATCAAAGGCGATCCCTGACAGGCTGCTGACGAACTGTCGGAAGAGTAATGCATCACTCCCGCCGGCGTTGCAACAACTGGCACGAAAGTGTGCAATATGCTGTAGGGGGTTTCCGGTTCCATCAAAGGTCTTGAACAGAGGTGGTACGAAGCCTTTTGGGTATTGGACAACATCGAATTCTTCCGGGTAAGGTCTACCCGTCCGAATGGATGTCCCGCTCTTCGATTGTGCTAAGGCTTCTCGCACCTGCTGTTCCACCAAGCTTTTGATATCTTTTTCTGGAACCATACTTTGTGTTGTATCTTTCTTTAGCTGATCATCCCCGTTGACGGATGTAATCTCCTTTCCTCCGTCTACAATGTGAATGACCTCTGGGGTGTCTCTCTTTGGGGTTGCACTTGACTTTGGAGAGTGGCTAGAGCTATAGCCATCTCTTCCATCCTCTTCGCCATTTGGGCGATCGTATCGTCTCTCTCTTGAAGCTGTCTTCTCATCACTTCCGGCTCCTCTCTTTCTGCGGCTGCAGGAGCACCTTGTGAAGCTGACGAAGCTCGTGTTTCGACCATGTTGATTTCTACATACTCATCGTCTATGAATTTTGACGAATCAATCTTGTCTCCAAATTTCTCTTCCCTTTCTTTTGCTAGTCGTCGAATATCAGTCCTCAACTTTTCCATAGCATCTTCTAGCGGGCCTTTCTGTGCATCCTTGCAGTTGTCGTGCGATAGCTGCCGGGTCCCCTTCTCACGAGTCCCCTTCATTGCAGTAGCACTTTCTTCGGATTCAAGTCTCCTGACGAGACTTTTCATTTCGGGCTGTTGTTTCAATCTTAACTGTCCAGTAGTGGGACGCCATACCATCCTTCTAGCAGCAGATGGTCTAGGACCAGATGGTCCGTCAGCCAAATGCTGGAAGGTGGTATCCTCCCTAATCTGTAATCCTGAAATGATGACAGGCGGACTAGCCTTCATCCTTTTATTTGGTTTTTCCGTAACGACGGCAGGTTCTACTCGTGGCCCAAGACGGGATTTGACTGGCACCCGCCCTATCCTTCTTAGAATCTCCGATACGGGGCATTTCTCTTTCTTTGCTAGCTTCTCGATCACAGTCTGTAGTCGGGTAAATGGTGTAATCCTAGCCCTTTTCTTTCTGCTGTCGTCGTAGTATGCTGGTCGAGGTAATGTAGAAACAATCCTGCGGACATTTTCCTCATCAGCTGCGGCGGCAAGGGGATGGAATCTACTTCCTTCCAAAAAGGGTGTATCTTCAGGCAATGGTATGTATTCGGGTAGTGGTGTGTACTCAGGGATTTCTGGGATTTCCTCCAGGAAAGCGACTTCGGCAGCTCTGGCCTTCCTGGCAATCTTCCTGCTTCTGTTCCTTCTTTGGGTCCGTGTTAGTGATGGAATTCTTTAGCTGGACCCAATTTCAAAAATAGAAGGTCTCACAGGAAAGTCTGTACCCTCCACGGTAGCAGGTTCACCATAGTTCTAGATTTCCTTCCCCTTTAATCTGGCAGAAGCCGTGGTAGGTGCGAGAGACAACTAGACCGGTGGGGGTAGCAAGAACAGTCCTCCCGTGGACAGCGATGACTCCTCTCAGTTGGAATCTTTTGCAGGGGAGGAAACTCTCGAGTTGACCTAAGGTTAAACTCAAGCAACGGCTTCTCAGTTTCAGATACTTTGTTCGTCAGCGCGAAAAGGGAAACGTCGGTGATCTTGACATTTGTGTTCTCGAATCCTTGTCCAAACCGGATGATCCCATTGTCGGGCAGCTCATCCTTGTAAACGGCGAAGTCCAGTCCATTGGTGAAGGAGAAAATCGGCTTTGGGGCCTCCATTTCTACGAGTAGATTCTGATTGTCAGTCCCAAGTTATGCTTCTTCTCATTAGGACGAAAAGAAAGGAATCGAAAAGAGTCCGAACACATTCTTGTTCATGTATTTATAAGGAGTTATTTGTTAAAAGAGTCATTCATTGGAGGGTTTGTTTATTTAGAACGGAATGTTCAAAGGTGTACAGAAGGTAAGGAGTTTGATTCAGACTTGGAAAGGAAGAGAAAGTCTTATGCAAGACTTCTCGACTCGAAGGATTATTCCTAAACTAACACCTATTGGGGGTCCACCCCACTTCAGAAAAGAGGTAAAAGGATCTCAGAACCTCTCTGTTTAGGGGTGTCTAAACAGTGGCTCCTAAATCCGAAAGAATGTTGGCTATGCTTGTTCAAGGTAGAAATGAACATAGTACCTCAACGGAAAGAAGGGTAGTTTGATCCATTAGGGACATGAATGCACTACCGATTTTTGAAAGCAGAATTATCTGATTATAATGGAGAGAGGAATCTTCCCCAGCGGAGTCGCCAGAAGTATGTCGGCATATTTTTTAGGTTGTGTTTTGAAAAGGGGGTCGCCTACAGAAATTATCGGCGAATTTTTAATTTAAAATAAATAATTTGAAAAGTAGTATTTGATTTTTGAAAATAATTTTAAATTTGAAAATTTTAAGATATGAAATCAAACTGATCTCACATCCCGAATAGTTTATATAAACGAGCACCACATCACAAACCGTGTATCTATCCCGAAGAATAGACACACTCGCTTGACGATGGGGCTCGATTAAATAAACTAGAAGATTTGTGACATCCGTTTGGTCTGCGAACCAATTTTATAAGCCGACAAATTCCCCTGCTTAACATCAATGAATTAAACAGGGTTTATATTACCTGGGTTCTTAAAATTCCCTATAAGGGCAAGCCCCTATAGTTAATTACATCCTAAGTGACGGGAATCACCTAAGAAAACTCTCGATAATAATCAGTAGTTCTGCTCTCAATAATTTCGAAGTTTAAGTTTTCAAAGGATTGAATTTTGGAATTTCAATAGGGAATAGATCAAATTTGGAACATTTTGTTTTGGGAATTCAAAGGAAGAAAAGTAGGAGAAATTACAGATTCGAAGCGAACTTCGGTAATTTCCCGACTATCCTATTGTTTGGCTTGGATTTAAGAAAGTCCTAATGTTTGTTTAATGTTTTAATCTTGCCAATTTTAATTAATTTGGACTTATATTTGTATGATAAAATCATACAAATAGCCTCGAAGATGTGAGGGTTTATGTCGTATCGGACGACTACCTCGGAATCCTAAAACCGGTTAGGGCTTAATTTACATGACCTGATCATGCAAATGCCTAACAAAGGTTGAGGGTTTATGTTGCACTAGGCAAACTTCCTCGAAGTCCTATGGCTTGATTATTTAATTCTAAGAATGGTTTTGCTGATGTAGATTCAAGTTTTGCTCATGACGATGGTCGTGCTGCCCACCATGCCCCGAGCTCCTTGTTGTTGCAGAGGTTTAGTTTTAGAAGTCATAAATCAGGAGATGAGAGAAGTGTTTTGGTTTAGAGAAGTCTTAATTCCCAAGTGTCTTTTTTTTATATTTTATTTAAAACAAATCTTAAAATTGATTATAACAACACCGGTTAAGATCCCACGGTTCCATCCTTTCGGCATCGTTATTTTTATCGGATTCACTTAGTCCAGATGAATTTGCTAAACTCAACTAAATGAGTTCCACACTATCATTTAGACCGTGGGAATCCCGTTAGCAACACGTAGGTTACATCATCCGAGGTATTCCCGATCATCCAACAGGATGTTTTAATTTAGTTGCAATTGTAGTTTTGTGTTTTGTTTGTGATTAAATTTTGAGTTGTTTTATATTTTGAAATATTGTGGCGGTGAATTTTATCTTGCAATGACTTTTAATTTAGTTTTGGTTTCAGTTTTAGGGGCTACCCTAGAGGTGTGGGTTTTCATGCAACAGTTGTTTATCATGCAATAAAAGTAAGTGCGATGCGATTAAATAAATTGCAATAAGGTAAATTGCAATAAAATAAAAGCGTACCTGGAGGGTCTTCCCGTCATCCCAAGCTACACTTAAAACACAATTAGAATATTTAAGCAAGTTCCTAGGTAAAGCTAAGGGAAGGGTTATGGTTTTCTACCAAATTCCTAATCCTATAGCTAGTCATTTCCGATGACGTCTAGGTCTTTGTGTTTTGGTTTGAGGACGATTTTCTTCATCAAAGAATAATTAAGTTCAATTGTTCTTATGAGTATACTATCATATTGAGGAAGTGCTTAAGAAGAATCTTAAACATCTTTTCAATATTGATAGGATTGTTTAATGTCCAAATGAATTTAATCATACGAATGAATTAATCGTCCGAGAATTCAAGTTTTGTTATCTTGCTCAGTGAACTAGGACATTTGAATATCCTATGAGTGAAGTAGCATTTCATTTAACGTTCTGTTTAGGAGTTATGATAACCAAAGCTCTCGAGGGCAAATTGGTGTCCAAATGGTTTATGATTTAGTTTAACTTTAGTTAAAGGGTTTAACTTTGGAATAGTGTTCAAGTTGCTTTATATTTAATTTTTTTATGTCTTAGGTAATGTTATTTAATTCAATTTCATTTAACTTTAATTTAATTTAATTTGGTTTAGGTTTAATTTTAATTTAACTTTAATTTTTAATTTTAATTTTAATTTTAATTTTAATTTTAATTTTAATTTTAATTTTAATTTTATTTGATTTTTATTTTAATTTAATTTAATTTAATTTAATTTAATATGTTTTAATTTAATTTAATTTAATTTAATTTAATTTAATTTAATATGTTTTAATTTAATTTAATTTAATTTAATATGTTTTAATTGAATTTAATTTAATTTAATTTATTTGATTTAATTTAATTTACTCTTTAATTTAATTTTATTATTTATTTTATTTTTTTTTAATTTTAATTGAAAATTTAAAAGAGTTTAATAATTTAACTTTTAATTTAATTTTAATGATTAAGTCTTTTAACATTTTAAAACTTAAATTTAAATTATCATTTTAATTAGGAATTAAATATTATTGAGATGATTAATTTAGGGATTTTTAAATTAAAGAACAAATCTCTTCCTAATAATATCCCTATTTTAATAATTCCAATTTTATTATTCTTCCAAATTTAATCAATTATTTAAATTAAGGTTTACTTTAATTATTTTAAATTGTTTAATGGGTTTCTACCCTTTAATTATTTAAATTTCAATCATCCAAATCAGATTAAGATAAAATATTTTACTTGTTAATTTTATTAAACCTAAAGTTTTAATTAAGGGTTAAAATTTTAATCACCATTTTGCCCTTCAAGCTTAATAATTTCATAACTTACTAAATTGAGCTCAAATGAACTTGAAATTTTTATGTGACTTCACTCATATGCCAATAAAGACATGAGAGGAGAAAATGTGATTTTTCTGTGTTTAATTTATTAATATAATTATTTTCTGTGGAAAATAGGAATTTCCAAGGAAAATTTAATAATATGACCAAGGGAAAGTTTTTGTCCTTAAGAAAATTATGGGACATTCCTAATGACCAGAGGACCACTTGGACCAATTTTGGTGATTTTTTGAATTATATTATTTTAAGTTTTGGAGTATTAATTAATTTAAAAATAAAATAAAGGTTCAAAAATGAAATTTATATTTTTTAAAAATCTCTCTGATATCAAGGAAATCAGAGAATCAATTTTTGTAATTTTCTAATTTTTCCTTGATTTATTAGAATTATTTTAGTGGAAATGCCAAAAATTGTATTTTTTTTAATTTTTAAATTATCTTAGGCTTTAAAATTTAATATCTCATTAAATAGACATAAGAAAAATATGGGGTTTGTTCCTAAGTGATTAAAATTCAAAATATGACATTTTGGTGAATTTTATTATTTTTATGATTTTTATTATTTTTTAATTATTAAAATATTAAAATAATACAAAAAATCATCTTTTTTAGAAAATTATAATTTTATTTTTCTTAAATTCTCCTAATATCAGAGAGGCTCCAAAACCAATTTGGTGAATTTTTAAAAGGTATTTTGAAAGTTATGAATTTTTAAAGTTCAAATGGCTAAATGGTTTAATCTACCCATTTAGTAGGGCTAACCAAGTCCAATTGACTTCAAATTTTTATGGTGGGTTCCTCTGATCCTAAAGGTCAGTGGAGAATTGATTTCAAGTCAATTTGATGTATGGTTAGCTCTAATTAATTAGGGATCAATTTTAGGTGTTTAAGCCAATTAGGGTTATTATAAATGAGTTAACTCAAAACCTATTTTTCCTAGGGTCCTCTGGTCATAAGAGATATCACCAAATTTTCCCAGAATTTATTTCACAACATGCTAATTATTGGAATTAAAATACTCAAAACAGTAACATGAATTTGAAAAATCAATAACTTTTCATAGGGATGGCCTCTGACTTTGGAAAATTCAGGGAATGTTCCCAAATTCAGAGGCTTCAAAAGCCCTATGGTCTCATGCCATGGTGAATTTCCTATATGCATGGAGAATTAAAACAATGCAAAAGGGAAATAAATCATTAAAAATAAAATACTTGATGAAATTAAATGATTTCTTTTCCACATTATTTTCCTCTGTTCACTGAGCAAGAGGGTATTTTTATTTTATTTTTATGATTTTCCTACACAAAGTTATGAATTTTCCAAGTTCAAGGAATTAAATAAATAGAAAAATCCCTAATTTTCTATTTATCCGAGTCGGCGCTGTGTCATCCTCGGCATCTCCGAACGGCCACGAGGCGCGCTCCCATTCGACGCCGCCGTCAGCAGCCCGGGTCCCGCCTGTATCGTTCTGTCTCCTCATCCGGCGCGATCCTAGCCGTCCGTCCGCGCGTGTATTAAATGAACGGCATCCGTTCATCGTCCCCAAGCGTCCTCACCCGAGAGTCGTCCACACTAAATCCCTAATATCTCACTCGATACTCAATGGATTTTCGTGTTCTTATGCTCTATGGATTCATCTTGAAGAGACGAACACATCTATACGGTGACCATGCATTGAAATTAAAGCATTTGAAAAGCAGAATCTCCAGAAGCTTGGGATGATGAATTAGCCCATACCTTTGCTCAGAGAAGTGTGGCTTCAATCTGAGGGTTGTATCACCTTCGATTGGATCCCAGCAAGCTCCAGATGAAGTCTCCTGGTCTGGTGAATTGCCTAGGTATGATTTCGACCACAGCCGATCACAAAGCTTGGAGGCTGGAGCAACTCGGTGGCCTCGGAGATGGGGCTTTTGCCGGTGGACACCTTCTCTTGGTCTGGTGAAGGTGTAGGACCAATCAATTTGAGGATTGATCCACTGTGGAGAAGTGTCCTGGTTTTTGGTGGAATTTTAGTTGAGAAATTGGACTTGGTCAGTGGGGATTAGGGAAAATTGACACTGGGGATCAACTGCTCTAAAGGTGGATAAGAGTTTGAAACAATTTTGGCAGAGTTTCGGCAAGGTTTGTGCAACTCTCCTCTCATGGCCGTGAGGGGGTTGAGTTTAAATAGGAGAGGGTGGAGGGCCTCCCAGGGAGAGTTAGGGCTTGGGATCAGCTGCTCTGGGCATGGGAAGAACAGTCATGGTGGCCATTGGGCATGGGACAGCTCAGCAAGGGAGAATTCCAAAGTTGGCTCACATGTGAGCTCTCGGCCATGGTGTTTTCCGGCGACCTGGTGGCTTACCGGCCAGGCATTGGTCACCATCTTGTTCAGGTGGGTCAGGGCTGGGGTTTAGTGTAGGTAATTGGCAAATGCCATGTGTAAAAGGCTTGGATTAGAATGGAATGGGAGAGGGCTCATTTTGGCTCAAATTGGTCAACCCCTCCATTTGGGCTAGGTGCACCACCCAAGGCCTCGGTTTAGGCTGAATAGAAATTGATTTAGGTCGGCTTAATCGGTGGGGAATGATCACCATCCAAGTACAATTAAGCTTAAGCAAGATTTAGTGGAATCATGGGTGTGGTTAATCACCTTTAGGAATTAAGGAAAGAGTCTCCTCCTTTTTCCCAAAATGGCATGGTGACATGTAAAGAAGCTCTCATGGCTTCCATCTGGCTCATGCATGGCTTCATGGCTCACCTTTGGCTTGGGAAAAGTCAAGTCAATTTCATGGAAATGGATTTAAGAAAAATTTTGGTATTTAGGGGTGATTTGGCATGAGGCTTGATTTGGAATTATTTGATGATGGGATTATAACTTAGGGAATGGCTTTGATTAAATGGATGGCAAATGGAAATGTCATGTGGGCTTTAGGGCCAATTTTGGGCTTTTGTATTTAGTGGAAATGGGCTTTTAGGAAGGTTTAGGGAAGTGGGCTTTTGGATTTTAAAATGGATTTTAGGATGGAATTTTAGTAAAGGCTTGGGCCAAATAATTGTTGGGTTTAGCTCATGGATGTGTCATGAGTGACTTGGAGCAAATTGGGAGTGATTTGGGTTTGAATTGGGTTGGATTTGGGCTCCTTTGGTGAATGGGCCAATGTAGGTCAAATTGGGCTAACTTGGGCCAATGTTGGGCTAGGGTTTAAATTGATGTAAAATAAATGTTGGTAAATGTTTATGGGAGTGTTTCAAAGAGGTTTTGACTTTGGTTGGGCTTTGATTTTGGGGTTTGGGCTTATTTGGGTTAAGTTTGGGTTTAGGTCAAAATTGGGCTTTTTGGTTTTGGGTTGAATTTAAGTGGGGTTTGGGTCTAAATTTTTGGCAAATCATGTTAGTGTTTTGTTTGTAAGGATTTTAAGGAAGGTTTAGAAAAGATTTGGGGTTAATTGAAGTTGAATTGGGTGAGTTTGGGTTAGGTTTGTGTCATGGGTCCAAATTGGGCTTTAAGGCCAAAAGTGAAATTGGATCCAAATGTCAATCAAGTTGGACTTGGATTTGGTCTAGATTGGTGTTGGGAATGTTGAATTGAAGTTTAGAATTCAATTGGACCAGGATTTGGGTCAATTGGGTAGGTTTGGTTTGACATTGGATTCACTTTGGGTTAAAATGGATCAAATTGGGGGTTTTGACAAAAGTGGGGTAAATTGACAAAAGTGGGGTAAATTGACAAAATTGGCCCATGGTGTAGTTGAACAAAATGAAATTGGGAATATTTGGGATTTTCTGGAATTTACTGGAAATTTTCTGAATTTTTGGATTTTTGGGTCAAGGGGGGTATTTTGGGTATTTGGAGGGTATTGGGAGGTATTTTTGGAATTTTTGATATTTTTGGCTATGGATGATCAATTTGAGTGGAGAGAAATGTTCAGGAATGATTTTTGAGAATTTTGGGTGATTTGAAAATTTTTGAAAAATTTGGGTAGTTTCAAGGGTTTTGGGTAGGCTAAGTGGGTGTAGGGTCCCGGGGGTCAAAAATTGAAAATTTGGAAAATTGAAAATTGGGTGAATATAAGTGGAATGAAATCATTTTGGTTGAGCCATGAAACCATATCAAGCCCACATGAGCCATGAAGGGACTCATTTGAGGCATTCATTATGTTGTTCCTAACCCTCTTAGCCAAGGGCTTAGGGGTTAAGGACCATCCATGTGAATCACCTACATGAGTCAGGAGGTGAAGTTAGGTATGGGTGTGTTTTTTAGGAGGTGTGTGAAAGTGTAGTGTATAAATGTAGTGTATGTGTAAGTCAGCCCTTCACCAGACCAGGCCACCCAGGGCAGTCCTAAGGCCAAAGAGTCCTATAGGAACCCATCCTTTAAACTTCCACATTTGATTTCAACCCTCTAGGTGATTAGGGGTCTACAGTCAAGTTTGTGGAGTTTGCGGGGAGTTAAGAAGTGGTTTGAATTTCTAAAAGGTGGTGGATCCCAATTCTAGTCCTCTAGGATAGTCAAAGGAAAAGCCTAAGGCTAGATCCTAAGTACTAAAAAGAAGAAGAGAAGACCTCATCAAAAATGAGGTCAACAAGAAACATCAAGGAGTCTGCTTGTGGAGAAGAATTAAGATAAGTATATTTGTTATTTATTTGTTAACTTTAATGAAATCGATGCTTTGTATTATTTTTCTCATGTGTTCTGAGTAGTTTTCTTAGTCTTTCTCCTTGTTATTGAGATTTCGTGAAATGTTGAATTAAAGTAGTTGTGCCTAAAAACATGAAAATAGAAATTGTGCTATTTTTTTACTTAAATCTTAATTTACTTTCAATCTGACCAATTAATTTGTTAACATATGTTGAATTATCAACTATAGTAAAGATTACATCCAAGATTTAGGGAAGTCAAAAGCCTTGGAAGGAGGGTGCAAATAAATAGGGAAATATTAACTATCAGGCGTAGAATTAGACATTTTAGTGTGATAAACTAAAATATTCAATTCGGTCTTATTGTTTGAGAGCTGAAGTGTAGATGTTAGCCCTCAGGCGAGGGGAATGTGGGAGCTCTGAAGTGGGAGTCGGTATCCTCTCAGCCTAGCCACAGTTTCAGTAATCAAACATAAGACTAGTCAATGTTCTTTGCACCTGGATCAAAGGGTAAAGAATAAGAATGCACCTATTTGGCACAATACAATTAAAAACTGTCGGCATATTTTTAGGTTGTGTTTAATTTAAAAAAGAGGGGGTCGCCTATCAGAAGCTGTCGGCGAATTTTTTAATTTAATTAAAATAAATAATTTGAAAAGTAGTATTTGATTTTGAAAATAATTTTAAATTTGAAGGTTTTAAGATATGAGATTAAACCGATCTCACATCCTAAATAGTTTATATAAACGAGCACCGCACCACAAACCGTGCATCTATCCCTAAGGATAGACACACTGCTTGACGGTGGGGGCTCGATTAAATAAACTAGAAGATTTGTGACATCCGTTTGGTCCGCGAACCAATTTTATAAGCCGACAAAATTCCCCGCTTAATATGAAAACATTAAACAGGGTTTATATTACTCGGGTTCTTTAAAATTCCCTATAAGGGCAAGCCCCTATAGTTAATTACATCTTAAGTGATGGGAATCACCTAAGAAAACTCTCGAAAATAATCAATAATTCTGCTCTCAAGAATTTCAAAGTTTAAGATTTTCAAGGGATTTAAATTTGGAATTTCAATAGGGAATGGATCAAATTTGGAACATTTTGTTTTGGGAATCCAAAGGAAGAAAAAGTAGGAGAAATCACAGATTCGAAGCGAACTTCGGTAATTTCCCGACTATCCTATTGTTTGGCTTGGATTTAGGGAAGTCCTAATATTTATTTAAATGTTTTGGTCTTGCCAATTTTAGTTAATTAGGACTTATATTTATATGATAGAATCATTCAAATAGCCTTGAAGATGTGAGGATTTATTGTCGTACCGGACGACTACCTCGGAATCCTAAGACCGGTTAGGGCTTAATTTGCAATGCAAGTTCCTAACGAAGAGGTTGAGGATTTATGTTGCACTAGGCAAACTACCTCGAAATCCTATGGCTTGGTTATTTAATTCTAGGAAAGTTTTGCTGAAGTAGACTCGAGTTTTGCTGATGACGATGGCCGTGCCGCCCACCATGCTCCGAGCTCCTTGTTGTTGCAGAGGTTTAGTTTTAGAAGTCATAAATCAGGGGATGAGAAAAGTGTTTTGGTTTAGAGAAAATCTTGATTTCCAAGTGTTTTTTACCTTTTAATTAAAACAAATCTTAAAGTTGATTATAACGACACCGGTTAAGATCCCACGGTTCCATCCTTCCGGCATCATTATTTTTATCGGATTCACTTAGTCCGGATGAATTTGCTAAACTCAACCGAATGAGTTCCACACTTTCATTTAGACCGTGGGAAATCCCGTTAGCAACACGTAGGTTACGTCATCCGAGGTATTCCCGATCATCCAACAGGACGTTTTAATTTAATTGTAATTGTAGTTTTGTGTTCTGTTTGTGATTAAATCTTGAGTTGTTTTATATTTTGAAATGTTGTGGCGGTGAATTTTATCTTGCAATGACTTTTAACTTAGTTTTGGTTTCAGTTTTAGGGTCTATCCTAAAGGTGTGAGTTTTCATGCAACAGTTGTTTATCATGCAAGAAAAGTAAGTGCAATGCAGTTAAGTAAATTGCAATAATGTAAATTGCAAGAAAGTAGATTGCAATAAAATAAAAGCGTACTTGGAGGGTCTTCCCGTCATCCCAAGCTGCACTTAAAACACAATTAGAATATTTAAGCAAGTTCCTAGGTAAAGCTAAGGGAAGGGTTATGGTTTTCTACCAAATTCCTAATCCTATAGCTAGTCATCTCCTATGACGTCTAGGTTCTTTGTGTTTTGGTTTAAGGACGATTTTCTTCATCAAAGAACAATTAAGTCCAATTGTTCTTATAAATGTCCTATCATATTGAGGAAGTGCTTAAGAATAACCTTAAACATCTTTTCAATATTTTCTAGGATTGTTTTAAGTCCAAATGGGTTTAATTATACAAATGAATTAATCGTCCGAGAATTCAAGTTTTGTTGTTATCTTACTCGAGTGAACTAGGACATTTGAATATCCTATAAGTGAAGTAACATTTCATTTAATGTTCTGTTTAGGAGTTATAATAACCAAAGCTTTCGAGGGTAAATTGGTATTCAAATGATTTGATTTAAGTTAATGGGTTTAAATTTGGAATAGTGTTCAAGTTGCTTTATATTTAATTTCTTTCTGTTTTAGGTGATGTTATATTTAATTCAATTTAATTTAATTTAATTGAGTTTTAATTTAATTTAATTCAATATAGTTCAATTTAATTTGATTTGATGTTTAATTGATTTGATTTAATTTTAATTTAATTTGATTTAATTTAATTTAATTTAATTTAATTTAATTTGATTTAATTTGATTTAATTTAATTTAATTTAATTTAATTTAATTTAATTTAGTTTAATTTAATTTGTTTAATTTAATTTAATTTGATTTAATTTAATTTAATTTAATCTTTAATTTAATTTAATTTTTTTTAATCTTAATTTAATTTAATTTAATTTAATTTAATTTATTTAATTTAATTTAATTTTAATTTAATTTTATTTTTAATTTTAATTGAAATTTTTTAAAAGAGTTTAATAATTTAATTTTAGTTTAATGATTAAGTCTTTTAATATTTTAAATTTGAGTTATCATTTTAATTAAGAATTGAATATTAATGAGATAATTAATTTAGGGATTTTTAAATTAAAGAATAAATCTCTTCCTAATAATATCCCTATTTTAATAATTCAAATTTTATTATTCTTCCAAATTTAATCAATTATTTAATTAAAGTTTAATCATTTTAAATTTGCTTAATGGGTTTCTACCCTTTAATCATTTAAATTTCAATCATCCAAGTCAAAAGAGGATCAAATATTTTACTTGTTGATTTTTTATTAAACCTAAAAGTTTTAATTAAGGATTAAAGATTTTAATTACCATTTTACCCTTTAAGCTTAATAATTTCATAACTCACTAAATTGAACTCAAATGAACTTGAAATTTTTATGTGACTTCACTCATATGTCAATAAAGACATGAGAGGAGAAAATGTGATTTTTCTGTATTTAATTTATTTATATAATTATTTTTGGTAGAAAATAGAGATTTTCAAGGAAAATTTAATAACATGACCAAGGGAAAGTTTCTGTCCTCAAGAAAATTAGGGGACATTCCTAATGACCAGAGGATCACTTGGACCAATTTTAGTGATTTTTTGAATTATATTATTTTTATTATAATTTTTTTAAGTTTTGGAGTGTTAATTAATTTAAAAATAAAATAAAAGTTGAAAAATGAATTTTATATTTTTCAAAAATCTCTCTGATATCAAGGAAACCAGAGAAGCAAATTTTGCAATTTTCTGATTTTTCTATGATTTATTATAATTATTTTAGTGGAAATACTAGAAATATATATATTTTTAATTTTAAAATTACCTTAGGGCTTTAAAATTTAATATCTCATTAAATAGACCTAAGAAAAATATGGGGTTTGTTCCTAAGTGATTAAAATTCAAAATTTGACATTTTGGTGAATTTTATTATTTTTGTGATTTTTATTATTTTTTAATTATTAAAAATATTAAAATATTATTAAAAAATCAACTTTTTTAGAAAATTGAAATTTTAATTTTCTTAGTTTCCCCTGATATCGAGAGAGGCTCCAAAACCAATTTGGTGAATTTTTGAAAGGTATTTTAAAAGTTATGAATTTTTAAAGTTTAAAATGGCTAAGTGGCTTAATCAACCCAATTAGTGGGGCTAACCAAGTCCAATTGACCTCAAACTTTTATGGTGGATTCCTCTGATCCTAAAGGTCAGTGGAGAATTGATTTCAAGTCAATTTGATGCATGGTTAACTCTAATTAATTAGAGACCTATTTTGGGTGTTTAAGCCGATTATGGTTGTTTTAAATGAACTAAGTCAAAACCTATTTTTCCTAGGGTTCTCCGGTCATAAGAAACATCACCAAATTTTCCTAGAATTTATTTCACAACATGCTATTTGTTGGAATTAAAATACTCAAAACAGCAACATGAATTTGAAAAATCAATAACTTTTTATAGGGATGGCCTCCGACTTTGGAAAATTCGGGGAATGTTCCCAAATTCGGAGGCTTCAAAAGCCCTATGGTCTCATTCCATGGTGAATTGTATACATGCATGGAGAATTAAAAGTATGCAGAGAGTAAATAAATTATAAAAAATAAAATACTTGATGAAATTAAATGATTTCTTTTCCACATTATTCTCCTCTGTTCACTGAGCAAGAGAATATTTTTATTTTATTTTTCTGATTTTTCTACACAGAGTTATGAATTTTTGAAGTTTAGGGAATTAAATAAATCAAAAAATACCCTAATTTTCTATTTATTTACGCGGCGCCAACTCATCCTCGGCATCTTCGAAACGCCGCGTGTCGCGCTCCCATTCGACGCCGCCACCTGAGTCAGCAGCCCGGGCCCCGCGGTTCTCGTACCGTCTCCTGGTCCGACGCCATCTGAGCCGTTCGTCCGCGCGTGTATTGAATGGACGGCATCCGTTCATCGTCCCCAAGTGTCCTCACCCGAGAGCCGTCCACACTAAATACCTAAGATCTCACTCGATACTCAATGGATTTTCATGTTCTTATGCTCTATGGATTCATCTTGAAGAGACGAACACATCTATACGGTTATCATGCATTAAAATTAAGGCATTTGAAATGAAGAATCTCCAGAAGCTCGGGATGAAGAATCAGCTCATACCTTTGCTCAGAGAAGTGTGGCTTCGATCTGAGAGTTGTTGCACCTTCGATTGGATCCTAGCAAGCTCCGGATGAAGTCTCTCGGTCGCAGTGAATTGTCTAGATGTGATTTCGACCAAGCCCGATCACAAAGCTTGGAGAGTCGGAGCAAGCTGGGTGGCCTGGAGATGGGGCTTTTGCTGGTGGACACCTTCCCTTGGTTTGGTGAAGGTGTAGAACCAATCAATTTGGGGATTGGCTCACTGTGGAGAAGTGTCCTGGTTTTGGGTGGAATTTCAACTCTGAAATTGAGCTCACAGAGAAGAAATGGCAGGGGGATCTCACTGGGGATCAAGTGCTCTGTGTATGGGGAGGAGTCTGGAACAATTTTGGCAGAGTTTCGGCAAGGTTTTTGTAACTCTCCTCCATGGTCGTGAGGGTGAGGGGTTTAAATAGGAGAGGCTGGAGAGCCTTCCAGGGGGAGTTGAGGCATGGGATCAGCTGCTCTGGTGAGGAGAAGAACAGCCATAGTGACCATTTGGCATGGGGCAGCTCGGCAAGTGGGAATTCCAAACGTTGGCTCCTCCCAAGGTCTCGGCCATGGTGTTTTCCGGCGATCCGGGCGGGCTGGCCGGCAGCATGGGTCACCGTCGAGTCCAGGTGGAGTCGGGGTTGGAGGTTTGTGCAATCAATTGGCAATTGCCATGTGTAAAGGCTTTGAATTAAAATGGAATGGGGAGGGGGTCATTTTGGCCTTAATTTGGTCAACCCATTGGTTTGGGTTGGGTGCACCTCCGCATGGCCTCGATTTTGGGCTGAGAGGATCGGTTGGGTCGGCCGAGGGAGAGTGGTGTGGTCTCTATCCATGATGAGGTGGCTAAACATGGTTTAGTGTGTGACATGCTTAAGGTAAAAAATGCTTAATGAAAGATTAGGAAAGGGGCCCCTCCTTTTACCATTAATGGCATGGTCACATGTCAAGCCTTCCATGGCTTCATGTGGCTTGTCCATGGCTTGCATGGCTTGTCTTTGGCTTGGGGAAAGTTGAGTCAATTTCATGGAAATGGGTTTTAAGAATTTTGGATATTTTGGTGAAAATTTGCATGAAGCTTGATTTGGAATGGTTTAATTGATGCTTTTGAAACTTAGGGGTGATTTTGATTAAATGGATGATGAGGGGAAATGCCATGTGGGCTTTGGATGGATTTGGGCTTTTGAATGTGGTGAAGTGGGCTTTTAGGAAAGTTTAAGGGGAATGGGCTTTTTTGATTTTAGGATGGGCATTTGGGTAAAGATTTTGTGAAGAACTTTGTCAAATAAATGTCATAATTGGTTTAGGGATGTTCTATGAAGGGCTTGGAATCAATTTGGTGTGATTTGGAGTTGAATTGGTTTGAATTTGGATTTATTTGGTAAGTGGGCCTATGTAGGTCAAATTGGGCTAACTTGGGCTAATGTTGGGCTAGGGTTGAAATTGATATAAAATCAATGTTGAGAAATGTTTATGGGAGTGTTTCAAAGAGTTTTTGACTTTGGTTGGGCTTTGATTTTGGGGTTTGGGCTCATTTGGGTTAGGTTTGGGTTTAGGTCAAAATAGGGCCTTTTAACTTTGGGTTGAGTTTGAGTGGGGTTTGGGTCTAAATTTTGGGCAAATCATGTTAGTATTTTGTTTGTGAGAATGTTAAGGAAGATTTAGAAAATATTTGGGGTTAATTGGAATTGAATTGGGTGAGTTTGGGTTAGGTTTGGGTCATGGGTCCAAATTGGGCTTTAAGGCCAAAAGTGAGATTGGATCCAAATGTCAATCAAATTGGGCTTGGATTTGGTCTAAATTGGTATTTGGGATATTGAATTGAAGTTTAGAATTGAATTGGACCAAAATTGGGGTCAATTGGGTAGGTTTGGTTTGACATTGGGTTCACTTAGGGTTAAAATGGGTCAAATTGGGGGTTTTGACAAAAGTAGGGTAAATTGAAAAAATTGGCCCATGGTGTAGTTGGACAAAATGAAATTGGGAATATTTGGGATTTTCTGGAATTTTCTGGGAATTTTCTGAATTTTTGGATTTTTAGGTCAAGGGGGTATTTTGGGTATTTGGAGAGTATTGGGAGGTTTTCTTGGAATTTTTGGTATTTTTGGGTATGGATGATCAATTTCAGTGATGTGGAAATGTTTGGGAATGATTTTGGAGAATTTTGGATAATTTGGAAATTTTGAGAAATTTGGGTAATTTCGGGGGTTTTGGGTAGAGTTAAGCGGGTGTAGGGTCCGGGGTCAAAAATTGAAAATTTGGAAAATTGAAGATTGGGTGGATGTAAGTGGAAAGAAGTCATTTTGGTTGAGCCATGAAGCCATGTCAAGCCCATGTGAGCCATGAAGGGACCCATTTGAGGCATTCACTATGTTGTTCCTAACCCTCTTAGCCAAGGGCTTAGGGGTTAAGGACCATCCATGTGAATCACCTACATGAGTCAGGAGGTCAAGTTAGGTATGAGTGTGTGAAAGTGTAGTGTATAGGTGTAGTGTATAAGTGTAGTGTGTAGGTGTAGTGTATGTGTAAGCCAGCCCCTTCACCAGACCAGGCCACCTGTGGCGACTCTAAGGCCAAAGAGTCCTATAGGAACTCATCCTTTAAACTTCCACATCTGATTTCAACCCTCTAGGTGATTAGGGGTCTACGGTCGAGTTTGTAGAGTTTGCGGGGAGTTAAGAAGTGGTTTGAATTTCTAAAAGGTGGGTCCCAATTCTAGTCCTCTAAGACAGTCAAAGGAAAAGCCTAAGGCTAGATCCTAAATACTAAAGAGAAGAAGAGAAGACCTCATCAAAAATGAGGTCAACAAAAACTCATTTAATTCTTCATTCACTTAATTCTCTAAAACAATGAGAAAGATACTTTTCTGAAATCTTATATTCAACCTTTAAGCATTAGTTTATTTTAGTCTAAGTGTTCCTAATTTCTGTATACTAAATTAGTAAGTAAGTTTACTTTTATTTGTCTTTGAATTTTTCTAACTTCCCTGTGGGATCGATATCTAGGACTCCATTAGAGCCCTATATTACTTGATAACGATACGTATACTTGCATAGTATCCACAATATAAATCATAAAATCCATAACAGAATCATCAATATATATTCAGTGTGGATCAAGTTTTTGTTGTTGTTGCTAAATTTTTATATCATAATTGTAAGTATAAATATCGAAAAGTGGATCAATTACTAACTATTCTAGAATACTAAACAGTAGGCTAAAACAAAAATAAACACAAATTCATTCAAATTTCAGTCTGCAACTAAATATCTTAAACAGTCTCAACATCAAACAATTCATACAAAGTCTCATAAACAAATCTAAACTAGCAAACAGAAAACAACAATCAGTACTAGCAAACAAAAACTAAACAAACAACAGACTCAGCATATCTCAGAGGTAAATCAGGCTACTAATCACTGTCTGTAGCCTCGTCATCGTCATCACCAAAAGAAAACTCCACATCCTTAGGATCAACATATGGTGAAAATCTAGGACAGGTGGGAAACTGAATATCATGCTCACCCTTTAAGAATCTTACTAAAGACTTTGAATACTTAGCATCATACTCACTCTTCCTCTGGGTGTAATATGATAGGTGATCAATTTTCTTATAAATAGTATCAACTCTGCAGTGAGTTAGAAATAACTCATTCTGCTGCTCCAGAAATTGATCATGCATCGATTCCCAAAAATTAGATGGTGGTTCAGCAGTAGAAGTAGAAGGTCTGGAAGTGGAAGCTCTACCTAAAGTAGGTGCATAAGTAGAAGGGGCTGTAGATCTCTTCCCACGAAGACGATCATAGATACTAACACTCTCCTGCCCAATTGGCTTGGTAAACTTCAGCTTCTCCTCAGAAATATCAGCGGTGACTCCATTGTTCACACATAAAGTATAAATCGGGGATGGGAATCCTAGTCCTACGAAGTACTTGGATCTAGCGATAGAGACTCACGAGAATCATAAATAATACTTCTGACATCTATCGGCTTCCTCTCCTGAATGCAGTAGTTTAAGATAGCTCGATCTCTAGTCACTTCACTCAGGTGGTTGGAAGGTATAAGTCTTGCAGAAATAAATTAGTGTCATGCCTTTGAAATACCATTTAACTTAGAAGATTTGAAATCTACCCGTTTATCATTTCGGATCTTCCAAGCTCCAGTGTCGTCAGTCAAATAAGCAATAATCATCTCAAGATCTCCCTCAGATGGAGATAATCTAGAATACCAGCACTCGATGGTAGGTGGCAGTCCATAAAAACATTGATCCTTTCCGATGTGAATCGTACTCCAACACCTCTGACGAAGACTTCATAGTCTTCTGCATCCAAAAAGGTAGCATAAAATTCGCGCATGACTGGAATAACAGCAACAGCGGTGAAATAACAGAATCGTTGCCAGTTGTGCGCAACGATCGTGTTCTCGAACATTTCACCCGGATTGTAAAAGCTTCGCTCTGAGATAAATTTTCTGGACATCGCAAATTTGTGATATCGAAAATGCATTGCCGCAGTCGCGAACTTGCTACTGTCAAAATTTTCTCGTGCCTTTCCTCGTTTAGATTTCAGTGTCATCTAAACATGAAATAAAACACAAATAAATTAAAGAATCAAAGATTTAAACTCTTTTTAAGCTTAAGAAACTTAAAAATAGGAAATTCATGGATAAACATTAAAAATAAAAAACTTTCTCAAAATTTTGGTTTTTAGCCAAAAATAAGAAAAACTATGGTAAAAATTAAAAATAAATGGATTAGAGTGTAGATCTGACATTGAGATAAGAAATAAAGTGATTTCGGGCTCAAAATCTTGATGTTTTGACCTCAAAATGGATTTAGAATGTGGGATTTCGCAAAAAAGAGGAAGGGGATGAAGCTTAGGCGTTAAAAATGGCTAATGGGGATTTAAATGGTGATTTTCGGGTAAGCAGGCCGAACCGGCGCCTAGGCGCCAGACTCGCCTTTCAAAAAAAATCACTTTAAAAATTTTATTTTCCACCAAAATTCATAATTTAAACTTTTAATTACTCATATAAGAGTATTGCTTCAGTTTCCATCTTCCAAAACATTTTCCAAAAATTTTAAAAATTAAAAATTAAATCCACCAATTAAACATAAGTTTAAATCAAACTCTTCTAATTGCATTCATGATTTTCAATTTTGGGCTCAATACAATTCAGATAAGTATCATAACATGATTCAAGTTCTAACAACGATCGAACAACACAAATTTGAAAGCAAATACAACACACATTGAACATGAAAGCAAACACACAAACAAACACAATCGATTCACGAAATTGATTCAACGACACACTAGATAAATCACAATCTCACCATATCACTATCTAATTCCCATTATCTTCACAATGGAGATTGCTTGGCCTACTGGGGAAGAATAATAATGCTCTCGTAAAATCCGTAGCCATTTTCTCATCGATCTAATTTTTCTTTACATACATTTCCACTTGAGCATCTTGATAAGCCGCTAGATGATCAAATTGAAGTTTCGCCTGCCATTCCAGATGTTCAATTTGATGATACATCTCATGGAGGTGATCTCCAATGCTTTTAAATTCTGCTTCAAACTTATCTAGACGACCAGAAATTTTCTCCAAACTTACAGAGATGAAACCATTGAAGTAGGGTTGAGGGTCCTTTGAGACCTTCTCTCTAGCCTCTTCTCCATGATTTCTCCTCTCCATTTGTTCACAAATCCTCTCTAATCTCTCAAGAATGGAGTGTATGGGTCGAAATAATGATTGCATAGGGATTGGGGATGAAGATAGGGTCATTTATAAGAGAATCATGAGAAAAACTGAAGATTTTCGGTTTTGACACGATCCAGTAACTGTGGCGCTTAGGCGCCAAATCTGGCACCTAGGCGCCGGAACCATGTTGGACTCCGTTTCTCCTAACGTCAAATTTCAAAATTTCATTCTCCAAAATAGCTAATTTAGAATAGTAAGATCAATATAGACTCAGTAACACAAATTATAAGCAATCAAAATGAAGGTTAACTTGATTTTCTTTTTACTCATATATGAAATAGAGTGATCCAATGTCTAAACTTTATATACTTCTAGAAAATTTTCAGCTTAAGTCAATAGAGTCTTGTTAGCATTAAATTTTCTAAAGTAATATAAAATTAAACAAGACCGAGGCATAACCTTACGTTAAAAATGTAAAAACACACAAAACAACGAATAACTATGGGTTGCCTCCCACAAAGCGCTTGGTTTAACATCGTCAGCCCGACCTAATTAAGTTTTTAATCAGGTAGACTCAACTCATAAGCCTCTTTATAAATCATTTCAATATCTCCCAAATAAGGCTTCAGTCTTAATCCATTAACTTTAAAAATTTTTCCTATTTTGGGATCTTTACTATCCACAACTCCATAATGGTATACTTTTTAAATTATATACGGTCCTATCTGTTTTGATCTTAATTTTCCATGAAAAAGTCTTAAACGAGTATTAAATAATAATACTTCTTGTCCAGGCTCAAATATTTTTCCTGAAATCTTTTTATCATATAATATTTTCATTTTCTCTTTATAAATCCTTGCATTTTCATATGATTCATTTCTTATTTCAACCATCTCATTTAATTGAAATAATCGTTTTTCTCCTGCAGTATTCAAATCAAAATTAAACTCCTTTATAGCCTAATAAGCTTTATGTTCAAGTTCAACAGGTAAGTGACAATGTTTACCATAAACTAACTGGTAAGGTAACATTCCAATTGGTGTCTTATAAGCTGTTCTATAAGCCCATAATGCAGAATAAAGTCTAGCGACCCAATCAGTTCTTTTAGGGTTAACAGTCTTCTCTAAAATTCATTTAATTTCTCTGTTTGATACTTCAGCCATTCCACTTGTTTGTGGGTGATATGCAGTTGCAATTCTGTGTTTGATTCCAAATTTTTCCAATAATGATTGAATTCTTATATTTCTAAAATGACTTCCACCATCTATGATAATTACCTTAGGCATTCCAAATCTTGAAAAATTTATCTTCTTTAAAAATTTTGAAACACTTTTGGAATCACAGTTAGGTAAAGCTACAGCTTCAATCCACGTTGAAACGTAATCAACCGCTAATAAAATATAAATTTTTCCAGATGTTGGTACAAATGGTCCCATAAAGTCTAAACCCCATATATCGAAAATTTCAACTTCCAATATATAGTTTAAAGGCATTTCATCTTTCTTGGATATATTTCTCATCCTTTGACATCGATCACATGTTTTCATGTAATGTCTCACATCTTTAAAAAAGGTTGGCCAATAAAATCCTAAATTTAAAATTTTAAATGCAGTTTTATCTATTCCAAAGTGTCCACCAAATTCGGAATCATGACATTTTTGAATAATAACATAAGTTTCTTCATAAGGTACGCATCTACGAATTACAGAATCTCTTCCTATTTTAAATAAATAAGGATTTTCCTAAATATATGATTTAGCATCATTTTTAAATTTCTTAATAAATTTGTTATTCAATCCATAAGGTAAAATATTTCTAACTAAATAGTTAACTATATTTGCATACCAAGGTGTTTGGCATCTTTGAATAACATACAAATGTTCATCAGGAATTTCTCATTTATATTTTCTTCAGTAATAACATCATTCTTAATTCTAGATAAATGATCAGCAATTTGGATGTTTGTTCCTTTTCTATCCACTATTTGAAAATCAAATTCTTGTAGAAGTAAATCCCATCTTATCAGTCTAGGTTTAGCATCTTTTTTTAACATTAAATATTTAATAGCGGAATGATCAGTATGAACTATGCATTTGGTACCAAGAAGATAAGGTCTAAATTTATCAAAGGCATATACTATAGCTAAAAGCTCTTTCTCAGTACTAGTGTAATTTCTTTGAGTTTCAGTAAGAGTTTTACTAGCATAATATATAACTTTGAAAATTTTCTCATATTTTTGTCCCAATACAGCCCTAATCGCAAAATCACTTGCATCACACATTAATTCAAAAGGTTTATTCTAATTAGGTGCAATAATTATTCGTGCAGTTATTATTTTTTCTTTTAAAATATTGAAATCTTTAACACAGTCTTCATTAAATTCAAATTTAGCTTCTTTTCCAATAAATGACAGAGGTTTAGCAATTTTAGAAAAATCCTTTATATATCTTCTATAAAATCCAGCATGACCCAGAAAACTTCTCACATCAATAACAATAGTAGGGGGTTGCAGTTCAGTAATAATTTTCACTTTTGCTTGATCAACTTCCATCCCTTTTTATCAAACTTTGTGACCAAGTACAATGCCTTCTGTGACCATAAATTGACATTTTTCCCAGTTAAGAACTAAATTTGTTTCTTCACATCTTTTCAGAACATTGGAAATATTTTCCAAACAAGACTCAAAAGAAGTTCCAAAAACTGAAAAATCTTCCATGAATACTTTAATTCCTTTGTAGATCAAATCACAAAATATTGACATCATACATCTTTGAAAAGTTGCAGGTGCATTACATAAACCAAAAGACATTCTTCTAAAAACAAATGTTCCATAAGGACTTGTAAATATTGTTTTCTCTTAGTCCTCAGGAGCGATAAGTAATTAATGATAACCAGAATATCCATCCAGAAAATAGAAATATGAGTG
Source organism: Papilionanthe hookeriana x Papilionanthe teres (assembly GCA_022702705.1). NCBI lineage: Eukaryota > Viridiplantae > Streptophyta > Magnoliopsida > Asparagales > Orchidaceae > Papilionanthe > Papilionanthe hookeriana x Papilionanthe teres. Next base: position 114,173,773 of record CM040431.1, read on the forward strand.
TCCAGCTAATTTGTCAAGCCTTTGATCAAAGAAAGGTAAAGGAAAATGATCCTTTCTAGAGGCATCATTTAACTTCCGATAATCAATGCAAATTTGCCATCCAGTAACTTGTCTTGTAGGAATTAGTTCATTTTTATCATTGACAGTGACATTTACTCCTTTCTTCGGAACACAATGAATAAGAATTACCCATTAGCTACCCAAAATAGTATAAACAATTCCAGCATCTAACCATTTTAAAATTTCTTTTTTAACAACCTCTTTCATGATAGGATTTAATCTTCTTTGCGGTTCAATAGTAGGTTTAAAATTTTCTTCCATTAAAATTCTATGCATACAAATGAAAGGGTTTTTTTCCTCTTATATCGGCAATAGTCCAACCAAAAGCTTTCTTATAATTTTTTAACACTCCTATTAATTTTTCTTCTTGATCTAAACTTAGCTCGAAGAAATAATAACAGGTAAAGTTAATGAATTTCCAAGAAATGCATACTTTAAATGTGAAGGTAACATTTTTAATTCCAGTTCAGGGGCTTTTTTAAATGAGAGTAAAAGTATATCATTTTGAGTTATGTCTAAAGTTTCCCAGTTATCCTTAATATAATGAGTTTCTTTAAGTAATTCTTCTTCTTTTAGTTCTTCATTTTCATTAGTTAAAAATTCAATTTCTTCTTCAGGAATGATTTTACATTGTTCTCGATAGTGTTTTTCAATTATAAAATCAAAAATATCCATACGATAGCATTTTTCTTTGTCAGAATACTTCATCGATTTAAGAACATTGAATTTAATCTCTTGATCATTAACTCTCATTGTTAATTCTCCTTTTTGCACATCGGTCTCCCTAAAATAATAGGTATTTCTTTATCTTCTTCCATATCCAGTACAATGAAATCCACAGGGAAGATAAATTTATCTACTTTAACAAGTACATTTTCTATAACTCCTTTAGGATAAGTGATAGATCTTTCAGCTAACTAAAGGGTTACAGTGGTGGGAGTAATCTCTCCTAAATTCAACCTTCGATAAATAGAAAATGGCATGAGATTAATACTTGCTCCTAAATCACGTAAAGTTTTTCCACAAAATTTTTCTTCAATAGCACAAGGTATAGTAAAACTTCCAGGATCTTTAAGTTTCTGAGGTAATTTCTTTTGAATTATTGCACTACATTCTTCACTTATTGCAACAGTTTCAAAAGCTTCAAATTTTCGTTTCTTACTTAATATATCCTTCATAAATTTTGCATAAGTTGGCATTTGTTCCAAAGCTTCAGCAAAAGGTATGTTTATAGTAAGTTTCTTAAAAATTTCAAAGAACTTAGAAAATTGATGATCGAAGCTTCGTTGTTTTAATCTTTGAGGAAAAGGTGGTGGTGGTTTTTCAACTTCCACATTAATAGAAATATTAGTCTGATCTTGATTAGGAGAAGGAGTTTCTTTAGGTTTTCCAATCTCTTCAACCTCAATCTCCTTTTCAATTTCATTCTGCATTCTTTCTTTTAATTCCTTTCCACTTCTAAATTTTACAGCTTTAACATGTTCATGTTCTTTTCCAGTTGCTTTTGGATTAATTTCAACATTACTAGGAAGTGTTCCTGGAGGTCTGTAATTAATTAAATGAGTGATTTGTCCCATTTGATTCTTAAAATTACGAATAACAGTATTTTGATTTTGTAATTGATTACTCATTTGTAAAATTAATTCTTCTATTTATAACTTTTTCTATTGATTATTAAATCCAGGTGGTTTATAAATTGAATTTGCATGATTATTCCAATTTCCAGTTGGATGGGAATGATTATTACCCCATTGTTGTTGTTGATTATTCCAGTTAAAATTAGGGTGATTTTTCCATTCAGGATTATAATAATTTGAATACATATTATTTTTACTAGCAATAGCTTGTAAAGTTTCAATACTTTGAGAATCTTCAATATTAGATGAGTTGTTAAGTGATATGTTGATGGCAAAATTATCTAATTTCTTAAATATTGCAGCTACTTGTGAAGCTAAGATAGAAAAGGCTTCGTTATCTTGAATACTTGACATTCTTTTAGGATTAATCCTTTCAGAAGGCCATTTAAAATTATTGTTAGTCATTTCTTCAATTAAAGTATAAGCTTCTTCAAATGATTTAGACATTAAAGAACCTCCAGCGACGAGCATCAATAATTGATTTTAGTGATCCAATTAAACCATTATAAAATGTTTGAATAATTAACCAATCAGGTAAAGCATGATGAGGACATTTTCTTAAATCTTTCCCAAGTTTCATAAATTGTCTCCCCGTCAAATTGACTAAATGAAGTAATATCATTTCTTAATTTAGCAGTTTTAGAAGGAGGAAAATATTTAGCAATGAATTTTTGTGCCATTTCAGCCCATGTTTTAATAGAACCTGTTGCTAATGAGTTCAACCATATCTTTGCTTTATCTCTTAAAGAAAAAGTAAATAGTCTAAGTCTAATAGCATCAACAGAAACATTGTTATATTTAAAGGTAGCACAAAGTTCTAAAAAACTAGCAAGGTGTAAATTTGGATCCTCATTTGGTGTTCCTCCAAATTGATTAATTTTGAACAATTTGAATGATAAATGGTTTAAGCTCAAAAGAATTAGCATCTACAGTAGGTATTTGAATACTACTATGAAGTTCATCAATTGTAGGGTTAGCATAATCCCTTAATGGTTTGTAAACATTTTGTTCATTAATTTCAATTGGATTTTGTAAATTGTTATGTAAATTAGCCATCTTTTAGACTTTTTTAGTTTGTTTTACTTTTTTAATTCTTTTAATAGTTATTTCTAATTCAGAATCTAAAGGTAATAGTCCTTCAGATCCAGCACTACGCATATAAAGTAAATTAACAAGAAATAAAATCTCTGCTTATTAAAAATTAAATTTTTTTTATATTTTTTTATATTTTTGTTATTATTTTTTTTGGTATTTTATATTTTTGATAATAAAATAAAATGAATAAAATAAAATAAAAATATTTAAAATCTAAAAATTTGCCTCGGCTCCTCCCCGTGCAACGCCGCCAAAAACTTGACCCACTCTAAATATATGTGTACTAAAAGTTCAATCCCCGACAACGGCGCCAAAAACTTGACCCGCAATCCGCTGATGACAAATATAATAATTAATGCTTTCAAAATGTAATAGATAATAATAGCAGCTAATGTATATAAATATAATTTTATCAAAAATATTTTACACACTAGGGGTACTACGCAAGTATACGCATCGTATCAAGTAATATAGGGATTTGAAACAAAGACCCCAGTATCGATCCCACGAGGAGTGAGTTATGGATTTTTAAATATTTTAATTTTATTTTTAAGTATTTCTTTTATAGTTATAAATTTGATATTTTTAATTTACTAGATGCAATCATAAAGCAGTAATGAAATAATTAAATAGCAATAAGACAACAACTTTCTTCCTTTCAATTAATCCAAGATTTTCTAAGATAATAATAGTATCCGTGGAGAATATAAAGTTATGGTATTGTGCCAAATAGAAGCATTCATATTCTTTACCCTTTGATTCAAGTGTAAAGAACATTGGCTAGCCTATAGATCAGGTCCGAATGTATTGTTAGTAGAATGGGTTAATCTAGGTTTACACTACTAGATGTCCAAGGGTGGCTATGGTCGGCCCTACTAGTGACCCTTTCCTTTTCTATAAACCAAATTACAAGAATTTAGTCTATCACTCTAAAAACTTATCAATTCTACGCCCATTATATAATATCTTCCTATTTATTTGCACTTCACCTTGAATAACCCGCACAAGGCCTTCGACTACCCAAGGATTCATGTGATATCTACTAGTTAAGAATTCTTCTCCTTCTAGGTATCAAAACTCTTCAACAGATTTTAACAATTTAAATGACCAATTTAAATAGTAAATTACGATCTGGTATTAATATCATCACAATGTTTTAAAATATAAATAGTTTCTAATTCTCCAACGAATTTTATATTATCTTATTTACCTTTTTATAATTGAAAGGAGAAAGTAAACTAACTACTCAAAACACATTGAATTTAAACAACAAAACATGATAATAAAACTTTGAATAAAATTACAAATACTTATCTCAAGTGTTTCTCCTATCGAACCTCCGAATTCTTCGACTCCAAAGCAAATAATCTTCAAAAGCACCAACTCTTTAAACTCTCAATACAAACTCTAAATAAAATAACTAACTAATTTATGAAGGATAGTAAAGTGTGGCCCTAAAGTATCTCTCTAATTCTCTCTCTAGATGGGGCTCTAGATAGGCGGACTAAGTTGGACGTTGGGAGTTTTTCTCTGAAGGAGTAGCCTCCTATTTATAGGCTTCAAGGGTTGCCTCAAGGCACCTCTTCAAAATGTGTCCATATTCAATGACTCTTCTAGAAGGTGTGTCTGGCGCCTGGGCGCCGGAATCTGTCACCTAGGCGCCGGACTCTACGTCTAGTTCTTCGTACCTCTTCACTTTGGATCGCACCTCTTCGCAATTAAAACCGTTTCCAAGCGTCCAAATACATTGTATCACATGTCCTATAAACCAAGAACAACTGCTAGTCTTCTAGAAGGTCCAATAACCGTTAACACTGTCAAAATAACCGTCTAAAAGTCATCAAAAATCTTGACAGATCCAGTATCGACCTGGCTTTTAGGCGCCGGATTCTGGCGCCTATGCGCCGGATTCTGGCGCCTAGGCGCTAGACCAATAATTTTGACAATTTTGCATTTTTGCTCTTTTTTTGCTCCTTTTTGCTCCTTTTTCACTTTTTTTTCTTCTTGAACATTTTTTTCATCACCAATATCCAAAAACACAAAAATACCTTTCATTAAAGCATAATATCTTTGAAATTTGATAAAATTCAAGGCATAAAAATGGGTATTTTTTCATGGATCAGTTAACTAATCATATTGGTTCAGGTTAACTAATCTAAGGTTTAGGTTAACTAATCCTATTGGTTTAGGGTTAACGGACCTAAGGTATAGGTTAACTAATCCTATTGGTTTATGGTTAACAGACCTAAGGTTTAGGCTTAGCTAATCCTATGGATTAGGGTTAACAAACCTAAGGCTTAGGCATAGCTAATCTTATGGATTAGGGTTAACTAACCTAAGGCTTAGGCTTAGCTAATCCTATGGATTAGGGCTAACTAATCTAAGATTTAGGTTAACTAATCATATTGTTTTAAGGTTAAATAACTTAAGGTATCGGTTACCTAATCCTATAGTTTAGGGTTAACTAACCTAAGGTTTAGGCTTAGCTAATCCACGGATTAGAGTTAACTAACCTAGGGCTTAGGCTTTAGCTAATCCCATGGATTAGGGTTAACTACCCTAAGGTTTAGGCTTAGCTAATCTTATGGATTAGGGTTAATTAATCTAGGGCTTAGGCTTAGATAATCCTATTGGTCTAGGGATAACTAACTTAAGGTTTATGTTAACTAATCCTGTTGGTTTAGGGTTAACTAACATAAGGTTTAGACAGCTAATCTCATGGATTAGGGTTAACTAACATAGGGCTTAGTCTTAGTTAATACTATTGGTTTAGGGTTAACTAACCTAAGGCATAGGCTTACCTAATCCTATTGGTTTAGGGTTAACTAACCTAAGTTTTAAGCTTAGCTAATTCTATGGATTAGAGCTAACTAACCTAAGGTCTATGTTAACTAATCCTACTAGTTTAGGGCTAACTAACCTAAGGTTTAGGTTAACTAACCCTATTATTTTAGGACTAGCTAATCCTATACTTTAAGATAAGTAATCCTATCGAATTAAGGTTTAGTTTATGATGAACCTAATTTGTAGGTTGAACTAAACTGAAGTTCATAGGAATTAGAAAGCATTTGGTTAGGTCGGATTTGGGTTGGACTCGAGTTAGACTAACCTAGCCTAAATTAAACCTAAACCCTAATTAATGAATTTTAATTTATAAAAATATTTTAAACATGATTTTAAAATGTTAAAATCTCTGTTTATAGTCAAATATTCAATTGGAGAGAGTTTTACAATTTTCATAACTTTTTAAATTTTTAATTTACATAAATATGTCATTTTGTTTAAAAATCAAAATATAAATGTAGAGACATTAAAATGACTTGGAAAAATTAGAAAAGCTTCCTCCAAAGCCATTTAATATCTTTGTCAAATTTCATATTTTTCTCATTTATATTTTAATTTTTATTATTTAAATACTATAGAACTTCAAAAATTAATTTAAAAATATTTAATTGTGAAAAATTGTGATTTTAACCTCACTTCCTGAGTTCATAGCATCTTTAGGTTTATATTTTTGTGTTTTCTTCAAAATGCTATGTAGTTTTGAAGTTAAGTCAAATTTCTGAAATAAAAAAAAAGAAAAATGAAATAATAAAAGAAGCAGTGTCTCCTTCCTCCCGAGCCTGCACGTGCGACAGAGAAGAAATTGACGATCTAAACTTTCCATGCTTTATTCTCCTTCGATTCTCAACCAAAGTTTGTGTTCTTAGACTTGTTTTGTTCAGCTTGAAGAGTAGATCATATTCATATAGATATTTTGGTATTTTCTGATCTATTTTTTAATCTGGAAGGGAGGATAGTTCGGGATTATTATTTCAATTTAAGAGATATAATTGAGTCGAAGAGGTTTGTCCTCAATTAGGTTTGAATAAGTAGACTTCCTTGAGCGTATCCAAGTCCTTGATGTGTTGATTTGACATGACTTTCTTGTCGGGTTGGATGTTCACTGGAGTTTGCTCAGCTCCTCTTAGAGGAGTTAATAGCCCTGAGAATTATGGAAAATGATTATTTTGGTCTCTTAAGAACCTAAGAATGCTAACTGAACAATTTGGGCGAGTTATGGAAGAGTTTTTGGTGCAAAAGTGAAAGGTGGTCGTGAGCTTTAGAGAACCGGCGGTGGCAGCGGTTTCCGGTGGTGGTGGTGACGTGGGTTGGGTTGTTCAGGTCAAGGACTACAAATTTCATTAAGGATGTAGAAGGTTTGGGATGCTCTATGGAAAGTTAGCTAGCTTTCTTCTCTTCCTCATCCATTAGGGTTTTAAGCTTTCATGGAGCATGGGGGAGTTAGCTGATGTGAAAAGGGGGCTTATGTGTCCAAATTTGATAGGTTAAAGTTGAGGTGGAGTGACCCACAATTTTATATTATGATATTTTTAATTTAATTGCAACGACGCCAAAAACTTGACCCCGCTATATTATATGTATAGAATTGTAATTGTTTATGTTGTGGATGCTACGCAAGTATACATATCGTATCAAGTAATACAGGGCTCTAGTGGAGTCCTGGTTATCGATCCCACAGGGAAATAGAAAATTAAATAACTAATTTTAAAATAATAATAATAATTTTTAAAATAGTATACAAAAATTTGGAATTCTAAATTCAAGCGCAATAAAGTAAACTAAGTATTTTAATTAAGTAACTTAACTAAGTAGAATATTAATACGTATTGAAAGTGCAGGAAATTAAACTAATTGCTAAATAAGTCTTAACTATTCAGAAAAAGTATCTTTCCCTTTGTTTAGAAATTTAAGTGATTGATGAATTTAAATAGATAATTTTAAGGTATTGTGACAAATAGGAGCATTCCTATTCTTTACCCTTTGGTCCTTGTGTAAAGAATATTGACTAATCCTATGTTTGATTACTGAATCTGCGGCTATGCTCTGGGAGGATACCGATCGCCACTTCGAGCTCTCACGTTCCCCTCGCCCGAGGGCTAACATCTACACTTCAGTCTCAAACAATAGGACCGAATTGAATATTTTAGTCCGTCACACTAAAATGCTTAATTCTACGCCCAAGTGATATTATTTCCCTATTTATTTGCACCTTCCTTCCAAGGCTTTTGAATTCCTCGAATATCCGATGTAATTTTTACTATAGTTGATATTCAACATATTTTAACAAATCAAATGGCCGGTTTGAAAGTAAATTAAGTTTTAAGTAAAAATTATCACAATTTATTAATATTTAAAAGTACTTCTATTTTTAGTTCATCTAGTCACTTAATTTCATAAACGAGGAAGAAGACTAATAAACTACTCGGAATGCATGGGAACTAAACTAAGCATGGATTTCATTTAAAGTTAAAAACAATAAATACAAATACTTATCTCGATTTATCCCAAGCAGACTCCTCGCAGTTCCTTTGACTCTTCCTTCCAGTACAGCAAGACTCACTAAAAACTCACTAACTCACTAAAGACTCACTAATTATACTAATTAAGACTCTAAAGACTGCTCACACATAAATAAAAGACTCTTAAGACACAAATTGACACACACAACACTGAATTTCGGCTTCTATATATAGAGGTGAGCAAAGGACCAAGAGGTGTGTAAGCATCCCTTCAAAAAGTGTCCAGGTTCAATGTATCTGCTCCATTTGTACTAGCTCGTCGTCAGCGATGAACTACCTCGTTGTCGGCGAGGCTTCTAGAAGGTCTTCTAACTGCGCTGTCTTCATTGTCGGCGGGCTCGGGCTCGCTGTCAGCGAGACAGTTATAAATCCTTCATAATTTTCTTCCTCGTACCCTCGTCGTCGGCGACTCAGCACAAATTGCATTATTTTCTTCCTTTTTGCTCCAAATCCGCTCCTTTTTATGATTTTTGCTTTTATCACCTAAATTCTATATTCCTGCAACAAAATAAAGAAAATACCTTTCTTTAAAGTGCAATTTCATCAAAAATAGGTATGAATTTCTTAATAAAATTTTCAATGATCAAAATCCCCCAAACTTACTTATTACTTGTCCTCAAGTAATTTTAGTACTACATAAAAATAATGAGTTCTATAATAAGATTTTTCAATTTAAATAAACTATGAATTAGATTAATTAATAATATAATAATGTTAAATAAAAATAATTCATGTAATTTAATTAATCTTATAGAAATAAATTATTTAGTTATCAGGTCTAAGATTTCTAGCTTACTATTCATTTCAGGAATGATTATATTTAAAAGAATAACTACTTAAGATATTCATATGATAAGAAATTCAAGAAAACACTATTAGGTAAAATTCTAATCCATAAACATAAGTTTGGAAATATCTAAGTTTTTCCCTTTAGGTTAATTCAAATGAAGCCAATTTTTGATAAGGCATCTCCGCAAGCTTCTCCTCATTTTTTTTTCTTTTTCTCTTTTTTTTTCTTTTTCTTTTTCTTTTTCTTTTTCTTTCTTTTTTTTTAATGAGGATTACTGTATCTGGAGAGCCTGTTAATAATTTTGAACTTCATTTTCATCTTCCTAAATTTGAAACTTAGAAATATTTCTTAGCTTATATATACTTCATAGTTTTTACTTCATTGATTTTCAATCTTTTCTTTTTCACTTGAATACTTAAGAATTTTAATTTTAGAATATAGTTTTCCTTACTAAAAATAGTTTACTATATTCTTATTCTCTTTAACCAAATATTTTATTCTATTTAATTAATTAAAGCACTAGAAATATTTCATTCAACCTTTTATAATAATTAAATAAAATAATTCATATTAATTAAATTGAAAAATTTGCTATAAAAATCATTTTATAATAATTTGAAAATAGAAATTGAGAACAAGTTAATAACTAAATTTGTATTTTACTCCCCCCAAACTTAAATTTTTATATCTACTCTAAATAATGAAAAAGGGAAAGTAAATAAATCATACCTTTGAAGTTTAGGTATTTCTTTTTCTTTAAAATTTTTGCGAGCTTTTTCATTTTTCATTGAACTCTGTACTCGTTAGTATTTTCCTTATATATATAACAATTTAAAGAAAATGCGGGGATAAAATCTGAGATAAGTATTAAATATAACAATTAAAATTAACTCTACACTACACATATGAATTACTAACATATTAAAAATATTGAACTAACAGATTAACAATTTTACAACTTAAAACAATACAAAATAAAATAAAAACATACTAAAGAAAACTAACATCCTATTTAACATAAAAACAAATGCAATTAACTAACATAAAAACAAAAACTAAACTACTATAACAATTCAAGCAAATAATCTAACAAATATCCAATGTCTCACAACATAAAGTACTCGAATATTACAAACATATAAAAGTTTCCAAAATAACTTAACATCAAACAAACAAAACAAATAAAGTCCTAATCTTCGAGCATCAAAGTCCCAAACTATATTATCATCCCCTCCTTGATCCGTAAGCCGAGAAGACCGAGCGGGATGATACCGAGTATACCTCGGGCACTGCGGAAAGATGACATCTAAATCTCCACTCCTGTAGCGACGTTCGGCTTCATGATATGCTATCTTATACTCGAATGTCTCTGCGAGTACTCACTATCGTCATCATGTCTCCTCTCCGGATTATCAATCCTTTCGATCAAAATGATCAAATCTTCTCCCCATTGTTTCTCCAGACCGCTCAAAACTCCTCCTATGCGGGGTCGGCTCATTCATCAGATCTTGTAGGGTAGGGGTGGTAGGCTCAGGAGGTTCATAGCTAGTAGAGGGTATATCTCTACTTGACTGAGTGAAATAACTTCTCACTCCTGATCTCCACCCTTCATGAGATTCATACTTCTTGATATTGGCTTCTGTAAGTGGTTTCATGGGTTCCACCCATTCTTCATCATCTCTAGCCTCAACTCCAGAGAGTTGGCAGAGTGCAAAAATTAATCCAGGGTGTCCCAATCCAGCTCCACTTTCATTTCGAGGAGTGGCCGGGATGTTTTGATAAATAATTCTTCCAATGTTGATGCTTCGTTTTCCGAATACGAAATTCGAATTGCTCTATCTCGTGTTACCTCATTGTGGTGATATGTGGGTAACGAGTAGAACAAATAAAGTAATGCCGAGCTTTAAGATCGCATTTAATTTAGAAAGAGGAAAATTCACTCTTTTCTGCTCGCTTAATTTTCCAAACTCTGGTCCCATCAGTGAGAAAGTTAATGACTTCCTCCAGTGGTCCTTTCATCGTTCCAAAAGTTTCATACTCGCTAAAGTGCGAGTCACCAACTTCATAGAACGAGTTAATTCTTGCAGCATTGAAATCTACAAAAAATCCTTGTACCTTTACTGGTTCATCTTCAGCGGCAGTCAAATTAGCATAAAATTCTTTAACCACTTCTACAGCTGCTCTATATTGAACGTAACAGAAATTCTCCAAACCTCATTCCTTAATAATCCGCTCTACTTCTCCTCCCGGATTTTTGAAAACCCGATCCGCAATGCACTTTCTTCCTTGTATGTTTTCAAAATATTTAGCTTGTGCTCGTGCATTGATGAATTGATTTTCGTCGAATTCTACTCGACGTTTTTGTCGTGGATGTTGACCTCATTTTTGATGAGGTCTTCTCTTCTTCTCTTTAGTACTTAGGATCTAGCCTTAGGCGTTTCCTTTGACTATCTTAGAGGACTAGAATCGGGACCCACCTTCTAGAATTTCAAACCACTTCTTAACTCCCCGCAAACTCCACAAACTTGATCGTAGACCCCTAATCACCTAGAGGGTTGAAATCAAATGTGGAAGTTTAAAGGATGAGTTCCTATAGGACTCTTTGGCCTTAGGATCGCCCCAGGGTGGCTCGGTCCGGTGAAGGGGCCGATTTACACACACACTACACTCATACACTACACTTTCACACACCTCCTAAAACCACACCCATACCTAACTCGACCTCCCGACTCATGTAGGTGATTCACATGGATGGTCCTTAACCCCTAAGCCCTTGGCTAAGAGGGTTAGGAACAACAATGTGGATGCCTCAAATGAGTCCCTTCATGGCTCATGTGGGCTTGATGTGGCTTCATGGCTCAACCAAAATGATTTCATTCCACTCAAGTTTGCCCAATCTTCAATTTTCCAAATTTTTAATTTTTGACCCCCGGGACCCTACACCCGCCTAACCTACCCAAAGCCCTTGAAATTACCCAAATTTTTCAAAATCACCTAAATTACCCAAGATTCCCCCAAAATCAATTCCAAACATTTCCACATCACTCAAATTGATCATCCATACCCAAAAATATCAAAAATTCCAAAAATACCTCTCAATACCCTCCAAATACCCAAAATACCCCTCTTGACCCAAAATCCCAAAAATTCAGAAAATTCCCAGAAAATTCCAGAAAATAAAAAATATTCCCAATTTCATTTTTTCCAACTACACCATGGGCCAATTTTGTCAATTTACCCTACTTTTGTCAAAACCCCCAATTTGACCCATTTTAACCCTAAGTGAACCCAATGTCAAACCAAACCTACCCAATTGACCCAAATTCTGGTCCAATTCAATTCTAAACTTCAATTCAACATTCCCAACACCAATCTAGATCAAATCCAAGTCCAATTTGATTGACATTTGGATCCAATTTCACTTTTGGCCTTAAAGCCCAATTTGGACCCATGACCCAAACCTAACCCAAACTCACCCAATTCAACTCCAATTAACCCCAAATCTTTTCTAAATCTTCCTTAGCATCCCCACAAGCAAAACACTAACATGATTTTCCCAAAATTTAGACCCAAACCCCACTCAAATTCAACCCAAAGCTAAAAGGCCCAATTTTGACCTAAACCCAAACCTAACCCAAATGAGCCCAAACCCCAAAATCAAAGCCCAATCAAAGTCAAAACCTCTTTGAAACACTCCCATAAACATTTCTCAACATTAATTTTACATCAATTTCAACCCTAGCCCAACATTGGCCCAAGTTAGCCCACTTTGACCTATATTGGCCCATTCACCTAAAGAGCCCAAATTCAACCCAATCCAAACCCAAATCACCCCCAATTTGCTTCAAGTCACTCATGACACATCTATGAGCTAGACCCAACAATTATTTGGCCCAAGCCTTTACCAAAATTTCATCCCAAAATCCATTTTAAAATTTAAAAGCCCACTTTCCTTAAACCATTTTAAAAGCCCGTCTAAAACCATTTCAAAAAGCCCAAAATCTACCCTAAAGCCCCCATGACATCTCCACTTGCCATCCACTTAATGAAAGCCATTCCCTAAGTCCTAAATTCATCATCAAATCATTCCAAATCAAGTTTCATACAAATTTCCATCAAAATACCAAAATTTTTCTTAAATCCATTTCCATGAAATTGACTCCACTTTTCCCAAGCCAAAGGTGAGCCATGCAAGCCATGGACAAGCCACATGAAGCCATAGAAGGCTTGACATGTGATCAAGCCACTAATGGCAAAAGGAGGAGCCTCTTTTAAGCCCCCTTAAAAAGGTTTTAACCCTTTTAATGCTTCACCTTAATCCATGTTTGATCAAAATATTCATGGATGGTGACTTCTCCACCCTTTCCTAGCTGATCCATCTGATCTTCCCTCAGCCCAAATCAGCCATGGGGAGGTGAAAAAAGCCCAAAAGGTGGGTTGACCCATTTGGACCCAAAATGAGCTCATCCCCCATTCCATTTCAATTCAACTCCTTTACACATGTCCATGGCCAATTGATCGCACAAACCTCCAGCCTCGACCTCCCCGACCTCGAGGGTGACTCGACCACGGCCGGCCGGCCACCACGGCCGCCGGAAAACACCATGGCCGAGAGCTCACATGTGAGCCAACCTTGGAATTCTCCCTTGCCGAGTCGCCCCATCCCTAGTGGCCATTGGAGCCGTTCTTCTCTTGCCGAGAGCGAGCCGATCCCAAGCCCTAACTCTCCCAGGAGGCCCTCCACCCTCTCCTATTTAAACACCACCCCTCTCGGCCATGAGAGGTGCTGAAACAAACCTTAAGGAAACTCTGCCAAAATTGTTCCGTACTACTCCCCATACATAGAGCACTTGATCCCCACCGAAATCCCCTGCCATTTCTTCTCGCGCGAGCTCGATTTCGCAGTTGAAATCCAAGCCCAAAACCAAGACACTTCTCCACGAGTGAGCCAATCCCCAAATTGATTGGTTCTACACCTTCACCGGACCAAGGGAAGGTGTCCACCGACAGAAAGCCCCATCTCCAAGCCTCCCGGTTGCTCCGAGCCTCCAAGCTTTGTGATCGGGCTTGGTCGAAATCACACCTGAGACAATTCACTAGACCGGAGACTTCATCCGGAGCTTCGCCGGGATCTAATCGAAGGTGCAACAACCCTCAGATCGAAGCCACACTTCTCTGAGCAAAGGTATGAGCTAATTCTTCATCCCGAGCTTCTGGAGATTCTCCATTTCAAATGCTTTAATTTCAATGCATGATCACCGTATAGATGTGTTCGTCTTCTCAAGATGAATCCATAGAGCATAAGAACATGAAAATCCATTGAGTATCGAGTGAGATCTTAGGAATTTAGTGTGGACGGCTCTCGGGTGAGGACGCTCGGGGACGATGAACGGATGCGGTCCATTCAATACACGCGCGGACGGACGGCTCAGATGGCGTCGAACCAGGAGACGGTACGAGAACTGCAGGGCCCGGGCTGCTGACTCAAGCGGCAGAGTCGAATGGGAGCGCGACGCGTGTGCGTTCGGAGATGCTGAGGATGACGCGGCGCCGCGTGGATAAATAGAAAATTAGGGATTTTTCTGATTTATTTAATTCCCTAAACTTCAAAAATTCATAACTTTGTGTAGAAAAATCATAAAAATAAAATAAAAATACCCTCTTGCTCGAGTGAACGAGAGGAGAATAATGTGGAAAAGAAATCATTTAATTTCATCAAGTATTTTATTTTTAATAATTTATTTACTCTCTGCATATTTTTAATTCTCCATGCATGTATACAATTCACTATGGCATGAGACCATAGGGCTTTTGAAGCCTCCGAACTTGGGAACATTCCCCGAATTTTCCAAAGTCGAGGCCATCCCTATGAAAAGTTATTGATTTTTTAAATTCATGTTACTCGTTTTGAGTATTTTAATTTCAATAAATAGCATGTTGTGAAATAAATTCTAGGAAAATTTGGTGATATTCCTTGTGACCAGAGGACCCTAGGAAAAATAGGTTTTGAGTTAGTTCATTTAAAACAACCCTAATTGGCTTAAACACCCAAAATGGATCTCTAATTAATTAGAGCTAACCATACATAAAATTGACTTGAAATCAATTCTCCACTGACCTTTAGGATCAGAGGAACCCACCATAAAAATTTGAGGTCAATTGGACTTGGTTAGCCCTACTAAATGGGTTGATTGAGTCACTTAGTCATTTTAAACTTTAAAAATTCATAACTTTCAAAATACCTTTCAAAAATTCACCAAATTGGTTTTGGAGCCTCTCTGATATCAGGGGAATTTAAGAAAATTAAAATTTCAATTTTCTAAAAAAGTTGATTTTTGATATTATTTTAATATTTTTAATAAATAAAAAATAATAAAAATCACAAAAATAATAAAATTCACCAAAATGTCACATTTTGAATTTTAATCACTTAGGAACAAACCCCATATTTTTCTTAGGTCTATTTTATGAGATATTAAATTTAAAGCCCTAGGGTAATTTTAAAATTAAAAAAATGTATTTTCTAGCATTTTCACTAAAATAATTATAATAAATCATAGAAAAATCAGAAAATTGTAAAATTTGATTCTCTGATTTCCTTGATATCAGAGAGATTTTTGAAAAATATAAAATTCATTTTTCAACATTTATTTTATTTTTAAATTAATTAACACTCCAAAACTTAAAATAATTATAATAAAAATAATATAATTCAAAAAATCACCAAAATTGGTCCAAGTGGTCCTCTAGTTATTAGGAATATCCCCTAATTTTCTTAAGGACAGAAACTTTGCCTTAGTCATGTTGTTAAATTTTCCTTGGAAATCTCTATTTTCTACCAAAAATAATTATATAAATAAATTAAATACAGAAAAATCACATTTTCTCCTCTCATGTCTTTATTGACATATGAGTGAAGTCACATAAAAATTTCAAGTTCATTTGAGTTCAATTTAGTGAGTTATGAAATTATTAAGCTTAAAGGGTAAAGTGGTAATTAAAATTTTAATCCTTAATTAAAACTTTAGGTTTAATAAAAAAAATTAATAAGTAAAATATTTGATCCTAATCTGATTTGGATGATTGAAATTTAAATAATTAAAGGGTAGAAACCCATTAAACAATTTAAAATAATTAAACCTTAATTAAATAATTGATTAAATTTGGAAGAATAATAAAATTGGAATTATTAAAATAGGGATATTATTAGGAAGAGATTTATTCTTTAATTTAAAAATCCCTAAATTAATCATCTTATTAATATTTAATTCCTAATTAAAAATGATAACTCAAATTTAAATTTTAAAATGTTAAAGGACTAATCATTAAATTAAATTAAAAAAATTATATTATTAAACTCTTTTTAAATTTTCAATTAAATTAAAATTAAAAATAATATTAAATTAAAGATTAAATTAAATTAAATCAAACAAATTAAATCAAATTAAATTAAATTAAATTAAATTAAATTAAATTAAATCAAATTAAATTAAATTAAAGGAAATTAAATCAAATCAAACTAAATTAAGTTAAACCAAACTAAATTGAATAGAATTAAAATTAAATTAAATTAAATTAAATTAAATTGAATTAAATATAGCATCACCAAAGACAAAGAATTCAAAATAAATCTAAAATAACTTGAACACTATTCCAAATTTAAACCCTTTAACTGAAGTTAAATGAAATCACAAACCATTTGAATACCAATTTACCCTCGAAAGCTTTAGTTATCATAACTCCTAAACAGAATATTAAATGAAATGTTACTTCACTTATAGGATATTCAAATGTCCTAGTTCACTGAGAAAGATAACAACAAAACTTGAGATTCTCGGACGATTAATTCATTTGTATAATTAAATTCTTTTGGACTGAAAACAATCCTATCAATATTGAAAAGATGTTTAAGATTCTTCTTAAGCACTTCCTCAATATGATAGGACACTTATAAGAACAATTGAACTTAATTATTCTTTGATGAAGAAAATCGTCCTCAAACCAAAACACAAGAACCTAGACGTCATAGGAAATGACTAGCTATAAGATTAGGAATTTGGTATAAAACCATAACCCTTCCCTTAGCTTCACCTAGGAACTTGCTTAAATATTCTAATTGTGTTTTAAGTGCAGCTTGGAATGACGGGAAGACCCTCCAGGTACGCTTTTATTTTATTGCAATTTACTTTCTTGCAATTTACATTATTGCAACTTATTTAATCGCATTGCACTTACTTTTCTTGCATGATAAACAACTGTTGCATGAAAACCCACACCTTTAGGATAGTCCCTAAAACTGAAACCAAAACTAAGTTAAAAGCCATTGCAAGATAAAATTCACCGCCACAACATTTCAAAATATAAAACAACTCAAAATTTAATCACAAACGAACACAAAACTACAATTACAATTAAATTAAAACGTCCCGTTGGATGATCGGGAATACCTTGGATGATGTAACCTACGTGTTGCTAACGGGATTTCCCACAGCCTAAATGAAAGTGTGGAACTCATTCAGTTGAGTTTAGCAAATTCATCTGGACTAAGTGAATCCGATAAAAATAATGATGCCGGAAGGATGGAACCGTGGGATCTTAACCGGTGTCGTTATAATCAACTTTAAGATTTGTTTTAATTAAAACACCAAAAAACACTTGGTAATTAAGAAGTTCTCTAAACCAAAACACTTTTCTCATCCCCTGATTTATGACTTCTAAAACTAAACCTCTGCAACAACAAGGATCTCGGAGCATGGTGGGCAGCACGGCCATCTTCATCAGCAAAACCTGAGTCTACTTCAGCAAAATTTTCCTAGAATTAAATAACAAACCCATAGGACTTCGAGGTAGTTTGCCTAGTGCAACATAAGCCCTCAACCTTTGTTAGGCATTTGCATGATCATGTCATGTAAATTAAGCCCTAACCAGTCTTAGGACTCCGAGGTAGTCATCTGATACGACATAAACCCTCATATCTTCGAGGCTATTTGTATGATTCTGTCATATAAATATAAGCCCTAATTAATTAAAATTGGCAAGATTAAAAAAATTAAATAAACATTAGGACTTTCCAAAATCTAAGCCAAACAATAGGATAGTCGGGAAGTTACCGAAGTTCACTTCGAATCTGTGATTTCTCCTACCTTTCTTCCTTTGAATTCTTAAAACAAAATGTTCTAAACTTGGTCCATTCCCTACTGAAATTCCAAAATCCAATCCCTTAAAAACCTTAAACTTTGAAATTCTTGAGAGTAGAATTATTGATTATTATCGAGAGTTTTCTTAGGTGATTCCCGTCACTTAAGATGTAAATAACTATAGGGGCTTGCCCTTATAGGGAATTTTAAAGAACCCAGGTAATATAAACCCTGTTTAAAACTTTCATATTAAGAAGGGGAATTGGTTGGCTTATAAAATTGGTTCGCAGACTAAACGGATGTCACAAATCTTCTAGTTTATTTAATCGAGTCCCACCATCAAGCAGTGTGTCTATCCTTAGGGATAGATACACGGTTTGTGGTGCGGTGCTCATTTATATAAACTATTTGGGATGTGAGATCGGTTTGATTTCATATCTTAAAAATCTTCAAATTTAAAATTATTTTCAAAATCAAATACTACTTTTCAAATTATTTATTTAAACTAAATTAAAAATTCGCCGCACAATTTCTGTTAGGCGACCCTTTTTTTCAAAAATTAATAAAACACACAACCTAAAAATGTGGCGACATACTTCTGGCGACTCCGCTGGGGAAGATTCCTCTCTCCATTATAATCAAATAATTCTGCTTTCAAAAATCGGTAGTGCATCCATGTCCCTAATGGATCAAGCTACCCTTCTTTCCGTTGGGGTACTATGTTCATTTCTACCTTGAACAAGTATAGCCAACATTCTCTCGGATTTAGGAGCCACTGTTTAAACACCCCTAAACAGAGAGGTTCCGAGATCCTTTTACCTCATTTCTGAGGTTGGGTGGACCCCCAATAGGTGTTAGTTTAGGAGCGATCCTTCGAGTCGAGAAGTCTTGCATAAGACTTTCTTTTCTTTTTCAACTCTGAATCGGATTCCTTACCTTCTCTATAACTTTGAACATTTCGTTCTAAATAAACAAACCCTCCAATGAATGACTCTTTTAACAAATAACTCCTTCTTATAAATACATGAACAAGAATGTGTTCGGACTCTTTTCGATTCCTTTCTTTTCATCCTAATGAGAAGAAGCATAACTTGGGACTGACAATCAGGATCTACCCTGAAGAAATGGAAGCCCCGAAGCTGATTTTCTCCTTCACCAATGGACTGGACTTCGCTGTTTATAAGGATGAGCTGCCTGACAATGGGATCATCCGGTTTGGACAAGGGTTCGAGAACACGAATGTCAAGATCACCGACGTTTCCCTTTCGCGCCGACAAACAAAGTATCCGAAGCTAAGAAGCCGCCGATCGAGTTCAACCTTAGGTCAACCCAAGAGTTTCCTCCCCCGCAAAAGATCCCGACCGAGAGGAGTACCGCCGTCCGCAGGAGGACCGTTGTTGCTACCCCGCCGGTCCGGTTGTCTCTCGCACCTACCCCGGCTTCGCCAAATTAAAGGGGAAGGAGATCCGTAACTATGGTGAACTCCGCTACCGTGGAGGGTACGTACTTTCCCGCGAGACCTTCCGTTTTTGAAATCGGGTCCAGCTCAAGAATTCCATCACTAACACGGACCCGCAGAAGGAACAAGCAGTGAAGATCGCCGTGAAGGCCGTAGCCGCCGAAGTCGCTTTCCGGAAGAAATCCCGTAAATCCCCGAGTATACACCACTACCCGAATACATACCATTGCTCGAAGATACACCCTTTCGGAAGGAAGTAGATTCCATCCCCTTTCCGCCGCAGACTCGATGAGGAAAATGTCCGCAGGATCGTTTCTACATTACCTCGACCAGCATACTACGACGACATCAGAAAGAAAAGGGCTAGGATCACGCCATTTACCCGACTACAGACTGTGATCGAGAAGTTAGCAAAGAAGGAAAAGTGCCCCGTATCGGAGATTCTACGAAAGATAGGACGGGTGCCAGTCAAATCCCGTCTTGGGCCCCGAGTAGAACCTGTCGTCATTATGGAAAAGCCAAATAAAAGGATGAAGGCTAATCCGCCTGTCGTCATTTCAGGATTACAGATTAGGGAGGATACCACCTTCCGACATTTGGCCGACGCGACCATCCGGTCCTGCACCTTCCGCCGTTAGAAGGATGGTATGGCGTCCCACTACTAGGCGCTAAGATTGAAACAACAACTCGAAAAGGAAAGTCTCGTCGGAGACTTGAATCTAAAGAAAGCGCCACCGCGGTAAAGGGGACTCGTGAGAAGGGGACCCTACAGCCTATCGCAAGACAACCGCGAGGACACACGAAAAGACCGCTAGAAGATGCTATGGAAAAGTTGAGGACTGATATTCGACGATTAGCAAAAGAAAGAGAAGAGAAATTCGGAGACGAAATTGATTCATCGGAATTCATGGACGACGAATATGCGAAAATCAACATGGTCGAAACACGAGCTTCATCGCCTTCACAAGGTGCTCCCGCAACCGCAGAAAGAGAGGAGCCGTAACCGATGAGAAGGCGACTTCAAGAGAAAGACGACACGATCGCCCAAATGGCGAAAAGGATGGAAGAGATGGTCGTAGCTCTAGCCACTCTCCAGAGTCAAGTGCAACCACAAAGAGAGACACCCCCAGAGGTCATTAACATTGTAGACGGAGGAAAGGAGATAACATCCGTCAACGGGGATGATCAGCTGAAAAAGGATACGACACAAAGTATAATCCCTGAAAAGGATATCAAGAGCTTGGTAGAACAGCAAGTGCGAGAAGCCTTAACACAATCAAAGAGCGGGACATCCATTCGGACGGGTAGACCTTACCCGGAAGAATTCGACGTTGTCCAAGCACTCCAAAAGGCTTCGTACCACCTCCGTTCAAGACCTTCGATGGAACCGGGAACCCCCGACATCATGTTGCACACTTTCGTGCCGCTTGTTGCAATGCCGGCGGGAGCGATGCATTACTCTTCCGACAGCTCGTCGCGACTCGTCGTGGATCGCCTTTGATTGGTATGCAAAATTACCGAATGGTTCGAGAAAGACATTCTCGGAACTAGAAAACCTTTTCATCAAGCGATTCGCCGGAGCTCAGCACCACATCACTATAGGTGATTTAGTGGTAGAGAAGCAAAAGCCGAACGAAACTTTGGTGGATTACATACTTTGATGGAGGAACTTAAGCATGAAGTGTGAACCACAATTACAAGAACAACATGCAATCGAGCATCTTACTTAAAAGCATTCACGGCCCGATAAGCACTTCTCCTCAAAGGATTCACTATTAAGACTTTCGAGAAGTTGTTAAGCAAGGCCGGGAGCTTGCAAGAGGAGGCAAAGCAATTAAGTTTCGCCGACAAGACGGACAAGCAAAAGCCTGTGAAGACTTTTGAAAAGAAATCCGGGATCATCGCAGCAGTCGACAAAGGCAAGCAACCAATACAAATATCGTCCGAAAGGCAACAGCAACCTCAACAGAATTACCAACAACCCCGACCCAGCTATCGACCATCTCCACAAGTATGAACAACCGCCTCGTCCGCAACGTACATTAAGGGAGCTTCGAGCAGTGGAATATCCATTAAAGAATGAAGCAAAGGCCGAAAATGTTCCGTAGTCCGAAGACTCTGCATTTCCAACTGCCGTAGCCTAAAAGACCGCAGGAAGTCAACAAGAAAGGTGATCCCAACTTTTGCCCTTACCACCGGATGCTTGGGCACAAGATAGAAGATTGCATTACCTTCAAAAGTTGGCTCAACGACAATCTTCGGAAAGGGAATATAACGATCCCGAAGGAGTACATGAAGGAAACCCGTAAAGGAGGTTCCGTCAATGTTATCTCAACTCGATCCCATCATTCCGATGGATCCCTATACGACCGACGATGGATGGACTACCGCTTGGACAAGGTCTTCGAAAAGATTTTAGACAAAGCATTCAAACCGCTTCGGTGCGAGCTTCAATTCGTAGTTCGAAACCTCGCTAAGCTCGGCACTATCACTCGCGATAGAAGAACCACCTCAACAGAGACGATCGAAGAGAAGAAGAAAATCGACGAAGAAGAGAGGACCGAGACTCCTAAGGCTGGACTAGGGGCCGCTTATCCTATGATAGTTGTTTCGATTCTGGGGAGAAATCCCTCCAACCTCTCGACTCGTATGATTATCCGCTCACTTCGTGGGATCATATAATGATAAGGGTGATGGCGTTGGCTACGTTTTGACTGTTTGCAACGATTACGTAACTAGCGATAATCCGGACATCGATTTCGATACCAACGACAATTCTCAAATCATACACAATCTCGACGACCAAAATAACGAAGAAGACATCCATCAAGGAGGCTACGAGAGTTCAACAAGCAGCGAATCTATTTGCGAGTTTCGAGGAGCTCCAGTCACGATAGAGTTAGAGCCTTCGTACTCGAAGCTAATCCGAAGAACCTATCATTCCAATTCAAGAAGAAACACCGCGAGCTCAACACTAGATTCGAAGAAATTACGAAGTTAACTTAAGAAGTGGAAGAGTTCTACCTCCGAGAATGGGTCCAAAGGACAAAGGAAAGCGTGTGGTTGTTCAAGAAGAACCAACCCAGCCAGGAAGAAATACCCATTCGAGAAGAAGCCGAGACACATGGAAATAAAGTGGACTACAACGTGCTAGCCCATCTTAGGAAACTACCGGCCAACCGAGCATTTACGACGCTCTCATCTTATCAAAGGAGATGAGAGAAGCTCGATCAAGGCCTTACTTGGTCCAGAATTTGCTTAGCTCAAATGGCCGGAGATTCCTTAGATGAGGTTTGCTCGTTAAAGGAACGACGAGGTGTTACCTTCACGGACAATGACCTACTACTGGGGACAGCGAGATCACAACCGACCGTTGTACATTTCGATTACAATCGGGAAGTTTACGCTCTCCGGAGTATTGGTGGATCCAGGAGCATCAATAAATATAATGAGTCTTCTGGACACTAAGCATATTTGGAAATCGATGCTCGCGAGCTCGAAGCCGACAAAATGTTATTAAGAGGATTCAACCGGAAAGGAGAAAGAGCCCTCGGGTCAATAACGCTACTAATGAAGACCGGTGACTTAGCAAAGACAACCGCAAAATTTCACATAATTGATTCGAAACGTCGTTCAACGCTCTATCGGGCCGACCATGGATACATGAAAACGAGATGGTACCATCATCTCTACACCAAGTGCATCAAATACTACGATGGAGGCGAACAGTGCATCAAAGGTGACTTGCAACCATTCTCCGTACATGAGATTGGAATCCATGAAGACGCAGCTTATTATGCACCGCCGAAGAAAACAATCTTCTCCAGAGATACCGTAACAAATGAAGCAAAGAAAGTTCAGGACAACGAAGAACCCGAAGTTCTAGTCCAACGATCACTCACCACTCCCTTCCGGCGAGATAGTGAAGGTTTCTCCACAACTCGCATCCGAGGTCGAGGCCGGGACGAGGTCATGGTAGAGACGTTAGGACGATTGGACGAGAGGAAACCAGCCATCAATGTTGATTGGGAAGACAGTTCTGAAGAAGTAAAGGAAATCAAACAAGAAGCAGCGACAATAAGTCGGAAGAAACCGCAATTCAAGATCCCTCTCGAAGATGAAAAGAATGAAGAATACAAATCAATGTACGAGAAGATTAACCACTACGTACATACTATGACCCTAACCCCAATCCATTCTAATAAGATCGAGGGTATGGTGGTCAAAGAGGTACGTAGCGGCGGTGCAAAGCCAATCAAATTCTACCGTGGTGCTTCTTCCTCCAAAACTGAAAATAATGTACAACTCAAGATGTCACTTCATCAGAATTAATGGAATTACCTTTTGAGTGGTACTCTCCCTGTGTTCAAAATTTAATTCAACGTGGTTTCTTACCTCGACAATGGACAAAAGGTCAATCACAACATTTTAAAAAATTATGGAATAATTCTGGTCATCCACCCAATTCAAAGCATGGTCTCGGATTCGGCACGATAGGATCGACTGACGATACTAAATTTTGCTTGGTTGTCACTTGCGAGTCTAATGAAAACTGCATGGAAACTACAAACGAACTCGAAGATTTACAAATTGGAGATGCTCCACCAGAATTCGAATAAGAAATTAAATCTACAATAGATGAGTTAACGGAAGTTAACTTAGGTACTAGCGAAGAACCTAGACCTACCTTTGTTAGCTCCTTACTCAATAAAGAAGACTCCGAAGAAATAATCAAGTTATTAATGGAATTTAAAGTTTGTTTTGCTTGGAACTACGATGAAATGCTAGGATTAGCTCCGGAGGTCGCAGTTCATAAGCTAGGAGTGGATCCTACTTCTGTCCCAGTCAGACAAGGTCCCAGAAGAATGCGTCTAGAAATTGAACAACAAGTCATAGCTGAAGTTAAAAAGCTAATAGACGCTAAATTTGTCCGTGAAGAACAATACCCGACTTGGTTAGCCAATGTAGTGCCGATCGAAAGAAGAATGGTCAGATCAGAATTTGTGTGGACTTCAGAGATTTAAACAAGGCATGTCCAAAAGATGAATTACCTTTACCGATCCCAGAATTAATGATCGACATTGCTTCAACGCATGAAATATTCTCATTCATGGATGGATCTTCAAGATACAACCAGATAAAAATGGCTCCAGAAGATGAAAAGCTTACAGCATTCAGAACGCCGATCGGAGTATTTTGCTACACAGTGATGTCATTCGGACTGAAGAACGCAGGAGCAACCTACCAGAGAGCGATGACAAGAATTTTTGATGATCTCATCCACAATCAAGTCGAATGCTACGTGGACGATGTGGTCATCAAAAGCAAAGTAAAGGAAAACCACTTGTATGATTTGAGAATTATTTTCGAACGATTAAGGCAATTTAACCTTAAGATGAATCCCTTAAAATGCGCCTTCGGCGTCACCTCCAGGAAATTCTTAGGATTCGTTGTCCGACATCGTGGAATTGAAATCGACCCGGAAAAGATTAAAGCTATCTTAGAAATGCCGCCTCCCAAAACCTTAAAGCAACTACGATCCTTTCAAGGGAAGCTGGCATATCTTCGACGCTTTATCTCAAACTTGTCGGTAGGTGTCAGCCTTTCTCGGCACTAGTTAAAAAGGACGCCAAATTTATTTGGGAAGAGAAATGCCGAAGGCCTTCGAGGACATTAAACAATATTTAATGACACCTCCCGTCTTAGCAGCCCCGGCCTCGTGTAGACCGTCGATACTTTACACCGCGGCTTTAGACCACTCTCTCGGATCCTCGTTAGCTCGGATCAATGATGAGGGTAAAGAAAATGCTCTTTACTACTTAAGCCGTCGTTTACTTCCGACGTAAATAAGGTATCTCGCAATTGAAAAGCATTGTTTGGCCCCGATCTTCGCCGCTCAAAAGCTCGGGCACTACATGCTTTCTCATAAGGTCAACCCGATCTCGAAATTTAATCCATTGCAATACTTCGATGACTCGTCCAACACTTTCCGGCAGACTTGCCGGATGGTCAATGATATTATTGCAATTCGATATAACTTTCGTGCCTCTTCGTGCCGTAAAGGGACAAGTCCTAGCAGACTTCCTCGCAAAGACACCCTATGCCTCGCGAATCTCCTCTCAATGACGATCCGCAGCTTGAACAAATAATGAGCCTAGAAGACCCTGATGATCGACGTTGGGAATTATATTTCGACGGAGCATCTTCAGCACACAAAGACGAAGAATCGCAAGTGATAGTGCCCAGTAAGGCAGGAATCGGGCTAATCTTTATAACACCGGAGCGGGGGATGTTAAGATACTCCTACCACTTAACAGAACCATGTACAAACAACGAAGCAGAATATGAAGCCCTCATAACGGGATTGGAATTAACCATTCAAATGGGGATAACAGACATCAACATCTACGGGATTCACGATTAATCATTCAAGTAGATCGTCGGACGAGACGAATTCTAAAGCCAAGACTCGAGCAATACTTCCAGTATGCCATACAGTTGTTGGAACAAATTCCAAATGTGACGATCTACAAAATTCTCAGAAAAGAAAATGCTTTAGCAGATGCTTTAGCCTGTCTCGCAAAAGAATTTGCCTGTTTGCAAGATGAATCAGTGGAAGTGTCAGTTCACGGACGTCAGGTCCTATCACGACTCGACATAGACACAATACACAAATCGAAAAAGAAAAAGAATCACGGTAACAAAGTGACGTGAAAACACAGAAGATCGGCGACGACCATTAGTAGACTACCCGAAAACAGGAAAGCTACCGGATGATAGGTCGCTAGCCCATCGGATCAAGAAAAGAACTCCGTCCTACACATTAATAAACAACACATTGTACGGAAGGTCTTTTGATCAAATGTGACTAAGGTGCCTGAGCGGGTCCGAGGCCCGTGAAATTGTTAAAGAGGTGCATTCGGGACTCGTGGCGCTCACTCAGTCGGGTCCGAAGATGAAAATGAAAATTAAAAGACTAGGATACTACCGGCCCTCGATGATGACCGATCGCATGAAAATCGCCAAGAGCCGTCACCAATGCCAAGTGCACGGAGTGGTTCTACACCAACCTCCAAATGTGCTACATCCAACAATTGCGTCGTGGCCATTTCGAATGTCGGGGCACGGATATAGCTGGGTCCGATGAACCACCATCTTCGAAAGGACATCGCTTCATTCTTGCGGCTACAGATTACTTTTCCAAGTGGGCAGAGGCGGCTCCACTCGTAGAAGTTAAAGCACACCACGTGCTGCAGTTCTTCAAGAACCAAGTTGTCTACCGTTTCGGAGTGCCGCGCAGATCATCTCGGATAATGGGTCGGCATTCGAAGCACGCAAATCAACAATTTTGTCGGGAGACACGGAATCGACCGGCGATACTCAACAATTTACTACCCAAGAGCAAACGGCCTCGCCGAAGCTTTTAATAAAACTCTCGTTCAAATCTTAAAGAAAACCTTGGACGATAATAAGAGAAATTGGCATGAGAAGTTATTAGAAGCCTTATGAGCCTACCGGACAACCTTCGAACTCCTACTCAAGCTACACCTTACGCTCCGGTGTATGGGTCCGAGGCAAGTGTTACCTTTAGAGGTTCAGCTTCCTTCACTCAGAATTGCAGTTGCAAACAAAATCACAACGGAAGAGAACGCCAAATTACGACTAGAAGAATTAGAAAGCCTGGAAGGGAAAAGACTTGTAGGGCAACAGAATTTAGAACTATACCAAGCTAAGATGGTTCAAGCTCATGACAAACTGGTCCGCCCGAGAACCTTCAAAGTTGGTGACTTAGTTCTCGTTCTCAAGAGACCTATTCTTGCACACCGCAAGATAGGAGGAAAATTCGAACCCACTTGGGAAGGACCGTTTGTGGTTGAAGCAGTATACTCAGGAGGTTCCTACCAGCTAGTGAATTGCCAGGGAGAACGACATATGCTTCCGATCAACGGACGATACTTGAAAAAGTATTACGCTACCTGATGTTTCGAAGGAATGAATTCTTCATCCCTAGGAAACACGGGCGAAGTAATTACTTATGACTGGGTCCGAACCCAAAAATAATAAAAATGTGCTAAAATAAATAAAATCATGATAATAAAGTTTTCCTTGTTTTCTTTTCCAAATCAAAATCTCTTCCCTGATCTTATCCTACTTCATTCCTGTTAAATTTAAAAATATAAAAAAAAGAAATAAAAAAGAGAATGTCTTTAATAAAAATTTTCTTAATGTTCTTGTTCTTAGTACAGCCCCTAATCCTTTTCCTTGTCTTTTCGCAGGGAAATGTCGAGCGAGCGGTTGGTCCTAAACTTTAGAAATGGCGTAAGCCTTGCACTCGATGAAAAGAGGGTGAAAGATGGAGCGATAATCGAGATTGACTCGGATTTCGCACCAGCAGGCCTACAGTACAAGGAAAGTGACTGGGTCCCAGCCGATCGAGAAGAACTGCCCGGGCAGACAGTGATGAAAGTGGGTGGCCCAAGCCACCAATCCAGCAGCAAAAAAAGAAAAGCAAACACTGAAGAAGAGAAGAAAATGAAGTCTGTAGTCGCTACAGTAGAAGGCAGGCTTGTCAGTGCCGCGCCCACAGAAATTCAAGAAGTTCGAAGAGCTACTCTCACAGCAACGCAACGAAGAAATAAGAATCGTCGTATCCGTAAGATGTTAACAAAACTAGCTGCGGACCAGCGCGACGAGACAGTTGCTAATGCCAGAACATACACTTCAAGGACACCGGTTCACCAGGAACCTGAAGAAAGGAGGCCAGCTCCTAGGATAACAGAAAGAACCAGGGAAATCTCCCAAAGACTAGAAGAAAGAAGGCTACCACGCCACCAGATAGAACCACCAGTGATGCATGACCTTGTTGCAGAAGCAACCCCGGGGGATGTCCCGACGGACATCATCCCCGAGGAGCCAAGGTATGCAGGAGAACGTGAAGGGATTGAACCGTATATCCCACAATATGTCACCGTGCCACGCTATCCGCAGCATTATTCCGAATACGAGCTGGAGAGAATGCGAATGTCGAAAAGAAGACCTTCGAATACTTCGAGAGAATTAGAGGCAAAAGGATCAATATACTAGAGGGCCTCGAGCTACATACGTACGTATTCTCGCAGTATGAACAACGAGAATCGTGGATTGCATCCGGGATTTGAAAAGAATGGGCCGAGCGGGCCGCCTAAGGGAAAACACATACTCGTAACCCCGAGATGGATGCCGGGGAAGGGAAGAATCACAATACAATGCGGATGTCGCTACAACTTTGCCGAGGACGGGAAGGGAAACCCACCGGAATACTCCGTCATGGGCAAGTGGATCCGATGCAATAGTCATCAAGAGAATGGTAAAGAGGTTGATAACATGGAGGGTACTCGCCAGCAGATTGCATACCCAATAAGCTCGCATTATCAATATTTACAAGCGTGGTGACCGCATACCCCCACACATAGGTCACCACGACTTTGTCGACCTTTCGCACAGCCTCTTTCCCGAACGAGTGTAACATCATGTTCGGATCCGACCTCCGGATAGCGAGGCCCAGTGTGAGTTCCGAGGGCCGGTGAAGATACCTTTACCGGTAGGTTCCATCATGATACCGAAGGGCAACAGAGCGGATATCGCTAAGCATTGCATACCAAGAGTACCAAGTGAAGCGGATCTCGCTTACTTTCGGGAGGATGGACGACAGTGAAGACACCTTACCATTTCCAAGCAAGACCCGGAGCTAGAGAGCCTCCGGCCTTACGAGTCGCGAGCTACATGGAAAATATCACACCTCCAATGTACATCCAGCCGGCATCCTTGCCAAGGATGGCTTGGAAGGTGATGTTATTAACCATGTACCCCACTATTCAGACATGGATTTTTGACAGATGCTTCTTTTGATGGATCGACGAAGATCATACATAGTCCGTTTTGATTCTACATGGATTGTATGAAATATATGCCAGATCAAGTTGTATGATGTATCTTCGACATGATTGGAATGAAAGTGACCATGTCACATTTTTTTGGCCTTCACCTCTTTTGTGCAAATTGACTGGGAAACGCCATTAAAGTTAAATGAACTTCGAACAAAGAACAGAAAAGAAATAAAAAAAAGAATAAAAGAAAACTTTCCTTAAAAATCAAAAAATGACGAACACCAAATTCACATGAACATTAAACAAACGATAAAATAAAATTTAAATCATTAAAAGAGAAAAAAATCAACATAAATTTTAAATCAAATCTTAAATCAAATTTCAATCGACTTCAAACTCATCCTTCCAAATCTCAAATTCAATCTTTCCAGATTTCAAATCTCAATCAAATTTCAAATTCAATCTTTCCAGATCTCAAATCAAATCTCAATCAAATTTCAAATTCAATCTTTCCAGATCTCAAATCAAATCTCCAACAAAATCAAACTTTCGGGTCGAGGATTTTACATCCAAGACTGCATTGCTTTAGGATCCTTTCCCTATCGCAATGAAATACATCAAAATCAAACTTTTGGGTCGAAGATTTTACATCCAAGACTGCATTGCTTTAGGATCTTTTCCCTATCGCAATGAAATACATCAAATTCAAACTTTTGGGGTTAAGGATTTTACATCCGAGACTGCATTGCTTTAGGATTCTTTCCCTATTGCGATGAAATACATCCAATTCAAACTTTTGGGGTTGAGGATTTTACATCCGAGACTGCATTGCTTTAGGATCCTTTACCTATCGCAACGAAGTACATCCAATTCAAACTTTTGGGGTTAAGGATTTTACATCCGAGACTGCATTGCTTTAGGATTTTTTCCCTATTGCGATGAAATACATCTAATTCAAACTTTTGGGTCGAGGATTTTACATCCAAGACTGCATTGCTTTAGGATCCTTTCCCTATCGCAATGAAGTACATCAAATTCAAACTTTTGGGTCGAGGATTTTAAATCAAAGACTGCATTGCTTTAGGATCCTTTCCCTATCGCAATGAAGTACATCAAATTCAAACTTTTGGGTCGAGGATTTTACATCCGAGACTGCATTGCTTTAGGATCCTTTCCCTATCGCAATGAAATACATCAAATCAAACTTTTGGGTCGAGGATTTTACATCCGAGACTGCATTGCTTTAGGATTCTTTTCCTATCGCAATTAAATACATCAAAAATCAAATTCTTGAGGTTAAGGATTTTACATCTGAGACTGCATTGCTTTAGGATTCATTCCCTATTGCGATGAAATACATCCAATTCAAACTTTTGGGGTTAAGGATTTTACATCCGAGACTGCATTGCTTTAGGATTCTTTCCCTATTGAGATGAAATACATCCAATTCAAACTTTTGGGGTTGAGGATTTTACATCCGAGACTGCATTGCTTTAGGATCTTTTCCCTGTCGTAACGAAATACATCCAATTCAAATTTTTGGGGTTGAGGATTTTACATCCGAGACTGCATTGCTTTAGGATTCTTTCCCTATTGCGATGAAATACATCCAAATCAAATTTTTGGAGTTGAGGATTTTACATCTGAGACTGCATTGCTTTAGGATTCTTTCCCTATTGCAATGAAATACATCCAAATCAAACTTTTGGGGTCGAGGATTTTACATCCGAGACTGCATTGCTTTAGGATCCTTTCCCTATCGCAATGAAGTACATCAAATTCAAACTTTTGGGTTTAGGATTTTACATCCAAGACTGCATTGCTTTAGGATTCTTTCCCTATTGCAATGAAAAACATCAAAATTCAAATTTTTTTTTTGGAGTTGAGGATTTTACATCCGAGACTGCATTGCTTTAGGATTCTTTCCCTATTGCAATGAAATACATCAAAATCAAACTCTTAAGGTTAAGGATTTTACATCCAATACCGCATTGCTCTGAGATCTCTCCTCATTGTAATGATTCAATCCAATCAATTCAATTTTCTTTTGGGGTTGAAGATGTTACATCTAAAACCTCAAAATTCCAATCTTCATTTCAAGTTCGAATTCCTTCAAATTAATCTTAACAAAACTTCAATCTAAATTAAAACTCCAAATTGAAATCTAAGCTCACACATCAAAACTTAAACTAAAACAAAATAAAATCTAAATTGAAATTTCCCCAGATCATGTGATTTGGAATTCACCTCCTTTTCCTTTCCCCAGCGAGAGTTCAGGAATCTCCGGTTTCAGAGATATGCTTGACACTCCCCAGCGAAAATTCTTCTACTTCGTCCTAAGTTTGTCACTTGGACATCTGTGTTGGTTTTGTTGATCGCTTCGGTTAACGCCAATACGCGCGGAGTGCTCCGTCAGCTCACCACACCTATTGGGGGTCCATTTGTTGACCTCATTTTTGATGAGGTCTTCTCTTCTTCTCTTTAGTACTTAGGATCTAGCCTTAGGCTTTTCCTTTGACTATCTTAGAGGACTAGAATTGGGACCCACCTTCTAGAATTTCAAACCACTTCTTAACTCCCCGCAAACTCCACAAACTTGACCGTAGACCCCTAATCACCTAGAGGGTTGAAATCAAATGTGGAAGTTTAAAGGATGAGTTCCTATAGGACTCTTTGGCCTTAGGACTGCCCTGGGTGGCCTGGTCTGGTGAAGGGGCCGATTTACACACACACTACACTCATACACAACACTTTCACACACCTCCTAAAACCACACCCATACCTAACTCGACCTCCCGACTCATGTAGGTGATTCACATGGATGGTCCTTAACCCCTAAGCCCTTGCGCAAGAGGGTTAGGAACAACAATGTGGATGCCTCAAATGAGTCCCTTCATGGCTCATGTGGGCTTGATGTGGCTTCATGGCTCAACCAAAATGATTTCATTCCACTCAAGTTTACCCAATCTTCAAATTTTCCAAATTTTTAATTTTTGACCCCCGGACCCTACACCCGCCTAACCTACCCAAAGCCCTTGAAATTACCCAAATTTTTCAAAATCACCTAAATTACCCAAGATTCCCCCAAAATCAATTCCAAACATTTCCACATCACTCAAATTGATCATCCATACCCAAAAATATCAAAAATTCCAAAAATACCTCTCAATACCCTCCAAATACCCAAAATACCCCTCTTGACCCAAAATCCCAAAAATTCAGAAAATTCCCAGAAACTTCCAGAAAATCCCAAATATTCCCAATTTCATTTTGTCTAACTACACCATGGGCCAATTTTGTCAATTTACCCTACTTTTGTCAAAACCCCCAATTTGACCCATTTTAACCCTAAGTGAACCCAATGTCAAACCAAACCTACCCAATTGACCCAAATTCTGGTCCAATTTAATTCTAAACTTCAATTCAACATTCCCAACACCAATCTAGATCAAATCCAAGTCCAATTTGATTGACATTTGGATCCAATTTCACTTTTGGCCTTAAAGCCCAATTTGGACCCATGACCCAAACCTAACCCAAACTCACCCAATTCAACTCCAATTAACCCCAAATCTTTTCTAAATCTTCCTTAGCATCCCCACAAGCAAAACACTAACATGATTTGCCCAAAATTTAGACCCAAACCCCACTCAAATTCAACCCAAAGCTAAAAGGCCCAATTTCGACCTAAACCCAAACCTAACCCAAATGAGCCCAAACCCCAAAATCAAAGCCCAATCAAAGTCAAAACCTCTTTGAAACACTCCCATAAACATTTCTCAACATTAATTTTACATCAATTTCAACCCTAGCCCAACATTGGCCCAAGTTAGCCCACTTTGACCTATATTGGCCCATTCACCTAAAGAGCCCAAATTCAACCCAATCCAAACCCAAATCACCCCCAATTTGCTTCAAGTCACTCATGACACATCTATGAGCTAGACCCAACAATTATTTGGCCCAAGCCTTTACCAAAATTTCATCCCAAAATCCATTTTAAAATTTAAAAGCCCACTTTCCTTAAACCATTTTAAAAGCCCGTCTAAAACCATTTCAAAAAGCCCAAAATCTACCCTAAAGCCCACATGACATCTCCACTTGCCATCCACTTAATGAAAGCCATTCCCTAAGTCCTAAATTCATCATCAAATCATTCCAAATCAAGTTTCATACAAATTTCCATCAAAATACCAAAATTTTTCTTAAATCCATTTCCATGAAATCGACTCCACTTTTCCCAAGCCAAAGGTGAGCCATGCAAGCCATGGACAAGCCACATGAAGCCATAGAAGGCTTGACATGTGATCAAGCCACTAATGGAAAAAGGAGGAGCCTCTTTTAAGCCCCCTTAAAAAGGTTTTAACCCTTTTAATGCTTCACCTTAATCCATGTTTAATCAAAATATTCATGGATGGTGACTTCTCCACCCTTTCCTAGCCGATCCATCCGATCTTCCCTCAGCCCAAATCGATCATGGGGAGGTGAACCAAGCCCAAAAGGTGGGTTGACCCATTTGGACCCAAAATGAGCTCATCCCCCATTCCATTTCAATTCAACTCCTTTACACATGTCCATGGCCAATTGACCGCACAAACCTCCAGCCTCGACCTCCCCGACCTTGAGGGTGACCCGACCACGGCCGGCCGACCACCGCAGCCGCCGGAAAACACCATGGCCGAGAGCTCACATGTGAGCCAACCTTGGAATTCTCCCTTGCCGAGCCGCTCCATCCCCGGTGGCCTTTGGAGCTGTTCTTCTCTTGCCAAGAGCAGCCGATCCCAAGCCCTTACTCTCCCGGGAGGCCCTCCACCCTCTCCTATTTAAACACCACCCCTCTCGGCCATGAGAGGTGCTCGAAACAAACCTTAAGGAAACTCGCCAAAATTGTTCCGGACTACTCCCCATACACAAAGCACTTGATCCCCACCGAAATCCCCCGTCATTTCTTCTCTGTGAGCTCGATTTTAGAGTTGAAATCCAAGCCCAAAACCGAGGACACTTCTCCACGGTGAGCCAATCCCCAAATTGATTGGTTCCACACCTTCACCGCATCGAGGGAAGGTGTCCACCAAGCAAAGCCCCATCTCCGAGGCCACCCGAGTTGCTCCAGCCTCCAAGCTTTGTGATCGGGCTTGGTCGAAATCACACCTGAGACAATTCACTGGACCAGGAGACTTCATCCGGAGCTTGCTGGGATCCAATCGAAGGTGCAACAACCCTCAGATCGAAGCCACACTTCTCTGAGCAAAGGTATGAGCTAATTCTTCATCCCGAGCTTCTGGAGATTCTCCATTTCAAATGCTTTAATTTCAATGCATGATCACCGTATAGATGTGTTCGTCTTCTCAAGACGAATCCATAGATCATAAGAACATGAAAATCCATTGAGTATCGAGTGAGATCTTAGGGATTTAGTGTGGACGGCTCTCGGGTGAGGACGCTTGGGGACGATGAACGGATGCTATCCAATCAATACACGCGCGGACGGACGGCTCAGATGGCGTCGGACCAGGAGACGGTATGAGAACTGCAGGGCCCGGGCTGCTGACTCAAGCGGCGGCGTCGAATGGGAGCGCGACGCGTGTGCGTTCGGAGATGCCGAGGATGACGCGGCGCCGCGTGGATAAATAGAAAATTTGGGCTTTTTCTGATTTATTTAATTCCCTAAACTTCAAAAATTCATAACTTTGTGTAGAAAAATCATAAAAATAAAATAAAAATACCCTCTTGCTCAGTAAACAGAGGAGAATAATGTGGAAAAGAAATCATTTAATTTCATCAAGTATTTTATTTTTTATAATTTATTTACTCTCTGCATATTTTTAATTCTCCATGCATGTATACAATTCACCATGGCATGAGACCATAGTGGCTTTGAAGCCTCCGAATTTGGTAGCATTCCTCGAATTTTCCAAAGTCGGAGGCCATCCCTATGAAAAGTTATTGATTTTTTAAATTCATGTTACCGTTTTGAGTATTTTAATTCCAATAAATAGCATGTTGTGAAATAAATTCTAGGAAAATTTGGTGATGTTCCTTATGACTCGGAGGACCCTAGGAAAAATAGGTTTTGAGTTAGTTCATTTAAAACAACCCTAATTGGCTTAAACACCCAAAATGGATCTCTAATTAATTAGAGCTAACCATACATCAAATTGACTTGAAATCAATTCTCCACTAACCTTTAGGATCAGAGGAACCCACCATAAAAATTTGAGGTCAATTGGACTTGGTTAGCCCTACTAAATGGGTTGATTGAGTCACTTAGTCATTTTAAACTTTAAAAATTCATAACTTTCAAAATACCTTTCAAAAATTCACCAAATCGGTTTTGGAGCCTCTCGATATCAGGGGAATTTAAGAAAATTAAATTTTCAATTTTCTAAAAAAGTTGATTTTTAATATTATTTTAATATTTTTAATAATTAAAAAATAATAAAAATCACAAAAATAATAAAATTCACCAAAATGTCACATTTTGAATTTTAATCACTTAGAAACAAACCCCATATTTTTTTAGTTCTATTTTATGAGATATTAAATTTTAAAGCCCTAGGGTAATTTTAAAATTAAAAAAATGTATTTTCTAGCATTTTCACAAAAATAATTATAATAAATTATAGAAAAATCAGAAAATTACAAAATTTAATTCTCTGATTTCCTTGATATCAGAGAGATTTTTGAAAAATATAAAATTCATTTTTCAACATTTATTTTATTTTTAAATTAATTAACACTCCAAAACTTAAAATAATTATAATAAAAATAATATAATTCAAAAAATCACCAAAATTGGTCCAAGTGGTCCTCTGGTCATTAAGAATGTCCCCTAATTTTCTTAAGGACAGAAACTTTCCCTTGGTCATGTTGTTAAATTTTCCTTGGAAATCTCTATTTTCTACCAAAAATAATTATATAAATAAATTAAATACCAAAAAATCACATTTTCTCCTCTCATGTCTTTATTGACATATGAGTGAAGTCACATAAAAATTTCAAGTTCATTTGAGTTCAATTTAGTGAGTTATGAAATTATTAAGCTTAAAGGGTAAAGTGGTAATTAAAATTTTAATCCTTAATTAAAACTTTAGGTTTAATAAAAAAAATTAATAAGTAAAATATTTGATCCTAATCTGATTTGGATGATTGAAATTTAAATAATTAAAGGGTAGAAACCCATTAAACAATTTAAAATAATTAAACCTTAATTAAATAATTGATTAAATTTGGAAGAATAATAAAATTGAAATTATTAAAATAGGGATATTATTAGGAAGAGATTTATTCTTTAATTTAAAAATCCCTAAATTAATCATCTCATTAATATTTAATTCCTAATTAAAAATGATAACTCAAATTTAAATTTTAAAATGTTAAAGGACTAATCATTAAATTAAATTAAAAAAATTAAATTATTAAACTCTTTTTAAATTTTCAATTAAATTAAAATTAAAATTAATATTAAATTAAAGATTAAATTAAATTAAATCAAACAAATTAAATCAAATTAAATCAAATTAAATTAAATTAAATTAAATTAAATTAAATTAAATTAAATTAAATTAAATTAAAGGAAATTAAATCAAATCAAACTAAATTAAGTTAAACCAAACTAAATTGAATAGAATTAAAATTAAATTAAATTAAATTAAATTAAATTAAATTAAATTGAATATAGCATCACCAAAGACTTAAAGAATTCAAAATAAATCTAAAATAACTTGAACACTATTCCAAATTTAAACCCTTTAACTGAAGTTAAATGAAATCACAAACCATTTGAATACCAATTTACCCTCGAAAGCTTTAGTTATCATAACTCCTAAACAGAATATTAAATGAAATGTTACTTCACTTATAGGATATTCAAATGTCCTAGTTCACTGAGCAAGATAACAACAAAACTTGAGATTCTCGGACGATTAATTCATTTGTATAATTAAATTCTTTTGGACTGAAAACAATCCTATTAATATTGAAAAGATGTTTAAGATTCTTCTTAAGCACTTCCTCAATATGATAGGACACTTATAAGAACAATTGAACTTAATTATTCTTTGATGAAGAAAATTGTCCTCAAACCAAAACACAAGAACCTAGACGTCATAGGAAATGACTAGCTATAAGATTAGGAATTTGGTAGAAAACCATAACCCTTCCCTTAGCTTTACCTAGGAACTTGCTTAAATAATTTAATTGTGTTTTAAGTGCAGCTTGGAATGACGGGAAGACCCTCCAGGTACGCTTTTATTTTATTGCAATTTACTTTCTTGCAATTTACATTATTGCAACTTATTTAATCGCATTGCACTTACTTTTCGGCATGATAAACAACCGTTGCATGAAAACCCACACCTTTAGGATAAGTCCCTAAAACCGAAACCAAAACTAAGTTAAAAGCCATTGCAAGATAAAATTCACCGCCACAACATTTCAAAATATAAAACAACTCAAAATTTAATCACAATCGAACACAAAACTACAATTACAATTAAATTAAAACGTCCTCGTTGGATGATCGGGAATACCTCGGATGATGTAACATATGTGTTGCTAACGGGATTTCCCACGATCTAAATGAAAGTGTGGAACTCATTCAGTTGAGTTTAGCAAATTCATCCGGACTAAGTGAATCCGATAAAAATAATGATGCCGGAAGGATGGAACCAGTGGGATCTTAACCGGTGTCGTTATAATCAACTTTAAGATTTGTTTTAATTAAAACACCAAAAAACACTTGGTAATTAAGAAGTTCTCTAAACCAAAACACTTTTCTCATCCCCCGATTTATGACTTCTAAAACTAAACCTCTGCAACAACAAGGAGCTCGGAGCATGGTGGGCAGCACGACCATCTTCATCAGCAAAACCTGAGTCTACTTTAGCAAAATTTTCCTAGAATTAAATAACAAACCCATAGGACTTCGAGGTAGTTTGCCTAGTGCAACATAAACCCTCAACCTTTGTTAGGCATTTGCATGATCATGTCATGTAAATTAAGCCCTAACCGGTCTTAGGACTCCGAGGTAGTCGTCCGATACGACATAAACCCTCATATCTTCGAGGCTATTTGTATGATTCTGTCATATAAATATAAGCCCTAATTAATTAAAATTGGCAAGATTAAAAATATTAAATAAACATTAGGACTTTCCTAAATCTAAGCCAAACAATAGGATAGTCGGGAAGTTACCGAAGTTCACTTCGAATCTGTGATTTCTCCTACCTTTCTTCCTTTGAATTCTCAAAACAAAATGTTCTAAACTTGGTCCATTCCCTACTGAAATTCCAAAATCCAATCCCTTGAAAACCTTAAACTTTGAAATTCTTGAGAGCAGAATTATTGATTATTATCGAGAGTTTTCTTAGGTGATTCCCGTCACTTAAGATGTAATTAACTATAGGGGCTTGCCCTTATAGGAATTTTAAAGAACCTGAGTAATATAAACCCCGTTTAATACTTTCATATTAAGCGAGGGAATTTGTCGGCTTATAAAATTGGTTCGCGGACTAAATGGATGTCACAAATCTTCTAGTTTATTTAATCGAGCCCCACCATCAAGCGATGTGTCTATCCTTAGGGATAGATACACGGCTTATGGTGCGGTGCTCGTTTATATAAACTATTTGGGATGTGAGATCGGTTTGATTTCATATCTTAAAAATCTTCAAATTTAAAATTATTTTCAAAATCAAATACTACTTTTCAAATTATTTATTTAAACTAAATTAAAAATTCGCCGCACAATTTCTGTTAGGCGGCCCTTTTTTTCAAAAATTAATAAAACACACAACCTAAAAATGTGCCGACAGTGGAGCCATACAATCGATCTGTGAAAATCGTGAAAATTTTCACTAAACTTAAAAATAATACTAAGGAGGCTTCCTACAACATCTATAAGCAATTTAAATCAAATTCCATGGATTTCCACCGAATATTTCTTCCACATTTTGATTATTCCCAAAATTTGCAATGTGGTGAAAATATATGGTGAAAAT
This sequence comes from Papilionanthe hookeriana x Papilionanthe teres, assembly GCA_022702705.1. Classification (NCBI taxonomy): domain Eukaryota; kingdom Viridiplantae; phylum Streptophyta; class Magnoliopsida; order Asparagales; family Orchidaceae; genus Papilionanthe; species Papilionanthe hookeriana x Papilionanthe teres. Next base: position 114,213,181 of record CM040431.1, read on the forward strand.
CAAAAAATTTTTGCATAGTGTTTTTGAGTCCTGAAATCGTCTCCACAAGTAAGATCTAGCAAGCCCTAGAGGAGTTTTTTTTTCGAAATTGAGAGGTTGGGGGTGATGAATAGTGTTTTTTACCAGTCAATTAAAGTGTTTTTCATGACCTCGCTGTCAGCGAGATTTTTCTCGCCGTCGGCGAGATAATATTTTTCAGGACCAAAAACTCTCGGGAAAAATCCGCTGTCGACGAGAAATTTTTTCTCTATTCTTTGCTGTCAGCGAGATCGATCTCGCTGTCGGCGGGATTTTTCTCGCCGTCGGCGAGATTCCAAAAATTTAAATTTTCGAAATTCGTCACTCATTTTCGTCCTTGATTTGCCTTATATTATATTTCCGATCACATCATTTATTAATTTAATATGAAGATTAGCTACTTATACACAAACAAATTCACACAACACAACAAATTAACTTTAATATTAAAATCCATGAGATGTACAAACTAACATAATTTTAAACTCTATAATCAAACTTCAATTCTCCAATCCTTACTACTAATCGAGCATCGCAAACCAATCCACGACACACTAAATGCTGATACAAAACTATGACGCATATCTCAACTAAGTTTGAGATATTCAAATCATCACTCCACACATAATAAAATCTAAATCAAATCAAATAACATAAATATAAACATACTATGAAAATCTTTACTACTACTCTTCAATGTCAGAATCTTCATCTTCTCTGATATTTTTGCTATGACGATGATGCACAAATAAGTTATAGAAAGGCCTGAAGGGAAACTCCGAAGCATATTCTTCAGTGATCCAACCCTTCTGTCTCAGTAAATGAAGAAAGCTAGCTTCCTGGTGTCCAGAATGATCAAAGTGTTCCTTCATCTTCCAGTCAATGTGATCAAATAAATCAGATATATTGTCGATTGAATCTCTCACATTCTGCAGTTCTTTCTCTATTCCTTTAATTTTCTTCATAAGTAACTCCGTTTTATCTGAAATAGGCCTCGCTATAGGATTATTCTGTGAAGCTCTATCAGAGATAAATGTAATGTCTTCATTATTGTCCAAAGTAAGGAACATATCTGTAGGATCAAGCCGCTTCCAAGGTAACAGAACCTTTTACCAAGCTTCATAAGAAACCTGGTACTGACTGCATAATGTAAAAATAGTAGATGGGTGTCCTAGTCCGTGAACTGACCCATGCACAATTAAACCCAATGCAGACTTAACAATTATTGATCCAACATCAATAGGCAATCCATTTTGAATACAATAATTCAATATAGCGCATTCCTTCGAAACCTTGTTTACCCTCATAGTAGGTAACAATTTAGATGAGATGAAAAAGTGCCGAGTGCTTTGAGACAGGATTCAAAAGTGATGCGAGAGAAACTAACATACCCGTCTTCACGCATTTCCCAATATTCCTGTTCATCGATCGGATATCAAAATATCTCATTCATATTATATCGAGAAGGCACAAAATTTGAATAGTGAAATACCAGGGTGTTTTCTATAGAGAATAATTCATTTACTCTTGATGGAGTAAACATCACCCATCTTCCTCGGACGTAGACATTCCCAGTGTTGATCGCATGTAAGTTAGAGTAGAACTCTTTCACAACCGGAATAACAACGACGGACGTAGTGTAACAAAATACCTCCCGAGTCAGCATTGCGCGATCGTTTCTTCTATCTTCGTAGTGGAATTCTCTAATCCTCGATCGACAAATCCTCGTTCCTCGATAACTCTTTTCTTTACCAAAACCTTGTTGAAGATCCGTCGCGCTTCCGCACTCACAAATTTCCTCCGGTTAAACACTCTGCAATTAGAGGAATCTAAGAATTTGGAGGCCATTATAGTGAATGGAATGAATTCTAATGAAGAAGGCAGATCTAGAATGATTTAAGAATGGGTTTTCACTAAGGAATTGGTGTTGAAACCGTCCAAATCGGCATTCAAATTATAAATAACTCATCTTTATAACTTCCTCGCTGTCGGCGAGAAGTTTCTCGCCGTCAGCGACTAAGTTATAAAAACTGCCTCACATGTTCTCGCTGTCGGCGGGACGTTTCTCGCTGTCAGCGAGCTCGATAAATAAACTGAATTTAATTTAGGCGCGAACCTCGCTGTCGGCGAATATCAACCTCGCCGTCGGCGAGATTCCAAAATAATGTCCAATTTCGCTCTTAAATCGAATAATTTCTTTTCTCATCATGATGGTTTGAATATGTGATGATTCTTAATAATAATTGAGTAGTAAAGTTTCAATAATATATACTAACTATTAAGATATAGTAAAAATAAATAACTAATATGGGTTGCCTCCCAAAAGGGTTGGTTTAAAGTCGTCAGCTCGACCTAATTTCAATTATTAATCAGGTCGACTAAGCATTAAAACCACTTTATAGTTAGGTCTTATACCTTCAAAATATGATTTTAATCTATGTCCATTAACTTTAAATTTATGTCCAGTTTTTGGATCTTCAATTTCTATAGTTCCGTATGAAAATATTTGAGTTATGGTGAAATGTCCTAACCATCGAGACTTCAATTTTCCAGAAATAATTTCAATCTAGTATTATATAGCAAAACTTCTCGTCCTGGTTCAAAATTTCTCCGATTAATCTTCCGATCATGTCATAATTTCATCTTTTCTTTATAAATCCGATCATTATCATATGATTCATTTCTTAATTCTTTCAATTCATTTAATTGCGGCAATCTTTTCTCACCGCCTTCCTTCATATTATAATTAAATTCTTTAATCGCCCAATATGCTTTATGTTCTAATTCAACTGGTAAGTGGCATGTTTTTCCATATATAAGCCTCGTAAGGAGTCATTCCAATCGGAGTTTTATAAGCAGATCCTATAAGCCCATAATGCCGTGTCTAATCTAATAGTACCAATCTAACCTATTTGGGTTTACGATTTTTCTAAAATACGTTTAATCTCACGATTAGATACTTCGACTAATCCGCTGATTCGTGGATGATAAGAAGTGGATATCTTATGAGTAATATTGTATTTTTCTACTAGTTTATGAATGTATTTATTTCTAAAATGAGTTCATCCGTCGCGTGATAATCACTCTCGGCATTCCAAATCTAGTAAAAATATTTTTCATCGAAATTTTGAAACACTCTTAAGCATCACACCTAGTGTAAAGCTTCGTGCCTCAATCCATTTAGAAACATAATCAACAACTACTAATATATATGAGTTTCCAAACGAAGGAATAAAAGGTCTCATAAAATCTAATCCCCAAACATCAAAAATTTCAACTTCTAATATAAAATTCGAGAGGCATTTCGTTTCTTCTAGATATATTTCCTACTCTTCGACATTTATCGCAAGTTTTAATATATCCGTATACATCTCTAAATAGAGTAGGCCGATAAAATCGAGATTGTAGAATCTTATAGGCAGTTTTATCGGTTCCAAAATGTCCTCCAAAATCGAATCATGACATTTTCGAATAATTGGTTCGCTTTCTTCATAAGGTACACATCTTCTAATAATTAAATCCTTACATTGCTTATATAAATATGGTTCATCCCAAAAATAGGTTTTCGTATCATGGATGAATTTTTTCTGTTGTTGCAAAGTTAGCATAGGTGGTAAAATATTACTAACTATATAGTTTACTATATCAAGCATACCATGATATTTTTCACTCATTGATATTATATAGTTGTTCATCGGGAAAATCGTCTATAATTTCATTTTCAATATCGGATAATTCATGATTTTCTAATCTCGATAAATGATCCGCAATTTGATTATCAGTTCCTTTCTTATTAACGATCTGAAAATCGAATTTTTTCATTAATATCATCCATCTAATTAATCTTGGTTTGGAATCTTTCTTTTGCATTAAATATTTGATAACAGAATGATCAGTATGCATGATACATTTTGCTCCAATCAGATAAGGTCTAAATTTATTAAAACCATATACTACCGCTAATAATTCTCTTTTCATGAATCGTATAATTTATTTCAGCATCATTTAGAGTTTTACTAAGCATAAGTATATAACTTTAAAAATCTTTTCATATCTTTGCCTCAAGAACTACTCCTACAAGATAATCACTAGCATCACACATAAGCTCAAATGGTTTCTCCGGCTAGGTGAAACTATTATAGGTGTTGTAATTAATTTTTCTTTTAAGAGTTCAAAAGCATTCGAGCATTCGATTAGTAAATTCAAATCTCTTGTCCTTTTCGAGAAGTTGGCATAGAGGTTTAGTAATTTTTGAAAAATCTTTTATATAGCGTCCGTAGAATCCAAGCATGTCCAAAAAACTTCTTACCCCTTTTACCGTAGTTGGAGGTGGTAATTTAGCTATAACTCGAATTTTTGCGAGGTCCACTTCCATGCCTTTTTCCGAAATTTTATGCCCTAATACAAAGCCGCCCGCAACCATAAATTGGCATTTCTCCCAATTTAGAACTAAATTTGTTTTCTCACATACTTCTAATACTTTTTCAAGATGAGTTAAGCATGTGTCAAATGATGTTCCAAATACAGAGAAATCATCCATAAATACTTCTATTCCATTGTCAATTAACTTACTAAATATAGACATCATACATCTTTGGAATGTTGCTGGTGCATTACATAATCCAAAAGGCATTCTTCGAAAAGCGAAAGTTCCATAAGGACTAGTAAATGTAGTTTTCTCTTGATCCTCAAGAGCAATTTGTATTTTATGATAACCGGTGTATCCATCTAGAAAACAAAAATACTTATGTCCCATTAATCAATCTAACATCCGGTCTAGAAATGGTAAAGGGAAGTAATCTTTCCCGGTGGCGGTATTTAATTTCCTATTATCAATACATATACGCCAACCAAGTAACTTATCTTATAGGAATAAGATAGTTATTTTCATCTAGCGATGACGGTCACTCCTCCCTTCTTAGGAACACAAGTGAATTGGGCTTACCCAAGCACTCGTCGAAATAGGATATATAATACCATTATCTAACCATTTTAAAATTTCTTTCTTAACTACTTCTTTCATTATCGAGTTTAATCTCCTTTCGGGATCCGCTTTAGGTTTATGTTCATCATCTAAAATAATTCTATGCATAAAGATCGAAGGACTAATTCCTTTAATATCCGCTAAAGTCCAACCAAAAGTTTTCTTATATTTTTTAAAGTTTCTAAAAGTTTTTGTTCTCGAGATTCGTTTAATGCGTATAAAATAATAACTGGTAAAGTTGAAGAATTACCTAAATAAGCATATTTCAAATGATCGTGTAATATTTTTAGCTCAAGTTCGGGAGGTTTAATAATTGATGGAACTATATTCTTGTCGTTGTTTTCGGTATTATCCAAAAATTCAAATCTTTCCCGAATATAATCTAGTTCTTCAATATTATCTTTAATTAATTCGAGTGTTTTCTTTTTCTAATTTATCTTCGTAATATTCCTTAAAATGTTCTTGTTGTAAATGTTCAAGTATTTCCATCCGAAAACATTCATCATCTTTTTCTAACGCAGGATATTTCATTGATTTTGCAATATTAAATGTAACTTTTTGGTCATTTACTCTCATAGTTAATTCTCCTTTCGAACATCAATCATAGCTTTTCCAGTAGCTAAAAATGGTCTTCCTAAAATGATAGGAATTTCTTTATCTTCCTCCATATCTAAAACAATAAAATCTTTGGGGAAGATAAATTTATCCACTTTTACTAACACATCTTCAATAACTCCCTCGGGATAGGTAACCGAACGATCGACTAATCGAAGGGTTATCGAAGTAGGTGTAATTTTTCCTAATCCTAATCTCTTAAAAATTGATAGAGGCATTAGATTGATGCTTGCTCCTAAGTCACACAAAGCTTTTCCATAAAATTTTTCTCCTATAGCGCAGGTATAGTGAAACTACCAGGATCTTTCAATTTTTCAGGAAGCTTCTTCGAATAATAAGCACTACACTCTTCACTAAGTGCGATCGTTTCATTATCGGTGAATTTTCTTTTCTTATTTAGAATATCTTTCATAAATTTTACATAATTTGGCATCCGATCTAAAGCTTCGACAAAAGGTATATTAATTGTTAATTTCTTTAATATTTCAAGGAATTTAGCAAATTGTTTATCTTTTTTATGTTGAGCTAGTCGTTGAGGAAATGGTGGTGGAGGTTTTTCAACGTAAATTTTCATAGGTATTAAAGGATGTTCTAAGTTTGAATCTTGTTGAAGTGTTTCCTTTTCAATTTCCACTTCCTCTTTTTGGCTTTCAAGTTCTTTTTGAAATTGAGGTTCTAATTCTTTTCTACTCCTTAGTTGTATTGCTTTAATTTGTTCTTTTCCTTGATCTTTAGGATTTATTTCCACATTACTAGGAAAAGTTCCAGGTATTCTATTATTTAGCGCAGCAATGAATATGTCCAAGTTGAGTTTCGATATTTTTAATAGATGTTCCTTGAATTTGTAATTGATTTCCTTGAATTTGTAGTTGATTTCCTTGATTTTGTAGTTGATGACCCATATTCAAAATTAATTCATCCATAGATAATTTCTTATCTTTGAATTGGGGGTTATTGTTATTAAATCCAGGTGTGTAATTAGGTTTATAGTTTGGATTTGCTTGATTAGGTTGATTCATCCATTATTGATTAGATGTGTTATTCCAATTAAAATTTGGATGAGTTTTCCAACTGAGATTATAATAGTTTGAATAAGGGTTATTAGTTCTATTATTAATAAGCATTTAAAGTTTCATAATTAGATTGAGATTCTATGATTTGTCCGGATGAGTTTTCTTCTAAAGTAGGAGAGTAGTTCATTCCAAAATGATCTAATTTCTTAGATATAGCAGTAATTTGAGAAGCTAACATAGATATTGCATCGTTTTCATGAATGATGGCTATCTTTTCTGGATTTACTCTATCAACAGGCCATTGGAAATTATTTGTTGTCATTTCTTCGATTAGTGCATAAACTTCATCAAATGGTTTAGACATTAATGAACCTCCAGTAGCAGCATCGATGATTGATCTTAAGGATCCTACTAATCCATTATAAAAGGTTTGAATAATCAGCCAATCTGGTAGCGCATGATGTGGACATTTCCTAAGAAGTTCCTTAAATCTCTCCCAAGCTTCATATATCGATTCTCCATCTAATCGACAAAAAGAAGTTATATCATTTCTAAACTTAGCAGTTTTAGATGGTGGAAAATATTTGGATAGAAATTTTTGTGATAATTCTCCCCAAGTTTTAATAGTATCCAGAGTCTAACGAATTCAACCACATTTTAGCCTTATCCCTTAATGAAAAAGGAAAAAGTCTAAGTCTTATAGCATCGTCAGATACTCCTTGATATTTAAAAGTAGCACAAAGTTCTAGAAAAGTAGCAAGATGTAAGTTAGGATCTTCAGTAGGTGAACCCATCTAAGCGGTGTTTTGTACCATTTGGATAATTGCAGGTTTAAGTTCAAATGAATTAGCAGCTACATCGGGGTTTGAGTAGTTAAATGAATTTCATCTGATGTAGAGTTGGCATAATCTCTTAATGGTCTTTGTTGGTTCATATATTGAATTTCAGGAATATTTGCCATTTGTGTTAAATTTATAATTTGTTTCTTTTTGTTTTCTAATTCTTTTAATTGTACGCTCTAATTCGGAATCGTAAGGTATTATTTTCGTTTCCAAATTTGAGCATACAATTTTTGAATAGATATTAATTTATTTATTATGATTATTTTAAAATAATTAGTTACTCTAGTAATTTTCTTACTTTCCGACAACGGCGCCGAAAACTTTACCTATTTTATATTATGATATTTTTAATTTGTGTAACGACGCAAAAACTTGGCCCGCTATATTATATGTATAGAATTGTAATTATTTATGTTGTGGATACTACGCAGTATGCGTATCGTATCGAAGTAATACGGGGCTCTAGTGGAGTCACAGTTATCGATCAACGAGGAAAGAAAATTAAATAACAACTAATTTTAAAATAATAATAATAATAAAACTAGTATACAAAAATTTGGAATTCTAAATTTAAGCGCAATAAAATCATTAAGTATTCTAATCGAATTATACTTAACTAAGTAGAAATTAATACGTATTAAAAGTATAGGAAATTAAACTAAATAAGTCTTAGCTTATTTAGAGAAAGTATCTTTCCCCTTGTTTAGAAACTTAAGTGATTGATGAATTTAAATAGATAATTTTAAGGTATTGTGACAAATAGGAGCATTCCTATTCTTTGCCTTTGGTCAGTGTAAAGAATATTGACTAATCTTATGTTTGATTGCGGAATCTGCGGCTAAGTACAGGAGGATACCGGCTATGCCAGGCTCCACGTTCCCCTCGCTGAGAAATTAACATCTACACTTCAGCTCTGAAACAATGGGGCCGAATTGAAAATTTTGATGCTGTCACACTAAAATGCTCAATTCTACGCCGATGATATTATTTCCTTATTTATTTGCACCTTCCTTCCAAGGCTTTTGAATTCCCCGAATGTCAGATGTAATTTTTACTATAGTTGTAAATCAACACATTTAACAAATCAAATGGCCAGTTTTGAAAAACAGTCAGTTTTAAGTAAAAATTATCACAATTTATTTATATGTAAGTATCTATATTTTAATTTCATCAAGTCACTTAATTTATAAACGAGGAGAAAGAGGCTATAAACTACTCAGAATGCATAGGAACTAAACTAAGCATGGATTTCATTTAAAGTTAAAAATAATAAATACAAATACTTATCTTGATTTATCCCCCGAACGAGACTACTCGTAGTTCCTTTGACTCTTCCTTCCGATGCAACCCACGACTCACTAATTACTCACTAAACTCACAATTCCTTTAAAGACACAAAACTGCACACAAAAACTAGACAAAAGACTAAAAGATTGCACACAACACAAAAAATAACACACAAAAGACTGATTTTCGGCCTCTATATATAGAGATGACGAGAGTCAAGAGGTGTGTAAGCATCTCTTCAAAAGTGTCTGGAGTTCGATGGCCATGCCATTTGAACTGGCTTCCGCCGTCGGCGGCCGAACTACCTCGTTGTCGGTGAGGCTTAGAAGATCTTCAAACCGCGCTATCTCGCTGTCGGCGGGCTCGGGCTCGCTATCAGCGGGGAACGGTTATAAATCATGAAATGTCTCCATCGCGCGCAGGTCGGCGGCTCGATCTCGCCGCCGGCGACTCGGCGCAAATTGTATTATTTTCTTCCTTTTTGCTTAAAATCCGCTCCTTTTTATGATTTTGCTTTTTATCACTAAATTCTCCATTCTTACGATAAAAATAAAGAAAATACCCTTATTTAAAGTGCGATTTCATCAAAAATAGGTATGAATTTCTTAATAAATTTTTTAGTGATCACCTTCTGCGAGAAAGAGCTTCTGGCTATAATTATGTCTTTGATAAATTTAGATCTTATCTTCTCGGTACTAAATGCATAGTTCATGCGATCATTCCACTATTAAATATCTAATGTCAAAAGGATGCTAAACCTAGACTAATAAGATGGGTTTACTTCTACGAATTTGATTTTCAAATAGTGGATAGAAAAGGCTTGTGACAAATTGCTAATCATTTAAATACATTAAGAATAATGTTATTACTGAAGAAAACAAAAATGAAATTTCACAGTGAACATTTATATGTTATTGAGGATGCACGAAACACCTTGGTATGCGGATATAGTTAACTATTTAGTTAGCAATATTCTACCTTATGGATTGGATGAAAAATTTATTAAAAATTTAAAAATGATGTTAAATATTATATTTGGGAAGATCCTCATTTATTTAAATTAGGAATAGATTCTATAATTTGAAGATGCGTACCTTATGAAGAAAATTTTGCTATTATTCAAAAATGTCATGATTGATTTTGGAGGGCAAACTTTGGAGTAGATAAAGCTGTATTTAAAATTTTAAATTCAGGATTTGTTAGCCCTACCTTATCAGAGAAGTGAGACATTATGTTAAAACATGTCATCGATGTCAAAGGTTGGGAAATATATCAAAGAAAATTGAAATGCCTTTACAAACTATATATTGGAAGTTAAAAATTTTTTGATATATGGGGTTTAGACTTTATGGGACCATTTGTACCATCATCTGGAAAAATTTATATTTTATTAGCAATTGATTATGTTTCAAAGTGGATTGAAGCTGTAAGCTTTACCTAACTGTGACTCCAAAAGTGTATCTAAATTTTTAAAGAAGATGATTTTTTTCAAGATTTGGAATGCCTAAGGTAATTATCACGGATGGTGGAAGTCATTTTAGAAATATAAGAAATTAAATCATTACTGCAAAAATTTAGAATCAAACATAAAATTGCAACTCCTTATCGCCTGAACAAGTGGAATGGTTGAAGTATCAAACGGAGAGAAATTAAAAGAATTTTAGAGAAGACTACTAATCCTAAAGGGCGATTGGGTTGATAGACTTGATTCACACGTATGGCCTTATAGGGTAACATAAGACACCGATCGGAATGTCACCTTACCGATTAGTTTTTGGTAAACACGTCACTTACCTGTTGAACTTGAACATAAAGCTTATTGGGCGATAAAGAAGTTTAATTCTGATTTGAATAATACGGGGAGAAAAACGATTATTGCAATTAAATGAGATGGATGAAAAAAGAAATGAATCATATGATAATGCAAAAATTTATAAAAGAGAAAATGAAGGTATTGCATGATAAAAAGATTTCAGGAAAAATATTTGAGCCTTGACGAAGTATTACTATTTAATACTCGTTTAAGACTTTTCCTTGAAAATTGAGATGAAATGGATAGGACCATATATAATTGAAAAGTATACCAATATGGAGCTGTGGATATTAAAGACCCCGAAACGATAAAATTTTTAAAGTTAATGGATTAAGATTGAAGCCTTATTTGGGAGACATTAAAAAGATTTATAAAAAGGCTTATGAATTAGTCGACACGATTAAAGAATTGCTTATGTCGGGCTGACGACGTTAAACCGAAAGCGCTTTATGGGGAGGCAGATTTTATTTTTAGTTTGTTTTTACATTTTTAATTTAAGGTTATGCTTTCAGTCTTGACTAATTTCATATAACTTGAAAAAATTAAAAATTATCTTGAAGTATATAAAGTTTGGACATTGGATCACTCCATTTCATATGTGAGTAAAAATGAGATGAAGTTAACCTTCATTGAGAATATGTATAATTGTGTTATTGAGTTTGTTTCTGATCTTACCATTATAATTTACCTATTTTTGGAGAACAAAACTTTGAAATTTGACATTAGGCGAAACGGAGTCGAACATGGGTCCGAGCGCTGGCGCCGGATTTGACGCTGGCGCCGCCGATTCTTGGGTCGTGTAAAAACAAAAATTTTCCGTTTTTCACACGATTTTTTTACATTTAAATTAACCCATCTTCGTCCCCAATCCCTAAGCAATCAATATTTCTGACCCTTACACTTCATTCTAGAGAGATTAGATGATTTTTGAAAAAAATGGAGAGGAGAAATCTGGGAGAAGAGGCTAGAGAAAAGGTCGAAAAGATCCTCGACCTACAACGATGGTTTCATCGTTGTAAGTTTGGAGAAAATTTATAGTCGTCTTGATAAATTTGAAGCCCAGTTTAAGAGTATTGGAGATTGCCTTCATGAGATGTATCATTAGATTGAACATCTGGAATGGCAAGCGAAACTCAATTTGATCATCTAGGGGCTTATTAAGATGCTCGAAGTTGAAATGTATGTGAAGAACGGAAATGGATTGTGAGAAGACGGCTATGGATTTTTCGAGAGCATTAGTGTTCTTCCCAAGTGGGCTGAATAGTTTTCCTTGCCAAGATAATGGAAATTAAGAAATAGTGATTTGGTGAGATCGTGATTTATCTAGTGAGTCGTTGTATCGATTTAGTGAATCGATTGTGTTTGTTTGTGTATTTGCTTTCATGTTCAATGTGTGTTGTATTTGTTTCAAATTGTGTTGTTTGATTAGGTGTTAGGACTTGAATCATTATATTATACTTATCGAAGTGTATTGAGCCAATATTGAAGATTATAAATGGAAATTAGAGGAGTTTGATTTAAACCTTGTGTTTGATTGGTGGATTATCTTTAATTTTTAAATTTTTGGAAAATGTTTTGGAAGTTAAGCTGAAGCCCTACTCTAATATGAGTAATTAGAAGTTAAATTTATGAATTTTTGTGAAAAAAAAAATTTTAGAGTGATTTTTGTTGAAAAACCGAGTCTGGCGCCTAGGCGCCGAAGTCGGTCGTCTTGCTTAAACAAAAATTAACATATAAACCCCCATTAGCCATGGATGACGCCTAAGCTTCATCGCCTTCCCAATTTTGAAAATGCCTCTTAGATCATTTTGGGTCAAAACATCAAGTATTTAGGTACGAAATCACTTGATTTCTTCGTCTCGGAATCGGAGATCTACACTCTAATCCCTTTATTTTCGATTTTCACCATAGTTTTTCCTATGTTTTGCTAAAAACCGAAATTTTGAGAAAAATTTTGATTTTAGGTATTCTATTTGGATTTTTAAACTTATTTTAAGTTTCTTAAACTTAAAAGCAAGTTTAAATATTTGATTTCTAAATTTGTTCTTGTTTTTTTTTCACTTTTAGATGGCACCGAAATCTAAGCGAGGGGAAGAGGACGAGAAAATTTTGATAGTAGCAAGTTCGTAACTGCGGCAGGCATTTTGATATCACGAATTTACGACGTTGAGAAAAGTTTATCTCGGAGAGAAGCTTTTACAATCCGGGTGAAATGATCGAGAACACAATCGTTGCGCACAGCGGCATGGTCTGTTGTTCGCTGTTGTTGTTGTTACTCCGGTCGTTCACGAATTTTATGCTAACTTTTTAGATGTGGAAGAAAACGAAGTCTTCGTTAGAGGTGTCGGAGTTGGAATTACTCCGGAGAGGATCAATGTGTTTTATGGATTTGCCACCTACCATTGAGTGCCACTATTTTGGATTATCTCCATGCGAGGGAGATCTTGAGATGATCATTGCTTATTTGGTAATGAAACCTTTGGAGCACGGAAGATCCGGAATGACAAACGGGTAAATTTTAAATCTTCTAAGTTAAATGGTATTTTCAGAGCATGGCATTACTCTATTTCTGCTAGATTTCTACCTTCCCACCACACAAGCAAGTCACTAGAGACTGTGTTATCTTATTGCATTTGAGGAGAGGAAGCCGATAGATGTTGGCAGTATCATTTATGATTTTGTGGAGTCTCTTGCTTAGATCCGAAAGCACTTCGTAGGTAGGATTCCCATCTTTGATCTATTCTTTATGTGTTAGCAATGGAGTTACTGTTGATATTTAGAGAGAAAATTTGAAAAACTACCACTAATCGGGCGGAGAGTGTTAGTATCTATGATTGTCTTCGAGGGAAGAGATTGACTGCTCCTTCTACTTCTGTACACACTTCAGGTAGATCTTCCACTTCCAGACCTTCTACTTTTACTGCTGAGTCACCATCTAGTTTTGGGAATCGATGCATGATCAGTTTCTAGAGCAGCAGCATGAGTTATTTCAAACTCACTGTAGAGTTGATTCTATTGATAAAAAAATTGGTCATTTATTTGAGTATACCCAGAGGAAGAGTAGTTACAATGCTGAGTATGATGAAGCTCTCGTTAGATTCCTGAAGGGAGAGCATGATGTTCGCTTCCTACCTTTCCTAGTTTCTCACCATATGTTGATCCTAAGGATGTTGAGTTTTCTTTTGGTGATGATGACGATGCTGAGGCTACAGACAGTGATTAGTGGCCTGATTTACCTCTGAATTGTGCTAAGTTTGTTGTTAGTTTAGTTTGTTTGCTAGTATTGATTGTTGTTTATTGTTTGCTAGTTTAGATTTGTTTATTTACTTTGTGTGGATTGTTGGATGTTAAGACTGTTGTTAGAGAATTTTTAATGTATTGTGTTTAAGATTGAAATTTGGATAAATTTAAGTTTATTCCTGTTTCAGCTTACTGTTTAGTAGTTAGTAATGTTGTTCTGTTTTTGTTATTATAAGTAGTATAGTCATTTAATTTAATTACTAAAGATCCTGCTTACTTTTATACCTGCTTTATTATTTCAGTATTATCCATAAAAGCATTTGTAGAAGTAAATTTTTCTTTCTAGAATGTTTTTTTTACATACTTATAAAAATTCCTTTTTTATTATGTTTTTCTTTCTCTCATACTTAAAAAAAAAAATTCATGATAGACCAAAACTTAAGTTTGGGGGAAAGTGAAAAATACATTCAAATTTAAATTTTATTTGTCCTTAAAGAACTAATATTTTCTTAAAATAAAAATTTTTAACATAACATGAGGAATGAAGAATCTATTTAAGATCACTTAAATTTTTGAAATTATAAATAATTTAGTGGACTTAACCAAAAATTTTAATAACTTTGATTGATTTTAAGAATAGAATTATTCAACTTAAAGAAGAATAAGATTAAGAAATTTTTCTATTCATAGTAGAGATAATTGAATTTTAGAAGTATTAAGAAATAAAAAATTATAACTCGAAAAAGAATAGATTGAAATTTCTTTTGAAATCTATTTATGTTATAATAATTAAGTGAAAATGTATAAGTTTGAAAATATAAGTTAAGGATAGTGAAGTTCAAAACCATTAACAGGCTATCCAGATACATTAATCCTCTCTTTAAAAAAAAAAAGAGGAGAAGCTTGAGGAAATGCCTAATCAAAAATTGGCTTCACTTGAATTAACTTATAAAAAGAAAACTGATCACTTTTATTACTTTATTTTTATGCATGTATTTTTATTAGAAAAGAATTTCATGAAGATCTTTTTCTTGTGAATAACTTATGTGATCTTAATATCATAAACTACAATTATTTTCGAAGTGAATGAAAACTTTTTGAAGTCTTATGATTTGGTAGTTAGAATACTCTTTAAATTCTTAAAATTAAACTTAGTTCGTGAAATTTGGTTAATGATTTACTAAAGCCTTTATAAAATCAAAAATCATAAGGAGTCTTAAATATTTACCTTTTAATTCCAAATGTTATACATTTTATATAGTAAAAAGGGTTACTTGAGGACAAGTAACGTTTAAGTTTGGGGGCTTTTGATCCAAGAAAAAAATACATATTTTTAAGCCTTGATTTTTATTAAATTTTAAGGATATTATGCTTTGATGAAAGGTATTTTTGTGTTTTTGGATGTAGGTGATGCAAAAATGTTCAAGAAGGAGAAAAATATGAAAAAGGAGCAAAAAGAGAAAAAATAGAGCCAAAATGCAAAATTGTCAAAATTACTGGCCTGGCGCCAAAGTCCGGCGACTAAGCGCCAGCTCGATACACATAACTGTTAAGTTTTTGACGACTTTTGGGCGGTTATTTTGACGGTGTGAGCGGTTATTTGACCTTCTAGAAGACTGGCGGTTGTTCATGGTTTATAAGACATGTAATACAATGTATATAGACGCTTCAAAACGGTTTTTATCGCAAAGAGGTGCGATCCAAAGTGAAGAGGTGTGAAGAATTGAATGCGGTGTCTGGTGCCTAGGCGCCAGATTCCGGTGCCTAGGCTCCAGACACGCCTTCTAGAAGATTCATTGAATGTGGACTCATTTTGAAGAGGTGCCTTGAGGCATCCCTTGAAGCCTATAAATAGGAGGGTATTCCTTCAGAGAAAAACGCCCCATCTACCCCTCCCTATCTAGAGTCCAATCTCGAGAGAGAATTAGAGAGATCATATTAGGGCCACCTTTTTACTTTCCTTCATAAATTAGTGAGTTTATTTTGGAGTTTGTATTCAGAGTTTGAAAGAGTTGGTGCATCTGTAGTTCATTACGCTGTGGAGTCAATAGGAATCAGAAGTTCAGTAGGAGAAACATCTAAGATAAGTATTTTTATTTTTACTCAAAGTTTATTTATTATGTTTTGTTTTTTAATTTCAATGTGTTCTGAGTAGTTACTTTTCTTTCTCCTTTCAATTATGAAAAGATAAATAAGATAATACAAAATTCTTTGGAGAATTAAAAATCATATATTTTCAAAACATTGTGATGATATTAATACCGATTCTTAATTTACAATTTAAATTAGTCATTTAAATTGTTAAAACCTGTTGAAGAGTTTTGAGACCTAGAAGGAGATGAATTCTTAACTTGTAGATATCACATGAATCCTTGGGTAGTCAAAGGCCTTGTGTGTGTTATTCAAGGTGAAGTGCAAATAAATAGGAAGATATTATATAATGGGTGTAGAATTGATAAGTTTTAGAGATCGATACTGGGGTCTTTATTTCAAAGCCCTATATTACTTGAAACGAAACGTATACTTGCGTAGAACCCCTAGTGTGTAAAATATTTTCCATAAAATTTTATTTATATACACTAGTCACTATTATTATTTAAAACATATATTTTTGAAAGCATTAATTAGTATGTTGATCTTCAGAGGATTTCAGGTCAAGTTTTTGGAATCATTGCCGGGGAAGAAGATTTTAGTTCACATATATTTATATCGGGTCAAGCGTACTGTCAGAAAAATTAGAAAACAACAATAACAAATTGAAAATCCTTGCGAAATTGTGAATAATAAAGATAATAAGAGAAATGATATTGAAAATTTTCTAAGACCTTTAAGAGATTGTGCTAACCCAACAGTAGATGAAATTCACATAACTATTCAAAATCTTGATGTTGCTGCTAATTCATTTGAACTTAAACCTACTATTATCCAAATGGTACAAAATAATCAATTTGGGGAACACCTAATGAGGATCCAAATTTACATCTCGCTAGTTTTTAGACCTGTGTGCTACTTTTAAATATGATGGAGTGTCTAGTGACGCTGTCAGACTTAGACTTTTTCCTTTTTCATTAAGGGATAAAGCTAAGGAGCGGTTAAACTAGTTAGCACCTGGATCTATTAGAACTTGGGAGAATTATCTCAGAAGTTTCTATCAAAATATTTCCCTCCATCAAAGACTGCTAAACTAAGAAATGATATTTCATCTTTTTGTCAGTTTGAAGGAGAGTCAATATATGAAACTTGGGAGAGATTTATAGATATTCTTTGGAAGTGCCCACATCATACTTTACCAGATTAGTTAATAATTCAAACTTCTATAATGGATTAGTGGGATCATTGAGATCTATTATAGATGCTGCTGCTGGTGGATTGTTAATGTCAAAACCTTTTGATGAAGCATGCACATTAAATGAAGAAATGTCTACTAATAATTTTCAATGGCCGTTTGAAGGGTAAATCCTAAGAGAGTAGCTAGTGTTCATGATTCAGATATGATGACTATGGTAGTTTCTCAAATTGTAGCCCTTCTAAGAAAATAGATCTATATGGAATGAATTATTCTCAACCACCTCAAGTGTTCGAGGAAAATTCATTTGGATAGATAACAGAATCTCAAACACCTTATGAGACTTTAAATGCTATTAATAGACCTCATAATCCTTATTCGAATTATTATAATCCTAGTTGGAAGAATCACCCAAACTTCAATTGGAATAATAACAATGCTAATGTTAACCCGCATTCGGGTAACAGTTCTATAAATCCAATTTGAAATTCGAACAATCAAGGAAATACCAATTTTAGACCATCTTATCCTCCTAGATTCAATAGTAACCCGTAATTTATGGATAAGAAGTAGTCTACTGAAGAAATGATTCTGAATATGGGAAATCAATTATAAGCTCAAGGTGTTGCTATGAAAATTATTGAAAATTAATTGGGACATATTTTCACTGCACTTAATAATAGACCTTCTGGAACAATTCCAAGTAATGTTGAGATCAATCCAAAAGATCAAAACAAGGAACAACTTAAGGCTATTCAATTAAGGAGTGGAAAGAAATTGGAAACAAGAGTGCGAAAAGAAGTTGAAACAGAAAAGGAGATGGTGGAAATCGAAAAAGGTTCAATTAAGATTTATCCAGATCTGAATTATCCTCTTGAGCTAATAAAGATAACTGTTGAAAAACTACCACCTCCATTCCCTCAAAGATTGAAGAAAGAAAATAGGGATAATAGATTTGGAAAATTTTTAGAGATCCTTAAGAAATTAATGATAAATATTCCTTTTGTTGAAGCATTAGAACAGATGCCTGACTATGCAAAGTTTATGAAGGATATCCCGAGAAAGAAAAGAAAGTTTACAGATCATGAAACTGTTGCACTTAGCGGAGAGTGTAGTGCAATTATTCAGAAGGAGTTTCCAGAAAAACTTAAAGACCCTGGTAGTTTCAGTATTTCGTGTGCTATAGGTGAAAATTTTTTCGGAAAAGCCTTATGTGATCTGGGAGCTAATATTAATCTTATGCCTTTATCAACTTTCAAAAGGTTAGGAATAAGAGAAATTTCTCCTACATCTGTGACTCTTCAGTTGGCCGATCGTTCCATTACTTACCCTAAAGGAGTGGTGGAAGATGTGTTAGTGAAAATGGATAAATTTATCTTTCCTGTGGATTTTATTGTACTTGATATGGAGGAAGATAAAGAAACTCCAATCATTTTGGGAAGACAATTCCTTGCTACTGGAAGAGCAGTAATTAATGTTCAAAAAGGAGAATTAACTATGAGAGTTACTGATCAAGAGGTGACCTTTAATATTTTAAAATCTATGAAGTATCCCTCAATGGAAAAAGATAATGAATGTTTTAGGATGGAGGTCTGTGATTACTTGAGAAATGATCATTTGATAATATATTTGAAAAAGAAGATGACTATAAAATTATGTTTATAGAAGAAATTGAAGATGAAGAAAATTCAGATAGTAAGAAGAATGAAGATTTGGAGTTTGTTCAGGGGAAATTCGAAGTATTAGACACTATGGAAGGTGGATATAGAAGCTTAATTCCATCTATAATAAAACCTCCTGAACTTGAGATGAAAATTATCCCTAAACATTTAAAGTATATATTTTTAGGAGAATCATCTACCCTCCTAGTTATTGTATCTTCGGAGTTAAACAAATATCAAGAACAGAAGTTGTTGGAAACTTTAAAAGATATAAGAAAGCTTTTGGATGAACTTTGGCAGATATTAAAGGAGTTAGTCCTTCGATTTGTATGCACACAATTTTATTAGATGAAGAACATAAACCGAGAGTTGATCCGCAAAGGAGATTGAATCCTATAATGAAAGAAGTAGTTAAGAAAGAGATTTTAAAATGGTTGGATGCTGAAATTATTTATCCTATTTCGGATAGTGCTTGGGTGAGTCTAATACATTATGTACCGAAAGAGGGAGGAGTGACTGTTGAAGAGAATGAATGTAATGAAATTATACCCACCAGACAAATTAATGGATGACAAATTTGTATTGACTATAGGAAATTAAATGCCGCCACCAGAAAAGATCACTTTACTCTTCCTTTTCTCAATCAAATGCTAGATAGATTTGCTGGACACAAGTACTACTGCTTTCTGGATGGATATACTAGTTACCATCAAATACCTATTGCTCTTGAGGACAAGAAAAAGACAACATTTACTAGCCCTTATGGAACCTTTGCTTTTCGAAGAATGCCTTTTGGACTGTGTAATGCACCTGCAACATTTCAGAGATGTATGATGTTTATCTTCAGTAGTATGATAGATAATGGAATAGAAGTTTTTATGGATGATTTCTCTGTATTCGAGACTTCATTTGAAATTTTTCTGGAAAACTTCGCAAAAGTTTTTGAGCTCTGTGAGAAAACAAATCTAGTTCTGAATTGGGAGAAATGTTAATTTATGGTTGCAGGAGGAATTGTTGTTGGGCATAAAATTTCTAAATATGGTATGGAGGTCGATCTTGCTAAAATTAGAGTTACTGAGAGATTGCCGTCACCCACTACTGTGAGAAAGGTGAGGAGTTTCTTAGGACACGCTGGATTTTACAGGCGATATATTAAAGATTTTTCTAAAATTACCAAACCTTTATACCGACTTTTAGAAAATGATAGAAAATTTTGTTTTAATGATGAATTCTTGAGTGCTTTTGAATTATTGAAAGAGAGATTAATCACTGCACCTATAATTGTTTCACCAGATTAGGAGAAACCATTTGAACTTATGTGAGATGCGAGCGATTATGCGATCGGAGTAGCATTCGGGCAAAGGCATGATAAAGTTTTCAAAGTCATTTATTATGCTAGTAAATCTCTTAATGAGGCTCAAATTAATTATACCACTACTGAAAGAGAGTTATTAGCTATAGTATTTGGTTTTGAAAAGTTTAGACCTTATTTATTTGGAGCTAAAAGTATTGTGCATACAGACCATTCATATATCAAATATTTCATGCAAAAGAAGGATGTAAAACCTAGACTAATTAGATGGATACTTCTTCTGCAAGAATTTGATTTTATGATAGTTGATAAGAAGAGAGCTGATAATCAAATAGCTGATCATCTGTCAAGATTAAACTATGATAAATTATCTGAATTTGAAAAAAAAATTACAGAAATTTTCCCTGATGAGCAACTATATATTATTATGGGAAGCAATTTGCCTTGATATGCTGATATTGTGAATTATATTGTAAGTGATATTGTACCACCTAATTTAACAAGGAAACAACAAAAGAAGTTTAAATATGATGCAAAATTTTACTTTTGGGATGAGCCCTATCTATATAAATAGTGTAAGAATTGATTATTAGGAAATGTGCGCCACAAGAAGAAACAAATTTGATTATTCAACGATGTCATGATTCTAAATTTGGAGGTTATTATGGAGCTGATAAAACTGCTTCTAAGATTTTACAATCTGAATTTTATTGGCCTACTTTTTTTGGAGATGTTTATAGATATATTAAATCATGTGATCGATGTCAAAGAGTAGTTAATATCTCTAGAAGAAATGAAATGCTTCTAAATTATAATTTGGAAGTTGAAAATTTTGATGTATGGGGACTAGATTTTATGGAACCATTTACTCCTTCATTTAAAAATTTATATATATTGGTTGTCGTAGATTATGTCTTGAAATGGATCAGTTTATTGCTTTACCTAGAAGTGATGCTCGGAGTGTTTCAAAATTTTTAAAGAAAAATATATTTACAAGTTATGGAATGCCGAGAGTGATCATAACTGATGGTGGATCCCATTTCAGGAATAATGAAATTAAGAGATTAATTGAGAAATATAATATTATTCATACAATCCTACTGCTTATAATCCCCAGACTAGTAGTTTAGTAGAAGTGTCTAATCATAAAATTAAAAGAATTTTAGAGAAAACTGTGGATAATCATAAATTAGATTGGTCTTCTCGATTAGATACTGCTTTATGGGCTTATATGACTGCTTTTAAAACCCCTATTGGAACGTCTCCTTATAGACTAGTGTTTGGTAAGACTTGTCATTTACCGGTTGAATTGGAGCATAAAGCATATTGGACGATAAAAGAGTTGAATTTTAATTTGAAAAATATTGGAGAAAAAAGATTTATGCAATTAAATGAGTTAGAAGAGATTAGAAATGCATCTTATCACAATGATAGAATCTATAAAGCGAAAATAAAATTGTGGCATGACAAGAAGATATTGAAAAATAAATTGGAATTTGGACAAAAAGTTTTGTTATACAACACAAGATTGAAGTTATTTTCTGTAACGCTCAAGACTAGATGGTTATGACCTTTTACAGTTGTAAAAGTTCATTCTTTTGGAGCTGTTGATATTAAAGATCCTAATACTAGAAAGATTTTCAAGGTTAATGGGCATTGATTAAAGCCTTACTTTGACGGGTTTCAACCTGACTTCAAAGAGGTTTTAATGCTTAGTCATCTAGATTAACTTAATGGTTTGTTGGGCTGATGACGTTAAACTAAGCGCTTTATGGGAGGCAACCCATATGTATTTTTGTGGTGTGTTTGCTTGTTTATTGTAGTTGTGCTTTTAATATAGTTATTTTTGAATCCTAATTACTCCTAAATACTTTTAAAATGGATAAATATTAGATCAAATTGAGAAATTGGAATATTTTGGGCCAAACGAAGTTCGGTGAGATTTTTTGACCACTAGCACCGTCGGCGCCCTATCACAAATGTAATACTGAATTTACAGGTGTGAGCGCCGCCAGCGCCCAAAACTTGTTGACGGTTTTTTAAGTTTTAACATGTGAGTTTTGGTGTTTTTTGGCAGGATCTTTGTCCTTATAACTCCCTAAACTCCATTTTAGACTTCCTAACTCCAGAAAAAAGAAAACTAACATTCCGCATCCCATGGATTCCTACTCCATAGAAACCCCTCGATCTCACATTTTCAACCGAAGGAAGTTCATAAGTTTTGAGGCGCAGCGATTGTTCAACAAAGTGATGATGAAGAGAAGGATTATCACGGACATATGCTTCATAAATCGAGGTATGGATAATCCTACTACTAGAATTGAAGAGATAATTAATGAGAGAAGTTGGGAGGTGCTTTACTACACCACCGTTGCTGTAGTTGTTCCTGTCGTGAAAGAATTCTATGCAAACCTTCTCGAGATCAACCAAGGGTTCGTATTTGTGCAAGGTAGGTTTGTGCAATTCACTCCTGCAAGAATTAACGATCTTTTCATGATTAAGAATGTACCTATTCACCATTATTCTAATTTCAATGCCACACGAGATAATATGAATGATGTGTATCGATATTTGAATGATGAGAATGAGGATTGGGAAATTAGAGAAAAAGGTTATATTAGTTTCCCATCTACATCTCTAAATCCAGTGTCAAAGAAGTGGCACTACTTTATTTTAGCAAAATTATTTCCAACATTTGAGATTAGCAAGGTAACCAAGGTAAGTGCCATTTTGAATTTATGTACTCAAACTGGGAGGCCGATTGACATTGGTAATATCATTGTGAAATTAGTTTTGAGATTAATTGTTCATGCATCTAAATATGGGCTTGGACACCCGTCCACCATATTTCTGTTATGTAGTCAATCGCAAGTTCCTTATGAGAGTTGGAAAAAGGTTCTTCTTCCATGGAGACCTATTGATCCAACTAATCCTTATGACTACCAGACAGTGGGAGATGAAGATGACATGAATTTTCTTGCTGATCAACCAACACAGAATTCACAACCGATTCGACCCTATTTTCTTGAAGGTTCCAGAATGATTTTAAGAGGATCAAATAGTTGGAGAAAGAGGTATAAAACTTTATGAGTGCAATTAATAATAACTTTGATTTACTCGATCATATAGCTTAGAGAATGAAGGAACAATTCGATCACACTGGTTGAATTGAGATGGGCTTGATTAACTTGATAAAGAAGAATGCGGTGATTGCTAAGGAATCATCTGATGAATTTCTATTTCTTCCCTTTTATAATTTGTTCGTGCATCAGCAATGAATTGGAGACATTAGAGGAGAGGATAGTTCTGAAATTGATGTGGAGTAAGTATTGGATTCTACTTATGTTTGTTGTGTGTTTAATTTACTTTGCTTAATTATGCTTGGTGTGTGTAGAATTTTCTTTGCTTTGTAATTTGAATTTGGATTTGGATATGCTTACTTTCATTGTGTGCTTAGATTTTAGTGTTTGCCTATCGTAGTGTAGTTGCAACACTAAACATCTAAGAGTTGTTGGTTTGAATGAACATATATGGTCTTTATATTGTAACTTAGATTATATATATAAGTTTGTTGTGTATTGTTTATGTAAAGAATTGTGTTAATTATTGCTTGTGAGATGATGTAGATGCCTATTTAAGTATTGAACATCATTGTGGAAGTCGAAATGATCGAAAATATGAAAAAATTTTCGGACCCAAAAAAAGTTTGGACTGGCGCCACTGGCGTCCAAATCCAGAGAGTTTGGCATTTTTTTTAAATAGAGCACCGCCGACGCCCGAACTAGTAAAAGGCCAAAAACCCTCGTTTTCACGATTTTTACCCTGGGACCCGCAGATTTTTCCATTGCTTTGGTCTTCCTCCTCCATTTTCGCGATTTTGAAGATCTAGGGCTTGCTAGATCTCAGATTTAAGGTGATTTCAAAGCTTTTCGAGGCTGGATCTACACTTCTCTTGGTAAGAGCTTCACTTCAAGTTAAAATTTTTTTATTTTCACCATGGAAATCTCTCACAATGCTTAGGTTGGAATTTTTGGAGTTTTAAAGAGATTTTGAGATTTCCATGATGAAATTTGCTCTTACTTGTTTAGAATAGTATTTAGAGTTTGTTACATTGTGAATTTGAAATTTATTTTTATTTTCTTGCAAATTTTAGAAATTCACATGTCTCGAAGGATGAGTAAAGGGTAGTGGAAATTGGATTTTGACGAGGAGAATTTTGTTAATAGTAAAGCACAATTTCTCTTTAACTCTTACCTTTACAATAAGAAGTGTATCCAGGATCGAGCTTTTGATAGTCCTGGTGGATCTGTAGAACAATTAATTGTAGAGCGGAACCAGGAATGATTCTGTTATTTTACTGCAAATGCTGTTATGGGAGTGGTTAGAGAATTCTATGCTCATGTGCCCTGGACTGAGATTGAGTACACGCTTTTTAGAGGAAAAATGGTTGAGTTTACTCCTCAGCGTATCAATGCTTTCTATCAGACACGGGAACCATTTGTTTGTGAATATGAAAACTTTGATACTCGAGGGGAAAATATGAGAGAAGTGATTACTTTTCTGACTGATGGAAGAGGGGAATGGAAAGTAAGTCAAAAATTGTTAATTAACTTCCCCACTTCCACATTGAATGTTGCATCAAAAGTCTGGCATTATTTCATCTCTGCGAGACAATCACCTTCTTATCAACACAGTGAAGTTACAAGGGATAGAGCAATTCTGAACTATTGTATTCAGAAGATGAAAAAGATTGATATTGGAACTATTGTCTACAAGAACATTTAGACTATTGCTAGAGGTGAGACCACTGGAGGATTAGGATATCTGCCTTAGTTCATGCCCTGTGTGTTCAGTCTGGAGTGGAGTTCAGTAGTTCTGAAGAAGTGGCTATAACGCTGAGACCAATTACAAAGACTATTATCGGTACTTACGAGTCTCATGTGGGAGCCTGAGTTGAGCGTAGGGGTACTGATATTCCTACTACGAGTTATGATGTTCCATCTACATCTGAGCCGCCTACTTTATCCGATATTATGGAGCAACTGAGATTACACAGTGCTAGTGTGGATAGACTCCATGGTAGGATAGATGTGTATGAGGTGAGGAGTGATGTGAATGAAGATTATCTGTAGAGGAGAGTTGAGTTCGATATTGCCTATTATGATGCTCAGGTCAGATTTATAAGGGGGGAGTCTGATGTGATATTTCCTACTTGCCCCAACTATACACCATATAGACCTGACCCTGCTGATGACTCTGCTGATGACCCTGCTGATGATCCTGGTGATGAAGATTGGTAGATTATTTGTTTCTATTTCTGTTGTTCTTATTGTGTTGTGTTGTACTGTTGTGATGTAGTAGTTATTTGCTTTTATGTAATGTGTAACCCTGTTGGTGTACTGTTATGTTGTATTAAAACATTCAAATTGTTAAATGGATTGTTTAGTACTGTGATTGTTTGTTTAGTATTGTAGTGTTTTGTTGGATGTTTAAATGTTTAAAGTTAATTTTTCTTTACCCATGTAAATGTTAAAATATTTATATCACTGCTACTAACTGTTTCATGCCTGTGTTGACCTCATTTTTTATGAAGTCTTTTCTCTTCTCTCTCCTTAGTACTTAGGATCTAGCCTTAGGCTTTCCCTTTGACTATCTTAGAGGACTAGAAATGAGACCCACCACTTAGAAATTTAAACACCTCTTAAACTCCCTGCAAACCCCATAAGTTTGATTTTAAACCCCTAAGTCACTTGGAGGGTTAAGATCAAATAAAGAGGTTTAAAGGATGAGTTCCCTATAGGACTCTTTGGCCTTAGGACTACCCCAGGTGGCCCGGTCCGGTGAGGGTTGACCCGCACACATTACACTTTCACACACATTCCAAATCCTAAAACCATTCATTCCTAGCTTAACTTCCCCGACTCATGTAGGTAATTCATATGGATGGACCTTAACCCCTAGGCCCTTGGCTAAGAGGGTTAGGAACAACATAGTGAATGCCTCAAATGAGTCCTCTCATGGCTCTTATGGGCTTGATATGGCTTCATGGCTCAACGAAAGTGTTTCCATTCTACTTAAACTTGATCAATCTTCATTTTTTTCAAAATTTCAATTTTTAACCCCCGGGGCCCTACACCCACTAAACCTACCAAAAGTCCTTGAAACTACCCAAAATTTGCAAAATTGCCAAAATTACCCAAAATTCCTCAAAATCAGTCCTAAACATTTCCCACCATTCAAATTGATCATCCTTAGCCAAATATACCAAAATTTCCAAAAATACCTCCCAATACCCTCCAAATACCCAAAATGCCCTTTTTAACCAAAAAATCCATAAATTCCAAAAATTCCCAGAAAATTCCAAAAAATCCCAAATATTCCCAATTTCATTTTGTTCAACTACATCATAGGAAATTTTGTTAATTTAATCCACTTTTACCAAAACCCCTAATTTGACCCATTTTTAACCAAAGTAAGCCCAATGTCAAACCAAATCAACTCAATCGACCTCAACTTTGACCCAATTCAATTCTAAACTTCAATTTAATATCCCCAATGTCAATTCAGACCAAATCCAAGTCCAATTTGATTAAAATTTGGATCCAATTCCAATTTGAAGCCTAAGGCCCAATTTTGGCCCATGACCTAAACTTAGCACAAACCAACCCAATTCAACTCCAATTAACCCCAAATATTTTCCTAAACCTTCCTAATATCCCCACACACAAAAAACTAACAATATTTGCCCCAAATTGAAACCTAAACTCCACCCAAACCTAACCCAAAATCAAAATTCCCATTTTTGGCCTAAACCCAATCCTAACCCAAATGGGCCCAAATCCCAAAGTCAAAGCCCAACCAAAGTTGAAAACTCTTTGTAGCACCCCCATAAACATTTGTCAACATTAATTTATATCAAATCCAACATTAGCCCAACCTTAAACCAAGTTAGCCCAATTTGACCCACTTTGGCCCCTTTACCAAAAAAGCCCAAATTAAATCCAATTCCACTCTAAATGACACCAAATCTTTTCTAAAATGTTCATGACACATCCCTAAACTAAAACCAACATTTGTTTGGCCCAATCCTTCACAAAATTTCCATCTACCAATTTGTTTTCAAACCTAAAGGCCCACTGTCTTAAACCATTCTAAAAGCCCATTTTCACCAAATCCAAAAGCCCAAAATTGGCTCTAAAGCCCACATGGCAATTTATTTTCATCATACCTTTAATTGATATCACCCCTAAGTTTCAAAATCATCATTAAACCATTCCAAATCAAGCTTCATGCAAATTTCCACCAAAATGCTAAAATTCATAAAATCCTCTTTCATGAAATTGACCAAATCTTTTCCCAAGCCAAATGAAGCCATGGAGCCATGAATAAGCCATATGCAAGCCATGGGAGTCACTTTACACCTCACCATGTCATTTATGGCAAATGGAGGGGATTTTTTCCTAATTCTTCATTAAGCCCTTTTAACCATATTCATGTCACACTCTAAACCAAGCTTAGCCACCTTACCATGGAAAGAGACCTCACCACTCTCTCTTGGCTGACCCAAATGATTCCTCCCAGCCCAAAGTCAAGCCTTGGGGAGGTGCACCTAGCCTAATACATGAGTTGAACCAAACCAAGCCAAAATGAGCCTTCTCCCATTCCATTTAAATCAAGCCTTAGACACACGACCAACCTCTATTGCTTGCACTAAATTCAAGCCCTGACCTCCCTGACCCTGAGGCCGAGAGCACCCATTTGATTCAAGAAATTCAAACTCACTAGCTGAGCTGTCCCAACTCAATTGGACTCCATGACTGTTCTTCCCTTGACCAAGGCAACTGATCTCAAGCCCTAACTCCCCCTGGGAGGCCCTCCAGCCATGTCTATTTAAACCCACCACCCTCTCAGCCAAATAAAGTGCTGAACAAAATCTTACTGAAACTCTGTCAAAATTGTTCCAGACCACTCTCCACACATAGAGCACTTGATCCCCATTGGATTCCAACCCCAATTTCCCCCAGCTAAGCTCAATTTCTGAGTTCAAATTTAAGCCCAAAAATATGACATCTCCCAAACCTCCACCAAATCCAAATTAAACTCACCCACACTTGCACAGGACCAAGAGAAGGAGTTCCCGCTGAAAGCCCCCTCTCCAGGCCACCCAGTTGCTCTAGCCTCCAAGTTTTGAAATCAGCTGTGGACACTTTCATACCTAGACAATTCCCCAGAGCCAGAGACTTCATCTGGAGCTTCCTTGGGTGCAATCAAAGGTGACACAACTCTCTGATTGAAGCTACACTTCTCAGAGCAAAGGTATGGATCATTCCTTCCTCCCGAGCTTCCAGCAATTCTCCATTTCATTTCAGTTAATTTCAAGGCATGTAAACTGTATGGATGTGTTTGTCTCCTCAAGACAAATCCATAGAGCATAAGAACACAAAAATCCATTGAGAAATGAGAGAGTTCTTAGGGTTTTAGTGTGGACGGTCAGGGGTGCACACCAATCATAGACGATGACCAGGCGCCGTCCGATCGAGCGTATATCGAGTGGATGGTCCAGATTGCGCCGGACCAGAGAACATTACATGAACCATGTGCCCCAAGAGCACTGAGTCAGATGGCAGGGTCGAATGGGAGCGCGACGCGTGGGCTTTCAGAGCTGCCGAGGATGAGTCGGCGCCGCGTGGATAAGTAGAAAAATAGGATTTTTTCTATTTATTTAAATACCCAGAACTTAGAAAATCCATATCTTTGTGTAGAAAAATCATAAAAATAAACTAAAAATACCCTCTTGCTCAGTGAACAGAGGAGAATAATGTGGAAAAAGAATTGAGTTAATTTGATGAGTATTTTTTTTAATTAATTATTTACTCATTTCAGTATTTTGATTCTTCACTTGCATAGACACTTCACCATAGCATGAGACCATACGGCTTTTGAAGCCTCTGATCTTGGGAACATTCCCTAAATTTTTCAAGGTCAGAGGCTATCTCTATGGCAAGTTATGTATTTTTTAAGTTTATGTTACTGTTTTTGGTATTTTAGTTCCAGTAATTAGCATATTGCTTAATAAATTCTAGAAAAATTTGGGGAAGTTTCTTAGGATCAGAGGACCCTAGGATGATTATTGTTAGGCTTAATTCATTAAGAATAACCCTAATTAGCCTAAATACCTAAAACTGAACTTTAATTAGGATTAAGCACACATTAAAATAACTTGAAATTAATTCTCCATTGATCTTTAAGATACAGAGAACCTTGAATAAAAATGTGAAGTTAATTGAAAATTTTTAACTCCACTAAATGAATTAATTAAGCTACATGATCAAAATTAAACTTTAAAAATTCATAACTCCAAAAATACATTTCAAAAAATTCACCAAATTGGTTTTGTGGACTCTCTGATATCAGAGGAGTCTTTAAAAATTAAAATTGGAATTTTCTAAAAATTTTCATTTTTGATGATATTTTTTATATTTCTTAAATGATTCCTGTCATTTAAGATGTAATTAACTATAAGGGCTTGCCCTTATAGGGAACTTTAAAAACCCAGGTAATATAAACCTTACTTAATTCATTCATATTAAGCAGGGGAACTTGTCGGCTTATAAAATTGGTTTGCAGACCAAATGGATGTCACAAATCTTCTAGTTTATTTAATCGAGCCCCATCATCAAGCAAGCAGTGTCTATTCTTCAGGATAGATACACGGTTTGTGATGCGGTGCTCGTTTATATAAACTATTCGAGATGTGAGATCGGTTCAATTTCATATCTTTAATCTTTTTAAAAAAACTCATTTTCAAAATCAAACGCTACTTTCTAAATTATACATATTTAAATTAAATATAAAATCTAAAATTTGCCTAAAACTTCTGTAGGCGACCCCCTTTTCAAAATACAACACAACCTAAAAAAATGCCAACAGCCTGCTAGTTGTAAATTTTGACTGATACCAGATAGCTGATGAAGATTTTAAAATCCCAGCACAGAAATGTTAGTTTCTTTTTCTCTCTACTGTTACAAATTTATTGAAAAATTTAAGTTTGGGGGAGGGTAGAGAAATATTAACTTTTATTTGTTCTCAATTATTGTATTTTCAAAAATTATTAGCATAACTTCTGGCAGTTGAGCCTAACTGTAAGTAACTAAAACATTTTATTTCAGTTGAATATTATGGAAGGATAGGATGAAAATTTGTATTAATAAAGGTTAATTTTATAGAAGTAAGATACTTGGTATGAAAGGATTTAATTATAGTCAACTATTTAAAGTAAAGAAAACTGTATTTTTGAAATGTTAAGGGACTTAAAGTATTATGTGATAAGAAGAGATTTTGACTTTATGATGAATAATAAAGCTTGTACTTAATTATAAAGCAAGGAGGTGTCTCAAGTTTGAACTTTAGAAAGAGGAGAGTGAAGTTCAAAATCATTAAAGGCTATCCAGATATAGTAATCCTCATTAAGAAAAAAGGGAAAAGAAAATAAAAGGAATATTGAAAAAAAATCCCAAAAAGAAAAAAAATCCCAAAAAGAAAAAAAATAAAGAAAAAGAAAAAGAAAGAAAAAAAATTAATGAGGAGAAGCTTGAGGAGATGCCTAATCAAAAATTGGCTTCACTTGAGTCACCCTAAAAGGAGAACTTGATTTCATTTTAGAATTTATATTTAAAGTATTGGCCTACATTCTAATGAAGTTTTCATGAACTCCTTTTTCACATAGTCTTTCAAGACACTCTTAATGTGACAAATTATAGTTTATCTTGAAATAAATAGAAGACTAGTACCCTTAGACTTGATTGCTGAATATTCTTATACCTGTTGTGTTGACCTGAGTTACTAAATTTCTTTCTGAAAATATAACCAATATATTCTTTTGAATGAAAAACTTTATTGTCCTACAGTTGGAAAGTAAAAGGATTGCTTGAGGACAAGAAATAGTTAAAGTTTGGGGGATTTTGATGCACCAAAAATATATACAGTTTTTGTTATATGATTTTACCCATTTTTAGTGACATTGCACTTTAAAGAAAGGTATTATTGATGATTTGTTACAGGTATGATGATTTTAGGTGATTGGAGCGAAAAGAAGTGAAAAGAAACAAATTCGGAGCAAAAAGGAGCAAAAAGCTGGAAAACAGGTTCTGGCACCGCCGGCGCCATTTTCCAGAGACTTAGGCAATTATTGGGACGATAGAGTGCCGCCGACGCCCAATGTCAGTAGAATTCAAATTTGAGGAGTTTTGAAGACTTTTTGAAGGGATGTCTGTGGAAACTCTTGGGATTTCATTTCTAACTTATAAGTAACTGTTTTTGGACGAAAATGGTGTGGTTCTTTGGTGGTTCTAGAGAGAGTTTAGTGTCTTGGTGTGTGTTAAGTGTTAGGGTTTAGGAGAAAAGTGCGTAGAAGTTAAAGCTTGAGAAGAATTCTTCTCTAAAGAGCGGAGGAGAAGGAGTAAAGTGAGAGATTGGTTCTTCCTTTCCAATCTAAAGAGAGAATCAAGTGTTGTAAAGAAGAGAGAAAAAGATTCAAAGGAACTTCAAGGGAATTGCATTGGGGAAGAGAAAGAGATAAGTTGTATTTTCTTTTATGGTTTGTATGACTTTTCTTATATATATAAAATCAATGTATTATTGTATCTTCTTCATGAATTCTGAGTAGTCTCCTTTGTCTTTCTTCTTGCGTAGAGATGTGATGTTGTATTGATGTGGATTTGACATGCTTTTAACGTATTGAAGAAATTGTGATGGTTTTTCATTTCCAACTTAATTTACTTTTCAATTTGGCCAATTGAATTGTTAAAATATGTTGTTGAACATTAATTATGAAAGGATTTAGTGTCCTACAACAATAATGAAGAATCCATTCAATTTTTATGGATGAATTGCGTAGTTCATGGAAATTGAGTGCAAATAAATAGAGCAATGTGTTTTGATGGACTTCAATTTGGAGGTTTCAGGGTAACAGGCTGAGATCCCCAAATTGTTTCTAAGATTAGTAACTAAACTCGAAGGTTAGCCTTCAGGTGAAGGGTGAGTGAGAGCTTCGAAGTGAGAGCCGGTATCCTCCCAGCCTAGCCTTAGATTTAGTGACTAAACTTAGGATATGTCAATATTTTTTTCATGCTTAGAAGAGGGGGTACTCTTTTAAGGGTAAAGAAACATTTATGCTCCTATTTGGCCCAATAACATAGATGTTTGTTCCATATCAATCCACACATCATATTCTCATTGCAAGAGGAAAGATACTTTTCTCATATATCAAAAACCTTTCAAATACATTGTCTAGTGTGTCTACTAGTTAATTCTGTTTTCAGAGTTATTAGAAGTAATTGTAGTTTGATTAAATATTACTGTTTTCTGCATAGTGGTAGTAGAAGTTAGTATTAAACTTTAAGTGCAAATTGAGTATCGGATTTTAGTGCTACGTTATCTATTGTGAAACACTTTCTTCTACTTTGTACTTCTAGGTGGGATCGATAACCATGACACCTTTAAAGCCCTGTATTACTTGCGTTGAGTGCTTGGACTTTACAAAATCATTATAAACATATATAAATTTGAGTTCATACATTCTTGCATGTCCGTTGGTCATAAATATATATTTTTTAATTAGAATTTTAATAACAGTTTTTTAAAATTATTTTCCAAAAATAGAAATTTAAATATTGAAAACAAAAGTCTAATCCTTTTATTTTTTTTTAAATACAATTTTTCCTACTATAGATAGTTACACAATATTTATTATTCTTCACTGAGAAAATTTTCACTTTAAATTTTTCATCACCACTATAGATTTTAAATAAATTCTCCTACTCATTTCAATATTTAAAATTTTATTTCCCTAATATAACTTCGTACTCATAATTATATTTCAATCAAAAATCAATTTTATTTATAGCATTTTTGAGAACAAATAAAATTTAAGTTTTTGAAAATTATTTTTCTTTCCCCACAAACTTGAATTTTAAAATATTTTGTAATTAATTCCATAAAATGTAGGGCGAAGAAAAATAAAAGCTGAATATACTAACTACTACAACTTCCTATCAAATGTATATACATGCATAATCAGGTTAGAATGACTGCAGCAAAAACTAAATCTAGCTTAAAACATGCTTGCAATAATATTAAACTAAAAGGAAGTATACTAAATTTTAAATATATTTTTCTTCCTACCCCCAAACTTGATTTTTAGCATGTATAGCATTCAATACAAAAAATGTAAGCAGGATACAAAAATTCTACCTACTTCAAATGTCTATCAAAAACATCTACAAGCATTCATCAGGATAGAACAATTTGCAAAAGAAAGTAATTCTAAACTAACATGCTAGAATAACTAAAGAAAGGTTTAACAAGCAGGACAAACATCGACATAGGAATATTTATTTAAGTGTTCTTTAAATCTCTAAATTGTTGTAACACAAACATAAACACACATGATAAATGAGGTCAACTCTTCCTTTAACTCATCGCATCTAACTAAAATACTTCCGATTTCTAACGTAATCACTAGAATAATAAATTAGGTACATAGAAATGTCTTTTTATAGAATATAAAATCCCATGGACACAATTAGCCCTGATATATTGTCTCGCGAGGACCAACCCCAAATGTCATCATTTCCCTTTAATTTAAGCACCTCTAACTATTATAAAGATAGTGTAAGACCATCCATATGTTAGTCATCAAATAGGTTCATGACTCCTACCGATTGAAACTAATGTCAGAGAAAGAAGTAATAAACATTGAGATGGATCCAAAACAAGTTTAGGAATTTCCTCCTACGTGACACACGAAGATCAAATCAAACACCTAAAAATCCAAACATCAATCAAAATGATTAATCCACACTATAGCAATCACAATACAACACTAATAATCATGACTCATAATCATACTAAATCAAATCATAGTGATAACTATTGGTTGCCTCCCATAAAGTTCTTGGTTTAAAGTCGTCAACCCAACATATGATTCCTCCTTGATCAAAATTCTAAATAAGTAATCCTTGATCAATCGCCCAATCTTTTCTAGATCCAAAAATTTCTAAAATTCTCAAATTTTAATTTTTCTATCAGCTTTTCCTTTTCATAATGATTTATATCATTGTTCCTCAAGTTTCTTTCTAGATCCAATATTCTTCTTATGATTTTCTCAATTTTCATATTAGTATCATCTTTAAAATTCATAAGAAATGGATCTCTATAAAATAGTTCAAGATCTCCCAAATTTTGGATCGGATTCTCTCTAGGTGATTCATATTTTAGATCAAATTAAACTAGATTACTCTTCTAATTTAAGTTATCCTTGACTAGCATTATAATCCAAATATGAATAATCATTATATTGTTGATCCGCCATTTCTAACATAAATTCATGGATTCCTTTCTAATTCATCATCATCCTAAAAGTTCTCTCTTGATCCGACACGTACAAATCTAAAGACTTAACTAATAAGATAGATATAAAAAATATTTTTTGTATTTTTAATTTTCTTTAAAATAAACACATAATAATTAAATACAGGATATTATAATATTATAAATTCCAAAACTAAGTCTTACAGGTTTAACTAAAATTTTCCTAAAATTTCTCACGGTTGCTTCCCCGGCAACAACGCCAAAAACTTGACCAATCCCGCAATTACACAGTAAATTAACTTTCAAGAGATGGCCAAAAACTTGACCCAATTTATAAATAGCGGCTAGTGTGAAAAATCTTAAATGATATAAAAATTAGAAAATGTTTTACACACTAGGGGTACTACGCAAGTATACGTATCATTTCAAGTAATATAGGGCTTTCTTTTAAAACACAGTATAGATCCCACAGAGAAGTAAGGCAAAAAATCCTTTATGCTACTTCTATTCTAATTCTATAAGGCCTTAATTAGGAATGATAATTAAAATGGTTTTTTTAATAACTATTCCTAAATGAAAATTTAAAATAAAAAGATAACGTATCTGGATAAATTAGTTTAGAGAATTTTGAGATGTTAAAGACTACCTTTCTCTTGCAATTACCTAGATAATGTGTAGGAAAGAAATGCTTCGAATTTAATGTAGTACTGACAAATAGGAGCACATATTCTTTAACTCTTTATGCAAGAAGCCAAGAATATTGGCTAGTTTTAAAGATTGGTTTAGGATGTATTGTTAATAGTAAGGACTAATTCTAGGCTCTCACTTCTAGATTACCTTAGGGTGCCTATGGTCCGGCCTACTAGTGACCCACGCATTTCTTTTAAACCAAATTGATAGAATTTAGTCAGTCACTCTAAAACATAATCAATTTTATGCCTATCAAAGAGTATCTCCCTATCTATTTGCACCTCCCCATTCAAGGATTTACAATCTGCCTTTCCAAGAAAAATGTGATACATACAAGTTAAGAACTCTTAGCCCACGGTCAGATCTTAAAAATTCTCCACAGATTTTAACCATACAAGAGGTCAGTTTGTTGGGTAAATGAAGATCCAATATGAATAACATCACCATAATTAAATAAGAGAATATCTAAGCAAATCTTGATTCCCAAACATACATCTATTTTATTACAAAATAAAGGTAAATGAAAATAATGACATAAGAAGCAAAGAATTGATAGAATTATGTAATAAATTAAGTGCCAATAGAAACATATGTCTTTAATATTCTATTAGTTTCATGCAACTATCTGTCACCTAGAAGCTTCTAATAGAAATAAATCATTAAATTATAATTCCTTAAAAGTTGCATTGCCGCCTAACTATTTTATTAGTTAACCGGACAATGTGAGTGCACTCAAGTTGCGAGATCAACGCTCTTTCAATTTTTAGTACCACTTACAACAGATTTTAACATAACCTATTGCCACTTAAGCTATGTCAATGAAGTGAAGGAGATGTTACTCATCACATTAAAATGAAAATAATTCTATAAAAAATAATTTTCGTACACATGCCACTACTTCATATTAATAGAAAATAGTAAAGAAAAGTACTTATGAATCATGGATAGAACACAACTGAAAACTTTGTTTAAATCAAAGAAAATCCACCAGAAAGTTTTTACAACAATTACAAGAAAATGAAGAACACAATACTTAGATTTTTTCTCTCTGAAAGAAAGAAGAAAATCTCTCCACCAAAGTATACCGTCGATCCATGCGCCTCTTGTACATTCCTTACATAAAAGTCTCAAAATTCCTCACCAATCTCTCCAAAAAATGTAGAAATCTACATCATGTTGTCGGCATATTTTTAGGTTGTGTGTTGTATTTTGGAAAAGGAGGTCGCCTAACAGAAGCTGTCGGCGAATTTTAATTTAATTTAAATAAATAATTTTGAAAAGTAGTATTTGATTTTGAAAATAATTTTAAATTTGAAGGTTTTAAGATATGAGATTAAACCGATCTCACATCCCAAATAGTTTATATAAACGAGCACCGCACCACAAACCGTGTATCTATCCCTAAGGATAGACACACTCGCTCGATGGTAGGGCTCGATTAAATAAACTAGAAGATTTGTGACATCCAGTTTGATCCGCGAACCAATTTTATAAGCCGACAAATTCTCCTCGCTTAATATGAAAGCATTAAACAGGGTTTATATTACCCAGGTTCTTTAAAATTCCTATAAGGGCAAGCCCCTATAGTTAATTACATCTTAAGTGACGGGAATCACCTAAGAAAATTCTCGATAATAATCAATAATTCGCTCTCAAGAATTTCAAAGATTAAGTTTTCAAAGGATTGAATTTTGGAATTTCAATAGGGATCGGATCAAATTTGGAACATTTTGTTTTGGGAATCCAAAGGAAGAAAAGTAGGAGAAATCACAGATTCGAAGCGAACTTCGGTAATTTCCCGACTATCCTATTGTTTGGCTTGAGTTTAAGAAAGTCCTAATATTTATTTAAATGTTTTGATCTTGCCGATTTTTAATTAATTAGGGCTTATATTTGTATGATAAAATCAAACAAATAGCCTCGAAGATGTGAGGGTTTATTGCCGTACCAGACGACTACCTCCGAATCCTAAGACCGGTTAGGGCTTAATTTGCAATGCAAGTGCCTAACGAAGAGTTGAGGATTTATGTTGCACTAGTGCAAACTACCTCGAAGTCCTATGGCTTTGTTATTTAATTCTAGGAAAGTTTCGTTGAAGTAGATCAAGGTTTCTGCGATGACGATGGCCGTGTCGCCCACCATGCTCCGAGCTCCTCGTTGTTGCAGAGGTTTAGTTTTAGAAATCATAAATCAGGGGATGAGAAAAGTGTTTTGGTTTAGAGAAAATCTTAATTTCCAAGTGTTTTTTATGTTTTATTTAAAACAAATCTTAAAGTTGATTATAACAACACTAGTTAAGATCCCACGGTTCCATCCTTCCGGCATCATTATTTTTATCGGATTCACTTAGTCCAGATGAATTTGCTAAACTCAACTGAATGAGTTCCACACTTTCATTTAGACCGTGGGAAATCCCGTTAGCAACACGTAGGTTACATCATCCGAGGTATTCCCGATCATCCAACAGGACGTTTTAATTTAATTGTAATCGTAGTTTTGTGTTCTGTTTGTGATTAAATTTTAAGTTATTTTATATTTTGAAATGTTGTGGCGGTGAATTTTATCTTACAATGACTTTTAACTTAGTTTTGGTTTCAGTTTTAGGGACTATCCTAAAGGTGTGGGTTTTCATATGACAATATTTTATTTCTGCAAGATTGTTACCTTCCAACCACCTGAGTGAAGTGACTAGAGATCGAGCGATCTTAAACTACTGCATTCAGGAAAGGAAACCTATTAATGTCGGCAGTATTATTTATGATTCTGTGGATTCTACTGTGAGATCCAGCACTTCTGTTGGATTGGGATTCCCATCTCTGATTTATTCATTATGTTTTAGTAATGGAGTCACTGCTGATATTTCTGAGGAGAAGTTAAAGTATACCAAGCCAATTGGGCAAGAGAGTGTTAGTATCTATGATCGTCTTCGAGGGAAGAGATCGACCGCTCCTTCTACTTCTGCACATACTCTAGGTAGACCTACTTCTCGATCCTCTACTTCTACTGAGCCACCATTAAGTTTATGGGAATCAATACATGATCAGTTTTTAGAGCAGCAGCATGAGTTATTTAAAACTCACTGCAGGATTGATACTATTGATAGAAAACTTGATCATTTATCTGATTATACCCAGAGGAAGAGTAGTTATGATGCTGAGTATGATGAAGCCCTAGTCAGATTTATGAAGGGTGAACATGATGTTAATTTCCCTACTTTTCCTAGTTTTACACCATTTGTTGATCCTAAGGACGTAGAATTTTTCTTTTGTACGATGATGATGATGAGGCTACAGCTAGTGACTAGTAGTTATAGATCTTTATGATGAGCTACTCTGTTAGTTTGTTTTATTTGGATTGTTTATTTAGTTTTGTGTTTGATGTATGTTGATTTGTTTAAATATCTGTGTGGATTGATTAGTGTTAAGATTCTGTTGTTAAAATATTCTTAGTATATTGTGTTGAGACTAAAGTTAGAGTTAATTTATGATATGTTTGTTTTAGTCTACTATTTAGTAATTAGTAATTTTGCTCTGCTTTAATTTTTTTTCAAATTTTGTATAATCATAAAAATTAGTCTACTTACTTTTTATACATGCTTCAATTTTATCTTAATTATTCATAAAAGCATGATAGAATTTAATTTTTCTTTTTAAGATTGTTTTTACATACTTATAAAAATTCTTATGATTTTCTTTCTCTCACACTTTCAAATTATCATAGTATACCAAAACATAAGTTTGAGGGAAGGGAAAATACATTCAAATTTAAATTTTATTTGTCCTTAAAGAACTAATATTTTCATAAAAATGAAAACTTTTTAACATAACATAAGGAATGAAGAATTTATTTGAGATCACTTTCATTTTTGAAATTATAAACAATTTAGTGAAATTAACCAAAATTTTAATAACTTTGATTGATTTTAAGAATAGAATTATTTAAATTAAAGAAGAATAAGATTAAGAAATTTTTCTATTCATGATAGAAATAATAGAATTTTAGAAATATTAAGTAATAAAAAATTATCACTTGAAAAAGAAAAAATTGGAAATCTTTTTGAATTCTTATTCATGTTATAATAAGTAAGTGGAAATGTATAAGTTTTGAAAATATAAGTTAAGGATAGTGAAGTTCAAAACCATTAACAGGCTATCCAAATATAGTAATCCTCTCTATATATATTCAAAAAAAAAAGAGAAGAGAGGAGAAGCTTTTGGAAATGCCTAATCAAAAATTGGCTTCACTTGAATTATCTTATAAGAAGAAAACTAGTTACAAATTTTACTTATTTTTTATAGATGAATATTTATTTAGGAAAGATTTTTCAAGAAGATCTTTTTCTTGTAAATAATCTATGAGAGCTTAATATAATAGACTTCTATTATTTTCAAAATAGATGAAAAGTTTGAAATATTATGATTTGGTAGTTAAATATTCTTTAAATTATTAAAATTAAACCTAGTTAGTGAAATTGGGTTAATAATTTACTAAAAACTTTATAAAATAAAAAATTATAAGGAATCTTAAATATTTATCTTTTATTTCAAAGGTTATACATTTTATATAGTAGAAAGAGTTACTTAAAGACAAGTAACATTTAAGTTTGGGGGATTTTGATCTATAAAAAAATACCTATTTCTTTATGTCTTAATTCTTATCAATTTATAAGGATATTATGCTTTAGTGAAAGGTATTTTTTTGTGTTTTTGGAAGTAGGTGATGTAAAAAAGTCCAAAAAGGAAAAAGGAGCAAAGAGGAGCAAAAAGAACCAAAAATGGAGCAAAATAGAAAAAGTATAAAAAAATATGGCCTGGCGCCTAGGCGCCAGAAGTTGGCGCCTAAGCGCCAGACTCGATAAAGAAACTGTCAAGTTTTTTACAACGTTTGAACGGCTATTTTGACGGAGTGAGCGATTATTGGACATTCTAGAAGACTGATAGTTGTTCCTAGATAATAGGACATGTGATACATTGCATTTGAATGCTCCAAAATGATTTTAATCGCGAAGAGGTGCGAGCCAAAGTGAAGAGGTGCGAAGAACTGAACGCGGTGTCCGGCGCCTAAGCACCAGATTCCGGCGCCTAGGTGCCAGACAGACCTTCTAGAAGATTCATTGAATGTGGACATGTTTTGAAGAGGTGCCTCAAGGCAACCCTTCAAGCCTATAAATAGGAGTCCATTTCTTCAGAAAAATGTGCCCCCATTGTAACCCCTTTCTCTTATCCACTTTAGGATCTCTCATCCTTAGAGAGAAAGAAATAGATAGAGAAATTTAAGGCCACTTTTGTTTAGTTTAGAGAGTTTATTTTCAAGTTGTTTCATTTGGAGTTCATTTCACTGTGGAGTCAGTAGGAATCAGAAGATCTATAGAAGGAATATTTGAGATAAGTATTTTACATTTGATTCAAAGTTTATTTATTATGTTTTGCTGTTTATATTCAATGTGTTCTGAGTATTTAGTTTACTTTCTTCCTTCAATTATGAAGAGATAAATAAGATAATAAAAGATTCGATGGAGAATTGAAATTCAAAATGTTTTCAAAACATTGTGATGACATTAATGCCTGATCTTACTTTACTTTTTAAATTGGTCTTTTAAATTGTTAAAACCTGTTGAAGATTTTTGAGACCTAGAAGGAGAAAAACTCTTAACTTGTAAGTGTCACATGAATCCTTGGGTAGTCGAAGGCCATGTGCTGGCTATTCAAGGTTAAGTGCAAATAAATAGGAAGATAAGATTTAAAGGGCGTAGAATTGATAAGTTTTTAGAGTGACAGTGTTGACCTCATTTTTGATGAGGTCTTCTCTTCTTTTTTTAGTACTTAGGATCTAGCCTTAGGCTTTTCCTTTGACTATCCTAGAGGATTAGAATTGGGACCCACCACCTAGAAATTTAAACCACTTCTTAACTCCCTGCAAACTCCCCAAACTTCATTGTAGACCCCTAATCACCTAGAGGGTTGAGATCAAATGTGGAAGTTTAAAGGATGAGTTTCTATAGGACTCTTTGGCCTTAGGACTACCCTGGGTGGCCTGGTCTGGTGAGGGCTGACTTACACACACACTACACTTATACAGTACACTTTCACACACCTCCTAAAAAACACACCCATACCCAACTTGACCTCCTGACTCATGAAGGTGATTCACATGGATGGTCCTTAACCCCTAAGCCCTTGACTGAGAGGGTTACGAGCAACATAGTGAATGCCTCAAATGAGTCCCTTCATGGCTCATGTGGGCTTGTTATGGTTTCATGGCTCAACCAAAATGATTTCATTTCACTTACATTTACCCAATCTTCAATTTTCTAAATTTTCAATTTTTGACCCCCGGGACCTCGGACCCGCCTAGCCTACCTAAAACCCTTGAAATTACCCAAATTTTTCAAAATTCTCCAAAATAATCCAAATTCCTTAAAATCAATCTCAAAAATTCTCCCACCACTCAAATTGACCATTTTTTTTACCCAAAATACTCAAAATTTCAAAAAATACCCCCAATACCCTTCAAATTACCAAAATGCCCCTCTTGACCCAAAAATCCAAAAATTCCGAAAATTCCCAGAAAATTCCAGAAAATCCCAAATATTCCCAATTTAATTTTGTTCAACTACACCATGGGCCAATTGTGTCAATTTACCCTAACTTTGTCAAAATCCCCAATTTGACCCATTTTAACCCAAAGTGAACCCAATGTCAAACCAAATCTACCCAATTGACCCAAATTCTGGTCCAATTCAATTCTAAACTTCAATTAAACATCCCCAACACCAATCTAGACCAAATCCATGCCCAATTTGATTGACATTTGAATCCAATTTCACTTTTGACCTTAAAGCCTAATTTGGACCCATGACCCAAACTTAGCCCAAACTAACCCAATTCAACTCCAATTAACCCCAAATCTTTTCTAAACCTTCCCTAACATCCCCACAAACAAAACACTAACATAATTTGCCCAAAATTTGGACCCAAACCCCCCTCAAATTCAACCCAAAACCAAAAAGCCCAATTTTAACCTAAACCCAAACTTAACCCAAATAGGCCCAAACCCCAAAATCCAACCCCAACAAAAGTTGAAACCTCTTTGAAACACTCCCATAAATAGTTCCCAACATTAATTTTACATCAATTTCAACCCTAGCCCAACATTGGCCCAAATTAGCCCAATTTGACCTACATTGGCCCATGTACCAAATGAACCCAAATCCAACCCAATTCAAGCCCAAACCACCTCAAATTTATTTCAAATTACTCATGACATATCCCTAAAGCAAACCCAATAATTATTTGGCCCAACCTTCTACAAAAATTCCCATCCATAAAGCCCAAGGCCCACTTTCTTAAACCTTTCTAAAAAAGCCCATCCAAGACAAATTCAAAAGCCCAAAGTCCATGACAAAGCCCACATGAAATTTCTCTCATCATCCCTTTGATTTAAAACACTTCCTAAGTTCTAAAATATATCACCAAATAAATCCAAATCAAGCCTTATGACAATTCTCCTTAAATCCATAAAAATTCCAACACCCTTCCTCATGAAAGTTGACTAAACTTTTCCCAAGCCAAAGATGAGCCATGAAGCCATGCATGAGCCACATGAGAGCCATGGGATCTACTTTCCACCTCACCATACCCAAGATGGCAAGAGGAGGAGGCCCTTTCCACATTCCCTTAAGGGGATTAGCCACTTCCATGACTCCACTAAACCTTGCTTAAACTTAATTGTACTTTGATGGTGACCCTTCCCTACTAATTATGCTGACCTAAACCACTTTATCTTCGACCCAAACTAGCCATGGGAAGGTGCACCTAGCCCAATCCTCGCATTTGACCAATTTGAGCCAAAATACACCCTTACCCCATTCCACTTCGATTCAAACCCTTTACACATGGCAGCCACCAATCGACTTCACAAACATCAAACCCCGACCCACCCGAACCCGAGGGTGACCCATGCCTCGGCTGGCCGACCACCGTGCCGCCGGAAAACACCATGGCCGAAAGCTCACATGTGAGCCAACATTGAAATTCCCCCTTGCTGAGCTGCCCCAAGTCCAGTGGCCACCATGGCTGTTCTTCTCTTGCCTGGAGCAGCTGATCCCAAGCCTTAAACCCCCCTGGGAGGCCCTCGAGCCTCTCCTATTAAACCTCACCCCTCTCGGCCATGAGGAGGTGCTAAACCAACCTTAAGGAAACTCTGCCAAAATCACTCCAGACTCTCCCCCACACCTAGAGCATTTGATCCCCACTGTTCTCTTGTCATAATCCCCACTAATTGAGCTCAATTTTGAAGCTCAATACTCAGGCCAGAACAGGACACTCCCAAATCCTCCACCAAAGTAAAATTAAACTCACCCACACCTACACAAGACAGAGAGAAGGAGTTCCCCAGTGAAAGCCCCCTCTCCAGGCCACCCATCTGTTCCAAACTCCAAAGGTTGAAATCGGGCTTGGTCAAAATCATACCTGGACAATTCACCAGGCCAGGAGACTTCATCTGGATCT
This sequence comes from Papilionanthe hookeriana x Papilionanthe teres, assembly GCA_022702705.1. NCBI lineage: Eukaryota > Viridiplantae > Streptophyta > Magnoliopsida > Asparagales > Orchidaceae > Papilionanthe > Papilionanthe hookeriana x Papilionanthe teres. The sequence goes on from CM040431.1 coordinate 114,256,822, forward strand.
TTCTTGGACTCAATTGAAGGTGACACAGCCCTCAAATTGAAGCCACACTTCTCTGAGCAAAGGTATGGTCTCACTCTTCTTCCCGACCTTCTGAACATTCTCCATTTTTATTGAGTCAATTTCATGCCACAGAAACCGTATGGATGTTTCGTCTTCTCGAGACGAATCCATAGAGCATAAGAACATTTAATTTGGTCGAAGTATCGAGTGAGATCTTAAGCCTAGAAGATGGACGTTCTCGGGCTAGGAGGCTTGGGGACGATGAACGGATGCCGTTCATTCAATACACGCGCGGACGGACGGCTCAGATGGTGTCGGACCAGGAGATGATACGTGAACCGAGGGCCGCGTGGCGCTGAGTCGGAAGGCCGCGCCGAATCAGGAGACGACGCGTGTGCGTTCGGAGCTGCCGAGGTTGAGCTGGCGCCGCGTCACTTAAGTAGGAAAATAGGATTTTTCTTATTTATTAAATACCCAGAACTTCAAAAATCCATAACTTTGTGTAGGAAAATCCTAAAAATAAAATAAAAATACCCTCTTGCTCAGTGAACAGAGGAGAATAATGTGGAAAAGAAATCATTTAATTTTATTGAATATTTAATTTTTAATGATTTATTTACTCTCTGCACATTTTCAATTCTCCATGCATATAGGAAATTCACCATGGCATGAGACCATAGGGCTTTTGAAGCCTCTAAATTTTGGAACATTCCCTGAATTTTCCAAGGTCAAAGGCCATCCCTATGAAGAGTTGTTGATTTTTCAATTCTAGCTCACTATCCTGATTATTTTAATTCCAATAATTAGCATGTTGAGAAATAAATTCTAGGAAAATTTTGTGATGTTTTTCATGAATAGAGGACCCTAGGGAAAATAGTTTTTGAGTTAACTCACTTGGAATAACCCTAATTGGCTTAAACACCCAAAATGGAGCTTTAATTAATTAGAGCTAATCATACATCAAATTGACTTGAAATCAGTTCTCCACTAACCTTTAGGATCATGAGAACCCACCATAAAAGTTTGAAGTCAATTGGACTTGGTTAGCCCTATCAAATGGGTTGATTAAGCCATTTAGCCAAACTTAAACTTTAAAAATTCATAACTTTCAAAATACTTTTCAAAAATTCACCAAATTGGTTTTGGAGCCTCTCGATATCAGGGGAATTTAATAAAATTAAAATTGCAATTTTCTAAAAAAGTTGATTTTTTGCATTATTTTAATATTTTAATAATAAAAAAATAATAAAAATCAAAAAAATAATAAAATTCACCAAAATATCACATTTTGAATTTTAATCACTTAGGAATAAACCCCATATTTTTCTTAAGTCTCTATCATGAGATATTCAGTTTTAAAGCCCTAAGGTAATTTTAAAATAAAAAAAAAATGTATTTTCTAGCATTTCACTAAAATAATTCTAATAAATCAAAGAAAAATCAGAAAATTATAAAAATTGGTTCTCTGGTTTCCTTGATATCAGAGAGATTTTTGAAAAATATAAAATTTATTTTTAACCTTTATTTTATTTTTAAATTAATTAATACTCCAAAACTCAAAATAATTATAATAAAAAGAATATAATTCAAAAAATCACTAAAATTGGTCCAAGTGGTCCTCTTGTCATTAGGAATGTCCCATAATTTTCTTAAGGACAGAAACTTTCCCTTGGTCATGTTGTTGAATTTCCCTTAAAAATCCTTATTTTCTACCAAAAAATAATTACATAAATAAATTAAATATAGAAAAATCACATTTTCTCCTCTAATGTCTTGATTGATATATAAGTGAAGTCACATAAAAATTTTAAATTCATTTAAGCTCAATTTAGTGAGTTATGGAATTAGTAAGTTTAAAGGGCAAAATGGTAATTAAAATTTTAACCTATAATTAAAAATTTTAGGTTTAATTAAAAGGGTGTGTAAAATTTTTGATACTAAGTTGATTTTGGATGTTTGAAACTTAGGTAGTTAAAGGGTGGAAACCTACCAAAAAATTTGAAAATGATTAAAATAAACCTTAATTAAATAATTGATTAAACTTGGAAGAATAATAAAAAATTGGAATTATTAAAATAGGGATACTATTAGGAGGAGATTTGTTCTTTAATTTAAGAATCCCTAAATTAATCACCTCAATAATATTTAATTCCTAATTAAAATTATAATCCAAATTAAAGATTTAAAATGATAAAAGACTTAATCATTAAATTAAATTAAAGTTAAACCATTTAAATTAAATCCTTCTAAGATTTCAATTAAATTAAAATTTTAACAATTAAAATTAAATCATCTTTAAAACATAAAAAATAAAATAATAAATTAAAATTAAAATTTAAATTAAATTAAATTTAAATTTAATTAAATTAAAACATATTAAATTAAATTAAATTAAAACATTTTAAGTTAAATTAAATTAAATAAAAAATATATATAATCAAGTTAAAATAAAATTAAAATTAAATTAAAAAAAATAAAATTAAATTAAAATTAAAACTAAACCAAATTAAATTAAATTAAAATTAAATTAAATTAAATATAACATCACCTAAGACTTAAAGAATTCAAAATAAATCTAAAACAACTTGAACACTATTCCAAACTTAAACCCATTAATTAAAATTAAATTGAATCACAAATCACTTAAACATCAATTTGCCCTTAAAAGCTCTTGTTGTCATAACTCCTAAACGGAGTATTAAGTGAAGTGTTACTTCACTTATAGGATATTCAAATGTCCTAGTTCACTAAGCAAGAGAACAAAACTTGAACTCCTAAACGATTAATTCACTTGTATAATTAAATTCTCTTGGACTTAAAACAATCCTAGAGGTATTTAAAAGATGTTTAAGACTCGTCTTAAGCACTTCCTCAATATGATAGGATGTTTATAAGAACAATTGAACTTAATTGTTCTTCGATGAAGAAAATCGTCCTTAAACCAAAACACAAGAACCTAGACGTCATAGGTGGTGACTAGCTATAGGATTAGGAACTTGGTAGAAAACCAAAACCTTTCCCTTAGCTTTACCAAGGTACTTGTTAGAGTACTTAAATGCTTCGATATGTGTTTTAAGTGCAGCTTGGGATGACGGGAAGACCCTCCAGTACGCTTTTATTTTATTGCAATTTACTTTATTGCAATTTATTTAATCGCATCGCACTTACTTTTCTCGCATGATAAACAATCGTTGCATGAAAACCCACACCTTTAGGATAGTCCCTAAAACTGAAACCAAAACTAAATTAAAAATCATTACAAGATAAAATTCACCACCACAACATTTCAAAATATAAAACAACTCAAAATTTAATCACAAATAGAATAACAAAACTACAAATACAACTAAATTAAAACGTCTTGTTGGATGATCGGGAATACCTCGGATGATGTAACCTACGTGTTGCTAACGGGATTTACCACGGTCTAAATGAAAGTTTGGAACTCATTTAGTTGAGTTTAGCAAATTCATCCGGACTAAGTGAATCCGATAAAAATAATGATGCCGAAGGATGGAACCGTGGGATCTTAACCGGTGTTGTTATAATCAACTTTAAGATTTGCTTTAATTAAAACATAAAAAACACTTGAAATTAAGACCTTCTCTAAACCAGAACACGTCTCTCATCTCTTGATTTATAATTTCTAAAACTAAACCCTCTGCAAAGACAACGAGCTCGGAGCATGGTGGGCAGCACGACCATCGTCATCAGCAAAACCCGAGTCTACTTCAGCGAAACTTTCTTAGAATTAAATAACCAAACCATAGGATCTCGAGGTAGTTTTCCTAGTGCAACATAAATCCTCAACCTTTTGTTAGGCATTTGCATTACAAATTAAGCCCTAACCGGTCTTAGGATTCCGAGGTAGTCGTCCGATACGACATAGACCCTCACATTTTCTAGGCTATTTGTGTGATCACATCATACGAATATAAGTCCTAATTAATTAAAAATTGGCAAGATCAAAACATTAAATAAACATTAGGGCCTTCCTAAATTCAAGCCAAACAATAGGATAGTCGGGAAATTACCGAAGTTCGCTTCGAATCCGTGAATTCTCCTACCTTTCTTCCTTTCGAATTCCCAAAATAAATTGTTCCAAATTTGATCTATTCCCTATCGAAATTCCAAAATTCAATCCTCGAAAAACTTAAACTTTGAAATTTCGAGAGCAAAACTACCGATTATTATCGAGAGTTTTCTTAGGTGATTCTTGTCACTTAAGATGTAATTAACTATAGGGCTCGCCCTTATATGGAATTTTAAGAACCAATGTAATATAAACCCTGTTTAATGCTTTCATATTAAGCAGGGGAATTTGTCGGCTTATAAAATTGGTTTGTAGACCAAACGGATGTCACAAATCTTCTAGTTTATTTAATCAAGCCCCATCACCAAACAGTGTGTCTATTCTTCGCGATAGATACATGATTTGTGGTGTGGCGCTCATTTATATAAACTATTTGGGATGTGAGATCGGTTTGATTTCATATCTTAAAACTTTTGAATTTAAAATTATTTTCAAAATCAAATACTACTTTTCAAATTACTTATCAAATTTAAATTAAAAATAAGTCGTACAATTTATGGCGACTCCGTTGGGGACAATTCCTCTCTCCATTTTTAATCAGATAGTTCTGCTTTCAAAAATCGGTAGTGTATCCATGTCCCTAGTGGATCAAACTACCCTTCTTTCTGTTGGAATACTATGTTCTTTTCTACCTTGAACGAGTATAGCCAACATTCTTTCGAATTTAGGAGCCACTGTTTAGACACCCCTAAACAGAGAGGTTCTGAAATCCTTTTACCTCATTTCCGAGGTGGAGCGGACCCTCAATAGGTATTAGTTTAGAGCGGTCTTGCGGGTCGAGAAGTTTCTACAAGACTTTCTCTTCCTTTTCCAATTCCTAATCAATTCCTTTACCCTTCCTACAACTCTTCTTCTTTTAATAATTCTCCTTCCTAACAAACAAATCTTTTCGAAAAACAATTATCTAAATAAATTTTCTTTTAATACCACAAATACATTAAGATAAACGGAAATGTGTTTGGACTCTTTCTTTTTCATCATAAGTTTTACGACAAGAAGAAGCACGATTCGAGGACTAACACTTGGAATCTGCCTTGCAGAAATGGAAACCCCAAACCTGATCTTCTCCTTCATCAACGGATCGGACTCCGGCCGTTTTCAGGACGAATCGCCTAATAATGGAATCATTCGATTCGGACAAGGATTTGGAGACACCGACATCAAAATCCCCGACGTCACTCTCTTTTCACTCACAAGCAAAGTACCGGAAACCGAGAAGCCGTCGATCGAGTTTAACCTCAAGTCAACTCATGAATTCCCTCCTCCGCAAAAGATTCCAACCGAGAGGAGTACCGTTGTTCGCAGAAGACCGTTGTTGCTACTCCCACTGGTCTAGTTGTCTCTGCACCTACCTCGGCTTCTGCCAAACTAAAGGGGAAGGAAATTCAGAACTGTGATGAACTTATAACCGTGGAGGGTACAGATCTTCCTGTGAGACCTTTCTTTTTCGAGATCCGGTCCAGCTCGAGAATTCCACCACTGACACGGACTCAGAGGAGGAACGAGCAGAAGGATTGCTGGAGAAGCCGTAGCCGCCGAAGTCGCTTTCTGGAGGAAATCCCAGAACTGCCCGAGTATACACCATTGCCTGAATACATACCACTTTTGGGAGGAAGTAGGTTTCATCCCCTCTCCGCCGCAGAGGACGAGGAAAATGTCCGCAAGATTGCTTCTGCATTGCCTCAGCCCGCATATTACAACAACGACCGTAAGAAAAGGGATAGAATTACGCCATTTGCTCGACTGCAGACCCTGATAGAAAAGTTAGCAAAGAAAGAAAAATGCCCTGTATCAGAGATTTTAAGAAGGATAAGGCGGGTGCCGGCCAAATCCCATCTCGGGCCGCGAGTAGAACCTCGTTATCGCCGCAGAAAAGCCGAATAAGAGAATGAAAGCTAGTCCACTCGTCGTTGTTTCGAGACTACAAATCGTGGAGGATACCACCTTCCAAAGATTCGGCTCGACGCACCATCCGATCCTAGCACCTTCCGCCGCTAGAAGGATGGTATGACGTCCCACTACCGGACAATTAAGATTAAAACAACAACTCGAAAAGGAAAGTCTCGTCAGAGACTCGAGTCCGAAGAAAGCGCTACCGCAATGAAGGGGACTCATGAGAAGGAAACCCGACAGCCTATCGCATGACAACTACAAAGATGTACGAAAAGACCACTAGAAGATGCTATGGAAAAGTTAAGAACCGATATTCAGCCGATTAGCAAGAGAAAGAGAAGAAAATTTCGGAGATGAAGTCGACTCGTCGTAGTTCATGGATGATGAATATGCGTAAATTAACATGGTCAAAACACGAGCTTCGTCAACTTCACAAGGTGTTCCTGCGACCGCAGAAGAGAGGAGCCGAAGTGATGAGGATACAACTTCAAGAGAAAGATGATACAATCGCCCAAATGGCAAAAAGGATGGAAGAGATGGCCGTAGCCTCTAGCCACTCTCCACAGTAGTGTTCAACCCCAAAGAGAAACACCTCCAGGTTATTCACATCAGAAGGAAGAAAGGAGATTACATCCGTCAACGGGGATGATCGACTAAAAAGGATCCAATACAAAGCATGATTCGGAAAAGGATATCAAGAGCATGATGGAACACCGAGTGCGAGAAGCCTTGGCACAATCAAAGAGTGGGACATCCATTCGGACGGGTAGACCTTACCCCGAAGAATTCGATGCTGTCCAATATCCGAAAGGCTTCGTACCACCTCTGTTCAAGACGTTTGATGGAACCGGAAACCCTCAGCAGCATGTTGCACGTTTTCGTGCCAGTTGTTGCAATGCCGGCGGAAGTGATGCTTTACTCTTCCGACAATTTGTCGCCAACCCGTCGTGGATCGCCTTTGATTGGTATGTGGAATTACCGAACGGTTCGGTGAAGACATTTTCAGAATTAGAGAACCTCTTTATCAAGCGATTTGTCGGAGCTCAGCACCACATCATTATAGGTGATTTAGTGGTAGAGAAGTAGAAGCCGAACGAAACTTTGGTGGACTACATACTTCGATGGAGGAATCTAAGTATGAAGTGTGAGCCACAGCTACAAGAACAACATGCAGTCGGCATTTTACTTAAGAGCATTCATGCCCCGATAAGCACTTCTCCTCAAGGGATTTACTATTAAGACTTTCGAGAAGTTGTTACAAGGCCGGAAGCTTGCAAGAGGAGGCGAAGCAATTAAGTTTCATCAAAAAAACAGACAAGCAGAAGCCCGTGAAAACTTTTGAAAAGAAGTTTGGGATCTTCGCAGTAGTCGATAAAGGCAAGCAGCCAATACAAATACCGCCAGAACGGCCGCAGCAAATTTATCAGCAACTTCAATAGAATTACCAGCAACCCCGACCCAGCTATCAGTCATCTCAACAGTATGAACAACCGCCTTGTCCACAACGTACGTTAAAGGAGCTTCTGAGCAGGAAATATCCATTCAAGAATGAGGCAGTGCCAAAAATGTTCCGCAGATCGATGAAGACTCGCATTTCCAACTGCCAGAGCCTAAGAAACCCGAAGAAGTCGACAAGAAAGGAGATCCCAACTTTTGCCCATACCACCGGATGCTTGGACACAAGATAGAAGATTTTATTACCTTCAAAAGTTGGCTCAACGACAATCTTCGAAAAGGGAACATAACGATCCCAAAGGAATACATGAAGGAACCCTAGAAAGGAGGTTCCGTCAATGTTATCTCGACGGATCTCATTGTTTCAATAGATCCCTATGCGACTAATGATGGATGGACTACCGCTTGGACAAAGTCTTCGAAGAAGATTTTGGATCGCATCCAAACCGCTTCGGTGCGAGCCTCAATTCAGTAGTTCGAAACTCGTCGAGTCGGCACTATCACTTGCAATAGAAGAACCACCTCAACAAGAGACGATTGAAGAAAAGAAGAAAATTGATGAAGAAGAGAAGACTGAGGCTTCTGAGACTAGACTAGGGGCTGCCTATCCTAGGATGGTTGTTTCCGATTCAGGGGAGAAATTCCTCGAACCTCTGACACTGTATGATTATTTGCTCACTCCGGTGGGATCTTATAATGATAAGGGTTTTGGCGTTGTCTACGTTTTGACTGTTTCTAACGATTACGTAACTAGCGACAACCAACCTAATCCGGACGTCGATTCCGATACAAATAACAATTCTCAAATCATACACAATCTCGACGATCACAATGACAAAGAAGACATCCACCAAGAAGGCTACGAGAGTTCAACAAGCAACGAATCTATTTGCGAGTTTTGAGGAGCTCCAGTCACAATAGAGTTAGAGCCTTCAAACTCCGAAGCTAATCCAGAAGAACCTGTCATTCCGATTCAAAGAAAGACACCAGCAAACCCATTACCAGATTCAGAAGAAATCACAGAAGTGAACTTAAGAAGTGGAAGAGTTCTACCTCCGAGAATGGGTCCAAAGGACAAAGGAAAGAAGGTGGTTGTTCAGGAAGAACCAACCCCGGCAGAAGAAATACCCATTCGGGAAGAAATTGAAACACATGGAAATAAAGTAGACTACAATGTGCTAGCCCATCTTAGGAAACTACCAGCCAAACTGAGCATCTACGACGCTCTCATCTTATCAAAGGAGATGAGAGAAGCTCTGATCAAGGCCTTACTTGATCCAGAATTTGCTTAGCTCAGATGGCAGGAGATTCCTTAGACGAGGTTTGCTCGTTAAAAGAACAACGAGGTGTTACCTTCACAGACAGTGATCTACTGCTTGGGATGGCCGATCACAACCGACCGTTGTACATTTCAGTTACAATTGGGAAGTTTACACTCTCCAGAGTATTGGTGGATCCAAGAGCATCAATCAATATAATGAATCTTCGAACGCTAAGCATACTTGGAAATCGATGCTCGCGAGCTCGAAGCGAACAAAATGTTATTAAGAGGATTCAACCGTAAAGGAGAAAGAGCCCTCGGATCAATAACACTCGTTAATGAAGACCGGTGACTTAGCAAAGACAACCGCGAAATTTCACATAATCGATTCGAAACGTCATTCAACGCTCTATCGGGCCGACCATGGATACATGAAAACCGGATGGTACCATCATCTCTACATCAGTGCATCAAATACTACGATGGAGGAGAACAGTGCATCAAAGGTGACTTACAACCATTCTCCGTACATGAAATTGGAATCCATGAAGATGCAGCTTATTACACACCTCCGAAGAAAACAATTTTCTCCAGAAACACCGTGCCAAATGAAGCAAAATAAATTCGAGACGATGAAGAACCTGAAGTTCTAGTCCGACAGTCACTCACCACTCCCTTACGACGAGATGGTGAAGGTTTCTCCACAACTCGCGTCCGAGGTCGAGGCTGGGGACGAGGTCGAGGCTGGGGACGAGGTCGTGGCAGAGACGTTAGGACAGTTGGACAGAGGAAACCAACCATCAATGTTAATTGGGAAGATAGTTCTGAAGAAGAAAAAGAAATCAAACAAGAAGCAGCTACAATAAGCCGGAAGAAACCATAATTCAAGATTTCTCTCGAAGATGAAAAGAACGACGAGTATAAATCGATGTACGAGAAGATTAACCACTATGTACATACTATGACCCTGACCCCGATCCATTCTAATAAGATCGAGGGTATGGTGGTCAAAGAGGTACGTAACGGCGGTGCAAAGCCCATCAAATTCTACCGTGGTGCTCCTTCCTCCAAAACTGAAAATAATGTACAATTGGAAGATGCTACTTCATAAGAATTAATGGAATTACCTTTTAAGTGGTACTCTCCCTGTGTTCAAAATTTAATTCAGCGTGGTTTCTTACTTCGACAATGGACAAAAGGTCAATCACAACATTTTGAAAAATTATGGAATAACTCCGGTCGTCCACCCAATTCAAGACATGGTCTCAGATTCGGCACAGTAGGTTCAGTTGACGATACTAAATTTTGCTTGGTTGTCACTTGCAAGTCTAATGAAAACTGCATGGAAGCTACAAAAGAACTTGAAGATTTACAAATTGGAAATGCTCCACCAGAGTTCGAAGAAGAGATCAAATCTACAATAGATGAGTTAACGGAAGTTAACTTAGGTACTAGCAAAGAGCCTAGACCTACCTTTGTTAGCTCCTTACTCAATAAAGAAGACTCCGAAGAAATAATCAAGTTATTAATGGAATTTAAAGACTATTTTGCTTGGAGCTACGATGAGATGCCGGGATTAGCTCCGGAGGTCGCGATCCATAAGCTAGGAGTGGATCCTACTTTTGCTCCGATCGGACAAGGTCCCGGAAGAATGCGTCTAGAAATCGAACAACAAGTCATAGCTGAAGTTAAAAAGCTAATAGACGCTAAATTTGTCCGTGAAGAACAATACCCGACTTGGTTAGCCAATGTGGTACCGATCAGGAAGAAGAATGGTCGTATCCGAATTTGTGTGGATTTCGAGAGATTTAAACAAGGCATGTCCAAAAGATGAATTCCTCTACCAATCCTGAATTAATGATCGACATTGCTTCAACACATGAAATATTCTCATTCATGGATGGATCTTCGGGATACAACTGGATAAAAATGGCTCCGGAAGATGAAAAACTTACAGCATTCGGAAGGCCATCGGAGTATATTGCTACACGATAATGTCATTCGGATCGAAGAACGCAGAGCAACCTACCGCAGAGCGATGACAAGAATTTTTGATGATCTCATCCACAATCAAGTCGAATGCTACGTGGATGATGTGGTCATCAAAAGCAAAGTAAAGGAAAACCACCTGTATGATTTGAGAATTGTTTTCGAACGATTAAGACAATTTAACCTTAAGATGAATCCCTTAAAATGCGCCTTCGGCGTCACCTCCTGGAAGTTCTTAGGATTCGTTATCCGACATCGTGGAATTGAAATCGACCCGGAAAAGATTAAAGCTATCTTAGAAATGCCACCTTCCAAAACCTTAAAACAACTACGATCCTTTCAAGGGAAGCTGGCACATCTTCGACGCTTTATCTCGAACTTGTCAGGTAGGTGTCAGCCTTTCTCGGCATTAGTTAAAAAGGACGCCAAATTTATTCGGGAAGAGAAATGCCGAGGGCCTTCGAGGACATTAAACAATATTTAATGACACCTCCCGTCTTAGTAGCCCCGGCCTCGGGTAGACCGTCGATACTTTATACCGCGGCTTTAGACGATTCTCTCGAGCCTCGTTAGCCTGTGTCAATGATGAGGGTAAAGAAATGCTCTTTACTACCTAAGCCGTCGTTTACTTCCGACGGAAATAAAGTATCCCACAATTGAAAAGCACTGTTTGGCCCCGATCTTCACCGCTCAAAAGCTCGAGCACTACATGCTTTCTCATAAGGTCAACTCCGATCTCGAAATTTAATCCATTGCAATACTTGATGACCCGTCCAACGCTTTCGGCGGACCGCCGGTGGTCAATGATATTATCGCAATTCGATATAACTTTCGTGCCTCTTCGTGCCGTAAAGGGACAAGTCCTAGCAGACTTCCTCGCAGAGACACCCTTTGCCGTAGAATCTCCTCTCAATGACGACTTGCCAGATGAACAAATAATGAGCTTAGAAGACCCCGATGATCGACGTTGGGAATTATATTTTGACGGAGCATCTTCAGCACACAAAGATGAAGAATCGCAAGTGATAGTGCCTGTGAGCGGTGAATCGACTAATCTTTATAACACTCGGAGCGGGGATGTTAAGATACTCCTACCACTTACCGTAGCCGTGTACAAACAACAAAGCAAAATACGAAGCTCTCGTAACGGGATCGTAATTAACTATTCAAATGGGGATAACAAGCATCAACATCTACGGGGATTCGCGAGTTAATCATTCAACGGATCGCCGGACGATGCATGAATTTTAAAGCCAAGACTCGAGCAATACTTCCAGTATGCCCTGCAGTTGTTGGAACAGATTCTGAATGTGACGATCTACAAAATTCCTAGAAAAGAAAACTCTTTAGCATATGCGTTAGCCCGCCTCGCAAAAGAATTTGCCTGCTTGCAAGATGAATCGATGGAAGTGTCGGTTCACGGACGTCGAGTCCTATCACAGCTCGACATAGACACAATACACAAATCGAAAAAGAAGAAGAATCGATTGCAAGAAGGACAGAGAATACGTAAGATTGGCGACGACCATTAATGGACTACACCGCAAACAGGAAAACTACCGGACGATAGGTCGTTAGCCCATCGGATCAAGAAAAGAACTCGTCCTACACATTAATAAACAACACGTTATACGTAAGGTCTTTCGATCAAATGTGGCTAAGGTGCCTAAGCGGGTCCGAGGCCCGTGAAATTGTTAAAGAGGTGCATTCAGGACTTCGTGGCGCTCACCGCCGGGTTCGAAGATGAAAATGAAAATTAAAAGACTAGGGTACTACTGGCCCTCGATGATGACCGACTGCATGAAAATCGCCAAGAACTGTCACCAATGCCAGGTGCATGGAGTGGTTCTACACCAACCTCCAAATGTGCTACATCCGACAATTACATCGTGGCCATTTGAATGTTGGGGCACAGATATAGTGGGTCCAATAGAACCACCATCTTCAAAAGGACATCGCTTCATTCTTGCGGCTACAGATTACTTTTCCAAGTGGCGAGAGGCAGCTCCACTCGGAGAAGTGAAAGCACACCACGTGCTACAGTTTTTCAAGAACCAAGTTGTCCACCGTTTCGGAGTTCCGCGCAGGATCATCTCAGATAATGGGTCAGCATTCAGAAGCACGCAAATCAATAATTTTGTCAGGAGACACGGAATCAACTGGCGGTATTCAACAATTTACTATCTAAGAGCAAACGGCTCAGTCGAGGCTTTTAATAAAACTCTCATTCAAATTTTAAAGAAAACTTTAGACGATAATAAGAGAAATTGGCACGAGAAGTTATTAGAAGCCTTATGGGCCTACCGTACAACCTTCGTAACTCCTACTCAAGCTACACCTTACGCTCCGGTGTATGGGTCCGAGGCGATGTTACCCTTAAAGGTCCAAGCCTTCCTTCACTTAGAATTGCAGCTTGCAATCAAAATCACGACATAAGAGAATGCCAAATTATGACTAGAAGAATTGGAAAGCCCGGAAGGGAAAAGACTTGCAGCGCAGACAGGAATTTAGAACTATACCAAGCTAAGATGGTCGAAGCCCATGACGATCGAGTCCGCCCAAGAACCTTCAAATTTCGTGACTTAGTTCTCGTTCTCAAGAGACTTATCCTCGCACACCGAAGATAGGAGGAAAATTTGAACCCACTTGGGAAGGGCCGTTTGTGGTCGAGGCGATCTACTCGGGAGGCTCCTACCAGCTAGTGAATTGCCAAGGAGAACGACATATGCTTCCGATCAACGGACGATACTTGAAGAAGTATTACGCTACCTGATGTTTCGAAGGAATGAATTCTTCATCCCTAGAAGCACGGGTGAAGTAATTGCTTATGACTGGGTCTGAACCCAAAAATAATAAAACAAAACAAAATAAAAAAATAATAAAAAAATGTGCTAAAATAAATAAAATCATGATAATAAAGTTTTCCTTGTTCTCTCTTCCAAATCAAAATCTTTTCCCGATCTTTTCCCACTTCATTCCGGTTGAATTTAAAAATACAAAAGAAAACTTTGTCTCTAATAAACATTTTCCTAATGTTCTTGTTCTTAGTACAGCCCTTGATCCTTTTCCTTGTCTTTTCGCAGGGAAATGTCGAACGGGCGGTTGGTCCCGAACTTTAGAAATGGCGTAAGCCTCGCACTCGACGAAAAGATGGTGAAAGATGGAGTGATAATAGAGATTGACTCGGACTTCGCACCCGCAGCTCTGCAATACGAGGAAGGTGACCTGGATACCGGCCGATCGAGAGGAACCGCCCTGATCGGACAATGATGAAAGTGGGTGGCCCAAGCCACCAACCCAGCAGCAAGAAAAGGAAAACAAACACTGAGGAGGATAAGAGAATCAAGTCTATAGTCGCTACAGCAGAGGGCAAGCTTGCCAGCGCCGCGCCCATAGAGATTTAAGAAGTACGAAGAGCTACTCTCACAGCAACTCAGCGAAGAAATAAAAATCGTCGTATCCGCAAGATGTTAACTAAACTAGCAGCGGATCAGCGCAACGAGGCAGTTGCTACTACCAGTGCATATACTTCAAGAATACCGGTTCGCCAGGAACCTGAAGAAAGGAGGCCAGCTCCGAGGATAACAGAAGAGACCAGGGAAATCTCAAGAAGATCAGAAGAAGAAAGGCTACCACACCACCAGATAAAGCCACCAGTAATGAATGACCTTGTTGCAGAAGCAACCCCGGAGGATGTCCCGACGGAGACCATCCCCGAGGAGCCGAGGTATGCAGGAGAACACAAAGGGATTGAGCCATATATCCCACAGTACATCACCAGGCCTCGCCATTTTCAGATTATTCTAGAATACGAGCTAGAAAGAATGCAAAATGTCGAGAAGCAAACTTTCGAATACTTCGAGAGAATCAGAGGCAGGAGGATCAATACACTAGAAGGCCTTGAGCTACATACAGACGTGTTCTCAGAATACGAACAACAACAAATCGTAGTCGCATCCGGGATTTGAAAAGAATGTGTCGAGCGAGCCGCCTAAGAGAAAACACTTACTCGGAACCCCGAGAGATGGATGCCAGGGAAAGGGAGAATTACAATACAATGTGGATGCTGCTACAACTTTGCAGAAGACAGGAAGGGAAACCCACCGGGGATACTCCGTCATGGCAAGGTAGATCCAATGCCATTAGTCATCAAAAGGATGGTAAAGAGAATGATAACATGGAGGGTACTGCCAGCAGATTGCATACCCAACAGTTGCATCATTAACATTTACAAGAAGGGTGACTGCATACCCCCACACATAGATCACCACGACTTTGTCAGACCTTCGCACGGCTTCTTCTCGAATCGCGTGTAATATCATGTTCGGATCCGACCTCCGGATAGCGAGCCCGTGTGAGTTCCTAGGGCCAGTAAAGATACCATTACCGGTAGGTTCCATCATGATACTAAAGGGCAACGGAGCGGATGTCGCTAAACATTGCATACCGGGAGTACCAATGAAGCGAGATCTCGATTACTTTCGAAGGATGGATGACAGAAAGCACCTTACCATTTCCGAACCGGACCCGGAGCTAGAGAGCCTCCGGCCTTACGAGCCGTGAGTTACATGGAAGATATCACACCTCCAACGTACATCCATACGACATCCTTACCAAGGATGGCTTGGAAGGTGATGTTATTGACCATGTACCTCACTATTCAGACATGGATTTTTGACAGATGCCTTTTTGGATGGATCGACAAAGATCATACATAGTCCATTTTGAGTCTACATGGATTGTATGAGATGTATTCCAAATCGATTTGTATGATGTATCTTCAACATGATTGGAATGAAAGTGACCATGTCACATTTTTGGCCTTCACCTCTTTTGTGCAAGTTGACTGGGAAACACCATTAAAGTTAAATGAACTTCGAACGAAGAACAGAAAAGAAACAAAAAGAATAAAAGAAAACTTTCCTTAAAAATCTAAAAAAAAAATGATGAACACCAAATCCACATGAACATTAAATGAACGATAAAGCAAATTTGAATCGTTAAAGGACAAACAAAACAAACACAAATTTTAAATCAAATCTCAATCAAATTCAAATTCAACCTTCAAGATTTTAAATCAAATCTCAATCAAATTCAAATTCAACATTCCAGATCTCAAATCAAATCTCAATCAAATTCAAACTCAACCTTCCAAATCTAAAATCCAATCTGTTCTACTCTCTCCCTTATCTGGGATGGAAGCGATCGATTCCATTGACACGGAGCCACGAGGTTTTCGATTCGGATCTGATAGCGAGGAATTGTATCCAATACAAACTAGCAACTTTCGATCAACTCTTTTGAATGGGATATGTAGCATCTACATATTCCCTAATAATATGTTTCTTTCCATAAAAAATCTTTTACAACTTTCATGAAATTCTCGAAACACCAAAATTCCATACTTTTCAAATCAACACTACAAATCTTTGCAAATCAATTACCATTCAAAATCAAATTCTTGGGGTTGAGGATTTTACATCCGATACTGCATTGCTTTAGGTTCTTTCCCCTATCGCAATGAAATACATCAAAATCAAATTCTTGGGGTTGAGGATTTTACATCCGATACTGCATTGCTTTAGGTTCTTTCCCTATCGCAATGAAATACATCAAAATCAAATTCTTGGGGTCGAGGATTTTACATCCGATACTCGTATTGCTTTAGGTTCTTTCCTCATATAGCAATGAAATACATCAAAATCAAATTTTTGGGGTTGAGGATTTTACATTCGATACTCGCATTGCTTTAGGTTCTTTCCCTATCGCAATGAAATACATCAAATCAAATTCTTGGGGTCGAGGATTTTACATCCGATACTCGCATTGCTTTAGGTTCTTTCCCTATCGTAATGAAATACATCAAAATCAAATTCTTGGGGTTGAGGATTTTACATCCGATACTCGCATTGCTTTAGGTTCTTTCCCTATCACAATGAAATACATCAAAATCAAATTCTTGGGGTTGAGGATTTTACATCCGATACTGCATTGCTTTAGGTTCTTTCCCTATCGCAATGAAATACATCAAAATCAAATTCTTGGGGTTGAGAATTTTGCATCTGATACTGCATTGCTTTAGGTTCTTTCCCTATCGCAATGAAATACATCAAAATCAAATTCTTGGTGTCGAGGATTTTACATCTGATACTACATTGCTTTAGGTTCTTTCCTTATCGCAATGAGATACATCAAAATCAAATTCTTGGGGTTGAGGATTCTACATCTGATACTGCATTGCTTTAGGTTCTTTCCTTATCGCAATGAGATACATCAAAATCAAGCTGTTGAGGTTAAGGATTTTACATCCAATACCGCATTGCTTTGAGATCTTTCCTCATTGTAATGGTTCAATCCAATCAATTCAATTTTCTTTTGAGGTTGAAGATGTTACATCTAAAACCACAATATTCCAATTTTCATTTCAAGTTCAAATCCCTTCAAATTAATTTTAACAAAACTTCAATCTAAATTGAAACTCAAACTAAAATCTGAGCTCGCACATCAAAACTTAAACTGAAACAAAATGAAATCTAAATCGAAATTCCCCCAGATCATGTGATTTGGGATTCACCTCCTTTTCCTTTCCCAAGTGAGAATTCAGGAATCTCCAGTATCAGAGATATACTTGACACTCCCCAGCGGAAACTCTTCTACTTTATCCCAAATTTGTCACTTGGAAGTCTGTGTTGGTTTTGTTGATCGCTTCGGCCAACACCAATACGCGCGGTGTGCTCCGTCAGCTCACCACACCTATTGAGAGTCCATTTGTTGACCTCATTTTTGATGAGGTCTTCTCTTCTTTTTTTAGTACTTAGGATCTAGCCTTAGGCTTTTCCTTTGACTATCCTAGAGGATAGAATTGGGACCCACCACCTAGAAATTCAAACCACTTCTTAACTCCCTGCAAACTCCTCAAACTTGATTGTAGACCCCTAATCACCTAGAGGGTTGAGATCAAATGTGGAAGTTTAAAGGATGAGTTCCTATAGGACTCTTTGGCCTTAGGACTGCCCTAGGTGGCCTGGTCTGGTGAGGGCTGACTTACACACACACTACACTTATATACTACACTTTCACACACCTCCTAAAAACCACACACATACCCAACTTGACCTCCTGACTCAGGAAGGTGATTCACATGGATGGTCCTTAACCCCTAAGCCCTTGGCTGAGAGGGTTAGGAACAACATAGTGAATGCCTCAAATGAGTCCCTTCTGGCTCATGTGGGCTTGATATGGCTTCATGGCTCAACTAAAATGATTTCATTCCACTTACATTTACCTAATATTCAATTTCTAAATTTTCAATTTTTGACCCCCGGGACCCCAGACCCGCCTAGCCTACCCAAAACCCTTGAAATTACCCAAATTTTTCAAAATTCTCTAAAATCATCCAAATTCCTCAAAATCAATCTCAAACATTCTCCCACCACTCAAATCGACCATTTTTTTTACCCAAAATACTCAAAATTTCAAAAAATACCCCCAATACCCTCCAAATTACCAAAATGCCCCTCTTGACCTAAAAATCCAAAAATTCCGAAAATTCCAAGAAAATTCCAGAAAATCCCAAATATTCGCAATTTCATTTTGTCCAACTACACCATGGGCCAATTTTGTCAATTTACCCCACTTTTGTCAAAATCCCCAATTTGACCCATTTTAACCCAAAGTGAACCCAATGTCAAACCAAACCTACCCAATTGACCCAAATTCTAGTCCAATTCAATTCTAAACTTTAATTCAACATCCCCAACACCAATCTAGACCAAATCTAAGCCCAATTTGATTGACATTTGAATCCAATTTCACTTTTGACCTTAAAGCCTAATTTGGACCCATGACCCAAACTTAGCCCAACTAACCCAATTCAACTCCAATTAACCCCAAATCTTTTCTAGACCTTCCTTACATCCCCACAAACAAAACACTAACATAATTTGCCCAAAATTTGGACCCAAACCCCACTCAAATTCAATCCAAAACCAAAAAGCCCAATTTTGACCTAAACCCAAACCTAACCCAAATAGGCCCAAACCCCAAAATCCAACCCCAACAAAAGTTGAAACCTCTTTTAAACACTCCCATAAACACTTACCAACATTAATTTCACATCAATTTCAACCCTAGCCCAACATTGGCCCAAATTAGCCCAATTTGACCTAAATTTGCACATGTACCACATGAACCCAAATCCAACCCAATTCAAGCTCAAGCCACCTCAAATTTATTTCAAATTACTCATGACACATCCCTAAAGCAAACCCAATAATTATTTGGCCCAACCTTCTACAAAAATTCCCATCCATAAAGCCCAAGGCCCACTTTCTTAAACCTTTCTAAAAAGGCCCATCCAAGACAAATTCAAAAGCACAAAGTCCATGACAAAGCCCACATGAAATTTCTCTCATCATCCCTTTGATTTAAAACACTTCCTAAGTTCTAAAATCTATCACCAAATAAATCCAAATCAAGCCTTATGACAATTCTCCTTAAATCCATAAAAAATTCCAACACCCTTCCTCATGAAAGTCGACTAAACTTTTCCCAAGCCAAAGATGAGCCATGAAGCCATGCATGAGCCACATGAGAGCCATGGGATCTACTTTCCACCTCACCATACCCAAGATGGCAAGAAAAGGAGGCCCTTTCCACATTCCCTTAAGGGGATTAGCCACTTCCATGACTCCACTAAACCTTGCTTAAACTTAATTGTACTTGGATGGTGACCCTTCCTCACTAATCATGCTGACCTAAACCACTTTATCTTCAGCCCAAGCTAGCCATGGGAAGGTGCACCTAGCCCAATCCATGCATTTGACCAATTTGAACCAAAATACACCCTTACCCCATTCCACTTTGATTCAAATCCTTTACACATGGCAGAAACCAATTGACTTCACAAACATCAAACCCCGGCCCACCCGAACCCGAGGGTGACCCATGCCCGGCCGGCCGACCACCGAGCCACCGGAAAACACCATGGCCGAAAGCTCACATGTGAGCCAACATTGAAATTCCCCTTCGTCGAGCCGCCCCAAGTCCAAGTGGCCACCATGGTCGTTCTTCTCTTGCATGGAGCAGCTGATCCCAAGCCTTAAACCCCCCTGGGAGGCCCTCCAGCCTCTCCTATTTAAATCTCACCCCTCTCGGCCATGAGGAGGTGCTAAACCAACCTTAAGGAAACTCTGCCAAAATCACTCCAGACTCTCCCCCACACCTAGAGCATTTGATCCCCTCTTGTCCTAATCCCCACTAATTGAGCTCAATTTTGAAGCTCAATTCTCAGGCCAGAAAAGGACACTCCCAAATCCTCCACCAAAGTCAAATTAAACTCACCCACACCTGCACAAGACCAAGAGAAGGAGTTCCCCAGTGAAAGCCCCCTCTCCAGGCCACCCATCTGTTCCAGACTCCAAAGGTTGAAATCGGGCTTGGTCAAAATCATACCTGGACAATTCACCAGGCCAGGAGACTTCATCTGGAGCTTTCTTGGACTCAATCAAAGGTGACACAACCCTGAGATCGAAGCCACACTTCTCTGAGCAAAGGCATGGTCTCACTCTTCTTCTCGAGCTTCTGAACATTCTCCATTTTTATTGAGTCAATTTCATGCCACATAAACCGTATGGATGTTTTCGTCTTCTCGAGACAAATCCATAGAGCATAAGAACGTTTAATTTGGTCAAGTATCGAGTGAGATCTTAAGCCTAGAAGATGGACGGTTTTCGGGCTAGGAGGCTTGGGGACGATGAACGGATGTCGTTCATTCAATACACGCATGGACGGACGGCTCAGATGGCGTCAGACCAGGAGATGATACGTGAACCGCGGGCCGCATGGCGCTGAGTCGGAAGGCGGCGCTGAATCAGGAGACGACACGTGTGCATTCAGAGCTGCCGAGGTTGAGCTGGTGCCGCGTCACTTAAGTAGGAAAATAAGATTTTTCTTATTTATTAAAAACCCAAAACTTCAAAAATCCATAACTTTGTGTAGGAAAATCCTAAAAATAAAATAAAAATACCCTCTTGCTCAGTGAACAGAGGAGAATAATGTGGAAAAGAAATCATTAAATTTCATTGAATATTTGATTTTTAATGATTTATTTACTCTCTGCACATTGTCAATTCTCCATGCATATAGGAAATTCACCATGGCATGAGACCATAGGGCTTTTGAAGCCTCTGAACTTGGGAACATTACCTGAATTTTCCAAGGTCGGAGGCCATCCCTATCGAAGAGTTATTGATTTTTCAATTCTAGGTCACTATCCTGAGTATTTTAATTCCAATAATTAGCATGTTGTGAAATAAATTCTAGGAAAATTTGGTGATCTTTCTTATGACCAGAGGACCCTAGGGAAAATAGTTTTTGAGTTAACTCACTTGGAATAACCCTAATTGGCTTAAACACCCAAAATGGAGCTTTAATTAATTAGAGCTAATCATACATCAAATTGACTTGAAATCAATTCTTTGCTGACCTTTAGGATCAGTAGAACCCACCATAAAAGTTTGAAGTTAATTGGACTTGGTTAGCCCTATTAAATGGGTTGATTAAGCCATTTAGCCAAACTTAAATTTTAAAAATTCATAACTTTCAAAATACTTTTCAAAAATTCACCAAATTGGTTTTGAAGCCTCTGTGATATCAGGGGAATTTAAGAAAATTAAAATTGCAATTTTCTAAAAAAGTTGATTTTTTGCATTATTTTAATTTTTTAATAATAAAAAAATAATAAAAATCACAAAAATAATAAAATTCACCAAAATATCACATTTTGAATTTTAATCACTTAGGAATAATCCCCATATTTTTCTTAAGTCTCTATGATGAGATATTGAGTTTTAAAGCCCTAAGGTAATTTTAAAATAAAAAAAATGTATTTTCTAGCATTTCACTAAAATAATTCTAATAAATCAAAGAAAAATCAGAAAATTATAAAAATTGGTTCTCTGGTTTCCTTGATATCAGAGAGATTTTTGAAAAATATAAAATTCATTTTTAACCTTTATTTTATTTTTAAATTAATTAATACTCCAAAACTCAAAATAATTATAATAAAAAGAATATAATTCAAAAAATCACCAAAATTGGTCCAAGTGGTCTTCTGGTCATTAGGAATGTCCCATAATTTTCTTAAAGATAGAAACTTTCCCTTGGTCATGTTGTTGAATTTCCCTTGAAAATCCTTATTTTCCACAAAAAAATAATTACATAAATAAATTAAATACAGAAAAATCACATTTTCTCCTCTAATGTCTTGATTGATATATAAGTGAAGTCACATAAAAATTTTAAATTCATTTAAGCTCAATTTAGTGAGTTATGGAATTAGTAAGTTTAAAGGGCAAAATGATAATTAAAATTTTAACCTATAATTAAAAATTTTAGGTTTAATTAAAAGGGTGGGTAAAATATTTGATACTAAGTTGATTTTGGATGTTTGAAACTTAGGTAGTTAAAGGGTAGAAACCTACCAAACAATTTGAAAATGATTAAAATAAACCTTAATTAAATAATTGATTAAACTTGGAAGAATAATAAAAAATTGGAATTATTAAAATAGGGATACTATTAGGAGGAGATTTGTTCTTTAATTTAAGAATCCTTAAATTAATCACCTCAATAATATTTAATTCCTAATTAAAATGATAATCCAAAATTCAAGATTTAAAATGCTAAAAGACTTAATCATTAAATTAAATTAAAGTTAAAACATTTAAATTAAATCCTTCTAAGATTTCAATTAAATTAATATTTTAACAATTAAAATTAAATCATCTTTAAAACATAAAAAATAAAATATTAAATTAAAATTAAAATTAAAATTAAATTAAATTAAATTAAATTAAATTAAAACATTTTAAGTTAAATTAAATTAAATAAAAAAATA
Organism: Papilionanthe hookeriana x Papilionanthe teres; assembly: GCA_022702705.1. Taxonomy (NCBI): domain Eukaryota; kingdom Viridiplantae; phylum Streptophyta; class Magnoliopsida; order Asparagales; family Orchidaceae; genus Papilionanthe; species Papilionanthe hookeriana x Papilionanthe teres. Next base: position 114,279,412 of record CM040431.1, read on the forward strand.
TATAATCAAGTTAAAATAAAATTAAAATTAAATTAAAAAAAATAAAATTAAATTAAAATTAAAACTAAACCAAATTAAATTAAATTAAAATTAAATTAAATTAAATATAACATCACCAAAGACATAAAGAATTCAAAATAAATCTAAAACAACTCGAACACTATTCCAAACTTAAACCCATTAATTAAAATTAAATTGAATCACAAATCACTTAAACATCAATTTGCCCTTAAAAGCTCTTGTTGCCATAACTCCTAAACGGAGTATTAAGTGAAGTGTTACTTCACTTATAGGATATTCAAATGTCCTAGTTTACTAAGCAAGAGAATAAAACTTGAACTCCTGGACGATTAATTCACTTGTATAATTAAATTCTCTTGGACTTAAAACAATCCTAGAGGTATTGAAAAGATGTTTAAGACTCGTCTTAAGCACTTCCTCAATATGATAGGATGTTTATAAGAACAATTGAACTTAATTGTTCTTTGATGAAGAAAATCGTCCTTAAACCAAAACACAAGAACCTAGACGTCATAGGTGGTGACTAGCAATAGGATTAGGAACTTGGTAGAAAACCAAAACCTTTCCCTTAGCTTTACCTAGGTACTTGTTGGAATACTTAAATGCTTCGATATGTGTTTTAAGTGCAGCTTGGGATGATGGGAAGACCCTCCGAGTACGCTTTTATTTTATTACAATTTACTTTATTGCAATTTATTTAATTGCATCGCACTTACTTTTCTCGCATGATAAACAACTGTTGCATGAAAACCCACACCTTTAGGATAGTCCCTAAAACTGAAACCAAAACTAAATTAAAAATCATTACAAGATAAAATTCACCACCACAACATTTCAAAATATAAAACAACTCAAAATTTAATCACAAACAGAACAACAAAACTACAACTACAATGTCGGCTAATTTTTTATTATTTTGAAAATAAATTTTAAAATTTAATTTAATGTAATATGTAAAGTATTTTATTTTGATTTTGAAAATGGTGATATATTATTTTATTTTGAAAATAACGAGACCAGATAGATCTCATATCAAATAGTTTAAATAGTTGAGCACGATACTACAAGTGACACATCATCCCGAAAGATGAGCGTACCACTTGTTAAGTAGAGCTTAACTATCTAAACTTAAAAGTTTATGACTCTATTTTGGTCTACGTATTTTATAACTGACAAATTCCCTGTCTAATACACAGATTAGGCAGGGTTTAGATTAATCTGGGTTCCTAATTCCCTATAGAGGCAAGCCTCTATAGTTAATTACATCTTAAGTAACCGAAGTCACCTAAGAAAACTCTCGATAAGGATCATAGGCTTCGTCTTCAAGAATATCAACGTTTAGGTTTCCACGATCGCTCGTAGAAAAATCAAATGGGAGAGGCTCAATGTGGAACAGTTATTTTCGGAATCCAAATGTATGAAAAGTAGGAGATGTCGAAGATACTGAAAGAGCTTCAGTGACATCTCAACTTAAACTATGGTTGGGCTTTATATCTTTGAAAGTGAAGTTATATTTTATGTTTCAATCTTGTAAATTATTTAGATATTTAGGGCTTATGTCTGCACATCATATGCAAATAGCCCAAAGAAATAGGAGGATTTATGTCGTGTCAAACGACTACCTCGGAATCCTAAACGGTTTAGGACTTGTATCGTACGATATACGATCGTACTTAGTCCTAAAAGATAGTGTGAGGGTTTACGTCGTATCAAACGACGACCTCAACGTCCTATAGATGTTATTTAAATCTACGGAAATCCGATCGAAGATCCTTCATTCGTCCTCTGTCGTCTCGTCTCGAGAAGAGATAAAGATAAGAGAGAAGAGAGAAAACCATGCCTCGAACGGCCTATCCTAAGGGCATATATAAAGGGGAAACATGTGGAATGAAAAAGAAAACAAACATGCCCTAAAGGGCCTATCCTAGGGGCAAGTACAGGTATGCAAGAGAAGCAATAATCAAAATAAACTAACCATGCCCTAGATGGCCTATCCTAGGGGCAAGCATAAAAGAAAAAGTATAAATGCAGGTAAATGTATATACAAAAAGTAAAAGAATGCATGCAATAAAGAAAGTAAATGAACTGTACAATAAATAAATGTGTACCTGGCCAACTCCGTCGATGCCTCAGAAGCAAGCTACAAACAACTATATAATCAAGTTTAGCTATAAACATATAAAATGTCAAAGTGGGGGAATAAGAATTCTATTTGAGGATAGGCTCAGTCTGTAGACTTCTTTTTCTATCTCGATCTCACAGGCAACCCGAAGTACTGAAGTCTGTATCAATCTCAAATTAAGTCACCGACAAATCACCCTAGAGTAGGCAATCCTAATCCCTACCACTTAATTAGTGAGTGAACCAGTTTGTAGTATCTGAATTCTTTGAGAGTGAAGTATCTGTTATTGTAGTATCTGAACTCTTTATCAGTGTGATATTTGGTACGTTGTAGTATTTGTTCTATGATGTGTAATGTATGTTAACTGGTGCATGGTGTGTAGTGTGTATTGGGTAGTGTGTAGTGTATGTGGTTTGACAAGTGGTATGTGTGTGGGTGTGTGATATTTAATATGTGATGCGCATGTGTAATTTTTAATATATGGTGTTTGTGTGTGATGTTTAATATATAGGGTGTATATGTGTGATGGTTAATATATATAGTGTTCATGTGATGTTTAATGTGTAGGGTGTGTATAATAAGTTTAATAATTATATGTGTTGTATCTGATGCGATGTATTTGATATGTCGTGTTTGGTTTGATGTATTAAATATGTCGTGTATGATGTGCTATGTGTGGTATTTGTGTGTGATATTTGATATGTTGTATGTGTTCGATGTGATATGTATTTGTTGTGATATATGTATGAAGTGATATGCGTTATGCTATGTATGTGATGTGATATGTGTTGACGTAGTATCTGTTGTCGTGCAGGTGCAGTGTTTATTGTCGTGCAAGTGCGGTGTAGTATCTGTTGTGCAAGCGAGGTGTTTATTGTTGTACGGGTGCAATATCTGTCGTTGTAATACCCGTTACTGTGTCAGTGTGATATCTGACGTCGTAGTATCTGTTATCGGTTCACGGATTTCTCAAAGGTAGGGATTAGAGCTACCTAACTCAAAGTAAAATGGGCATCTATCTCTGAGTATTGATTTTTTTTATTATTTGTCTCGGCTATAAAGTACGATTATTCGAGTGTGCATCATTGCCTGTACCCCGCATGTCCAACTTATGCTCCCACTTTGATATTCTATATGTATTTTCAATGATTAAGCTCCTTTTGCATCACAAGGCTAGAAGGAATATAACTTTAAATAGTTTTTTCATATTCGAGCTTAATATTTAAGCTTCCAATTCTCTATATATCATAAAATCGAATGGCCTTTCAAGCTTATCCAACAAAAATTTCAGAGAATAGTACATTCAAGAATTGAAGAATTACACACATCCTACAAAAATTCTCATGTTTAATAACTTTAAATTAAGATCTCTCCCTTCTCTTTTCTTTATCGCGCCCATAAACCTCAAAACATACAAATTAAATGACATAAATGACATAGAGTTATACAAAAGAAAAAAAATCTGGTGCTGTATATGTAAATATCAAAATAATTGTTGTATATATATATAAATACTCCAAAGTATACATATGTAGGTGTATAATCCCTTGCAAAAGACAGCAACTATAATTCAAATTTTTGATCTCAGCCTCCCACAAGAGAGTTGCAGCAATCAATATACAACCAAATAGTTGATAATGAGAAATCATCTCACAATTTTAACAAAAGTAGCCATCAATTTGATACAGGGAATGAAGCTAAAACTAAATTCCTGCAATTCCATAGCTTGAAGTATCTAATTGTTTCACATTTAATGGAACGATTGTTGAAAATATTAATCATCTTACAATATCCTCAATTGTGAATTTCATCTTTCAGAAAAACAAATCGTTATATTCTCCAAATATATATAAGGTTCCCTAAATGCTTAAGAATCGAAAGAAATGTTGGCATACTCCATATCTCAAACTACAAAATAGCTTGAAATTAGAAGCTAATCGAAAAAAAAAATGCTGCAACAAACCTTTAAATCCCTAGCCTCTCCTTTAATTCCAAAACTTCATATGATTGAAATTCAGAGAATGAAGACAGTGCAGATTTGTAAATAGTTTATCGTGATATCAAACAGAAATAAAAAAACGAAAGATCCCTGACTATCCTTTTGTAATCGAAAGAAGAAAGAAGATCCGTATAGTTAAATTAGTAGAGAGGATGAGACCAATCATCTTCGAATTCTTGCAAATTATCAGTCGATCTTCATTCACTAAGAATGTAAGAAGATATCATAAAGACAACTGCAAGTTTACCAACTCATTATCGAAGATTGTCACCACTTGCTATAAAGCACACGAGAATGTCTTGCTAAGTGACTGAAGAAGGAAGTGGAGAACAAAGGAAAAGAAGAAAGAGGGCTACAGGAAAGAATCCTCCAAATTATTTTCTTCATAAAAAAATATATCCAGTAATATAATTTTCTTTTAAAAATATGATTATGATTGCTAATCAAGAACCAATAATGGTACAAACCAACAGGAGAAATCGACATTTCTGGTAAGCCAAAGCAGCTTGAATCCCATACTCATTTGCTAACGGATATGCAAACCTTAAGACAAACACTGACAGGGAAATGTCCCGTAAACAAACTAAGAGAAAAGGGGAAAAGCCATGTTGAAACTAGACATTTCATTTTGCGATCCATAAAATAAGCCAAGAGCGAGAGGGAATCCTTACTTTCAGAGATCGTGAGAGCAAACTTAAAAAAAAACTGGAATCGCAAGAAGGAGCACCAGCCTGAAATTCCCCTTTGGCGTAAAAAAATCCAAGCAACCTCAATTTTCCCTGTGCAGGGGTATTTATAGCCGAACAAAGGAGCGAGACCTGCCGGCGGTGAGAAACAAGGCGGTGAGGAGAACCCCACGGCAGGCAAGAAAACTAGCCAAGAATGGCAAGAAGGAAGGTCACCCGACTCATTTGAGCGGGAGAAACAAGTTAAAGAAAGTGACCGGAAGTTACAACCGGAAAGCAGTATCGATCGGGGTCGGAGAAGGAAAAGGTGACCGGAAAACCGGCTAGGAAGCCTCTCGAAATCGGTCGTCGCCAGAGAGGGTAACGGAGAGGCTCGGTTAGGGCACGGAGAAAAGGATCGAAGGCGTGCGCGAGATAGGAGGAAGTGAACAGTGTCCATGCCCCGTGAATCGTAGGATTAGGTTATTATGTTAAAGAATAGATTTAATATATATTATTATATATATATAAAAAAATATTTATTATTATTATTATTCTATTTAAATTCGTCGATTTTGCATGCAAATCGAGTCGATTCAAAACTCTATCAAGTTATATGTCTTTCCCGGCTAAAATCGACGTTCCGGACGCATCGGCGCAGTCCGTTTCGTCATCCGGGGCCGTTCGGACAAGTTCGCCGACGGTCGCATCAATTTAAATTAAATTCGTGCCACGTGGCACAAATGAATTTACTTTGACCCGACCAAGCCATTTATCGAGCAAATTGATGACCGGTCTTCGCCTAAGTGAGAACCATAGTCAAACATATTGCCCGTGGCAAAAAGTCAAACGTCACACACAGTGGGGTCCACCTATGGCTTTCAAATCCCTATAGGAACTCAACAGGAGTTTCAACGTGTCGGCTTTTAATCGACTCAACTAAGCGTCGAGGATTTAGAGCCGTCCATATGAAACTTCGAGCGAAGAAATGGCTCGAATTTCTAAACATAGTGGGTCCCAGTCTAGTCCTCTAAGATAGTCCAAAATAGGAAGATCCTAAGGCTAGATCCTAGGCTAGAAGGAGAAAAGAATGACCTCAAAAATGAGGTCAACATACAACTAAATTAAAACGTCTTGTTGGATGATCGGGAATACCTCGGATGATGTAACCTACGTGTTGCTAACGGGATTTCCCACGGTCTAAACACGGTCTAAATGAAAGTGTGGAACTCATTTAGTTGAGTTTAGCAAATTTATCTGGACTAAGTGAATCCGATAAAAATAACGATGCCGGAAGGATGGAGCCGTGGGATCTTAACCGGTGTTGTTATAATCAACTTTAAGATTTGTTTTAATTAAAACATAAAAAACACTTGGAAATTAAGACCTTCTCTAAACCAGTAACACGTCTCTCATCTCTTGATTTATGATTTCTAAAACTAAACCCTCTGCGACAACAAGGAGCTCGAAGCATGGTGGGCGGCACGGCCGTCGTCATCGAGAAACCCGAGTCTACTTCGAAGAAACTTTCTTAGAATTAAATAACCAAACCATAGGATCTCGAGGTAGTTTGCCTAGTGCAACATAAATCCTCAACCTTTTGCTAGACATTTGCATTGCAAATTAAGCCCTAACCGGTCTTAGGATTCCGAGGTAGTCGTCCGATACGACATGGACCCTCACATCTTCGAGTGCTATTTGTGCGATCACATCATACGAATATAAGTCCTAATTAATTAAAAATTGACAAGATCAAAACATTAAATAAACATTAGGGCCTTCCTAAATTCAAGCCAAATAATAGGGATAGTCGGGAAATTACCGAAGTTCGCTTCGAATCCGTGAATTCTCCTACCTTTCTTCCTTTGAATTCCCAAAATAAAATGTTCCAAATTCGATCCATTCCTATCGAAATTCCAAAATTCAATCCCTCGAAAAACTTAAACTTTGAAATTCTTGAGAGCAAAACTACTGATTATTATCGAGAGTTTTCTTAGGTGATTCTTGTCACTTAAGATGTAATTAACTATAGGGGCTTGCCCTTATAGGGAATTTTAAGAACCCAGGTAATATAAACCCTGTTTAGTGCTTTCATATTAAGCAGGAGAATTTGTCGGCTTATAAAATTGGTTTGTAGACCAAACAGATGTCACAAATCTTCTAGTTTATTTAATCAAGCCCCATCACCAAACAGTGTGTCTATTCTTCAGGATAGATACACGATTTGTGGTGTGGCGCTCGTTTATATAAACTGTTTGGGATGTGAGATCGGTTTGATTTCATATCTTAAAACTTTTGAATTTAAAATTATTTTCAAAATCAAATACTACTTTTCAAATTACTTATCAAATTTAAATTAAAAATAAGCCGTACAGACATACTAAATTCTTATAATTTGATTTATAGATTAGGAAAGGGTCACTAGTAGGGCCGACCATAACCACCCTTGGACATCTAGTAGTGTGAGTCTAGATTAACCCATTCTACTAACAATACATCCGGACTCGATCTCGTAAATTAGCCAATGTTCTTTGCGCCTGGATCAGAGGGTAAAGAATAAGAATGCTTCTATTTGGCACAATACCATAAATCAAATTCTCCAACGAATATTAAATTATCTTAAAAATCTTAGATTAATTGAAGGGAAGAAAGTTGTTTATTTTATATAGTTTTCATAAAATCATTATTTTTTTATTATTTTCTTTATTTACATCTAGTAAATTAATAGTAATTTATAGTTAGATTAAAATACAAAAAGATTTTTGAAATACAATATTTAGAAATTTATTACTATAATTCTTTCCCTGTGGGATCGATATCGAGTCTTTGTTTCAAAGCCCATATTACTTGAAACGATATGTATACTTGCAAGTAGTAATCAAAAAGATATAAAATATTTTCTTTTTAAAATTATATTTTGCTATATAAACATATATTTAAAAAGTTTTATTTGTATACATCTATATAGCAAGTTATTCCAGGTCAAGTGTTTCGCGCCTTCGCCAGAAATTAAATTTTCTAGCAGTGGTTACAAATTATTGTATTTGGAAGTACAAAAATCGGGTCACTTGCCTACCTGGTTTTTATTTTTATCTAATTTTTTTTTCTTTTTATTGTCCCCTGGTGCATCCCACCCTATTACGAAGATTGCGACCTTCAATTCTCGTTAGGTGGACATTGGTGCGAATCTAATTTTGGTGCTAACGGCTGTGGATCAGAGCCCGAGTGGAGGTGACGGACTCCCAGGCGAAGAAGAAGGGACTAACTGCTTGAGTAGTCCTAGCGTGCCTAGAAGGAAGTAACCGCCACACACTATATATCTCCTGGGTCATTAGCGCGCCATTTGAATGAGATGGAGGACTTATTTGCCTGAGTGACTAGGCTCACTCAAATTGAGGAGTGCACGAGCTTATAGCCTCTATAGAGAAGGTGGCCTTAATGAAAGTAGAGATGCTAATCTTTGTGAGGAAATGATTTCGCTTCACAAGAAAATAATAACACTTTATGCAGAGCTACTTGCCAAGATCCTATCAATGAAACAACAAGATATTTATTCTCATTTATTCTCTTAAATACATAAGATATTTATTTTCCTATGAACTATAATATCAACTAATTCCTTTAATTTACCTGTGAGTGTAACTACATTCCAAGATCCTATCCTGATATTAGTTTCACGAACTAACTCCTTTTCTTGTATCCAAATTTTATCTACATCAAACTTATGTTAGTATATAGCTCAACACAGTGAAATTATCAAGTAAAAGGGCTTTCAATTGAGAAACAGAATAAAAAATTTACATAATTATATAAGAGTCACAAACATAAATAAAATAAAATAAAAAAAAAACAAACAAAGAAATTACAAGATCAATGGTGCAAACTTAGTACCTAGTGTTGTCTTAACTCATTGGCAAAGACATCTATTTATATTTTTCTCAAAATTCTCTCCAAATAAAACTACAGAAGAACTCATTTGAAATCAAATTAAGTTATTGAAAAAAGTTGAATCTAACTATAATTCTATTGTAAAAAAAAAGAGTTCCAAACATTTAAAATACCTCATGCAGAATGGGATAGATCTTTAACTTTGTGCACCTCTCATCATAGTCACATGTGATGAATGTTAAGTTATTAACAAAATCTTCATAAGTAGAGAACTAGGAACAAAAGCATTCAATCACAGGATCTTTCATCCGCATTAAAATGAAATGCTAAAACCAATCGATATGACATTGAGAAGGGAAATACAAAATTGTGCAAAAAGAAGATATCAATGAAACAACAAGAAGTGCAAAAAAAAAAAAAATGAAAGATCAGATCATCCCTGGAAATAGCACTTGCTTAAAGTTTTCAAAATTACCATCAAATACAAATACACCCCTAAAAAAAGAAGAAAAAAAGCTCTCACAGAAAGAACTAGAAGCTTATTACTTTGGACCTTCTCTCTCCATTTGCTTCAACATTTGAAAAAGAAAATAATGAAAAGAAGATATTAGATCTTTGATTTCACTCCATGTAAATTTTTTGAAATAGAAAGTTGAGTTAACGATCTATTGAAAAAAAGAAATTGGACGCTGAGTATTGACTTTAAGAGTGCTTGAAAAGGAGAAGTTCTATGTGAATCCATCTCTAAATCTTAAAATCAAAAGGATTCCACATAATCTCACAGATTATACTAATTTCAGAACAAGTTCTAATCCCAAGAAGAAATCAACGTTTTAGATGAAGTGTTAAATGAAGTTGACATTGCAACACAAACTAAAATAAATAAACCGACAGTCTGGTTAGGGCTATCGCCAAAGGTATTTTGAAGCAGCTTCTCATAGAGATAGCGGAACTGGTTCCTAGCGCGAGAAGAACGGGAAGAAGATGGATGCTGGGGTCCGTAGATGGAGGCGAACGGGAGAGAGACGGATATTAGTCTCGATGGCTGAGATGAAATGGGCATAGATTTAGAGTGATTTATTTGAAATATTTAATATTTGGATAGATAGTTAATTTTTTTTCTATGAAGTAAAAACGCAAATTATTTGGCAGTGCAAATGCAATAATTGGACGGATCCAACAAGCATCCCCCACACCCGTTTCACGTTTCAAATATGCCATTCTGTCCACATATTACTTGCGTCTCTTAAACGACATTAGAAATGAAGATGAAAGCGCGTTTTCATAGGCGAATTTCTGGCCAGAGCACGGGTCGTCGTCAAGTCTTCCCCTTGACTTTTCCAGCCATTCCTGATAAATAGTTTTACTTTCCCTCACCATATCTTACCAATGAAGAAGAGAAGCGAAGCAATGGCGCCTTCCTCTTCTGCTACCCTTTTCCCCCTCCTTTTTCCCTTCTTCTTCATCCTCCCTTTAGTTTCAACATCCCAGATCAGTCCCAACATAACCTTAGGCTCTTCCCTCTCTCCTCAACCAAACAGCACCTCAATATGGGCGCTCTCACCATCAGGAGACTTCGCATTCGGATTCCTCCCACTCGAATCTGGCCTCTTCTTGCTCTCCATATGGTTCTCCAAGTTACCCTCGAATACTGTCGTGTGGTCCGCTAACACCAATGATAACGCCGCCGTGGTGCAGGAGGGCTCTCACGCAGAGCTCAACAGTTATGGTAGGCTTTCTCTTCTAAATAACACAGGGCAAGAGGTCTGGTTCGCCGATCCGGGAAGTAATATCGTTAAAAATGGCGCTATGCTGGACAGTGGAAACCTCGTGCTTGTCAGCGATTCAACCATCTATGCCTGGCAAAGCTTTGACAATCCCACAGACACCATTCTCCCCACACAATCGATCGGCCAAGGAGGAAAGCTTTCCTCCCGCCGTTCTTCGAGGCCAAACGACTACTCTAACGGGAGGTTTCAGCTTCGCCTTCTGCCTGATGGAAATTTAGTTTGGAACACGATTGGATACCCATCTGAGCAAGCATATGAACGTTATTGGATTAGTAACAACACTTATCAGGTCCCAGATGACAGAGTCTTCTTTGATACGAACTATGGTGTGAGGGTAGTCGCCAACAACACCATCCTCTTCAATGTCACAAACACCTACTTCGGTTCTGCAACTGATTTCTACCAGAGAGCTACGCTGGATTTCGACGGTGTTTTCAGGCAGTACAAACAATACAAGCCTGGTACGAGCACTAATAGCAGCTCTCAGAATTATTGGTTAACCATGGATTTTCTACCTAAAAACATATGCTTGAATCTCTTGATGAGCAATGAGGGCAGCGGAGCATGTGGTTTCAATAGCTATTGCAGCATTAATGGTGCTAAACCTAACTGCTTGTGTCCCGAAAACTTCTCTCCATTGGATCCGGATGATATCATCAACCGGGGCTGCAAGCCAGACTTTGTAGAACCAAGTTGTGACCAGTACGTCCCAGAAGATTATGAGCTGGTGCAGATGCACGGTGTCAACTGGCCAAACGGAGATTACGAGAGATTGTCGCCGATGGAAGAAGATGGATGCAGACAAGCTTGCATGATGGACTGTAGGTGCTCGGTTGCAGTGTTTGGGGGTGGAACATGCTGGAAGAAGAAGATGCCCCTGTCCAATGGAAGGATGGATCCGAACGACGGAAGCTTGGTTATCTTCAAAGTAAGTAAGCTTGGTTACTTGAATGCTTCAAGAAATTCTTCTACAGAAAACGGAAATGACAATAATACCAAGGCAATCATTTCTCTTTCGGCCATTCTTGGCGGCTCAGTGCTCGTAAACTTCATAGCAATTACGTCTACAATTCTACTCCTGTTATCCAAACGGAGAAGATTAACTGAAACTAAAACAGGGTCCATTGCAGCGAAATCAAACCTACAGGTCTTCAGTTATCCTGCTTTGGAGAAGGCCACCGACAAATTCAAGGAAGAACTAGGTAAAGGTTCATTTGGTTCAGTATACAAAGGGGTACTCGTATCACAGGGAGGAATACCAGTAGCAGTGAAGAAGCTGAATGGGATGGCGCAGCAAGGTGAGAAGGAATTCATAGCAGAGTTGACTGTGATCGGCCGAACCCATCACAAGAATCTCGTTCAACTGATTGGATTCTGCGATGAGGGGTCTAATCGGCTTCTGGTTTATGAGTTCATGAGCAATGGAACCCTGGCATGCTATCTGTTTAAGACAGAAAAGCCAAGGTGGGAAAAAAGAGTTCAGATCGCCTTTGGTGTTGCCAGAGGTCTATCATACCTGCACGACGAATGTAGCAACCAGATTATCCATTGTGACATAAAGCCTCAGAACATACTGCTTGATGATTATTTAACTGCCAGGATATCCGATTTTGGATTAGCGAAACTTCTGATGACTGATCAAACGAGAACGAAAACTAGTATAAGAGGGACGAAGGGCTATGTTGCGCCGGAGTGGTTCAAGGACAAGGCCATAACGTCGAAGGTAGATGTTTATAGTTTCGGCGTTGTGTTATTGGAGATCATTTGCTGCAGGAAGAATGTTGAGAAAGATTTTGTGGATGATGAGAGGATAATACTGACAGATTGGGCTTATGAATGCTACACTGGAAGTAGGCTAGCAGAGTTGGTGCAATATGATGAAGACGCCCTGACTGACAATCGAAGGCTAGAGAGAATTGTGGCAGTTGCAATTTGGTGTATTCAGGAAGAGCCATCAATGAGGCCTTCGATGAAGAAGGTGACGCAGATGCTGGAAGGTGCAGTTGCGGTGCCGGTTCCGCCGGATCCATCCTCCTTCATCAGTTCAATCGATTGAGGCTCCTGGATATTTGATTTTCTTAGTATCGTTCCAGTGGTGTTCTTTTGATAATTTCATGCCGAGAAAATTTAGGTTGTATTTAAGGGCTACAAACTTTTTATATAAATAATTAATTTAAAAGAAAATGATTAACACATAATTTCAAACACAATCTTATGTTTTAATTTCATTAATGAAATGACTAACGATTTCAATCTTTTGGATCTATATTGCATTGTTTATAACATTGCATGATAATTTTATTGGAAATCAATTCAAATATTTAATTTTTTTCTCAATAAATAATACAGATCAATTAATAAGCCAATCATCAATCTTCTAAATAGGATTAAAACTATTCTGCAGCTATCATCCTATCAATTTAAAATCACCGTGCAATGAGAAAATATGTATTGAAAGTTGGGAGTCCGCATAAAAATTTTGCACCTGGTTGCATAGTTATAATTTAAAATCTAGTTTTGAAATACATAACTTGAAACATCATTTTGAGCAACCTTACAAGTATTTATGAAACTAACAATTCCGTTATTTAATACTAAACAAACATTAGAAATCAATTGCATGATTTTTCAAAACAACAAGAAAATGGATTCAGCAAATCTAACTTTCAAGCAATCCAAAAATACTCATGGAATAAATAATGTAAATTCATAAGTTAAATCGAAACAACGAAAAATAACATAAGCAGAGCAAAATTGAAATAGAAATAGTTTAGCAAGAGGACGCGTCACTGTCAATTGACAAGAACTTGAAGTATAAATAATTTAGCAAGCCAACATATTCAAGTAGCTAAAAATGGAGCTCAACTCGAAAGCAATACAAAATTATAATAACATAAGCAGAGCAAAATTGCAAGCTAAAGCAAAAAAAATGAATACTCTACATGCCCTACACTTCTCCAAAGGATGCATTGCACAAACTCTATCAATAGGAAATTGAAATAGAAATAGTTCAACAATGCAACATATCCAATCAAACTAACTAAAGCTATAATTCAGAGAATAAGTTCCAACCAAAAAAATAAAATATGTACATCAAAAAGACATCAACATTGATCTTAAAGAGATCAAACTATTCATAGGGGAAGAGTATGATGAAGGCGAGTCCACTGCCAGCAAATTATTAGGCCACCTGATTGAACAAACCAAGCCAATCAGGCCAAAAATGACCGAACCACGAGCAAACAAGAAGATGATTGAATGATCTAAGCACGAGCCATCCAACCAAAAATGAGATAAAGGAGCATACGAGCCAACAGCTACAGCAAGGATGACTCGATGCGATAACATTCCCTCTAATAGAGTAAATCCAAAAGAAGACCCAATTCCATAAAAAAGTATCTCCAACCATATCGTGGAGACTCTAAAGACTCCTCGCTAGGGATGAGGATAGTCAACCATGATTGACCAATTGACCAGACCACATCGACCATACTTAGCTGACTGACACTGTCGACCTAAAGTTAACTAGCTTAGTTAGCCGAGCCAAAAGGTGGCTAGATGATAAGCCTAAACATGTAAAACACCAGAAATACCATACTACAATACTTTTCCTAACATGGAAAAATAATGCAATATCACCATAATACCTTCTCACATATAAATAAGAGAATATTTTATGAAGGTGACACTATTAATCATTGTAGCCGAGCCAAAAGGGGGCTAGATGATAAGCCTAAACATGAAAAACACCAGAAATACCATACTACAATACTTTTTCTAACGTGGAAAAATAATGCAATATCACCATAATACCTTCTCACATATAAATAAGAGAATATTTTATGAAGGTGACACTATTAATCATTGTCTACTCTCTCTCTCTCTCCCTCTCTATCTCTTCTTACTTTACGCTCTATTCCTTAGGTGTGATTTGCAGACAATCTCAGATTCAACATTCTAAACATGGATTATATGACCAATAAGAAAAGGAACCATTCATGGAGAAGGACCTCACAAGAGGGAGACTAATGACAATATGGAGTGCACTAGAGAATTTGTAGCCTAGTTGATCCAGGAATTGAATGCTAAGATGCTGGAAATGATTAGAGGCGCCCTAGATTGGTAGTAGGAGTAGCAAATTCGACTGGATGTCCAGACACCAAATTAGAAAAGAGCCCCCTGACCTTGGAAAGGGAAGATGTAAACCAGTATGTCAATAGTGCTGAGTCAACACTAATCGAATGATACCATAACGGCTATACTGATCCGCTGTGCCAGTCAGAGAATACATACATTCTACTGATCTCTAATGTTGAGCCACCAGAATGGCTTAAGATCCCGACACTTGAGTCTTATAAGGGGCTAATAGACTCAAAAAATCACATCACATCATTCAAGTTGACTATGTGTCTGCTCATTAACGATGCACTGAAGTACTGAGTCTTATTCGCCACACTGAGTGACTCAACTCTTAGGTTATTCAACAAACTAGCGACGAGGGTGATCACATCATTTGCAGAATTTAAGTGATTCTTCGTTGCATAGTTTGCAAGTACACAAAAACTCAAAAAGATCTCGATCACAAGCTCTTCTTCATCTCCCTCTGGGATCGTAAAATGTTTCTAGAAGGAAATGTTAGAGGTTTGAGACTTAGAACCCATAGTTGCTCATGCGGCACTCATTCAAGGATTAAAAGAAGTTCCATTTTAGTACACATCGGGATTGTAGCGATCAAATAAACTAGCAAATTGTTGAGACTAGCAACAAATACATCTCAAAAGAGGAGTACAACTCCCCCCTCCCCATTCTAGCTTCATTTATAATTGAGCTGAACTATCATCACCCGCCGAAAATAACTTTCAATAAATAAGGATGAAAACTGAGGCACAACCCATTCACTCCTACCTAAGCTCACTTTGATGATTCCTAGAGGCACTCAAATAATCAGGTGACTAATAAGGCCCATTATCATAAGAAATTAGTTTGATAAAACGTGCAGTCGCTAGCTTGATATGAAGAATGACCACCACTTACTAACGAGATCCTCAGAGAGACTCCTCTAAGATTTTTAATGGTCAAGAAAATGAAGATCATCTAATATAAGGATTATTTTAAGAAGGCAATGCGATGAAAGCTAAAGCATATTTTCCTTACATGAAGAAGTATTGTGCATAACATTGGGACTAGTGCATGACACTGAGGAGTGTCATCATCTCTAAAGTATGATCAAGGATCTAATTAAAGGTAGGAAGCTAAAGGAGTTTATGGCACATGGAGTGATCGCCCAAGGACAGAGAGAAGAATCCTATTGAAGAAATCACGAATGAACTAGTTCTAGCCTATGTGATACATATAGTCAGCATATTCTATGCCATCTTTAGAGTAGAGTCTTATACAGGTAAATTATGTGCACCTATCCAGATATCACAACGTTACTTTCATCAACACATCTCATTTACCAGCATAGAACTAACACTGAAGGGCAATCCCTATGCAATGTTATCATCATCATTGCATTAATTACCACTACCATATTGGAAGCATACTCATTGCTACAGGGAGCTCAGTGAATATTATCTTCAAAAAAGTTTTAAATAAGATGGGTTTAGAAACTCTTGTTTTTCACCAAGCCCGTGGTACTTTATGATTTTTTGAAGAGAGCAAAGGAGCTTTGAGAGCTCTCATCCTGTTAGTCACCTATAGAAAAGGTGAGAAGATATTTACAGACATGGTTGATGTTCTTTTGGTTAATTTTCTATTCATCTACAATTTCATATTTGGTGTCCCATTGCTAAACTCTTTTCTATTCATCACCTCTAAGTACCATGTAGCTGTAAAGTTTCCAGGAGCTGGAAAGGTGATCACTATTTGAGGTGACCTAGAGCAGTCCCACACTTGCTAACTCCATGTGATCGAAAGTGTTCACCAATACCCAATTGACTTTTGGTTGACTTTATTTTTGTATGAGTTATAATAAAATCCCCCTCTAATCACTTCAATAATAAACATAAATTCAAAAAAAATGCTTCACAAAAAAGAAACAAACAACAATAATCTAGGGTAGGCCTCCCGAGGCATAGTTTTTCTCTTCCCTTTTCTATTCATAGAATAAGCTGAGGATGCGATCGATCAGCTGTCAACCTTCAAGGCGAACAAGAGAAGAGAAAATATGAAGCGAAGGATGAACCTCAACTAAACCTTTCATAGAATTAATCAACATAAACCCCTAGGACTTCTATGTTTCTCATCTAGGACAATATAAATCCTCATATTATCTTTTAACCTTTTGCATGATTGTTAACGTGCCATATAAGTCCTAACTCTTTCTAGGTTCTCGAGGTCGTTGTACGGTACAATGTAAATCCACCCATCTTCTTACGCCATTTACATGATTATTTGATGTGTAAATGTAAGCACTAAATTTTAAATAAATTACAGGAGTAAAAAATAAATAACATCACTTTCAAAATATAATGTCAAATCATATGACAGTTTGGGAAGTCAATGATGACTTCTCAGTATTTGTGATATCGCATACCTTTTGCTCCTTTGGATTCCAAAAATAATCATTTAATCTTATGATTTAGTAGTTGAATATTCTTTAAATTCTTAAAATTAAAGCTTTAATTAGTGAAATTATGTTAATTTCTCTTATAGACTTTATAAAATAAAAAATTATAAGGAATCTTAAATATTTATCTTTTATTCCAAAGGTTATGTTTATATAGTAAAGAAGTTACTTGAGGACAAAGTAACATTTAAGTTTGGGGGATTTTGATCCATGAAGAAAAATACATATTTTTATGCATTGATTTTTATCGATTTCTAAGGATATTATGCTTTAATAGAAGAGTATTTTTTGTGTTTTTGGATGTAGGTGATGTAAAAGGTCAGAAAAGGAAAAAGACAAAAAGGAGCAAAATGGAGAAAAATACAAAAAGAAGAAAAAATATGGCACAGCGCTGGCGCCGGCCAGCATAAGCGCCCGATTTCGATCTGACGCATCCAAGTTTTTACGACTTTTGGACGGTTATTTTGGCCAATTAGTGGTTATTGGACATTCTAGAAGAATGGCAGTTGTTCATTGATAATAGGACATGTGATACATTGCATTTGGACGGCTCCAAAAACAGTTTTAAACGCGAAGAGGTGTGAACGAAAGCGAGGTGTGAGAAGAGCGGGACGCGGTGTGTCCGGCCTCCTTAGGCGCCGGATTCAGGCGCCTAGGCGCCGAGACCGACCTTCTAGAAGATTCATTGAATTTGGACATGTTTTGAAGAGGTGCCTCGAAGGCAACCCTTGGGCTTATAAATAGGAGTCCACTCCTTCGAGAGGAAAATCGCCCCCATTCACCCTCTAGCCTCCTTGAGAAATCTCATTAGAGAGAGAATCCCATAGAATTAGAGAGAAATTTAGGGCCACTTTTGTTTAGTTTAGTGAGTTTACTTTCAAGTTGTAGCATGCGGGTTCATTCTGTTTAATGAGTCGAGTCGAAGATGCAGCCAGAAGGAATATTTGAGACTAAATGTTACATATTTGATTCGAAAGTTTATTTATTACATGTTTCTTGTTATTTTTAATCTATTCGAGTAGTTAGTTTACTTTCTTCCTTCAATCATGAAGAGATAGATAAGATAATATGAATTCGATGGAGAATTAAAATTCAAAATATTTTTAAAAAACATTGTGATGAAATTAATACACGATCTTACTTTACTTTTTAAAAATGTCGATTTAAATTGTTAAAAACCTGTTGAAGAGTTTTTGAAACCTTGAAGGAAAGAACTCTTAACTTGTAAATATCACATGAATCCTAGGGTAGTCGAAGGCCATGTGCGGGCTATTCGGGTGAAGTGCGAATAAATAGGAAGATAAGAGTTAAGGCGTAGAATTGATAAGTTTTTTAGAGTGACGAGGCTAAATTCTTATAATTTGATTTATAGATCGGGAATGGGTCACTAGTAGGGCGAGACCATAGCCACCCTTGGACATCTAGAAGTGAGAGTCTAGATTAACCCATTACTACTAACAATACATCGGACACGATGTATAAGTTGGCAATCTTCTTTGCGCACAGATCGGAGTAAAGAATAGGAATGCTTATTTGACACAATACCATAAATCAAATTCTATAATGAATATTAAATTATCTCTTAAAAATCTTGGATTAATTGAAGGAAAGAAAGTTGTTATTTTATATAGTTTTCATAAATCATTCTTTTTTATTGTTTTCTTTAATTGCATCTAGTAAATTAATAGTAATTTATAGTTAAATTAAAGCATAAAAAGATATTTTTAAAATATAATATTTGAAAATTTATTTCTATAATTTTTCCCCGTGGGATCGATACTTGGGTTATAATAGAAAAACCTATATTACTTGAAACGATATGTATAATTGTGTTGTACCCCTAGTGTGTAAAGTAATTTCTAAAATTTACAATATTTTGATTTATACACTAGCCGCTTATTATAAATTGGGACAAGCTTTGGCCATCTTTTTGGAAGCATATATTCTTTGTTACTTGCGGTCGGGTCAGAGGCAACCTATAGTTATCAGTGTGCTTTGATTTAGTATGCTTGCGAGTCATGATTGTTTATGTGTTGATTTGTGTTTTCTTTAGTGCAGAATAGATTAGATTTGTGAGGTTATGCCTTGGTCTTGACTAAATTTGTATATGACTGTCGGCATATTTTTAGGTTATGTGTTTTATTTTGAAAAGGGGGTCGCCTACGAAATTGTCGGCGAATTTTTTATATTTTAAATTTAATTTAAATATATAGTTTAAAAGATAACATTTGATTTTGAAAGTAATTTTAAGTTTAAAAGTTTTAAGATATGAAATCAAGCAGATCTCACATCCAAATAGTTTATATAAACGAGCACCGCACCACAAGCCGTGTATCTATCCCGAAGAATAGACACACCTTTGCTTGATAATGGGGCTCGATTAAATAAACTAGGAGATTTGTGACATCCGTTTGGTCACGAACCAATTTTATAAGCCGACAAGTTCCCACCTTTAATATAAATGAATTAAGCGAGGGTTTATGTCCCTTTGGAGTTCTTAAAGTTCCCTATAAGGGCAAGCCCCTATAGTTAATTACCTTAAATGAAGTGAATCATTTAAGAAAATATCGATAATGATCGAGTGGTTTTGCTCTCGAAAATTTCAAAGTTTAAGGTTTTCGAAAGTTGGATTTTGGAAATTCAAAGGGCAAACTCCAAAATTTGGAACAATTTTATTTTTGAGAATCAAAAGGAAAAGAAGTAGGAGAAAATTTGAGATCGAAAAATCTCTTGGCAACTTCCCAAACTATCCCGTTGTTTGGCTTAGATTTGAAAATCCTAATATTAATACGTATTTCGGTCATACCAATTTTAGTTAATTAGGACTTATGTTCGTATGACATAATGTAGAAATAGCCTCGAAGATGTGAGGGTTTATGTCGTATCGAACGATCACCTCGGAGTCTAAAAGACCGGTTAGGGCTTAATTTGCATGATACAATTATGCAAATGCCTAACGAAGGATTGAGGATTTATGTTGCGCTAGGCAAACCACCTCGAAGTCCTATGGCTTGGTTATTTAATTCTAAGAGAAGTTTAGTTGAAGTAGATCCGAGTTTTGCGATGACGATGGCCGTCTTTGCCCACCATGCTGCGAGCTCCTTGTTGTTACGAGAGGTTTAGTTTTAGAAGTCATAAATCGGGAGATGAGAGAAGTGTTTTGGTTTAGAGAAAATCTTAAAATCCGGGTGTTTTTAATATTTTAATTAAAACAAATCTTAAAAGTTTGATTAAAAGAACCGATTAAGATCCAGCGGTTCCTTCGTCCGTGCAGATTATTTTCATCGAATTCACTTAGTCGAGATGAATTTGCTAGAAAACTCAATTTGAATGAGTTCCACACTTTCATTTAGATAGTGGGAAATCTCGTTAGCAACACGTGGGTTTACATCATCCGAGTATTCCCGATCATTCAACGAGACGTTTTAATTTAGTTGCAATTGTATTTTTGTGTTGTTTTTGTGATTAAATTTTGAGTTGTTTTATATTTTGAAATGTTGTGGCGGTGAATTTTATCTTGCGGTGATTTTAATTTAGTTTTGGTTTTCGGTTCGGGGACTACCCTAAAGGTTTGGTTTTCATGCAACGGTTGTTTATCCTTTGAAAAAGTAAAAATATATAGTGCATGTAAGTAATTGCAATAAAGTAAATTGCAATGAAATAAAAGCGTACACAGGTCTTGGTAATGCAGTACACTTAAAACACATGTTAAGGCATTTAAAAATATTTCAGCAAGTATCTAGAGTAGAAGCTAAGGGAGAGGTTTGGTTGTCTACCAAGAGTTCTAATCACATAAAATTTAGTCATCTCCTTGACGTCTGGGTTCTTGTGTTTTGGTTTAAGGACGATTTTCTTCATAGAAAGAAACGATTAAATTCAATTGTTCTTATAAACACCCTATCATTTGAGGGAGAGGAGTGCTTAAGACGAGTCTTAAACATCTTTCAATACCTAAGTTGTTTTAAAGTTCGAGAATTTAATTATACAAGTGAATTAATCATCAGGGGTTTAAGTTTTGTTCTCTTGCCTGAGTGGTAAGGACATTTGAATATCCACATAAGTGAAGTAACACTTCATGATACTCCGTTAGGAGTTATGACAACAAAGAGCTTTTGAGGGCAAATTGATGTTTAAGTGATTTGTGATTTAATTTAATTTTAATTAATGGGTTTAAGTTTGGAATAGTGTTGAAATTGTTTTAGATTTATTTTTGAATTCTTTATATCCTAGGTGATGTTATATTTAATTCAATTTAATTTAATTTAATTTAATTTAATATTAATTTTTAATTTAATTTTATTTTTTTTAATTTTAATTTAATTTAAATTTTATTTTAATTTGATTTTATTTTTAATTTAATTTAATTTAATATGTTTTAATTTAATTTAATTTAATTCAATTAATTCAATTTAATTTAATTTTAATTTAATTTAATATTAATTTTAATTTAATTTAATTTTAATTTTAATTTAATATTTTATTTTTTTTATGTTTTAAAGATGATTTAATTTAATTGTTAAAGTATTAATTTAATTGAAATTTTGGAAGGATTTGTTTTAAATGTTTAATCTTAATTTAATTTAATGATTAAGAATGCTTTTAGTATTTTAAATCTTGAGCTTGGATTATCATTTTAATTAGGAATTAAATATTATTAGAGGTGATTAATTTAGGGATTCTTAAATTAAAGAATAAATGTCTTCTAATAATATTTTATTTTAATAATTTGATTTTTATTAATCATTTAAAATTTAATTAATTAATTGGTTAAGGTTTACTTTCTAATTAATCTTAAAAATGATTGATGGGTTTCTATCCTTTGGTATTTAAATTTCAATCATCAAATCAGATTAGGATCAAATATTTTACTCTCTCATTTTATTAAGCCTAAAGTTTTAATTAAAGGGTTAAAATTTTAATTACCATTTGCCCTTGAGCTTAATAATTACATAACTCGGCGAATTGAGCTTAAATGAATTTGAAATTTTTATGTGGCTTCACTCACATGTCAATTAAGACATTAGAGGAGAAAATGTGATTTTTCTGTATTTAATTTATTTATATAATTATTTTTGTAGAAAATAGGGATTTCCAAGGAAAATTCAATGAGATGACCAAGGAAATTTTTCTGTCCTTAAGAAAATTATGGAATGTTCCTAATGACTAGAGGATCATTTAGACCAATTTTGGTAATTTTTTGAATTAATTTTTATTTATTAGAATTATTTTGAGTTTTGGAGTATTAATTAATTTAAAAATAAAATAAAAGGTTGAAAAATGAATTTTATATTTTTCAAAAATATCTCTAATATCAGAAACTAGAGAACCAATTTTCATAATTTTCTGATTTTTCTTTGTTTTATTAAATTATTTTAGTGAAAAGGTTGGAAAATACATTTTTAATATTAAAATTACATTAAACTGCTAAAATTCAATATCTTATCTAGGAACTTAAGAAAAATATTTTGTTTGTTCCTAAGTGTTTAAAATTAAAATATGACATTTTGGTGATTTTTAATATTTTTGTGATTTTTATTATTTTTAATTATTAAAAATATTAAAATAATGATAAAAATCAACTTTTAGAAAATTACAATTTTAATTTTCTAAGTTCCCCTGATATCGAGAGAAGCTCCAAAACCATTTTTGTGAATTTTTGAAAAGTATTTTTGTGAGTTATGAATTTTTAAGTTTGATTCTCATGGGGCTTAATTAACCCATTTGGTGGGGCTAACCAAGTCGATTGATCTCAAATTTTTATGTGGTGTTCTCATTATCCTAGAGGATAGTGGAGAATTGTTTTTATGTTAATTTGATGAGTGGTTAACCACAATTAATTAACATTGATTTTGGGTGTTTAGGCTAATTAAGGTTGTTCAAAGTGAATTAGCTCAAAAATTATTTTTCCTAGGTCTCTCTTGGTCTGTAAAACATCATCAATTTCCTAGAATTTATTTTTCAACATACTAATTATTGTAATTAAAATACTGAAAACGAGTAACATGAACTTGAAAAATCAATAAATTCTCATAGGGATGGCCTCTGACCTTAGAAAATTTGGGAATGTTCCCAAGTTCAGAAGCTGAAATCTTTGTGGTCTCATGCCATGGTGAATTTCCTATATGCATGGAAAATTGAAATAGTGCATAGAGTAAATAAATCATTAAAAATAAAATACTTAATGAAATTATTTGATTTCTTTTTCCAAATTATTATATCTCATTCCCTTTGAGCAGAGAGTATTTTTTTATTTTATTTTTATGTTTTTCCTACACAAAGTTATACATTTTGAAGTTTAGGGTCAAAAATAAATAAAATGTTATTTTCCGCTCGATACGCCACGTGTCGCTCCCCCGATTTCAGCGCGGTTGTTCATGGATCTTTATTCTGATCAACTTAGCCGGCGCCGTCCGTTAGATACACGCCTGATCGGACGACTCTTCTTCTCTCCCCCTAGTTCTATTCTGACGAATCCAACTTCAAACCTTAATATCTCCCTCGATTCTCGAAAACGAAATTAGATGAATTTTTTTAAAATGATGCATTCTGTCAGAGTAGCACACATCTATATGGTGATGATATAATTAAAACATGTGAATAACTGAGAAAATTAAAACATGCTCGGTTGGAGGAGAAAAAATTTGATACCTTTGTCCAAGAGGTGAGGCCTCGGTGGAAGTGATTGAATTGAGCTTAGGAGTGCTTGGAGAATCTTTGGGAACAATTTGGCATAGTTTGCAAAGTATCTTTGCATCTCCTCTCCTTAGTCATGGAGGTGGGGTTTAAATAAGAAAGGTTATGTGAATTGGAGCTTGGGTGGCCATGAGGGTTAGCTTAGTTCATTCATCAAGGTTTTTTAGTGAAAACTCGCATGATTGAGCTTGATCTTAGTGCGATCAATTGGGTTATGCCATGTGTAAAGTCAAGGATTTAATGGCATGGTGTAAGGAAGAGCATTTTTGGTCGATTTGGGTCAATTCATGGTTTTGGCTTGGTTTCACTCACCAAGGCTTGATTTGGGCTGATGTGAGATCATTTGGGTCAAACCTCGCATGTGTGGTGATCCCCATCAAGGTGAGGTGGCGATTTTTGGTTAAAGTGTATCATGAATGGGGGTTAAAAAAGGTTTAGTGAAAGGCTTAAGAAAGGCTCCCCTCTCCTTGCCATAAGTGGCATGTGGTGAGGCCAGAAGGGCTCCCCATAGCTTGCATATGGCTTATGCATGGCACCATGACTTTATTTGGCTTGCTTTCATGGCTTGGGAAAAAGGTTGGCTCACTTGCATGGAAAAGGGTTATTTGGAATTTTGAAAACTTTGGATTCGATTGATGGGATTTTTCATGATGCTACAAATGGGTTGATTTCATGATGGTTTAAGACTTTGGTCAAATAAGATTATCAAAGTAATTATGAAGAAAAGGTTTCATGTGGGCTTGAAATGAGACTTTGGGCTAAAATTTGGTAAAGGTGGGCTTTTAGGAAGGTTTAAGGGAGTGGGCCTTTATGTTTAGCAATGGGCTTTTAGATAAAAAATTCCATGCAAAGGCCATGCAAATAAATGTTGGGTTTAGTTTAAGAATATGTCATGAGTGATTTAAAACAAATTTGAGGTGGTTTGGAATTGAATTGGGTTGAATTTGGAGTTCATTGTTGATAATGGGCCAATGTAGGTCAAATTGGGCTAATTTGGGCCAATGTTGAGCTAGGTTGAAATTGATGTAAAATTAATGTTGGGAAATGTTTATGGGAGTGTTTCAAAAGAGGTTTTTAACTTTGGTTGGGTTTGGTTTTCAGGACTTGGGCTTATTTGGGTTAGGTTTGGGTTTAGGTCGAAATTGGGCTTTTTGGTTTTGGGTTGAATTTGAGTGAGGTTTGGGTCCAAATTTTGGGCAAATCATGTTAGTTTTTTGTTTGTGGGGATTTTAGGGAAGGTTTAGAAAAGGTTTGGGGTCAATTGGAGTTGAATTGGTTTGGTTTTGAAATTTAAGTTTGGGTCGTAGGAATTAAATTGAAATTTCAGGAGTCAGGGGTTTTGGTAAGTGGGGTAAATTGACAAAATTGGCCCATGTAATTGTAGTTAGTCAAAATGAAATTGGGAATATTTGGGATTTTCCGGAATTTTTGGGAATTTTCTGAATTTTTGGATTTTTTGGCTAGAGGGGCATTTTGGGTATTTGGAGGGTATTGGGGGGTATTTTTGGAATTTTTGGTATTTCTGGCTATGGATGATCAATTTGATTGGTGAGGAAGTGTTCAAGGTTAATTTTGGGGAATTTTGGGTGATTTGGAAATTTTGGAGGATTTGGGCAATTTTAAGGGCTTTTAGTAGGTTTGATGGGTGTAGGGTCACGGGGTGAAAATTGAAATTTAAAAAAAAAGAAGATTGATCAAATATGAGTGAAATGGAAGCACTTTGGTTGAGCCATGAAGCCATGTTAAGCCTATATGAGCCATGAGAGGACTCATTTGAGGCATTCCTTTATGTTGTTCCTAACTCTCTTAGCCGAGCTTAGAGATTTAAGATACATCCATATGAATTACCTACATGAGTCAAGGAGCCCAAGTTGGGTATGGGTGTGGTTTTAGGATTTGGATTGTGTGTGTGAGTGTAGAGTGTGAGTGTAGTGGTGTGTAGTCGACCCTCACCGGACAGTACACCCGGGGGTGATCTTTAACGCAGAAGAGTCACATAGAACTCATCCTTTGAAAACCTTCACATTTGATTTCAACCCTCTAAGTGATTAGGGGTCTACAACCCAGCTTGTGGGGTTTGCGGGGAGGCGAGAAGTGGTTAATTCCCAGGGATGGGTCTCGGTCTAGTCCTCTAGAATAGTGAAGAAAAGCCTAAGGCTAGATCCTAAACAGCAAGAGGAAGAGAAGACCTCATCAAAAATGAGGTCAACAATCCGACCCCGATGGTGTGGTGTCTTCAACGAGCACACGCGCGTGATGGCGTTGTCGAAGAGATCGACAAACCCAGCACGGATGTCGAGTGACAAACTTAGGACGAAGTGAAGAATTCAGCTAGGGAAATTATCGGAGTAAATCTCAGTGAAGATTCGAGAACTATCGTTAAGGAAAAGGGAGGTGAATTTCGGATCCACAGATTTTAAGAGATTGGATCTTAGATTCGTTTCATTTTTTTTTATCTCAAGTTTTAATTTCGAGTTTGAATTTCGATTTGAGTTTCAATTATGGTTTTATGCGGAGAAAAGAGTAGGGCTAAGGCTCACCCGAATGCATTTGTATACCGAAGAGACGGGGACTAAACCTATTCGATGTTTATGCTTGAGAAGGATTAGGAGCGAGCTTTATCCTAAATGCGAGAAGAATAGGACAAAGCCTATCCAAAATCATGGGGGTAACGATTTCCAATTTCTTGGCGAGAGGATCGAATTTGAGGACTGCTGAGAAAGGAGTAGGGCTTGTGCTATCCAGGAGTGCGAGAATTGATGAGAAGGGAGGCCGGGCGGAAACTGTCCGTCTTAAGATTAGCCGAGATGGGAGTACGGCGGAAGCCTATCCGGTGCCAGAGATTTCTTGAGATGGGAGTAGGGGCGGAGGCTGCTCCAGGTCTTTGAGATGGGAGTAGGCGGAGAACTATCCGTCTTTGAATGGGAGTACGGTGGAAGCCTATCCCGAATGCGCGAGATGGGAGTAGGGCGGAGGCCTATCCCGATGGCGAGATGGGAGGTGGGGCGGAGGCACATCCAGATTTACGAGATGGGAGTAGGGCACGATTCTTGAGATGGGAGTGGTGACTGTATCTAGATTCTTTGAGGAGCAGGAGTAGGCCCGGAGGCCTATCAGGTGTGGAATTTCTTGAGATGGGGTAGGGCGGAGGCCTATCGAATGCGAGATGGGAGTACGGCGGGGCTTATCCGGTCTTGAGATGGGAGTAAGGGCTTCCGTGTTGAGATGGGAGTACGGCGGAAGCTATCCGTGCGAGATAAGTCTGACGGAAACTATCCACAATCTTGAGATAGAATCGGAGTGGAGGCCTATCCGAGGTGCGCGAAGATAGAGTAGGGCGAAGGCTATCCCGATTGGCGAGATGGGAGTAGGGCGGAGGCCTATCTAGAATCTTTGAATTCGGTTTATGCGGTGGTTGTGAAAAAAATTTGTTGATATTTGATTTATCTTGTGACTATGCGAAATTTCGTTGAGATCGAAATGAGATATGAAAGCGTTTCATATCCAACGGGAATCAATCAAAAGTCACTTGCTTGCTTAGAAAGTGCGAACCTATGCCATCAGAATCAATTGAAGATTCCTCGTAATTACGAAATCATCCCGAGAGAGTTTCAGAGGATGTACGAATAGATCTTGATTTGAAGAAGGATTGGAGGATTTGAAAAGATGGACGTAAGTTTGGAATTCAATTTGAGCTTTAGATTTGTTTTGTTTGTTCTTTAACTATCCCATTTTTTGTTTATTTGGTGTTCATGTGGATTTGAAATTCTTTTTAATGTTTGGGTTTTTTATGTAAGAGAGTTCTTATTTATTTTCTTTTTCTTTTCTATTCTTTGTTCGAAGTTCATTTAACTTTAATGGTGTTTCCCAGTCAATTTGCATAAAAAGAGGTGAAGGCAAAATGTGACATGGTCACTTTCATTCAATCTTGTTGAAGATACATCATACGAAGCTCGATTAAAGTATTTCTCATACAATCCATGACTCAAAAACGGACTATGTATGATTCTTGTTGATCCATCCAA
Organism: Papilionanthe hookeriana x Papilionanthe teres; assembly: GCA_022702705.1. Lineage (NCBI taxonomy): Eukaryota > Viridiplantae > Streptophyta > Magnoliopsida > Asparagales > Orchidaceae > Papilionanthe > Papilionanthe hookeriana x Papilionanthe teres. The sequence goes on from CM040431.1 coordinate 114,307,186, forward strand.
AGTGTCATCAAATCCATGTCTGAATAATGAGATACACGGTCAATAACATCACCTTCCAAGCCATCCTTGGCAGGAATGCCGCATGGTGTACGTGGAGGTGTCTTATTTCCCGTGTAACTCACGGCTCGTAGGCGGAGATTCTCCAATTCGGATCACATTTGAAGTGGTAAGCGCCTTTGTCGTCCATCCTTCTAAAAGTGACGGAGATCCGCTGCGGTACTCCCTGTATGCAATGCTGCGACGTCACACTCCCATTTCCTTGTAATATCTGTGAACCTACCGGAAGTGGTATCTCCACGGCCCTCGGAACTTACGAGCACTGCTATCGGAGGTCGGATCCGAACATAATATTGCATTGGTTGACGGCAATGCGAAGGTCGGCAAAGTCATGGTGGTCTATGTGTGGAGGTATCACGGTCGCCCTTCGATAAATGTTGATGATGCAAGCTGTTCGGTATGCGATGTGTGATGCCTCACGTTATCATTCTTTTACCATTCTTTTAATTATTCTCGGCATTGGATCCACCTCACCGTGACGAGTATCCACAGTGGGTTTTCCTTTTAAATGTACACGCGAAGTTATAGCAACATCCGCATTGTATTGTGACTCTTCCTGCAGCATCCATTTATGGGGTTCCGAATAAGTCTTATCTCTCGGGCAGCTGCTCGACCCATCTTCGAAGTTCTAGAATGCAATCTACAATCTGCTGTTGCTCGTACTCGAGAATACCTGTGTGTAACTCGAGGCCTTCCAAAATGTTGATTCTTCTGCCTCTAATCCTTTCAAAGTATTCGAAAGTCTTCTTCTCGAAATTTGCATTCTTTCTAGTTCATATTATGGGATGATCTGCAAGTGACGAGGCCTAGTAACGTATTGCGGGATGTATGGCTCAATCCCGTCACGTTCTCCTGCACCTTGGCTCCTCGGGGATTGTCTCTGTCGGGACATCCTCCGGGGTTGCTCGCAATAAGGTTCTTTAGATGGTATCTGCCGGCGTGGGAGCACGATTCTATCTCTGTCCTTGTTGGCATTTCTCCGTCTGTTCTCAATCTCTCGGCGTTGACTTTCTCCTTTCTGGTTCTGCCCGAACTGGTATCTTTGAAATGTGTGTGTACGAAGGTGGCTGTTTCCTCGTGTTGATGCACTACGGATTTAGTCGACATCTTGCGGATCTTTGCGGTTATTCCTTCTTTGAGTAGGCGGCCAGGCGTAGCTTTCCTCCTTCTTGAATTTTGCGGGCGTGGTGGCGACGAGCACCCTCACTGCCGTGGCAACTACGGCTTGATTTTCTTGCTTTCTTCAATGTTTGTCTTTCTTTTCTTGTTGTTTGGATTAGTAGCTTGGGCCACCCATCTTCATTGCGTCACGGCTATGAAGTTCCTCTCGGTCCAGGACCAGTCATTTTCTTCATACGCCAGAATTTGGTGGTGTGAAGTCGAATCAATTCTATCCTTTGCTCCATCCTTCACCCTCTTTTCATCGAGTGCGAGACTTAAGCCATTTTTAAAGTTTAGGGCCGACCGCCGTTCGACATTTTCCTGCGAAGACAACGGGGAAAAGGATCGGGGGGTTATCTTAGGGCTAAAATTTGATAAGAAAGTATTTTCCTTGAAGATTATTTTATTCACTTATTCCAATTTTAATTTTTAAAAGAATAGGAAAAGATAAAGAAAGATGGGGGAAAAGATTTGATTTGAAAGGAAAATTTAAAACTTTATTATTATGATTTCACAATATTTTTAGCACATGTTTTATTTTATCCATTTTTATGTTTTGGGTTCGGACCGGTCACAAAGTGATTGCTTCACCCGTGTTTCTAGGGATAAGACTTCTATTTTTAGAGGCCACCCTTGGTATCCAGGTTACGTAATACTTCTTCAAATATCGTCCCCTTTGATTGGAAGCATTTGTCGTTCTCCTTGGTAATTCACAAGTTGGTAGGAGCCTCACGAGTAAATGTTTGCCTCGACCACAAACGGCCGCCCAAGTCGGTTCAAATTTTCCTCCTATCTTGCGATGTGCAAGAATAGGTCTTTGAGAACAAGAACTAAGTCACCAACCTTGAAAGCTGCGGGGCGGACCGAGTTTATCATGGGCACGGATCATCTTAGCTTCGTACGAGTTCCAAATTTTGTTGCGGCGCAAGTCTTTTCCTTCAAGTTTTCCGAGTTCTTGCGGTTTGTAATCGGCATTTTCTTCGTAATGGTACATTTTGCAGCGCAGTGCAGTGATGGTGGACCTCCCGAGGTAGAAACGGCCTCGGACCCGTGCACTAAAGTGTAAGGTGTAGGCGAGTAAGTCACGAAAGTCGTCCTGTAGGCCCATGGGCTTCTAACAGCTCTTCGTGCCAATTTCTCTTGTTGTCGTCCAAAGTTTTTCTTTAAAATTTGAACGAGAGTTTTATTAAAGCCTCGGCCAAGCCGTTTACTCTTGGGTAGTAGATTGTTGAAAATGTCGCGATCGATCCATGTCCTTCGGCAAAGTTGTTGATCTTTGTGCTTCGAATGCGGACCCATTATCTGAAATGATTACGCGCGGTACTCCGAAATGGTAGATGACTTGATTTTTGAAAAGCGTAGCACGTGGTGTGCCTTTACTTCTCGAGTGGAGCGCACGCCCATTTAGAAAAGTAGTACGTAATTTTAACGAGGATGAAGCGATGTCCTCTTGAAGAAGGTGGTTCTATCGGACCACTATATACGTACTTTAACACTCGAATGGCCATGACACAATTGTCGGATGTAGCACATTTGGAGGTTGGTGTAGAACCACTCCGTGCACTTGTACTTGGTGACAACTTTGGCCAGTCTTCGTACGATCGATCATCATCGAGAACTGACAATACCTAGTCTTTTAATTTTCATTTTCATTTCGGACCCGGCGGTAAGCGCGAGTCTGAATGCACTTCTTTGACAATTTCACGAGCCTCGGACCCGTTCGGGCATCTTAACCACATTTGATCAAAGACCTTACGTATAATGTCTGTTTATTAATGCGTAAGACGAGCTCTTTTCTTGATTTGATGTACTAATGACTTATCTTCGAGTAATTTCCTGTTTGCGAGGTGAAGATGCAATGACGGTTGACGCCAATCTTACGTGTTTTCCATCAACTGGCACAGCGGATTCCTGCGGTACCAGTTACGTATCATATCCATGTCGAGGCATGATAGGACTGTCGTACTTTGAACTAACACTTCAAGCTGACTCATCTTGTAAGCGACGGAATTCTTTTGCAAGGCGAGCTAGCGCATGCGGGGCGTTTTCTCTTCTAGGGATCTTGTGGGTGTTACATTCACGATTTGTTCCAACGGTTTCATGGCATATTGAAAGTATTGCTCGAGTCTTAGCTTTAAGATTACGTATTGTCTGCTGACTGTTGAATGATCAGCGAGAATCTCCGTAGATGTTGATACCTAGTTATTCCCATTTGAATGGTCGGTTCTAGTCACATATGAGAGCTTCATATTACGCACCGTTGTTTGTGCACGGCTGTCAAGTGGTAGGGTATCTTAACATCCCCCGCTCCGTGTTATAAAGATTAGTCGATTCTGCCCCTTCTGGGAGCATCGTTTACAATTCTTTGTCTTTGTGCGGGGATACTCCCGTGAAGTATAGTTCCCGACGTCGATCATCGGTGTCTTAGGCTCATTATACGTTCATCGTAAATCGTCATCGAAGGCGAAATCTGCCGTCAAGGGTGTCTTTGCAAGGAAGTGGTAGAACTTGTCCTTTACGAACTAAGAGGAACGAAAGTTATGTCGAATTGCAATAGTATCATCGACCACCTAACGTCTGCCGAGAAAGTGTTGGACGGGTCATCAAATATTGCAACGGATTAACTTTCGAGATGAGGTTGACCTTATAGAGAGCATGTAATGCGAGTTTAAATGCGGCGAAGATAGAGCTAAACAATGCTTCTCGGTGGAGGGGATACTTTACTTCCATCGGAATCAACGTGGCTTAAATGATGAGCTTTTCTTTTCCCTCATCATTGACACAGTGGGCTCAAAGGAAGTCGTCTAGGCGTGGTATAAAGTATCTAGCAGTCTACTGAGGCTAGAGGCTGCTAAGACGGGGAGGTGTCATTAAGTATTGCTTAATGTCCTCGAAGGCTTAGTTAATTTCTGCTTCAGCCGAATTTGGCGTCCTTTTTAACTAATGCCGAAGGTCGGCACCTGCGACAGAAGTTCGAAATAAAGCGTCGAATATGCCGACTTCACTTGAAAGGATCGTATTTGTTTTAAGATTTTGGGAGGCGGCATTTCTAAGATAGCCTTAATCTTTCGGATCAATTTCAATCCCGCGATGTAGGACAATAAATCCTAGAATTTTCGGTAACGCCGAAGGCGCATTTAAGGATTCATCTTAAGGTTGTATTGCCTTAGTCGCTCGAAGACAATTCTCGAATCATACGGGTGATCTTCCTTCGGTTTGCTTTTGATGACCACATCGTCCGTAGCACTCGACAGTTTGTGAATGAGATCATCAAAAATCTTTAATCATTGCTCTTTGGTATGTTGCTCTCGTTCTTTGAGTCAATTGCGCATTGCGGCAGCAGCAATACACTCCGATTGGTGTTCGAATGCCGTGAGCTTTTCGTCTTTTGGTGCCATCTTTATCGGGTTGTATCTGAAGATCCATGTGAAGAATATTTCATTTGTTGAAGCGATATCGATCATTAACTGCGGAATTGGCGGTGGAAATTCATCCTTTGGACATGCTTTATTTAAATCCGTCTACGCGGTCCCGGTTGACCATTCTTCTTCCTGTTGGTACCACATTGGCTAGCCAGTAGGATATTGTTCTTCACGGGAAAAATTTAGCGTCGATTGGCTTCTTAACTTAAATTTATTACTTGTTGTTCAATTTCTAGTCGCATTCTTCGGAAGCTTGTACGGCTAGACGGAAGTAGGATCCACTCCTATCATGTTGCGACTTGGAGCTAATCACGGCATTTCGTCGTAATACGAGCAAAACGATCCTTGGTCCATTAATAGCTTGATCATTTCCTCGGAATCTTCTTTATTGAGTAAGGAGCTAACAAAGGTTGGTCACAGGATTTTCGCTAGTACCTAAGTTAACTTCCATTAACTCATCTATTGTAGATTTGATTTCTTCTTCGAACAACGGTGGAGCGTCTCCAATTTGTAGATCTTGAAGCTCTTACGTAGTTTCCGGCGAGTCTTCATTAGGTTCACAAGTGACAATAGTAAAATTCCGTATCGTCAAAATTTGAACCTACGTATGCCGAATGCGAGACCATGTTTTGAATTGGGAGGTCGACCGACATTATTCCATAATTTTTTGAAGTGTTGTGGCTTAGGCCTTTTGTCCATTGTCGAGAGGGAAGACACCATATTTGAATTAAATTCTGAACACGGGGAGAGTACCACTCAAAGGTAATTCCATTAGTCGGAAGAAGTGACATCTTCAAATTGTACATTGTTTTGTTGGAAGAAGAAGTGCCACGGTAAAATCGATTGGCTTTGCACATTTGCTATGTACTTCTTTGACCACCATACCCTCAATCTTATTAGATTGGATCGGGGTCGAGTCATAGTGTGTACATAGTGATTAATCTTCTCGTACATCGATTTGTATTCTTCGTTCTTCTCTCTTGAGAAATCTTGAATTATGGTTTCTTCCGGTTTATTGTAAATTTTGCTTCTTTCTTGATTTCTTCTTCTTCCTCGGAAGTGTCTTCCCAATCAACGTTGATCATCGGCTTTTCGTCAAACATCCCCGGTGTCTTCCACACGACCTCGTCCTTTGCCTCGACCTCGGATGCGAGTTACGGAGAAGCCATCACCATCTCGTAGTAAGGGAGTGGTGGTGAGCGTTGGACTAGAACTTCAGGTTCTTCATTGTCTCGAATTTCTTTTGCTTCATTGGCACGGTGTTTACGGAGAAAGGTGTTTTCTTCGGAGGTACGTAATGGCTATCTTCATGGATTCCAATCATCTACGGAGAAAGGTTGCAAATCTGCTTTAATACAGCATTCTCCTCCTTCGTAGTATTTTGTACGCGATGCGAGACGATGGTACCATCCCGGTTTTCATGGATCCACGGTCGGCCCCGAGTAGAGCGTTGAACGATGTCTCGAGTCGATTATGTGGAATTTTGCGGTTGTCTTTGCTAAGTCACCGGTCTTCATCAACGGTGTTGATCCGAAGGCTCTTTCTCCTTTTACGGTTGAATCCTCTTAGTAACATCTTGTCAGCTTCAACTCGCGAGCATCAATTTCCAAGTATCTTTAGCGTCGAAGGTTCATTATGTTGATCGATGCTCCGGATCCACCAATACTCTAGAAGCGTAAACTTTCCGGTTAGCGAGCGAAATGTACAACGGTCGGTTATGATCGGTGTCCCCAGTAGTAGATCATTGATAAATTTAACACCTGCGTTGTTCCTTTAACGAGCAAACCTCGTCTAAGGAATCTCCCGGCCATCTTAGCTAAACAAAATCTCTTGGATCAAGTAAGGCCTTGATGAGCTTCCCCTCATCTCTTTTGATAAGATGAGAGCGTCATAGATGCTCGGTTGGAGTGGTAGTTTCCTAAGATGGGCTAGCACGTTATAGTCCACTTTGTTACCATGTGTCTCGGTTTCTTCCCGAATGGGCAATTCTTACGGTAGGGTTGATTCTTCACAGACAACCTCTACGCTTTCCTTTGTCTTTTGGACCCATTCTCGGAGGTAGAACCTTTCCGCTCCTTAAGTTGACTTCGCTGATTTCTTCTGATCCCCAGTGCCGCAGGTTCTTGGTGTCTCCTTTGAATCGGCATGGCGAGTTCTTAAAAGGTCGCTTCGGAATCAGCTCTAACTCTATTGTGATTGGAGTTCCTTGGGGAGATTCCTGAGAATATATTCATTGCTTGTTGAACTTTCGTAGCCTTCTTGGTGAATGTCTTCTTTGTCATCGTGATTGTCGAGGTTGTGTATGATTTGAGAATTGTTATTAGTATCGAAATTGAGATCCGGATTAGATTGGTTGTCGTTGAGGTACGTAATCGTTAGAAACGATCCAAAACGTAGACAACGCCATAACTCTTATCATTATAAGATCCCGCGGAGCGAGCAAATAATCATACGAGTCGAGAGGTTCGAGGAATTTTTCCCCGAATCGGAAGCAACCATCCTAGGATAAACGGCCCCTAGTCTAGCCTTAGGAGCATCGGTCCTTTCTTCTTCTACGATCTCCTTCTTTTCTATGATCTTTTCTTCTGGGCGGTTCTTCAATTGCAAGCGACGGCGCCGGCAACCGAGGTTTCAAACTCGAGTTGGGCGTGCGCCGAAGCGGTTTGGATGCGATCCAAAATTTTCTTCGATGACTTCGTCCAAGCGGTGCTCCATCCATCATCGGTCGTGTAGGGGTCTATCGGAACAATGGGGATCCGTTGAAATAACATTGACGAACCTCACTAAGGGTTCTTTCATGTATTCCTTTAAGGATCGTTATGTTCCCTTTTCGGAGATTGTTGTCAAGCCAACTTTTGAAGGTGATGCAATCATCTATCTTATGTCCAAGCATACGGTGGTAAGGACGGTAGTTAGGATGGTCTTTCTTGTTGACTTCTTCGAAGCTGCAGGTTACGGTAGTAAAATCGAAGTCTTCGTCAACTACTTGAACATCTTTAGCCTTTGCCTCATTCTTGAATGGATACTCTGTTTATAAGCTCCTTTAACGTCTTATTTGTCGTAGGCGGTTGCTCATATTGTTGGTGGGCGATAACGGGTTGGGGTTGTTGGTAGTTCTGTGAGGTTGTTGATAAGTAGGCTGCGAAGCCTTTCCATTTGTATTTGCATTGAAGTGCTTGCCCTTATTGGCTAATGACAATCCGGATTTCTTTTCGAGCGATCTTCACAGAACACACGTTTGTCTGTTTGTCGACGAAACTTAGTTGCTTTGCTTCCTCTTGCAGAAGCTTCGGCCTTGTTTAACAACTTCTCGAAAGTCTTAATCGTAAATCCCTTAGGAGAAGTGCTATCGGGCCGTATGAATGCTTTTAAGCAAAATACTGTTGCATCTTGCTCTTGTATTTGTGGCTCACACTTCATGCTTAAATTTCTCCATCGAAGTACGTAGTCCCACTAAAAGTTTCATTCGGTTCTGTTTCTCCACCACTAAGCCACCGATGGTGATATGGTGCCGAGCTCCGGCAAACCGTTTCACGAAGGAGTTTTCCAATTACGAAAATGTCTTTACCGAACCGTTCGGTAACTCTGTCTGATCGAAGGTGATCCACGACGAGCTGGCGGCGGGTGTCGGAAGAGTAAGGCGTCACTTCCACCGGTGTTGCGACAACTAGCGCGAAAATGTGCAACATGCGTCGCGGGTTTCCGGTACCATTGAAAGTCTTGAACGAGTGGTACGAAGCCTTTTGGGTATTATCTTGCATCGGAATTCTTCGGGTAAGATTACCCGTCGGATAGATGCTCCGCTCTTAGGCAATACTAAGGCTTCTGCTTTCTTGTTCCACCATGTTCTTGATGTCCTTCTCTGGAATCATATTAGGTAGAATCTTTCTTCGGTCGATCGTCTCCGTTAACGGATGTAATCTCTTTCCTCAAGTACGCCAATATGAATAACTTGGAGGCGTTTCTCTTGGGGTTAGGCGACTACGAAGAGTGGCTAGGGCTGCGGCCATCTCTTCCATCCTTTTCATTTGAGGTGTATCATCTTTTTCTCAAATTTGTGCTCTTAATGCTTCCGGTTCATCTCTCCTCATGGCATTCTGCAAGGTACCTGCCGAAGGCGACGATGCTCGTGTTTCGACCATGTTGATCTCCACATATTAGTCGTCCATGAACTCCGACGAGTCAACTTCATCTCCAAACTTTTCTTCTCTTTCTCTTGCTAATCGTTGAATGTTGGTTCTTGGCTTTTTTCCATAGCGTCCTCCAATGGTCTTTTCGTGCGGTGTCAGGGTTATCATGTGATGGGCATTTGGGTTTCCTTCTTGGGAGTCCTTTCATTGCGGTGGCGCTCTCTTCTTACTCGAGTCTCCACGACGAGACTTTCCTTTTACGGTCGTTGTTTCGATCTTAATTGGCCGTGGTATTGGGGACGCCATACCATCCTTTCTAGCGACGAGAAGGCCTAGGACCGGATGGTACGGTAGGCCGAATCTTTGGAAGGTAGTATCCTCACGATCTGTCGCTTTGACACAGCAACGGTGGACTAGCCTTCATCTTCTTATTCGGCTTTGCAATGGCGATAACGGGTTCTACTCGCGGCCCCGAGACGGGACCGGGCGCTTTGCCCTATTCTTCTTAAAATCCAGCGATACGGGACATCTCTCTTTCGTTGCTAACTTCTACATCACCGGTCTGTAGTCGGGCGAATGGTGTAATCCTAGCCCTTTTCTTTTGTTGTCAGCTATAGTATGCGGGTCGAGTAATCAGAAGCAATCTTGTGGACATTTTCCTTCTGTTGCGGCGGAAGAGGATGGGATCTACTTCCTTCCAAAGCGGTGTATACTCGAGCTGATAGTATGTACTCGGGGAGTGGTGTGTACTCGGGGATTTCTTAGCGACTTGACGGCTACGACGCTCGGCAATCTTCACTGCCTCTTGTTTCTTCTCGAGTCGAGTGTTAGGGATGGAACCCTTGAAATTTGGACCCAATTTGAAAATGAAGGTCTCGCACGGAAATACGTACCCTCCGCGGTAACATGCTCGTTACAAATTTGAACTTCCTTCCCCTTCGGTTGGCGGAAGTCGGGGTAGGTGCGAGCGACTTAGACCGGTGGGGTAGAGATAACGGTCCTCTATGGACGAGTAGTATTCCTCTCGAGTAGGACCCTTTGTAGGAGGGAACTCTTGAGTTGACTTAAGGTTGAACTCGATCAAAGGTCTTTCGGTTTCGGGCACTTTGTACGTAAGTGTGAAAAGGGTAACGTCGGTGATCTTGACATTTGTGTTCTCGAATCCTTACCCCTGACGGATGATTGACTGTCGGGCAGCTCATCCTTGTAAACGGCGAAGTCCGATCAATTGGTGAAGGAGAACTTTTAATTACATTTTCATTTTTAATTAATTATGTCATTAATTAAAAATATTGAAAACTATATTATTAGCCAATAAATTAATCAAAATAATTTTAAAATTAATTATTTGATTAATTTAAAATTTTTAGCTCAAAATTGGGTATTTTGACTAAATTTGATTCAAATTGACTAGGGTTGACCAATGTTGACCTAGGTTGACCCAAGTTGACTCAAATTGACTAATTATAGTCTAAGGGTGTGCATTATAACCTATTCAACCTTGTCATGGATGATTTGGTCATAAAGTCCATGGGATTTGTCATTAAAGGTTTAATTTGGTCAAATTAACCAATTTTGGGGTTTAAATCAACCCAAAGGTCAATGTAGTGACACCGGGATTAATTTTTGGTGATTTTGATCATTGTCAAACTAATCATGTCAATGTTTGTCTTTTAAGTCAACTTTATGATCAAGGGGCATGGGTTAGCCATTTTTACCAATTTTGACCTATCTAGGTCAAAGGTTGACCAAATTTGTCTTAATGGTCAAGTGATGTTTTAAAGTAGTCAAATGAGTCATACTTAACCATTTTTTTTAATCTTGTTTGTCCTGGTAGTCAATTGTTGGTCTCTGAGTCAAAAATTGATCAATTTGACTAAGGTTGACTTTTAGGTCAAAAGTTGACATATTGGGTCAATATGGTTGGTCACTGGGTCAAAAATTGACCAGTCTAACCAAGGTTCACCATTTAGGTCAAAGGATGACCAATCAGGTCAGTAGTTGATCAATCAGAATCTGTCATTGCTGATTAGATCACTTAAGAGTGTTATTAGGTTTGAAAGGTCTCATTAATTTTTTACCCTAGTTATTAGGGATTTATTAATTATTATTAACGTTCAAAGGATCAATGCCATTGGACTTTTTACCTAAATATGATTTAGAGATTACCTTTACAAAAGTGAGGTCAACAATTGGTTAAATGATGGTCTTAAGATTGTCCAGGATGTTGTTAGCTTTTTCCAACAATTGCTTATTTGCCCCAAATTTGATAGACATCCCATTAGACATTCTCTATTTTCTGTGGAATTACATTATGTCAACAACCTCTGTCTTACTAATATTCCATTGATAGTGGTAGGACTGTTGGTCCTGATGTTTTCAACAGACTTTTACAAGAAGGCTTGGGAGATCATTAAATTTGAAGTCATCCATGCCATCCAAATTTTTTACCAGGGATATGACCACCCCAGTTATTTCTATGCATCAAATATTGTCTTAATTCCCAAATCTTCTCCTAGGGAACAATGTAGCCACTCAGACCCATCAGTCTTACCTTATTTATCAGCAAAATCATTAGTAAGATCTTTGTGGGGAGGTTACAACTCCACCTTAACGGCCTTATCTGTCCTAATCAGTCTGCTTTTGTTAAAGGAAGGAGTAATGGGGATAATGTTCTTTTATCATGGGAACTTCTCTATGACTTGGATAAGCCTTGCAGGGGTTGAACACTTATTTGCAAATTGAATGTGCATAAAGCCTATGACACTATTCAATGGGACTTCATTATGGATCTTTTTACATGCTAGGGGCTTCCTTCTTCATGATGTTTACTTATCTCTAGATGGCTAAATGCTAATGCCCATTCCATTTTGATAAATGGCAGTTCCCATGGTTTTTCATAGCCACTCAGGGACTTAAGCAAGGACACTCGCTTTCTCCCACCCTCTTCATTTTTGCATTGGATTACCTCTCAAGGCTGGTGGACAAATGCACTAGTAACAAGCATCATATGTTATATCGTCATAAATCCAATATTCTAATTAGCCTTCTTCCATGTGCTGATGAAATTATTTTCTTTTCAAGGGCTAGCATGGTTATTGTCAAACAAGCCTTCAATTGCTTCATTAGGTTCTAGAAGATCTCTAGCATGTCATTCAGTTTTGAAAAATGTAGCATCATCATAGCAATAGGATACCTCCACATCGAAAATATTGGATCTCCAAGTATACAGGCTTTCCTATTGCTTGTACTCCTATCCACTTTTTGGGGGTGCCTTTAATCAGAGGTAGAACTTAACAAGTGCAATTTGATGCAGTGATTGATAAGATTAACTCCCAACTTAGTTGTTGAACATCCTCCATCATATCAGTTGGGAGCAGGATCACCCTCATGAGAAGTATTTTAACAACTTTTCCATCTTATATAATGCAATTAGCAATAATGAAAAAAAGTACATAGCTCCATTTGACGAGGTGCTTTAATAGGTTCCTTTAGTCGAGACAGAGGAAACAGTTGCATTGGGCAAGTTGGCAGAAAGTTGCAAGGCCATATACAGCTGGGGGACTTGTTTTTAAAGGGCTTATACATACACAAACATTTAATTTATGCAAACTGTAGATTAAGTTCCGACAACAAAACTCCCTTTATGATAGGTTTATGCTTGGTAAATACTGCAAAGCTTGTCACCCAAAGTTGGTGGTTAGAAAGATTGGGGACTTCATAAATGCTAAAGATAAGGGATGTGGCAGATTAGTTAGTCTAGTGGGATCTTGGTTGCGGTGATGTGCTTTTTTGGCTGGATAATTGGTGTCCTAAAGATCTGTTACACCCCACTCCTGAAAATGCTAATCCTCATCTTAAAGTGACAGACTGTTAGGAGGGTGAAGTTTGGTCTCATACTTCTCTTTCTTCCTTGCTAAATGAGAATGTTGTTGCTTATATTTCAATAATCCCTTTTAACAGGTGAAAAAATGGTTACTCTTGTGCTAAATTCCTACAGGTCTCACAGCCTTACAAAATGCATCTACTTTAGAATTTATCAATGCATCTACTAAATTCCTACAAGTCTCACGGCCTTACTCAATCTAACACGTACAAATCTAAAGATTTAACTGAAAGGATAGATATCAAAAATATTTTTGGAATTTTTAATTTTAAAATAAACACACAATAATTAAACACATTGTATAATAATAATAATAATAATAATAATAATAATAATAATAATAATAATAATAATACAAATTCCAAAACTAAGTCTTACAGGTTTAACTAAAATTCTCCTAAAAGTTCATACCATTGCTTCTCCGGCAACGGCGCCAAAAACTTGACCCGACCCGTAATAAAGCAGAAATTTTTGCTTCCAAAAGATGGCTTAAAACTTGACCCAAGTTATAAATAGCGGCTAGTGTATAAAATTAAAATGTTGTAAAATTTTAGAAAATATTTTACACACTAGGGGTACTACGCAAGTATACGTATCGTTTCAAGTAATATAGGGTTTTCTGTTAAGACCCCAGTATCGATCCCACAGAGAAGCGAGGTAAGCAATCCTTTAGGCTAATTCCAGTCTATTTCTATAAGGCCTAAATTTGGAATGTTGATTAAAATGAGTTTTCTAATAACTAATCCTAAATAAAGTTCTTAAATAAAAAGATAACTTATCTGGATAAATTGGTTTGGAAAATTTTGAGATGTTAAAAACTACCTTTCTCTTGGAATTACATAGATAATGCTTATGAAGGAAATGCTTAGAATTTATGTAGTAGTGCCAAATAGAAGCAATCATTTTCTTTACCCTTTGGTCCAAGTGTAAAGAACATTGGCTAATCTATAGAATGGTTCAGGATGTTTTATTAGTAGAATGGATAATCTAGGCTCACACTACTAGATGTCCAAGGGTGGTTATGGTCATCCCTACCAGTGACCCGTTCCCTTTCTATAAATCAAATCATTATAATTTAGTCTGTCACACTAAAAACTAATCAATTCTACTCCCAATAAATAATATCTCCCTTTTTATTTTCGCTTCACCATGAATAACCCGCATAAAGCCTTTGATTACCCAAGGATTCATGTGATATCTACTAGTTAAGAACTCATCTCTGGATAGGTCTCAGAATTCTTCAACAAATTTTAAAAATTTAAATGGCCAGTTTAAAAAGTAAATTAAGATCAGGTATGAATATCTTCACCATAATTTAATAAGAGAATATCTAAGAAAATCTTAGTTCATAAACATGCATCAATTTCATTACAAAACAAAAGTAAATGAAAATAATGGCATAAGAAGTAAAATAATTAATAAAACTATATAATAAATTAAGTGCCAACAAGGAACTTATTTCATTAGTATTCTATTATATTTATGTAACTATCTATCACCTAGAAGCATCTAATAGATAATTCTATCATAAAAATAATTTTCCTACACATATCACTACTTCATATTAAAAGAAAGAGTAAAGAAAATCACTTACGAAGGATGGATAAAACACGACAGAAAACTTGGTTTAAAATAAAGAAAATCTACTAGAAAGTGTTTACAATAATTACAAGAGAATGAAGAACACAATACTTAGCTTTTTCTCTCTGAAAGAAAGAAGAAGATCTCTCCACCAAAGTATCCCACCGATCCATGCACCGCTCATACATCCCTTACATAAATATCTTAAAATCCCTCACCAATCTCTCCATAAGATGTAGAAATCTACATCTTCATGACTCTGAAATGACTAAGGGGTAAGAGAGAGCGAGCGAGAAAGAGAGAGAGAGAGACCGGCTGAGGCTCCCAAGAGCCCTTCTTGCTGTAGAATTGGTCCCTATTTATAGAGCTTCGAAAATGAACAAGCGTTGCTTCAGGCACCTCTTCAAAATTCTATCCAGATACAATGAATCTTCTAGAAAAAATTTCTAGCGCCTAGGCGCCAGATTTCGTGCCCAAACAGTCGCACCCCTTCACTTTGGGTCACACCCCTTCGTTAAAAAATCACTCCAATGTGTCTAGATTCATTTTATCATATTTTCTATATATTAGCAGTAACTTCTAGTCTTCTAAAAGTTTTAGAATACTTAACACCGTCAAAATAACTGTCCAAAGTCATCCATAACCGTCCATAATCGTCCATAATTGGGTTCTGGCACCTAGGCCTTGATCCTAGAGCCTAGGCGTCATTTTCTCGTTGTCACTAGAGCCTAGGCGTCAGGTTTGGCGCCTAGGCGCCACCCTGTGCGCAGCTCCACTGTTTTGCTCCGTTTGGCTCCATTTTGCCCCATTTCAGTTGTGTTACGTTCCTAAAATCTTCACTTACAAGATAAACATAAAAACAACCTTTCTCAAAAGTATAATTTAATTCAAAAACATGTGATAAATATAAAAGATACTAAGCATAGAATAACATATCAATATGTGCTAAGTTAGAATTTTCTTCCTTGCTCATTTTGGCTCAAAATTGCATATTTTTTGCTTCATTTTCTCTAAAATCATATTTTTATACTTGAAGACAAAAATATGCAAAATACATTCCTTTAAAATGTAATATCTTTAAAAATGTGCATAAAGTTAGCATGAAATGCACACTAAAAATATGTATTTTTAAAGTGGATCAAATTCCCCCAAACATAAACGTTACTTGTCCTCAAGTAACACTATAATCATGTAAAATCACATAAGCAAATCATGTGTATTAGTTTCTTTAGGAGTTTCTAAAATTTTGTTCTAGAAATGTAGTAGTCTAATTTAGAAAATAATTTAGTAAATGAGACCAATTTGAAGTTTAGAAATCTCTTAAATCAAAGAGTATAAAAATATATGTTGCTATCTAATTCAGAAATACTTGTAGATTTTTCAAAATATAGAGGTTAGATCTTTTTATTTTCTTTTCTTAAAAATCATTATTAAAAATAATTATACTAACTATATTATATTTTTAAGCTTAAGATTTTCTCAAAACTTATACTTTAAAAAGCTCAGGTGTGGAATCAATTTTTGATTAGGCCCTTTAGTCCTCAAGTTTCTCCTTTCTTTTTCACATACTATACTTTTCTTTTCTTTTCTTTTCTTTTTCTTTTTCTTTTTCTTTTCTTTCTTCTTCTTTTCTTTTCTTTTCTCTTTTTTTTAGGCAAGGATTACTATATCTGGATAGGCCTTTAATAATTTTGAATTTCACCCTTCTTTTCCTAAACCATAAGATAGATATATATCTTTTACTTAGAAATATAATAACAGTTTTGAAAATTATTTTTCAAAAAAAGGAGTTTAAATATTGAAAACAAAAGTCTAATCATTCTACTTTCTAAAAATACAACTTTTCTTACTAAAGATGGTTACAAAATATTTATCATTTCTTCACTAAATTTTCCATCACTACTGTAAATTTTAACTAAATTTTCTTACTCATTTCTATTTTCAAAATTTTATTTCCCTAATATAACTTCATACACATAATTATTTTTCAATCAAAAATTAAATTTATTTATAGCATTTTTTAGGACAAAAAAAATTTAAGTTTTTGAAAATTATTTTTCATTCCCCCCAAGCTTGAATTTTAAAATATTTTGTAATTAATTCCATAAAGTGCGGGAGGAAGAAAAATAAAAGTTAAATCTACTAACTACTACAACTTTCTATCAAATTTATAAACATGCATAATCAGGATAGAATGACTGCACGAGAAAGTAAATCTAGCCCAAAACATGCTTGTTATAATATTAAACTTAAAGGAAGTACATTAACTTTAAAATACATTTTTCTTCCTACCCCTAAACTTGAATTTGAACATGTATAGCATTCAACACAGAAAATAAAGGTAGGAAGAAAAATAGTTTAGAAATTCTATCTACCATAATGTTTGTCAAAAACATCTACAAATATTCATCAGGACAAAACAATTTGTAATAGAAAGTAAAATAAACTAAACATTCTAGAATAAAATTAAACTAAAGAAAGGTCTAACAAGTAAGACAAATATCGGCATGGGAATATATATTTAAGTGTTATTCAAATCTCTAAATTGTTGTAACACAAACATAAACACAAACACACAAACTAAAATACCTAGACTCACAGATTCATAAACATATATCAATTGAGGTTAATTTGATCTCCTTTCTACTCACATTTTCCCTCCTTACTTTCAATTTCAACAGAAGAAACTACACTAATAACGATAATCTGATAAATAAAAATAGTGCAGTTCATTCATATGTTGTTCATTAAGCAATTTCATGACCTTATTTAGTGAAAACAAAGTTAGATAAAGGAAGTAAAAGAGTTGACATGGAGTGGTCCAAGTCCAAACTCTACATGCTTCAAGGTAATACTCAACTCCGGTTGAGAACTAAGTTATAACAGACTTGTTAGTCTGCTACTACCAGAAGTCATATACAAATTTAGTCAAGACCAAGACATAACCTCATAACAATAATCTAATCCGCACTAAAGTAAACACAAAATAAAACATAAACATACTAGCAAAGATAACCATGAGTTGCCTCCCATGAAGTGCTTCATTTAATGTCATCGGTTCGACATCTGATAACTATGGGTTGCCTCCCATAAAGAGTTAGGTTTAACATCGTCAGCCCAACAAATGTTTCCTCATGGATCAAAATTCCATTTTAATAATCCTTGATCAATCGCCCATTCTTTTTCAGATCCAGAATTCCTAAAAAATTCTCAAATTTAAATTTTTCAGTCACCTTTTCCATCTCATATTGATTTATATCATTGTTCCTCAATTTTCTTTCTAGATCCAATATCCTTCTATTCATTTTTTGAAATTGCATGTTAATATCATCCTTGAAATTTATAAGAAATGGATCTCTATAAGATATTTCAAGATCTCCCAAATTTTGGATCGGATTCTCGTTAGATAATTCAAATTCTAGATCAAATTTTTCTAGATTGCTCTTCTGATTCAAGTTATCTTCTAATCCTTCACCTTCAAAGTTTTTTTCAAACATATCCTCAAATTCTCTTTTAAGTCTTAGTTCGATATCTTTATTTTGTTCATCATTCATTTCCTTAAGGTTTATCTCAGAGTCACTAGGTAAAATTGTTGGGGGGTAACTGTTAATTGCATTAATAATCCGCCCCAATTGATTTTCTATATTCTTTATTGCGACCTCTTGACTTTCAAATTGACTCGCCATTTGATTAACAACATTTTCTAAAAATAATTCTTTCTCCTCATTTAGTGGGATGGAGTTAAATCTATAAGGAAAGGAAAATCCATTATTAAAGTCATCATGATTCTTCCACTTACATATCTGATTAAATTGATTATCTTCCCAAAATTGGTATTTTCCTCCAAAATTAGTATTCCAGTTAAAATTTGAATATATTTCCCAACCTGGGTTGTAATAATCAAAAAAAGGATAGTGCATCTCATGGTCAGTTTCCATCCATTTATAATCCAAATCTGAATATTCATTTTATTGTTGATCTGCCATTTCTAAATTAACTTCATGGAGTCTTTTCTGATTCAACATCCTCCTAAAAGTTCTCTCTCAATCTGATGCGTACAAATCTAAAGATTTAACAAAAAGGATAGATATCAAAAATATTTTTGGTATTTTTAATTTTAAAATAAACACACAATAATTAAACACAATATATAATAATAATAATAATAATAATATAAATTCCAAAACTAAGTCTTACAGGTTTAACTAAAATTCTCCTAAAAGTTCATACCATTGCTTCCCCGGCAACGGCGCCAAAAACTTGACCCGACCCGCAATAAAGCAGTAATTTTTGCTTCCAAATGATGGCTAAAAAACTTGACCCAAGTTATAAATAGCGGCTAGTGTATAAAATTAAAATGTTGTAAAATTTTAGAAAATATTTTACACCCTAGGGGTACTACGCAAGTATACGTATCGTTTCAAGTAATATAGGGTTTGCTGTTAAGACCCCAGTATCGATCCCACAGAGAAGTGAGGTAAGCAATCCTTTAGGCTAATTGCAATCTATTTCTATAAGGCCTAAATTTGGAATGTTGATTAAAATGTATTTTCTAATAACTTATCTAGAATCCTAAATAAAGTTCTTAAATAAAAAGATAACTTATCTGGATAAATTGGTTTGAAAATTTTTGAGATGTTAAAGACTACCATTCTCTTACAATTACATATATAATGTTTAGGAAGGATATGCTTAGAATTTTATGTAGTAGTGCCAAATAGAAGCAATCCTATTCATTACCCTTTGGTCCAGGTGTAAAAAACATTGGCTAATCTATAGATCGGTTCAGGATGTTTTATTAGTAGAATGGATAATCTAGGCTCACACTACTAGATGTCCAAGGGTGGCTATGGTCGGCCCTACCAGTGACCCGTTCCCTTTCTATAGATCAAATCATTAGAATTTAGTCTGTCACTCTAAAAACTAATCAATTCTGCACCCAATAAATAATATCTCCCTTTTTATTTGCACTTCACCATGAATAACCCGCATAAAGCCTTCGATTACCCAAGAATTCATGTGATATCTACTAGTTAAGAACTCATCTCCAGATAAGTCTCAGAATACTTCAACAGATTTTAACAATTTAAATGGCCAGTTTAAAAAGTAAATTAAGATCGGGTATGAATATCATCGGCAAAATTTAATAAGAGAATATCTAAGAAAATCTTAATTCATAAACATGAATCTACTTCATTACAAAACAAAAGTAAATGAAAATAATGGCATAAGAAGTAAAAGAATTGATAGAACTATATAATAAATTAAGTGCCAACAAGAAACTTATTTCATTAGTATTCTATTATAATTATGCAACTATCTGTCACCTAGAAGCATCTAATAGATAATTCTATCATAAAAATAATGTTCCTGCACATACCACTCTTCATATTAAAAGAAAGAGTAAAGAAAATCACTTACAAAGCATGGATAAAACACGACAGAAAACTTAGTTTAAAACAAAGAAATTCTACAAGAAAGTGTTTACAATAATTACAAGAGAATGAAAAACACAATACTTAGCTTTTTTTACTCTGAAAGAAAGAAGAAATCTCTCCACCAAACTATCCCACCAATCCATGCACCGCTCATACATCCCTTACATAAATATCTCAAAATCCCTCACCAATCTCTCCATAAGATGTAGAAATCTACATCTTCATGACTCTAAAATGACTAAATGGAAAGAGAGAGAGAGAGAGAGAGAGAGAGACCGGCCGAGTCCCCCAAGAGCCCTTCTTATTATAGAATTGGTCTTTATTTATAGAGCTTCAAAAATGACCAAGGGTTGCTTCAGGCACCTCTTCAAAATTTGATCTGGATACAATGATCTTCTAGAAAAAAGTTCTGGCGCCTAGGCGCCAGAATCCATGCCCAAATAGTCGCTCCCCTTCACTTTAGGTCGCACCTCTTCGTTAAAAAACTGCTCCAATGTGTCTAGATTCATTGTATCACATGTCCTATATATTAGGAGTAACTTTCAGTCTTCTAGAAGGTCTAGAAACTACTTAACACCGTCAAAATAACTGTCCAAAGTCGTCCATAACCATCCATAATCATCCATAATCGGGTTCTGGTGCCTAGGCCTTGATTATGATGCCTATGCACCGTTTTCTCATCGTCACTAGCGCCTAGGCGCGACTGTGTGCGCAGCTCCATTGTTTTGCTTCGTTTGGCTCCGTTTAAACTCCGTTTCGCCCCATTTCAACTGCATTGTGTTCCTAACATCTTCACCTACAAGATAGACATAAAAACAACATTTCTCAAAAGTATAATTTAATTCAAAAACATGTGAGAAATATAAAATATATTAAGCATAGAATAACATATCAATATGTGCTAAATTAGAATTTTCTTCCTAGCTCATTTTGGCTCAAAATTGCATTATTTTTGCTTCATTTTCTCTAAAATCATATTTTTATACTTGAAGACAAAAATATGCAAATTACCTTCTTTTAAAGTGTAATATCTTTAAAATGTTCATAAAGTTAGCATGAAATGCACACTAAAAATAAATATTTTTAAATAAAATCAAGCGCCGTCGAGCTCGTCGTCGGCGCCCTAGATCAAATTTTCTTCCTTTTAGTCCTTTTTGCTCCAAGTTCGCTCCATTGTCCATAAACAAATATATATGCAGAAAAACATCAAAAATACCCTTCTTTAAAGTGCAATATCATCAAAATTAATATAAAATATGCATGAATATCTTAACATTTTTTCATTGGTTAATATATATATATAGGACTTCTCACCAACCTCATGATCCTAAGAATTTCATTCCACCAAAGTGCCTAAGAATGGATCGAACTCGTGTCTCATAGGTTAGCTGGCCACCTCATTTCATGCAAATGGATGATTTATTCCATGAGTTGGGAGGAAGGTGACACATATTTTCCTTCACATAAAACTTATGTATTTTGGTCATGATGTCTTTTAACCTAAGTAAAGATTTGACTTAATGTTTTGTTTTAATTCATTAGAGATGGGTAGAGTTGAGTGATGATTCCTTCATTCTTGGTTAAAAATCCATGAGGGAATGACACCTCATCAGTCCCTTCATAATGAAGTCATGATGATCTTTTAACCTTAGTTAAAAGTGATGTGTCATGGGTTCTCATGAGTGTTTGTCAAGTCATGGTATTTCCATGGGTTATGAATGACCCATAAGTTATTTTCCAAAAATTAAATTTGATTTTTAAAAAAATCAATTATGGAATTTTGATGCCATGGGTGATGTCATTTTTTTATTTGAAATTTAGGACTATTTTCATATAATTCAACTTTGAATTAATTATGTAATTAATTAAAAGTGTAGGAAATTATAATTGATTTTGAGAGTTAATCATTTAATTAATTTCTTGAATTTGGTTCAAAATTGTGTGTTTTGACCAAATTTAACTAAAGTTGACTATGATTGACCAATGTTGACCTAGGTTGATCATGGTTGACCGCTCTATGCCCAAGGTTGACCCAGATGATTTACATAACCTTGTCATGGTTAATTTAATCAGGAGGTTATTAATTCTGATCATGGAACCTTGATTTGACTAAGGTTAACCAAATGATCATGTTTAGTCCTTTTAATGTTATAAATTGATCAAATAAGTCATATTTGACCAACTTTGTGTCTAAATTGACTTTGTGGTCAATGGGATTAGTATTGGGTCAATCTGGTCGTTATTAGGTCATGGATTGACCATCTTGACCAAATTTGACCATATGGGTCAAAGGTTGACCAATCTGGTCAATGTCGTGATCATTGGGTCATGCATTGACCATTTTAACCTAAGTTGACCATTTGGGTCAAAGGTTAACCAGTTTCGTTAATGTAGTGGTCGTTGGGTCAAGGGTTGACAATTTTGATCTAGTTTAATCATTTGGGTCAAAGGTTGACCAATTTGGTCAATGCGGTGTTCATTGAGTCAAGGGTTGATCATTTTTACCTAGTTTAACCATTTGGGTCAAATGTTGACTAGTTTAGTCAATGTGGTGGCAATTGGGTCAATGGTTGACCATTTTGACTTACTTTGATCATTTGAGTTAAAGGTTGACCAGTTTGATCAATGGGGTGGTTATTAGGTCATGGATTGACCATTTTGACCTAAGTTGACCATTTAGGTCAAAAGTTGACCAGTTTGGTCAATGTGATGGTCATTGGGTCAAGGATTGACCATTTTGACCTAGTTTGACCATTTGGGTCAAAGGTTGACCAG
Organism: Papilionanthe hookeriana x Papilionanthe teres; assembly: GCA_022702705.1. Classification (NCBI taxonomy): domain Eukaryota; kingdom Viridiplantae; phylum Streptophyta; class Magnoliopsida; order Asparagales; family Orchidaceae; genus Papilionanthe; species Papilionanthe hookeriana x Papilionanthe teres. The sequence goes on from CM040431.1 coordinate 114,329,636, forward strand.
TTTGATCAATGGGGTAGTCATTGTGTCATGGATAAACCATTTTAAACTAAGTTCACCATTTGAGTCAAAGGTTAACTAGTTTGGTTAATGTTGTGGTCATGGGGTTAAGGGTTAACCATTTTGACCAAGTTTGACAATTTGGGTCAAAGGTTGACCAGTTTGGCCAATAATTGATCAGATCAGGGTTTTTCATTGATGATTTGATCATTTTAGGATGTCTTAAGATCTGGCTTAAAAAGGCTTCATTAGGGTTTTACCTTAGAAATTAGGGTTTAGTGACCATTAGTGAGATTTCGGGAGTCAATATTGGTAGACTTCCTTTCTAAAAATAATTTAGAAATGATCCTCACAAAAGTGATGTCAACACTTCACTTCATCAAGCTCCGGTATGGCCTCTTTGATCTAATCTACGCTTGGGCCGGGCCTTTTGTGAAACAAACCATTTCATAACACGCACATCACCGTATGGATATGTTCGTTTCTTTTAATTTAAGCTTTAGAAAAAAAAAATTTTGTGAAGATCCAATAAGATTTGAGCAACATATTAAAGTTTGAAAATGGACAGTTCACGAGATACATCAGGTTAGGTGAGATGCACAGATGTCATCCATTTCCATGTATTAGAAATGGATGGCTAAGATTACCGCGGATAGACTCCCTATGGAGGGGAGAACAGCAGATTAGCTCTCCCGCAGCAAAGATCCCACCAATAGAATGGCGTCGCATGGTGTTTTGATAGATCTGATGTTCCAGTCAGCACCGCATGGAATTTCCTTCAAGTAGGATTTAATTAAGAACAGAAAATCCTATTTAACTTCAAAAATTCATATCTTGACATAAAAAATTGGAGAAATATGATAAAAATATCCCTAGATTCAGTAGAGCAAGGAGAAAATTATAAAAAAAAAATTGGAAGTAATGAATTATATTTAATTTTTAAATAATTAATTACTCTCTAGAGTAATTTAATTATTAAAAAATTTTTATAAACCGAAAATTTATCAAATTTTCAAAGAAAAACCCTCTCATCCTTGGGGGGATATTCTATGATTTTTCCAAGTCTAGGAGAAGTTTATAGAAAGAAATATACAATTTTCAACATACTTTGTGATTATTTTAAAAAATAATTACATTAATTAGGAATTTGAAAATAAATTTGGAAATCCTCAGAAATTTTAGGGTGATGAATTTGGATCCTAAAAATGACATTTTATAACTCTTGAGAATTTGAAATGATATTTTGACTTTTAGGGTAAAATTTATAAAATTGAAAATTATAAATTAAATCCTAAAAGCTTTTATATTTCATGAAAGGTATAATTAAGATTAACAATCTTAATATCTAAGTTTAAACTTAGGATGAACCCTTAAGTTCTAATTAGGTTAGGTTTAAATATAACTTAAACCTTTAAAACTCTAATTAAACTTAATCACATTCCTTAAGCCTTAACTATATTAGGCTTAATACAAATCAAACTCCTCATTAGACCTAATTAAACCATGTTAGACCATAATCACATTAGGTTGTCGGCATATTTTTAGGTTGTGTGTTTTACTTTGAAAAGGGGGTCGCCTAACAGAAATTGTCGGCGAATTTTTAATTTAATTTAAATAAATAATTTGGAAAGTAGTATTTGATTTTTGAAAATAATTTTAAATTTGAAAATTTTAAGATATGAAATCAAACTGATCTCACACCCCGAATAGTTTATATAAACGAGCACCACACCACAAACCATGTATCTATCCAAAGAATAGACACACTGCTTGATAATGGGGCTCGATTAGATAAACTAGAAAGGTTTGTGACATCCGTTTGGTCTGCGAACCAATTTTATAAGCTGTCAAATTCCCCTGCTTAATATGAAAGCATTAAACAGGGTTTATATTACCTGTGTTCTTAAAGTTCCCTATAAGGGCAAGCCCCTATAGTTAATTACATCTTAAGTGACGGGAATCACCTAAGAAAACTCTCGATAATAATCGATAATTCGCTCTCAAGAATCTCAAAGTTTAAGTTTTCAAAGGATTGAATTTTGTAATTTCAATAGAGAATGGATCAAGTTTGGAACATTTTGTTTTGGGAATTCAAAGGAAGAAAGGTAGGAGAAATCACAGATTCGAAGCGAACTTCAGCAATTTCCCAACTATCCTATTGTTCGGCTTGGATTTAGCAAAGTCCTAATGTTTGTTTAATGTTTTAATCTTGCCAATTTTAATTAATTTGGACTTATATTTGTATGATAAAATCATACAAATAGCCTTGAAGATGTGAGGGTTTATGTCGTATCGGACGACTACCTCGGAATCCTAAAACCGGTTAGGGCTTAATTTGCAATGCAAATGCCTAACAAAAGGTTGAGGATTTATGTTGCACTAGACAAACTACCTCGAAGTCCTATGGTTTGGTTATTTAATTCTAAGAATGGTTTTGCTGATGTAGTTCCGAGTTTTGCTGATGACGATGGTCGTGCTGCCCGCCATGCTCCGAGCTCCTTGTTGTTGCAGAGGTTTAGTTATAGAAGTCATAAATCAGGAGATGAGAAAAGTATTTTGGTTTAGAGAAAATCTTAATTTCCAAGTGTTTTTTATATTTTATTTAAAACAAATCTTAAAGTTGATTATAACAACACCGGTTAAGATCCGCGGTTCCATCCTTCGGCATCGTTATTTTTATCAGATTCACTTATTCCAGATGAATTTGCTAAACTCAATTGAATGAGTTCCACACTTTCATTTAGACCGTGGGAAATCCCGTTAGCAACGCGTAGGTTACATCATCCGAGGTATTCCCGATCATCCAACAAGACGTTTTAATTTAGTTGTAGTTGTAGTTTTGTGTTCTGTTTGTGATTAAATTTTGAGTTGTTTTATATTTTGAAATGTTGTGGCGGTGAATTTTATCTTGCAATGACTTTTAATTTAGTTTTGGTTTCGGTTCTAGATGCTACTCTAAAGGTGTGGGTTTTCATGCAACAGGTTGTTTATAATGCAAGAAAAGTAAAGTGCATTTGCAATAAAGTAAATTGCAAGAAAGTAAATTGCAATAAAATAAAAGCGTACCTGGAGGGTCTTCCCGTCATCCCAGGCTGCACTTAAACACAATTTAGAATATTTAAGCAAGTTCCTAGGTAAAGCTAAGGGAAGAGTTATGGTTTTCTACCAAGTTCCTAATCCTATAGCTAGTCATCTCATATGACTTCTAGGTTCTTGTGTTTTGGTTTGAGGACGATTTTCTTCATCAAAGAACAATTAAGTTCAATTGTTCTTATAAACATCCTATCATATTGAGGAAGTGCTTAAGAAGAATCTTAAACATCTTTTCAATATTTCTAGGATTATTTTAAGTCCAAATGAATTCAATTATACAAATGAATTAATCGTCCAGGCATTCAAGTTTTGTTATCCTGCTCAGTGAACTAGGACATTTGAATATCCTATAAATGAAGTAACACTTCATTTAACGTTCTGTTTAGGAGTTATGACAACAAAAGCTTTTGAGGGCAAATTGATGTTCAAATGGTTTATGATTTAATTTCAGTTAACGGGTTTAAATTTGGAATAGTGTTCAAGTTGCTTTATATTTATTTTTGAATTTCTTTATGTCTTAGGTGATGTTATTTTTAATTCGATTTAATTTAACTTTAATTTAATTTAATTTAATTTTGTTTAGTTGTTTAATTTTAATTTAATTTAATTTGATTTTAATTTTAACTTGATTCTATTATTTTATTTAATTTAATTCAATTTAGTTTGGTTTGATATGCTTTAGTTTAATTTAATTTAATTTGATTTAATTTAATTTGATTTAATTTAATTTAATTTAATTTAATTTAATTTAATTTAATTTGATTTGATTTAATTTAATTTTATTTAATTTAATTTTAATTTTAAACTTAATTTAAATTTAATTTTATTTAATTTTATTTAATTTTATTTAATTTTTAATTTTAAAGATGATTTAATTTTAATTGTTAAAGTATTAATTTAATTGAAATTTTAAGAGAGTTTAATTTAAATAATTTGACTTTAATTTAATTTAATGATTAAGTCTTTTAGCATTTTAAATCATAAATTTGGATTATCATTTTAATTAGGAATTAAATATTATTGAGATGATTAATTTAGTGATTCTTAAATTAAAGAACAAATCTCTTCCTAATAATATCCCTATTTTAATAATTCCAATTTTATTATTCTTCCAAATTTAATCAATTATTTAATTAAGGTTTATTTTAATTATTTTTAAATTGTTTAATATGTTTCTACCCTTTAATTATTTAAGTTTCAATCATCCAAATCATATTAAGATCAAATATTTTACTTTTTAATTTTATTAAGCCTAAAGTTTTAATTAAAGATTAAAATTTTAATTACCATTTTGCCCTTCAAGCTTAATAATTTTATAACTCACTAAATTGAGCTTAAATGAACTTGAAATTTTTATGTGACTTCACTCATATGTCAATAAAGGCATGAGAGGAGAAAATGTGATTTTTCTGTATTTAATTTATTTATGTAATTATTTTTGGTGGAAAATAGGGATTTCCGAGGAAAATTTAATAAAATGACCAAGGGAAAGTTTCTGTCCTTAAGAAAATTATGGGACATTCCTAATGACTAGAGGATCACTTGGACCAATTTTGGTGATTTTTTGAATTATATTCTTTTTATTATAATTATTTTGTTTTTTGGAGTATTAATTAATTTAAAAAATAAAATAAAGGTTGAAAAATGAATTTTATATTTTTTAAAAATCTCTCTTATATCAAGGAAATCAGAGAATCAATTTCTTATAATTTTCTAATTTCTCTTTGATTTATTAGAATTATTTTAGTGGAAATGCTAGAAAATACATTTTTTTAATTTTAAAATTACCTTAGGGCTTTAAAATTTAATATCTCATCAAATAGACATACGAAAAATATGGGGTTTGTTCCTAAGCGATTAAAATTCAAAATATAACATTTTGGTGAATTTTACTATTTTTGTGATTTTTATTATTTTTTAATTATTAAAATATTAAAATAATACAAAAAAATCAACTTTTTAGAAAATTGAAAATTTAATTTTCTTAAATTCCCCTAATATCAAAGAGGCTCCAAAACCAATTTGGTGAATTTTTGAAAAGTATTTTGAAAGTTATGAATTTTTAAAGTTTAAAATGGCTAAATGGCTTAATCAACCCATTTAGTAGGGCTAACCAAGTCCAATTGACTTCAAATTTTTATGGTGGGTTCCTCTAATCCTAAAGGTCAGTGGAGGATTGATTTCAAGTCAATTTGATGTATGATTAGCTCTAAATAATTAAGGACCTATTTTGAGTGTTTAAGCCAATTAGGATTATTCCAAGTGGATTAATTCAAAACCTATTTTTCCTAGGGTCCTACGAGTCGTAAGAAACATCACCAAATTTTCCTAGAATTTATTTCACAACATGCTAATTATTGGATTTAAAATACTCAAGACAAGCAACATGAATTTGAAAAATCAATAACTTCTCATAGGGATGGCCTCGACTTTGGAAAATTCGGGGAATGTTCCCAAATTCGGAGGCTTCAAAAGCCCTATGGTCTCATGCCATGATGAATTTCCTATATGCATGGAGAATTAAAACAATGCAGACGAGTAAATAAATTATTAAAAATAAAATACTTGATGAAATTAAATGATTTCTTTTCCACATTATTCTCCTCTGTTCACTGAGCAAGATGGTATTTTTATTTTATTTTTCTGATTTTCCTACACAAAGTTATGCATTTTTGAAGTTTAGGGAATTAAATAAATCAAAAAATACCCTAATTTTTTATTTAAAACGGCGGCGCTGACTCATCCTAGGCATCTTCGAAACACCGCGTGTCGCGTTGCCATTCGACGCCGCCACTTGAGTCAGCAGCCCGGGTCCCGCCTTCCGCGTATCATCTGCCGATCCGACCCGATCTGAGCCGTCCGTCCGCGCGTGTATGGAATGAACTTCATCCGTTCATCGTCCCCAGCCGTTCTCACCCAAGAGCCGTCCACACTAAAACCCTAAGAACTCACTCATTTCTCAACGGATTTTCGTGTTCTTGTGCTCTATGGATTCGTCTTGAAGAGACGAATACATCTATACGGTGATCATGCATTGAAATTAAGGCATTTGAAATGGAGAATCTCCGAAGCTCGGGATAAAGAGTTAGCTCATACCTTTGCTCGGAGAAGTGTGGCTTCAATCTGAGGGTTGTGTCACCTTCGATTGGGTCCCAGCAAGCTCCAGATGAAGTCTCCTCGTCTGGTGAATTACCTAGGTATGATTTCGACCAAGCACGTTCACAAAGCTTGGAGTCTGGAACAGATGGGTGGCCTGGAGAGAGGGCTTTTACTGGTGGACCTCTTCCCTCGGTCTCAGTGAAGGTGTAGGACCAATCGATTTGAGGATTGATCCACTCGTGGAGAAGTGTCCTAGTTTCGGGTGGAATTTTGGTCGAGAAATTGGGCTCGTTGGTGGGGATTAGGACAAATTGTCACTGGGGATCAACTCGCTCTAAGTATGGAGAGTGGTCCGGAGCAATTTTGGCGGTGGTTTCGGTAAGGTACTGGTTCGGCACCTCTCATGGCCGAGAGGGGGTGGTGTTTAAATAGGAGAGGGTGGAGGGCCTCCTGGGGGGTTTAAGGCTGGAGATCGAGCTGCTCCGGTGAGGAGAAGAAGAGCTATGCGTCGTCCATTTGGGTTGAGACAAGTCGCGAGGGAGAATTGAAATTTTGGCTCCTCCCGAGGTCTCGGCCATGGTGTTTTCCGACGATCCGGGCGGTTGGCCGGCGAGCAATGGTCACCCTCGAGTTCGAGTGGGTCGGGCGGCGGGTTTTGTGTAGGCAATTGGCCAATGCCATGTGTAAAGGAGTTGAATTGAAATGGAATGGGGGGAAGGCTATTTTGGGTTCAAATGAGTCAACCCACCATTTTGGGTTTGGTGCACCCTTCCATGGCTGATTTGGGCTGAGGGACGATCGGGTGAATCGGCTAGAAAAGGGTAGAGAAGTCACCATCCATGAATATTTTGATTAATCATGAATTAAGGTGAAGCATTAAAAGGGTTAAAACCTTTTTAAGGGGGCTTAAAAGAGGCTCCTCCTTTTGCCATTAATGGCTTGATCACATGTCAACCCTTCCATGGCTTCATGTGGCTTGTCCATGGCTTGCATGTGGCTTCATGACTTGTCTTTCGCTTGGGGAAAAGCTTGGTCAATTTCATGAAAATGGAATTTGGAAATTTTGCTAATTTAGGAGTGATTTGATGGGATTAGGCATATGGCTTGATTTGGATTTATTTTATCATGGGTTTGGAACTTAGGAGATGGTTTCATCCAATGGATGATGATATAGGGTTGTCATGTGGGCTTTGGGCCTTTGAAATTTAGTGAAGGTGGGCTTTTAAATTGATTTATGGAAGTGGGTTTTGGATTTTAAAAAAATAGATTTTAGGATGGGAATTTTGCAAAGGATTGGGTCCAATAAGTGTTGAATTTAATTTAGGAATGTTTCATGAATGATTTGGAATAAATTTGAAGTGGTTTAGGCTTGAATTGGGTTGGATTTGCACCTCTTTGGTAAATGGGTCAATGTAGGTCAAATTGGGCTAACTTGGGCCAATGTTGGGCTAGGGTTGAAATTGATGTAAAATAAATGTTGGGAAATGTTTATGGGAGTGTTTCAAAGAGGTTTTGGCTTTGGTTGGGTTTTGATTTTGGGGTTTGGGCTTATTTGGATTAGGTTTGGGTTTAGGTCAAAATTGGGCCTTTTAGCTTTGGGTTGAATTTGAGTGGGGTTTGGGTCTAAATTTTGAGTAAATCATGTTAGTGTTTTGTTTGTGGGGATGTTAAGGAAGGTTTAGAAAATATTTGGGGTTAATTGGAGTTGAATTGGGTTAGTTTGGGTTAGGTTTGGGTCATGGGTCCAAATTGGGCTTTAAGGCCAAAAGTGAAATTGTATTCAAATGTCAATCAAATTGGACTTTGATTTAGTCTATATTGGTGTTGGGAATGTTGAATTGAAGTTTAGAATTGAATTGGACCAGAATTTGGGTCAATTGGGTAGGTTTGGTTTAACATTGGGCTCACTTTGGGTTAAAATGGGTCAAATTGGGGGTTTTGATAAAAGTGGGGTAAATTGACAAAATTGGCCCATGGTGTAGTTGAAAAAAATGAAATTGGGAATATTTTGGATTTTCTGAAATTTTCTGGCAATTTTCTGAATTTTTGGATTTTTGGGTCAAGAGGGGCATTTTGGGTATTTGGAGGGTATTGGGAGGTATTTTTGGAATTTTTGGTATTTTTGGCTATGGATGATCAATTTGAGTAATGTGGGAATGTTTGGGATTGGTCTTGAGGAATTTTGGGTATTTGGAGATTTTTTTTTTGAAAAATTTGGGTAATTTCAAGGGCTTTGGGGGCTAGGCGGGTGTAGGGTCCCGGGGGTCAAAAATTGAAATTTTGGATAATTGAAGATTGGGTGAATGTAAGTGGAATGAAATCATTTTGGTTGAGCCATGAAGCCATATCAAGCCCACATGAGCCATGAAGGGACTCATTTGAGGCATCCACTATGTTGTTCCTAACCCTCTTAACCAAGGGCTTAGGGGTTAAGGACCATCCATGCGAATCACCTACATGAGTCGGGAGGTCAAGTTGGGTATGGGTGTGGTTTTAGGAGGTGTGTGAAAGTGTAGTGTATAAGTGTAGTGTGTGTGTAAGTCAGCCCTTCACCAGACCAGGCCACCCAGGGCAGTCCTAAGGCCAAAGAGTCCTATAGGAACTCGTCCTTTAAACTTCCATATTTGGTTTCAACCCTCTAGGTGATTAGGGGTCTACAGTCAAGTTTGTGGAGTTTGCAGGGAGTTAAGAAGTGGTTTGAAATTCTAGGAGTTGGGTCCCAATTCTAATCCTCTAAGATAGTCAAAGGAAAAGCCTAAGGCTAGATCCTAAGTACTATAGAGAGAAGAGAAGACCTCATCAAAAATGAGGTCAACATAGGTTTAACTTAATAAACACTAATTAGGTCTAAAGCACCAATTAGACCAAATTAAACCAAGTTAGACCTTTATCACGTTAAGTTTAACTTAATAAACCCTAATTAGGTCTAAAACACCAAATAGACCTAATTAAACCAAGTTAGACCTTAATCATAATAGGTTTAACCTAATAAACCCTAATTAGGTCTAAGTTCAATTAGACCAAATTAGTCTCAATTAAAATTAACCACTAATTAAGTCTAATTAATCAATTAAATCTTACCTAAATAAAGTTTAATTAATGAAAACCCAATTATACTTAACCACTAATTAAGTCTAATTAATCAATTAAAACTTACTTAAAATAGATTTAATTAACCATAACTCAATTAGACTTAACCAATATTAAGTCTAATTAATTTATTAAACCTTACCTAAATAAGGTTTAATTAATCATAACCCAATTGACTTAACCATAATGAAGTCTAATTAATCAATTAAACCTTACCCAAATTAGGTTTAATAAACCTTAACCTAATTAGATTTAACCACTAATTAAGTCTAATGAATCAATTAAACCTTACCCAAATTAGGTTTAATTAACCATAAACCAATTAGACTTAACCACTAATTAAGTCTAATTAATCAATTAGAACATACCTAAATAAGGTTTAATTAACCATAACCCAATTACACTTAAGCACTAATTAAGTCTAATTAATCACTTAAATCTTACCAAAATAAGGTTTAATTAATCATAATCCAATTAGACTTAATCACTAATTAAGTTTAATTAATCAATTAAACCTTGCCCAAATAAGGTTTAATTAGCCATAACCCAATTAGACATAACCTCTATTAACTCTAATTAATCAATTAAACATTACCTAAATAAGTTTTAATTAACGATAACCCAATTAAACTTAACACCTATAAAGTCTAATTAACCAATTAAACCTTACCCAAATTAGACTTAACAACTAAGTAAGTATAATTAATCTTTTAAATCTTGCCCAAATTAGGTTTAATTAACCATAACCCAATTAGACTTAACCACCAATTAAGTCTAATTAATATATTAAACCTTACTCAAATTAGGTTTATTTAACCTTAACCCAGTTAGACTTTACCCCTATTAAGTCTAATTAATGAATTAAACCTTAGCCAAATTAGGTTTAATTAACCTTAACCCAATTAGGCTTAACCCCTATTTGGTGTAATTAATCAATTAAAGCTCACCTAAATTAGGTTTAATTAATCATAACTCAGTTAGACTTAACCACTAATTAATTCTAATTAATCAATTAAACCTTACCCAAATACGTAATTATTTATAACCAAATTAGACTTAATCTTACCCAAATAAGTTTATCCTATACTTAGGTTCTACCCAACTTAAACCTAAGTCAAACGTAAACCTTTTAGGTTCAACATACATTGAACCTTACCTTAACCTTTACTTAGGTTCAACTCAACTTGAGTATAAGTCAAACCTAAACTTATTAGGTTCAACATATATTAAACCTAACTTTAATTTATACTTAGGTTTAACTCAACTTAAGCCTAAGTTAAACTTAAACCTTTTAGGTTCAACATACATTGAACCTAACCTTAACCTATACTTAGGTTCAACCTAAAGCCTAAGTATAACCTAAACTTTTTAGGTTCAACATATATTGAACCTAACTTTAATTCATACTTAGATTTAACTTAACTTAAACCTAAGTTAAACTTAAACCTTTGAGGTTCAACATATATTGAACCTAACATTAACCTATACTTAGGTTCAACCCAACTTGAGCCTAAGTCAAACCTAAACTTTTTAAGTTCAATATATATTGAACCTTACTTAAACTTCAAAATTTATGTAGTTTATTTAATTAAGCTTCATTATCATGAAATATATCTATGCTTCGATGTTGATGATGGCTTGTGATGTAATGCTCGCTTATTTAAACTATCAAACATATGAGATTGCTTCGGTCTCGTATTTTCAAAATTAATATACTACTTTACAATATATATATATATATATATATATATATTAAATCTATTTTAAACCGGGCGACGGGATTCCTATTCCGGCGAATGACAAACCTCAAATTTTTAAGGACTGACATTATTATGATTCGTTTCTGGTAGTATTTTGATGATGATGTGGTTAGTATTATTGTGTTATTGGAGTCTCTTGGTGGTATAGTTGTGTTATTATGATGATTTTCACATGGTATTGCGATGTTATTAGGGTCATAGTGTGGTGGTAAAATAAGGGTTTCTTGGTGGTATTGTATTAGTTGTGTTCGTAATAAAGCCTACAAGATAAAATACTTCATATAAAGTTGAATTTGTTGTCAACCTTTTCATTGAACCAATGAGGTAAATTGGATATGACGCAATACATATCTCAATTACATACAATCTAAACATGTAAAGAATAAACTTTTCAAAAATAAATACCACAATTCCTCACGTTTGCCTGGTTGCTCTCTTTGCTCATCTTCTCTTTCTCATTGTCTTTGTTAATTTCATTCATTTAAATTTAGCATGCTTGAAACCCCAAAACAAACCTATACATGAGTTCCCACTTTGTAAAACATGAGTTAAAAGGAGTTTAAGGAAAATTAAACATCAAATGGACAACTTACACGGAGAGAGACGGAGATAGAGACAGTTGAAATCATAATGTTTTCTTTTGCCACCACTAGCAGAGATGATCGACAAAAACCTAGATTCCAATTTTTTTGATGTTCTCGTGAATGAAAAACAAAAAACCTAGCAAGAAAAGGAAAGGGAAAAATGCAAGCAGGTCCCTAAAGAATAAATAAAGTGTGGTGTGGGTGGGCTAGTTTCAGGCCAAGCCACACACTTTTCTCTTTTGTTAATATTAGGTGGAGTCCATACGCAAAATTACATCCAGACTCCGGATGCCACATGCAACTCCAAATTTCTGATATTGTATATTGCTTCAACTCTACTTCTCGTTAACTTCTTTGCTTCACAAACTTGTATGTCTAATTTACATGTGGTGCATGCATGACGCATCCAATGTCGAACATTGAAACTCCTGACCCGACCGCAATTACGTAAATAAATTAGCTTATAAAATTATGGCCAAACTTGACCCCAAATCTGATTAAGCATCTAATGTATGATAGTTAAAGGTATAAGTTTTGATAAATAAATATAAATCGTGAACTAGGGGTAGTACGCAAATATATGTATCGTTTCAAGTAATATAAGGCTTTCTTTTTAAAAAACTCAGATATCGATCCCACGGGGAAGGCTAACTAAAAAAATTAAGAAAGAAAGAAGAAAATCTATTTAAAAACTAACCAACTAAAAAGTAATAATATGCAACTTCATAAAGTAGCAATTGTAAATAAGATCGTAATTTAAATACTTTAACATGATAAACAAATGTTATTTCCCCATACGAAATGTTTCATGATTAGTAAACATCTAAATTAGTTTGAGAACTTTGAGAATGAGGTATTCTGACAAATAGGAGCATATATATTCTTTACCCTCTGGTCAAGTGTATAAAGAACATTGGCTAGTTTTAGAAGATTGGATCAGAATGTATTGTTAGTAATAAGGGACTAATTTTTAGGCTCTCACTTTTAGGTTCCCCCAAGGGTGCCTATGGTCGGGCCTACTAGTGACCCGTCACCTCCTCTTAAACTAAATTGATAGAATTTTGCCTGTCACTCTAAAAATATATTCAATTCTACGCCCTTCAAAGAATATCTCCCTATCTATTCACACCTCCCCCTTCAAGAATTTATCATCTACCTTTTCAAGGGAAATGTGATACTTACAAGTTAAGAACTCTTAGCCCACGATCAAATCTTAAGAGTTCTCCACATATTTTAACATTACAAGTGATCAAGTTGTAGTAAATATGAAGATCAGGTAAAGTATCATCACAAATTATGGAAGAATAAAAATAAGTTCTCAAAATTAAATTAAATCCTTAACTAAATCATTTCATAGTTGTAGGGAGAAAGAGAAGAAGACTACTCATAAAGATTAAGATTCACAACAGAAATCATATTTATATAATTCAAATTCAAAGTACAAAACTTAAGAACCAAACTATAAATACTTATCTGGAATGATATCCATGCAATCCTTTGAAGTTTCTCCGACTCCGACTGACTTTTACAAGACTCCAACTCCAGCAATCACACTAAAATCACTCCAAACTCTCACTAAAAAAAGGTAAATAACACTACACACTCTTTAATTTAATGAGATTACACACCTCTTTCACTCTTATAACACCTACACACTCCAAACGACCACACACTTTGCTGTAGAATAGTCCTTTATTAATAGATCTTTGAAAATGACCAGAGGTTGCTTCAGGAACCTCTTCAAAATTTTTCCAAACTTGTTTAACATTCTCCTGCGCGAATGGACACATCCCTTCATGTTTTGAGTCGTACCACTTCATTGAATAACTGATTCCCTATGTCTATATTCATTGTATCTTGTTTATAACATATGGGTATTTGTCTAGAGACTTCTAGATTGCTTCTGAGTCATCAATAATCGTCACAAAACCGTCTAAGAGTTCTCTAGATTTCCCTGCTGAGTCTTGTGTCTGGTGCCAGAATCAGCCCTTTTTTCTTTTTTTCTTCACGTGACTCATTTTTGCTCCTTTTACTCCTTTTTTTACTATATTTCTTCATAAACTCATTTTCTTGCACCTGCAACCAAAAACATAAGAAATATTTTTCATTAAAGCGTAATATCCTTAAAATATTAGTTAAAAAGATATAAAAATTTAGGTAATTTTTAGGAGGATCAATTCCCCCAAACTTAAATGTTGCTTGTCTTCAAGTAACTCTTTACTACTAAAAATAATAATCTATGGAGAAAAATTTTTTTAAGACCTCTATAACTGTTCATTTTATAAATAGAATAAAGAAACTTAAAAATCTTTTTAACTAACTTAGGCTAAAACCAAAATATGTATAATATATAATATTTAAATGTTAAGAACTCTCTTCTCCTATCTATTTCAAAAACTAATTGCAATTTGTCATATTAAGAACATTTAGATAATTTACAAGAAAAAGATTTTCATGATAACTCTACTAGTAAGGATGCTTATACATAAGACTAAAGTAAAAAAAAAATGTATTTAGATCTCTTCCTATAAGATAATTCAAGTGAATCCAATTTTTAATTAGGCATCTCCTTAAGCTTCTCCTCACTTATTCTTTATTATTATTATTATTTGGATTGCTTTTCAATCCTATATATTGTCTTTTCTTTTCAGGGATTGTTTTCAATCATTTCTTCTTTTTTCTTTTTTCAAGTAAGGATTACTATATCTGGATAGCCTGTTAATGATTTTGAACTTCACTATCCTTAACTTATATTTAAAGACTTTACACATTTTTCATTTAATGAATATGTGTTTAGTAAAAATAATTTTTATAGAGTTTCAATTCTATCTTCTCAAATAAACATCTACATTCCAAAATACTTTCAAAAATACAACATTTTTTTAATTTAGATATTCGAATCAAAATTCTTACACTCTTTTATTAAATAATTACAATTTTTAGAATTATCACTTGTTATATAAAAAATGCTTTTATAATTTTATTATAATATTTATGAAAACAACAGCATATCTATGTTAAATTAACATTTCTTCCATAGGTTATTTTATTAATTTTGAAAATATTGTTTACTAAGGACAAGAAAAGTTTAAATTTAAGTTCTTTTCCCTCCCCCAAACTTAGTTCTTTTAATAATGTTAAAACATTCTGCAATATAAAATTTCAAACTAAGCAGGAAGAAAAATATACATTAACTAAGATATTTAAAATAGTAGAGTAATACAGGTATAAGCAGCAATATATAAGAGTAGCAAAGTAAATAACATAAAGAAAACTAACACTCTTTTGCATTTTAAACATTTAAAAACAACAAGAGCATAAATAGGATTAAATTCTAAGAAATATGACAATAGAAGTATAACATAGTTACTACATAGTACTCATACACTGCAATAATACTGAAAAGGTAAAAACACACATAACAAGCACATAAGCAAAACAAAGAAAAAATAAAGTATAATCATCCTCAGTCTCCTCTTCATCGTTAGAAGAATCATCAGGAATAAGACTTGTGGGATTAATCCATGGGGTGAATTTAGGATAAGTAGGAAATTCGATATTCTTATCACCCTTCAAAAATTTCACAACAGCATCATTATATTCCCCATCATAGTCACTCTTCCTCTGTATATACTTTGACACATGATCAATCTTACTATCCATTTCATCTACTCTGCATTGCATCAAGATTACATCACTTTGATGCTCCAAGTACCTCTGACAAACAGTATTTTACACATCTGGTGGAGGCTCAGAAGTAGAAGTGGAAGGTCCAGGTGCAGAAGTAGAAGGCATAGAAGAAGTATTTGCTGTAGAACCTTGACTTTTTGTTTTTCCATAAGTATCGAAATGAGATTTTCCAATTGGCTTCAGTGGCTTAAGCATCTTTATCAGAATGAGAGTAAGTAATACCTACATTCTTGTAAATCGAGAAAATGAGAGTCGGGAAGCCTAAACCAGAAATAACACTTCGTCACATTATATATAATGGTTCCCACATCTATAGGCTTCATTTCTTGAATGTAATAATTTAAAATAGCTCATTCTTTTGTCACTTCATTCAGGTGATTTGATGGAAGAATACGAGCAGAAATAAAGTAATGTGAGTCTTTAGAAGTAGCATTAATCATAGAAGAGGAAAAATTTACCCATTTATTGTTTTGGTTTTTCCAATATCCTCTTCCATCAGTCAGGTAGGCTATAATCACATCAAGATCTCTTTCAGAAGTATTAAAAACATCATAGAAGCAGTCTGTAGCAGGAGGTAAGCCGTAAAACATGTTGATGACTTCAGGTGTGAACTCAACTCCAATCCCCCTAATATAAACTTCATTATCGACTGTTTCAGGAATATTTGCATAGAATTCATGAACAATGGAAATAACAGCCACAGTAGAAAAAGAAGAAAGCTGCTCCCACTGTTGAGCAGCAATAATATTTTAGATTAATGCTCCAGGAAGATAAAAACTTCATTCTGCAATGAATTTGCGACCCCACGCAAATTCATTGTAGCGCACTTAAGCACTTGCGCTAGCAAACTTTGAATGAATAAATTATCTCTGCTCCTTTCCTCTCTTTGATTTTTGTGTCATTCTGTAATTTTGAGAATAATTTCAAATAATTTATAAAATCCATAACATGGCACAAAACTAAGCTTAAAACACTAAATTAAGCTTAGATCCATGGATTTTCTACTTAAAGATCAAATTTTTCTTCCAAATTATCGGCACTATTCATATGTAGAGAAATCCATGATGAAAACTCAAAATAACTATGCCAAAGTGTAGATCTAACCTCGAGAAGTTGAATTCCAGTGTTTTTAAGCTTCGAAACTTCACAAATCAAGAACAAAATGGAACCCTAGGACCGGTTTTCACCAGTTTTTAGGAAGAAGATGAAACTTAGGCATGATAATGGTGATGGGTTCGGTTTTAAGGCTGAAATATTGGTTCTAGCAAACCGGCACCTAGGTGCCACAATTACCAAAAATTTTGAAAAATTTCCAAATTTTTACATTTTTAAATTTATGAGTTCTAACCTCCGTAAACTTAAAATTACATAATAAACTTCATCAATCATCTCCAGAAAATATTGAAGTCCAAAATAGATTCCAAATTTAAGATACATTCCAAACTCAAATTTTACTTCATTCCATTTCAGATCTTCAAGATAAGGTTAAAAAAATATAGAAAATACAAAATGTAAAAATCAAAATTTAAGTTCAGGAGGCTTTTTAATTGATGGACCAAAAAATTCATCTTTTTCAGTCATGTCCAACAATTCAAAATTTTAATCAACATAATTTAAATCTTCCTCATGAAAATCTTCAGAATGTTGTAATTCTTTTTCTTGCTCATGATCCATTTCTTCACTTTTATATTTTTCTTGATAAGCTAATTTGAAGTGACATTCACTTAAATATCTGATAACATCCAACCTATAGCATTCATCATTTTACCCCTTGTAGGATATTTCATTGATTTTTACATATTGAATGTAACAGTTTGATCATTGACCCTCATTGTTAATTCCTTTTTTTGCATATCTATCATTGCTCTGACTGTGGCTAGGAAAGGTCTCCCTAAAATAATGGGTATCTCTTTATCTTCCTCCATATCTACAATAAAATCAACAGGAAAGATAAATTGATCCACTTTCACCAAAATATCCTCTATAACTCCTTTAGGATATGTGATTGATCTATCTGCTAATTACGGAGTTATAGTGGTAGGGGTTATTTCTCCTAATCCCATTCTTTTGAATATTAATAATGGCATAAGGTTAATGCTTCCACACAAATCACATAAAGCTTTTCCATAAAGTCTGTCTCCGATCACACATGGAATTGTGAAACTACTAGGATCTTTAAACTTTTCAGAAAGCTTTTTTTGAATTATTGCACTGCACTCTTCACTAAGTGCAACAGTTTCATTATCTTCAAACTTTCTTTTTATGTTGAGAATATCCTTCATAAATTTCACATAGTTTGGCATTTGTTCTAAGGCTTCAGCAAATTGAATGTTGATTGTAAGCTTCTTAAATATCTCCAAGAACTTTGAAATATTTCTTATCCAACTTTTTTTGACGATGTCTCTGAGGAAATGGAGGTTTTAGCTTTTCTAAATCAATCTTAGGTGGAGAAAAAGGTCTTTCCAAACCTTTCAGAGCGTCCTCTTTTGGTTTTTCAATCTCATCTTTCTGTACATCAATCTTATTTTGAACTCTACCTTCCAACTCTCTTTCACTTCTCAGTTGAATTGCTTTTACTTGCTCTTTATTCTTATCTCTTAGATTTACTTCAGTATTACTAGGAAGTGTTCCTTTGGATCTATTACTTAATGAATTGGCAATTTGTCTTAATTGATTCTCAATATTTCTGATTGTAGCCCCTTGACTTTGCAATTGATTTCCCATTTATAACACCACTTCTTCAATAGACAACTTCTTCTCCTTAAATTGTAAAGTATTGTCAATCCTGGAGGATAGGTTAGTCTATAATTATTATTCCCTTGGATGTTCCAGTTCCCCAATGGGTTTACTTGGTTGTTGCCCCATTGTTGATTACTACCACCCTGATTATTTTAATTCCAGTTAAATTTTGGATTGTTTTTCCAACCTGGGTTATAATAATTAGAATATGGGTTATTAGGCTTACTTATAGCATTCAAAGTTTTTGGTGAATTTTGAGAATCAACCATTTGTCCTAATGAATTTTCTTCAATCATGGAAATTGGCTGAGAAAAATTCATTCCAAATTGGTTTATCTTTCTTGAAATTGCAGCAACTTGATTTGCTAGCATTGCAAAAGCATCATTATCATGAATATTGGCTACCTTTTTAGGATTTAACCTTTTTAGGATTTAACCTTTTTGAAGGCCATTGAAAATTGTTAGTAGCCATTTCTTCAATTAAAGCATAAGAATCAGCAAACTGTTTAGACATCAATGAACCACCAGCAGCGACATCGATAATTGATCTAAGAGATCCAACTAATCCATTATAAAAATTCTAAATTATTAACCAATCTACTATTGAATGATGTGGACACTTTCTTAGGAGATCTTTAAATCATTCCCATGCTTCATATATAGATTCACCTTCAAACTGACAAAAAGATGTAATATCATTTCTAAGCTTCGTAGTCTTTGATGGTGGAAAATATTTAGCAAGGAATTTTTTTGTTAAATCACTCTAAGTTCTGATAGATCAAGGTGCTAATGAATTTAACCATACCTTAGCCTTATCCCTCAGTGAAAAAGGAAAAGTCTAAGTCTAATAGCATCATCAGAAACACCATCATATTTAAAAGTAGCATACAATTCTAGAAAATTGGCAAGATGTCAATCAGGATCTCCATTTGGTTCTCCCCCAATCTGATTATTAGATAAAATTTGGATAATAGCAGGTTTAAGTTCAAATGAATTAGAAACTACAACAGGGTGTTGCATACTACCATGAAGTTCATCCACTGTAGGGTTAAGATAATCTCTTAATGGTCTGAATTCTTGATGGATGTTAACATTTGGATTTTCTTGATTCATCATTTCTTGAATATTTTTATCTTTTTCAGTATTTTTTATTTTTTTAATTTTCTGATACTTCTCTCAAATTAAGAATCATAAGGCACAAGTCCTTCAAAACTTGAACTAAGCATGGAAAAGTAAAAGTTTTAATTTTTCTTAATTTTCTTTATATGAAATTTTAATTAATTTCCCTGGCAACGACGCCAAAAACTTGATCCCTAAATATTTACCCTTACATTTTTCACTTTATATTTCTTTCTAATGATATTATCTCATTCTTTGCAACGACGCCAAAAACTTGATTCTGAAGCAAATAAGAAATATATTTTAATTATTTTATAATTTGGAATTTTACGAAAGTATACGTATGGTTTATCAAGTAATATAGGACTTTTTTATTAAGCCTCGAGATATCGAACCCACTGGAAAATGTCTAAAAATATAAAGAAATAAGAAAATTAACTTTTTACTTCTTAAAGTATGTTTTAAAATAATTAATTTGAAAATTATATATGATGTTTTCTTTTTAAGAAAAAGTAAAACAAGCAATTAAAATTAACTAAACTACTAAATGATATGAAAGAAATGAGAATAAAATATATTTTTCCTCTTTTAATGAATCAGTAATAATTATGGAATTTCGTTTTGGATGTATTTAAATGTGTTGTGCCAAATAGGATCAATTATATTCTTTACCCTTACTTAGTTTTATTAAGAAAATTGTTTAATGTGAAGCTTTGAAACTTTGTACATGGGTTAGGCAAGGAAGATATCAGCTCCCAATCTAGAGTTCCCTCGATTCCCTCCACATGGGGGCTAACATCTCATAACAAAATTTTTCACCTCATACCAAATTAGGGGGCTTTAGCCTGTCACTCTAAAGTCCTCTAATTTTACTCCCCATTAAAAACACATCTCTCTATTTATTTGCATTCAATTATATGGACTACAATTCTCATCCATACATTGGCATGTGATTCTTTCCAATTGTTGAATGAGACAATACCGCATTGGATCTTACATAATTTCACAACAAATTTTAACATCTTAATTGACCAAATCAAGAAGTAAATTAAGTGCAAGGAAAAAAAATCATCACAACTTCTTCCAACATTAAACTTATATACTTCACACAACTTCCTTCCATAATTTAATTACTTCGTCATTTAAAAAGGAAAAAGATAAAGAAAACTACTCAGAACTCATGGAGAAAACACAAATACAACTTGATTTGAAATTAGAAATCATAGTGAAAACACAAGAAGTTTTACTTAAAAACCAAATGTAAAAACAAAGATAAACACTTATGTGAAAATTCTCTCCACAAGACTGGAAATTCCTCTGAAATTTTGTTTTCCACTAAAGACCTCCATAGAGGTTCATGCCCAACTCTGTTGACTCCAACTCTGACTTTAGACTCTAATACAAACTAGATAAATGGATGAAAGAATATTGGTGAGAAGAAGGCTTCACACCAACCCCTTTCTCCATAAAAACTCTCTTAAATTAAAAAGTCTTAACTAACTGACTCTAAATAGTGAGAAGAACACTCCAAGAAGACTGAAAAGAAGACTCTAAACTAATTCCATTTCTTCATTTTAATAATTCTCCAAAGGGTGCTTTGGTGTCTCTTCAAATCATGTCCAAATTCAATGTATCCACCAAAGATTGCATTTCTTCACTCAAATCTACCACCCAAAGTAAGTTAAGGATGTTACCACCAAAGGTTGCTTTAAACATCCCTCGAAAATGGTGCCAAATTTGATTTAATTCATATTTTTAAACTGTCACGTCTATGCACTAACCATGTGGCGCTTAGCCGCCACAAGTCAAATTTTCACATAGCCCATTTTTGCATTAAATATTTAATAGTAGAATGATCTGTATGCACTATACATTTGGTTTCAATTAAGTATGATTTAAATTTTTTAGAGGCATAAACTATAGTTAATAACTCTCTTTCTATAGTAGTGTAATTAGTTTGAGTATCAGTAAGAGTTTTGTCATCGTAGTATATAACTTTAAACATTTTATCGTTCCTCTGTCCTAAAACAACAACAATATCATAATCACTTGCATCACACATTAATTCAAATGGTTTCTCCCAGTTAGGTGAAAATATTATAGGAGCAGCAATTAATTTTTTCTTTAGTGAGTCGAAAGCTTTTAAACATTTTTCGTTAAAATCAAACTTCTTATCTTTTTCTAAAAGTTGTCATAAATGATTAGTTATTTTTTAAAAATCTTTAATGCATCGCCAGTAAAATCCAGCATGTCCCAAAAGGCTTCTTACCCCTCTCTTTGTGGTACGAGGTGGTAATTTTTCTATAATTTGAATCTTTACTAGATCAACTTCCATGTCATATTCAGATATTTTATGCCCAAGTACAATTCCTCCTGCAACTATAAATTGACATTTTTCCTAGATTAGGACTAAATTTGTTCTTTCGCATACCTCTAAAACTTTTTCTAACTTGCTTAATCATGCATTAAATGAGTCTCTAAATACTGAGAAATCATTCATAAACACTTATAATTCATCATCTATCAAATTGTTAAATATTGACATCATACATCTTTGAAATGTTGCAGGTGCATTACATAATCCAAAGGGCATTCTTCTAAAAGAAAAGGTTTCATAAGGACTTGTAAATGTAGTTTTCTCTTGAACCTCAGGAGCAATAGGTATTTTGTGATAACCAGTATATCCATCCAAAAAGCAATAATACTTGTGCCCAGCAAGTCTGCCTAACATTTGGTCTAGGAAAGCTAAAGGAAAGTGAAATTTTCTAGTGGCAGTGTTCAATCTTCTATAATCAATACTGTTGACCTCATTTTTGATGAGGTCTTCTCTTCTTCTCTTTAGTACTTAGGATCTAGCCTTAGGCTTTTCCTTTGACTATCTTAGAGGATTAGAATTGGGACCCACCACTTAGAAATTCAAACAACTTCTAAACTCCATGCAAACTCCATGAACTTGACTATAAACCCCTAATCACCTAGAGGGTTGAAATCAAATGTGGAAGTTTAAAGGATGGGTTCCTATAGGACTCTTTAGCACTTAGGACTGCCACAGGTGGCACAGGCCAGTGAAGGGCTGACTTACACACACACTACACTCATACACTACACTTGCACACACCTCCTAAAACCACACCCATACCCAACTTGACCTCCGACTCATGTAGGTGATTCGCATGGATGGTCCTTAACCACTAAGCCCTTGGTCCAAGAGGGTTGGGAACAACATAGTGAATGCCTCAAATGAGTCCCTTCATGGCTCATGTGGGCTTGATATGGCTTCATAGCTCAAACAAAATGATTTCATTCCACTTACATTTACCCGATCTTCAATTTTCCAAATTTTCGATTTTTGACCCCGGGACCCTACACACTTAACTTTACCCAAAACCCTTGAAAGCGCCTAGAAATTTGCAAAATCACCTAAATTACCCAAAATTCCTCAAAATTATTCTCAAACATTCCCACATTACTCAAATTGATCATTCATAGCCAAAAAATACCAAAAATTCCAAAAAATACCTCCTAATACCCTCCGAATACCCAAAATACCCTCTTGACCCAAAAAATCCAAAAATTCAGAAATTTCCTAGAAAATTCCAGAAAATCCCAAATATTACCAATTTCATTTTGTTGACTACACCATGGGCCAATTTTGTCAATTTACCCCACTTTTATCAAAACCCCAATTTGACATTTTAACCCGAAAGTGAACCCGATGTCGAAGCCAAGCTACCCGATTGACCCAAATTCTGGTCCAATTCAATTCTAAACTTCTATTCAACATTCTCAACACCAATCTAGACCAAACCCAAGTCCAATTTGATTGACATTTGGATCCAATTTCACTTTTGGCCTTAATGCCCACTTTGGACCCATGACCCGAACCTAACTCGAGCTCACCCGATTCGACTCCAATTAACCCCAAATCTTTTCTAAACCTTACTTAACATCCCTACAAACAAAACACTAACATGATTTGCCCAACATTTAGACCCAAACCCCACTTAAATTCAACCCAAAACCAAAAAGCCCAATTTTGATCTAAACGCAAACCTAACCCAAATAAGCCCAAACCCCAAAATCAAAGCCCAACCAAACCCAAAACCTCTTTGAAACACTCCCATAAATATTTCCCAACATTCATTTTACATCAATTTCAACCCTAGCCCAACATTGGCCCAAGTTAGCCCAATTTGACCTATATTGGCCCATTCACCAAAGAAGCCGAAATTCGACCCGATTCGAACCCGAATCACTCCCGATTTGCTTCGAATCACTCATGACACATCCATGAGCTAAACACAACAATTATTTGGCCCAAACTTCTACGAAATTCCCATCCATAAATCTATTTTTAAACCAAAAGCCCACTTCCTAAAAGCCCAAATTTCATGCTAAAGCCCATATGACAAATTCTTCTCATCATACCCTTGATTCAAATCAATCCCTAAGTTTGAAAATTCATCATGAAGCCATTCCAAATTAAGCCCCATACAAATTCCCATCAAAATACCAAAATTTTTCTTAAATCCATTTCCATGAAATTGACTTAACTTTTCCCGAAGCAAAGATGAGCCATGAAGCCTTGCATGAGCCACATGGAAGCCATGAGTGCCTCTTTACATGTCACCATGCCATTTTGGGCAAAAGGAGGAGACTCTTTCCTTAATTCCTAAAGGTGATTAACCACTCCCATGATTCCACTAAACCTTGCTTAATCTTAATTGTACTTGGATGGTGACCATTCCCACCGATTAAGTGACACTAAATCACTTGTCTATTCGGCCTAAACCAAGCCTTGGGTGGTGCACACTAGCCCGAATGGATGGGTTGACCAATTTGAGCCAAAATGAGCCCTCTCCCATTCCATTCTAATCCAAGCCTTTTACACATGGCATTTGCTAATTGCCTACACTAAACCCCAACTACGACCCACTCGAACAAGATGGTGACCGGTGCACAGCCGGCCGACCACTAAGTCGCCAGGAAAACACCACGCCCGAGAGCTCGCATGTGAGCCGACTTTAGAATTCCACCTTGTTGAGTGCCCCATGCCTAGATAGCCACCATGGCTGTTCTTCCCATGCCAGAGCAGCTGATCCCAACCCTTGGCCATCCTGTGAGGCTCTCCAGACCACCTCTGTTCAAGCCAGACCCCCTCGCGGCCATGAGAAGAGAGTTGCACAAACCTTGCCGAAACTGCGCCAAAATTGTTCCAAACCACTACTCCATACTTAGAGCGGTTGATCCCGAGTGTCAATTTTCACTAATCTCTACCAACGAGAATCCGATTTCTCGATTGAAATTTCACCGAAAACCAGGACACTTTGCCGCAGTGAGCTAATCCTCAGAGTTGGCTGGTCCTACACCTTCACTTGGACCGAGAGGAGAAGTTTCCCATCTGAAAGCCCCATCTCCGAGGCCACCTAGTTGTTCCGGCCTCCGAAGCTTTGTGATAGGCTGTGGTCACTTTCATAGCTAGGCGATTCACCGGACCGGGAGACTTCATGCTAGAGCTTGCTTGGGATCCGATCGAAGGTGACACGATCCTCGGATCGAAGCCACACTTCTCGAGCGAAGGTATGGCCTCACTCTTCTTCCCGAGCTTCGAACATTCTCCATTTTTATTGAGTTAATTTCATGCCACATAAACCATATGGATGTGTTCGTCTTCTCGAGACGAATCCATAGAGCATAAGAACATTCGATTTGGTCGAGTATCGAGTGAGATCTTGGGCACAGAAGACGGACGGTTCTCGGGCTAGGAGGCTTGGGGACGATGAACGGATGCCGTTCATTTAATAAACGCGCGGACGGAAGGCCAGGATCGCGCCGGATCAGGAGAAGGAACGACACAGCGGGCCCCTGGAGCGCTGAGTCGGATGGCTGCGCCTAATCAGAAGGCGACGCGTGTGCGTTCGGAGCTGCCAAGGTTGACGCGGCGCCGCGTGGATAAATAAAAAATTAGGGTATTTTCTGATTTATTTAATTCCCTAAACTTCAAAAATCCATAACTTTGTGTAGAAAAATCAAAAAAATAAAATAAAAATACCCTCTTGCTCGATGAACGGAGGAGAATAATGTGGAAAAGAAATCATTTAATTTCATCAAGTATTTTATTTTTAATGATTTATTTTCCTTCTGCATTATTTTAATTCTCCATGCATATAGGAAATTCACCATGGCATGAGACTATAGGGCTTTTAAAGCCTCTGAATTTGGGAACATTCCCTGAATTTTCCAAAGTCGAGGCCATCCTATGAGAAGTTATTGATTTTTCAAATTCATGTTGCTTGTTTTGAGTATTTTGATTCCAATAATTATCATGTTGTGAAATAAATTCTAGGAAAATTTGGTGAAGTCTCTTATGACCGAAGGACCACTAGGAAAAATAGGTTTTGAGTTCATTCATTTAAAATAACCCTAATTGGCTTAAACACCCAAAATAGATCCCTAATTAATTAGAGTTAACCATACATCAAATTGACTTGAAATCAATCCTCCACTGACCTTTAGGATCAGAAGAGCACACAATAAAAATTTGAGGTCAATTGGACTTAGTTAGCCCTACTAAATGGGTTGATTAAGTCATTTAATCAATTTGAACTTTAAAAATTCATAACTTTCAAAATGCTTTTCAAAAATTCACCAAATTGGTTTTGGAGCCTCTCTGATATCAGGGGAATTTAAGAAAATTAAAATTTCAATTTTCTAAAAAAGTTGATTTTTTGGTATTATTTTAATATTTTAATAATTAAAAAATAATAAAAATCACAAAAATAATAAAATTCACCAAAATGTTACATTTTGAATTTTAATCACTTAGGAACAAACCCCATATTTTTCTTAGGTCTATTTAATGAGATATTAAATTTTAAAGCCCTAAGGTAATTTTAAAATTAAAAAATGTATTTTTTTTAGCATTTTCACTAAAATAATTCTAATAAATCAAAGAAAAATCAAAAAATTGTAAAAATTAATTCTCTGATTTCCTTGATATTAGAGAGATTTTTGAAAAATATAAAATTCATTTTTTAACCTTTATTTTATTTTTAAATTAATTAATACTCCAAAACTTAAAATAATTTTAATAAAAATAATATATTTCAAAAAATCACCAAAATTGGTCCAAGTGATCCTCTAGTCATTAGAAATGTCCCATAATTTTTTTAAGGACAGAAACTTTCCCTTGGTCATATTATTAAATTTTCCTTGGAAATCCCTATTTTCTACCAAAAATAATTACATAAATAAATTAAATACAGAAAAATCACATTTTCTCATCTCATGTCTTTATTGACATATGAGTGAAGTCACATAAAAATTTCAAGTTCATTTAAGCTCAATTTAGTGAGTTATGAAATTATTAAGCTTGAAGGGCAAAGTGGTAATTAAATTTTTAACCCTTAATTAAAACTTTAGGTTTAATAAAATTAACAATTAAAATATTTGATCTTAATCTGATTTGGATGATTGAAACTTAAATAATTAAGGGGTAGAAACCTACTAAACAATTTGAAGATAATTAAAATAAACTTTAATTAAATAATTAATTAAATTTGGAAGAATAATAAAGTTGGGATTATTAAAATAGGGATATTATTAGGAAGAGATTTGTTCTTTAATTTAAGAATCCCTAAATTAATCATCTCAATAATATTTAATTTCCAATTAAAATGATAATTCAAATTTAAATTTTAAAATATTAATGGACTTAATCATCAAAATTAAGTTAAAAGTTAAATTATTAAACTTTTCTTTAAATTTTCAATTAAATTAAAATTAAAATTAAAATTAAATTAATGATTAAATTAAATCAAACAAATTAAATTAATTTAAATTAAATTAAATAAATTAAATTAAATTAAATTAAATTGAATAAATTAAATTAAATTTAATTAAATTTAATTAAAGTTAAATTAAATTAATTAAATAAAATTAAATCAAAATAATGGTTAAATTAAATTAAATTAAATTAAATTAAATTAAATTAAAACATATTAAATTAAATTAAATTAAATTAAATTAAATTAAAATAAATAAAATAAATAAAAAATCAAATTAAAATAAAATTAAATTAAAATTAAAATTAAAATTAAAATTAAAAATTAAAATTAAATTAAAATTAAAACTAAACCAAATTAAATTACATTAAAGTTAAATTAAATTGAATTAAATAACATCACCTAAGACATAAAGAATTTAAAGAAATTCAAAATGAAGTAACTTGAACAACTATTCCAAATTTAAACCCATTAACTTAAATTAAATCATTTGAACACCAATTTGTCGCTCGAAAGCTTTGGTTGTCATAACTCCTAAATAGAACGTTAAATGAAATGTTACTTCACACTATAGGATATTCGAATGTCCTAGTTCAACTGAGCGAAGATAATAACAAAACTTGAATCCTCGGACGATTACTTCACACTGATCAATTAAATTCATTTGGACTTAAAACAATCCTAACGGTATTGAAAAGATGTTTAAGATTCTTCTTAAGCACTTTCTCAATATTATAGGATACTTATAAGAACAATTGAACTTAATTGTTCTTTGATGAAGAAAATCGTCCTCGAACCAAACACAAGAACCTAGACGTCATAGGAAATGACTAAGTATAGGATTAGGAATTTGGTAGAAAACCATAACCCTTCCCTTAGCTTTACTAGGAACTTGCTTAAATATTCTAATTGTGTTTTAAGTGCAGCTTGGGATGACGGGAAGACCCTCCAGGTACGCTTTTATTTTATTGCAATTTACCTTATTGCAATTTATTTAATCGCATCGCACTTACTTTTCTTACATGAAAAACAACTGTTGCATGAAAACCCACACCTCCAGGGTAGTCCCTAAAACTAAAACCAAAACTAAGTTAAAAGTCATTACAAGATAAAATTCACCACCACAACATTTCAAAATATAAAACAACTCAAAATTTAATCACAAACAGAACACAAAGCTGCAATTACTAACTAAATTAAAACGTTCGTTGGATGATCGGGAATACCTCGGATGATGTAACCTACGTGTTGCTTAACGGGATTTCCACGGTCTAAATGAAAGTGTGGAACTCATTCGGTTGAGTTTAGCAAATTCATCGTAGACTAAGTGAATCTGATAAAAATAACTATGCCGGAAGGATGGAACCGTGGGATCTTAACCGGTGTTGTTATAATCAACTTTAAGATTGTTTTAAATAAAACATAAAAAAAACACTTGGAAATTAAGACTTCTCTAAACCAAAACACCTTTCTCATCTCCTGACTTATGATTTCTAAAACTAAACCTCTGCAACAACAAGGAGCTTGGAGCACGGTGGGCAGCACGGCCATCTTCGTCAGCAAAACAACTCTACATCAGCTAAACATTCCTAGAATTAAACAACAAAGCCATAGGACTTCGAGGTAGTTTGCTCAGTGCGACATAAATCCTCGACCTTTTGTTAGGCATTTGCATTGCAAATTAAGCCCTAACCGGTCTTAGGATTTCGAGGTAGTCGTCCGATATGACATAAACCCTCACATCTTCAAGGCTACTTGTATGATTTTACCATACAAATATAAGTCCTAATTAATTAAATTGGCAAAATCAAAACATTAAATAAACATTAGGACTTTCCTAAATTCGAAGCCAAACAATAGGATAGTCGGGAAATTACCGAAGTTCGCTTCGAATCTGTGATTTCTCCTACCTTTCTTCCTTTGAATTCCCAAAATAAAATCTTCCAAATTTGACCCATTCCCTATTGAAATTCCAAAATTCAATCCCTTGAAAACTTAAACTTTGAAATTCTTGACGACGGAATTATTGATTATTATCGAGAGTTTTCTTAGGTGAATCCGTCACCTAAGATGTAATTAAGCTATAGGGGCTTGCCCTTATAGGGAATTTTAAAGAACCCGAGTAATATAAACCCCGTTCAATGCTTTCATATTAAGCGGGGAACTTGTCGGCTTATAAAATTGGTTCGCGGACAAACGGATGTCACGAAATCTTCTAGTTTATTTAATCGAGCCCCATCGTCGAGCGAGTGTGCCTATTCTACGGGATAGATACACGGTTTGTGGTATGGTGCTCGTTTATATAAACTATTTGGGATGTGAGATCGGTTTGATTTCATATCTTAAAATCTTCAAATTTAAAAAATTATTTTTAAAATCAAATACTACTTTTCAAATTGTTTATTTAAATTAAATTAAAAATTCGTGACAATTTCGTAGGCGACCCCTTTTCAAAATACAACACAACCCTAAAAAATAAGTCGTACAATTTACGGCGACTCACGTGGGGAAAATTCCTCTCTCCATTTTAATCGGATAGTTACGCTTTCAAAAATCGGTAATGCATCCATGTCCCTAATGGATCAAGCTACCCTTCTTTCAGTTGGAATACTATGTTCATTTCTACCTTGAACGAGTATAGCCTAACATTCTCTTGGATTTAGGAGCCACTTGTTTAGACACCCCTAAATAGAGAGGTTCGAGATCCTTTTACCTCATTTACGAGGTGAGGTGGACCCCGATAGGTGTTAGTTTAGGAGTGATCCTTCGAGTCGAGAAGTCTTGCATAAGACTTTCTTTTCCTTCCAACTACGAATCGGATTCATTACCTTCTCTACACCTTTGAACATTCCGTTCTAAATAAACAAACCCTCTAATGAATGACTCTTTTAACGAAATAACTCCTTCTTATAAATACATGAACAAGAATGTGTTCGGACTCTTTTCGATCCCTTTCTTTTCGTCCGATGAGAAGAAGCATAACTTGGGATCGACGATCGGGAATCTACCTCGCGAAATGGAAGCCCCAAAGCTGATTTTCTCCTTCACCGATGGATCGGACTTCGTTGTTTACAAGGATGAACTACCCGACGATGGGATCATCCGGTTTGGACAAGGATTCGAGAACACGAATGTCGAGATCACCGATGTTTCCCTTTTCGCGCTGACAAACAAAGTATCCGAGGCGAGAAGCCGCCGATCGAGTTCGACCTTAGGTCGACTCGAGAGTTTCCTCCCCTGCGAAAGATTCCAAGCGAGAGAATGCTACTGTCGTCCATGGAAGAATTGTTGTTGCTACTCCCACTGGTACTAGTTGTCTCGCACCTACCCGGCTACGCAAATTAAAGGGGAAGGAAATCCGAAATTATGGTGAACTCTGTTACCGTGGAGGGTACGAGACCTTCTGTGAGACCTTACATTTTTGAAATTGGGTCCAGCTCGAGAATTCCATCACTGACACGGACCCAAAGAAGCAACAGAAGTAGAAAGATTGCCAGGAAAGCCAGAGCTGCTGAAGTCGCTTTCTTAGAAGAAATCCCTGAGTACACACCACTACATGAATACATACCATTGCCTGAAGATACACCCCTTTTTGAAGGAAGTATATTCCATCCCCTTTCCGCCGCAGCTGACGAGGAAAATGTCCGTAGGATTGTTTCTACATTACCTCGACCCGCATACTACAACGATAGCAGAAAGAAAAGGGCTAGGATCACATCATTTGTCCGACTACAGACTGTGATTGAGAAGTTAGCAAAGAAAGAGAAATGCCCTGTATCGGAGATTTTAAGAAGGATAGGGCGGGTGCCAGTCAAATCTTGCCTTGGGCCGCGAGTAGAACCTGCCATCGTTACAGAAAAGCTGAATAAAAGGATGAAGGCTAGTCACGCTCGTCGTTGTTTCGGGGTTGCGGATTAGGGAGGATACCACCTTCCGAGCATTTGGGCTGACGGACCATGCGGTCCTAGACCTGTCTGCTACTAGAAGGATGGTATGGCGTCCCACTACTGGGCGATTAAGATTGAAAGAACGACTCGAGAAGGAAAGTCTCATCGGGAGATTTGAATCCGAAGAAAGTGCTACTGCGGTAAAGGGGACTCATGAGAAGGAACCCGAGCAGCTATCACACGACAAGCTGCAAGGATGCGCGAAAGGACCGCTAGAGGATGCTTATGGAAAAGTTGAGGAGCGATATTCGACGATTAGCAAAGGAAAAAGAAGAGAAATTTGGAGATGAGATTGATTCGTCGGAATTCATGGATGATGAGTATGCGGAAATTAACATGGTCGAAACACGAGCTTCGTCGGCTTCACGAGGTGCTCCTGCGGCCGCGAAAGAGAGGAGCCGGAAGTAATGAGGAGGCGACTTTAAGAGAAAGATGATACGATCGCCCGAATGGCATAGAGGATGGAAGAGATGGTCGTAGCCACTAGCCACTCTCCGGAGTCGAGTGCAATCCCAAAGAGAGACACCCCGAGAGGTCATTCACATTGTAGACGGAGGAAAGGAGATTACGTCCGTCAACGGGGATGATCGATTAAAGAAGGATGCGACACAAAGCATGATTCCGAGAAAAGGATATCAAGAGCTTGGTGGAACGGCGGAGTGCGAAGCCTTGGCACGATCGAAGAGCGGGACATCCATTCGGACGGGTAGACCATACCGCGGAAGGGTCGACGCTGTCCGATACCCGAAAGGCTTCGTACCACCTCGCGTTCGAGACCTTTGATGGGCAGGGAACCCCGACGGCATGTTGCACACTTTCGTGCCGGTTGTTGCAATGCGGCGGAAGTGATGCATTACTCTTCCGACAATTTGTCAGCAGCCTGTCAGGGATCGCCTTTGATTGGTATGCAGAATTACCGAATGGTTCGGTGAAGACATTTTCAGAGCTAGAAAACCTCTTCATCAAGCGATTTGTCGGAGCTTAGCAACACATCACTATAGGTGATTTAGTGGTAGAGAAGCAGAAGCCAAACGAAACTTTGGTGGATTACATACTTCGATGGAGAAATCTAAGTATGAAGTGTGAACCACAATTATAAGAACAGCATGCAGTCGGCATCTTACTTAAAAGCATTCATGGACCGATAGCACTTCTCCTCAAGGGATTTACCATTAAGACTTTCGAGAAGTTGTTAAGCAAGGCCGGAAGCTTGCAAGAGGAGGCGAAGCAATTAAGTTTCGCCGACAAGACGGACAAGCAAAAGCTCGTGAAGACTTTTGAAAAGAAATCCGGGATTGTTGCGGCGGTCGACAAAGGCAAACAACCGATACTAAATATAGTCCAGAACGGCCGCGACGAACCTCGACAGAATTGCCAACGACCCCGACCTAGCTATCGGTCATCTCCACGGTATGAACAACCGCCTCGTCCGCAACGTACATTAAGGGAGCTTACGAGCGGTGAATATCCATTCAAGAA
Organism: Papilionanthe hookeriana x Papilionanthe teres; assembly: GCA_022702705.1. Classification (NCBI taxonomy): domain Eukaryota; kingdom Viridiplantae; phylum Streptophyta; class Magnoliopsida; order Asparagales; family Orchidaceae; genus Papilionanthe; species Papilionanthe hookeriana x Papilionanthe teres. Next base: position 114,362,016 of record CM040431.1, read on the forward strand.
TGAGGCGGTCGCAGAAAATATTCCGTAGTCGATGAAGACTCCGATTTCCATCCGGTAGAGCTAAGAGACCGGAAGAAGTCAACAAGAAAGGTGATCCCGACTTTTGCCCTTATCACCGAATGCTTGGACACAAGATAGAAGATTGTATTACCTTCAAAAGTTGGCTCGACGACGATCTTCGGAAAGGGAATACAACAATCCGAAGGAGTACATGAAGGAACCCCGAAAGGAGGTTCCGTCGATATTGTCTCGGCCGATCTCATCGTTCCGATAGATCCCTATACAAGCGATGATGGATGGACTACCGCTTGGACGAGGTCTTGAAAAAGATTTTGGATCACATCCAAACCACTTCGGTGCGAGCGTCGATTCGGAGTTCGAAACTCGTTAAGCCGACACCTGTCACTTGCGATAGAAGAACCACCTCGACAAGAGACGATTGAAGAGAAGAAGAAAATCGACGAAGAAGAAAGACCGAGGCTCCTAAGGCCGGACTAGGGGCTGCTTATCCTAAGATAGTTGTTTCGGATTCGGGGGAGAAATCCCTCGAACCTCCGACTACTGTATGATTATCCGCTCACTCCGGTGGGATCTTATAATGATAAGGGTTATGGCGTTGGCTACGTTTTGATCTGTTTTAATGATTACGTAACTAGCGACAATCCGGACATCGAATTCGATACCAACGACAATTCTCGAATCATACACGATCTCGACGATCGCAATGACGAAGAAGACATCCATCAAGGAGGCTACGAGAGTTCAACGAGCAATGAATCTATCTGCGAGTTTCGAGGAGCTCCAGTCACAATAGAGTTAGAGCCTTCAGACTCCGAGGATAATCCAGAAGAAACTGTCATTCCAATTCAAGAGGAGACACTAGCAAACTCAATACTAGATTCAGAAAAAATTACAGAAGTTAACTTAAGAAGTGAAAGAGTTCTACCTCGGAGAATGGGTCCAAAGGACAAATGAAAGCATGTGGTTGTTCAAGAAGAACCAACCCCGGCAGAAGAAATACCCATTTGGGAAGAAGCCGAGACACATGAAAATAAAGTGGACTACAACGTGCTAGCCCATCTTAAGAAACTACCGACCAAGCCGAGCATCTACGACGCCCTCATCTTATCGAAGGAGATGAGAGAAGCTCCGATCGAGGCCTTACTTGATCCGGAAATTTGCTTAGCTCGAATGGCGGAGATTCCTTAGATGAGGTTTGCTCGTTAAAGGAACATCGAGGCGTTACCTTCACGGACAATGACCTACTACTTGGGACGACGGATCACTGACGCGACCATTGTACATTTCGAGTTACAATTAGGAAGTTTACACTCTCCGAGTATTGGTGGATCCGGGAGCATCGATCAATATAATGAGTCTTCGAACACTAGCATACTTGGAAATTAATGCTCGTGAGCTTGAAGCCGACAAAATGTTATTAAGAGGATTCAACCAGAAAGGAGAAAGAGCCCTCGGATCGATAACACTACTAATGAAGACCGGTGACTTAGCAAAGACAACCGCAAAATTTCACATAATTAATTCAGAAACGTCGTTCAACGCTCTGCTTGGGCCGACCATGGATACATGAAAACGAGGATGGTACCATCATCTCTACATCGGTGCATCAAATACTACGATGGAGGGGAACGAGTGCATCAAAGGTGACTTACGGCCATTCTCCGTACATGAAATTGGAATCCATGAAGATGCAGCTTATTATGCACCTCCGAAGAGAACAATCTTCTCCAGAGATACCATAACGAATGAAGCAAAGAAAATTTGGGACAACGAAGAACCTGAAGTTCTAGTCCAACAGTCACTCACCACTCCCTTACGGCGAGATGGTGAAGGTTTCTCCACAACTCGCATCCGAGGTCGAGGCTGGGGACGAGGTCATGGCAGAGACGTTAGGACAGTTGGACAGAGGAAACCAGCCATCAATTTTGATCGGGAAGACGAGTTCGAAGGAGAAAAAGAGATCGAGCGAGGAAGCGGCGACAATAAGTCGGAAGAAGCCGCAATTCGAGATCACTCTCGAAGATGAAAAGAATGAAGAATATAAATCAATGTACGAGAAGATTAACCACTATGTACATACTATGACCACGACCCCGATCCATTCTAATAAGGTCGAGGGTATGGTGGTCAAGAGGTACGTAGCGGCGGTGCAAAGCCTGATCAAATTCTACCGTGGTGCTCCTTCCTCCAAAACTAAAAATAATGTACAATTTAAAGATGTCACTTCATCAGAATTAATGGAATTACCTTTTGAGTGGTACTCTTCCTATGTTCAAAATTTAATTCAGCGTGGTTTCTTACCTCGACAATGGACAAAAGGTCAATCACATCATTTTGAAAAATTATGGAATAACTCCGGTCGTCCACCCAATTCAAAGCATGGTCTCGGATTCGGCACGGTAGGATCGGTTGACGATGCCGAATTTTGCTTGGTTGTCACTTGCGAGTCCAATGAAAGCTGCATGGAAACTACGGAAGAATTTGAAGATTTACAAATTGGAGATGCTCCACTAGAATTCGAAGAAGAGATTAAATCTACGATAGATGAGTTAACGGAAGTTAACTTAGGTACTAAGCAAGAGCACTGACCTACCTTTGTTAGCTCCTTACTCGATAAAGAAGACTCGAAGAAATAATCGAGTTATTAATGGAATTTAAAGACTGTTTTGCTTGGAACTACGATGAGATGCTAGGTTTAGCTCCGGAGGTCGCGATCCATAAGCTAGGAGTGGATCCTTGCTTTGTCCGCTCGGATAAGGCCCAGAAGAATGCGTCCAGAAATCGAACAACAAGTCATAGTTGAAGCTAAAAAAGCTAATAGACGCTAAATTTGTCCGTGAAGAACAATACCCGACTTGGTTAGCTGATGTGGTGCCGATCGAAAGAAGAATGGTCGGATCGGAATTTGTGTGGATTTCGAGAGATTTAAACAAGGCATGTCCAAAGGATGAATTCCTCTACCGATCCCGGAACTAATGATCGACATCGCTTCGACACATGAGATATTCTCATTCATGGATGGATCTTCGGGATACAACCGAGATAAAAATGGCTCCGGAAGATGAAAAGCTTACGAGCATTCGAACGCCGATCGGAGTATATTGTTACACCGTGATGCCATTCGGACTCGAAGAACGCGGAGCAACATACCAGAGGGCGATGACAAGAATTTTTGATGATCTCATCCACAATCAAGTCGAATGCTACGTGGATGATGTGGTCATCAAAAGCAAAGTAAAGGAAAACCACCTGTATGATTTGAGAATTGTTTTCGAACGATTAAGACAATTTAACCTTAAGATGAATCCCTTAAAATGCGCCTTCGGCGTCACCTCCAAGAAATTCTTAGGATTCGTTGTCCGACATCGTGGAATTGAAATCGACCCGGAAAAGATTAAAGCTATCTTAGAAATGCCGCCTCCCAAAACTTTAAAACAACTACGATCTTTTCAAAGGAAGCTGGCGTATCTTCGACGCTTTATCTCAAACTTATCAGGTAGGTGTCAGCCTTTCTCGGCACTAGTTAAAAAAGACGCCAAATTTATTTGGGAAGAGAAATGCCAGAAGGCCTTCGAGGACATAAACAATATTTAATGACACCTCTGTCTTAGCGGCCCCGAGTCTCGGGTAGACCGGCGATACTTTATACCGTGGCTTTAGACGACTCTCTCGGAGCCCTGTTAGCTCAGGGTCGATGATGAGGGTAAAGAAAATGTTCTTTACTACCTAAGCCGTTGTTTACTTCCGACGGAAATAAGGTATCCCGCAATTGAAAAGCATTGCTTGGCCACGATCTTCGCCGCTCAAAAGCTCGGGCACTACATGCTTTCTCATAAGGTCGACCTGATATCGAAATTTAATCCATTGCGATACCCGATGACCCGTCCAACGCTTTCGACGGACTTGCCGGATGGTCGATGATATTATTGCAATTCGATATAACTTTCGTGCCTCTTCGTGCCGTAAAGGGACAAGTCTCAGCGAGACTTCCTCGCGGCACACCTTTTGCGGCGGAATCTCCTCTCGATGACGACTTGCCGGACGAACAAATAATGAGCCTAGAAGACCACGATGATCGACGTTGGGAATTATATTTCGACGGAGCATCTTCGGCACACAAAGACGAAGAATCGCAAGTGATAGTGCTCGGTAAGGAAGGAATCGGATTAATCTTTATAACACGGAGCGGGGGATGTTAAGATACTCCTACCACTTAACGAGCCATGTACGAACAACGAAGCGAGAATACGAAGCCCTCATAACGGAGCTCGGAATTAACTATTCGAATGGGGATAACGGACATCGACATCTACGGGGATTCACGGTTAATCATTCAACGGATCGCCGGACGATGCAGAATTTTAAAGCCGAGACTCGAGCAATACTTCCGGTATGCCATACGGTTGTTGGAACAGATTCCGAATGTGATGATCTACAAAATTCCCGGAAAAGAAAATGCTTTAGCGAGATGCGCTAGCCGCCTCGCAAAATAATTTGCACGCTTGCGAGATGAATCGATGGAAGTGTCGATTCACGGACGTCGGGTCCTATCACGGCTCGACATAGACACAATACACAAATTAGAAAAGAAGAAGAATCGGTTGCAACGGTGACGAGAAAACACGAGAAGATTGGCGACGGCCATTAATAGACTACCATCGCAAACGGAAAACTACCGGACGATAGGTCGTTAGCCCATCGGATCAAGAAAAGAACTCCGTCCTACGCATTAATAAACAACACGTTATACGGAAGGTCTTTTGATCAAATGTGGCTAAGGTGCCTAAGCGGGTCCGAGGCCCGTAAAATTGTTAAAGAGGTGCATTCGGGACTCTGTGGCGCTCACGGTCGGGTCGAAGATGAAAATGAAAATTAAAAGACTAGGGTACTATCGGCCCTCGATGATGACCGACTGCATGAAAATTACCAAGAGCCATCACTAATGCCAAGTGCACGGAGTGGTTCTACACCAACCTCCAAATGTGCTACATCCGACAGTTGCGTTGTGGCCATTTGAATGTTGGGGCACCGATATAGTGGGTCCAATAGAACCGCCATCTTCAAAAGGACATCGCTTCATTCTTGCGGCTACAGATTACTTTTCCAAGTGGGCGGAGGCAGTTCCACTCAGAGAAGTGAAAGCACACCATGTGCTTCGAGTTTTCGAGAACCGAGTTGTCTACCATTTCGGAGTGCCGCACAAGATCATCTCAGATAATGGGTCAGCATTCAGAAGCACACAAATCAACAATTTTGTCAGGAGACACGGAATCGACTGGCGATATTCAACAATTTACTATCCAAGAGCAAATGGCCTGGCTGAGGCTTTTAATAAAACTCTTATTCAAATTTTAAAGAAAACTTTGGACAATAATAAGAGAAATTGGCACGAGAAGTTATTAGAAGCCTTATGGGCCTACCGAGCAACCTTCGAACTCCTACTCGAAGCTACACCTTACGCTGCGGTGTATGGGTCCGAGGCGATGTTACCCTTAGAAGTTCGGCTTCCTTCACTCGGAATTGCGATTGCAAACAGAATCACGACGGAAGAGAATGCCAAATTACGACTCAGAGGAATTAGAAAGCCTGTAAGGGAAAAGACTTGCGGCACGGCAGAATTTAGAACTATACCAAGCTAAGATGGTTCGAAGCCCATGACGGATTGGTCCGCCCGAGAACCTTCAAAGTTGGTGACTTAGTTCTCGTTCTCAAGAGACATATTCTTGCACACCGCAAGATAGGAGGAAAATTTGAACCCACTTGGGAAGGGTCGTTTGTGGTTGAGGCAGTCTACTCGGGAGGCTCCTACCAGCTAGTGAACTGCCAAGGAGAACGACATATGCTTCGATCAACGGACGATACTTGAAGAAGTATTATGCTTACCTGATGTTTCGAAGGAATGAATTCTTCATCCCTAGAAGCACGGGCGAAGTAGTTACTTATGACTGGGTCTGAACTCAATAATAATAAAAAATGTGCTAAAATAAATAAAATCATGATAATAAAGCTTTCCTTGTTTTCCCTTCCACATCAAAATCTCTTTCCTGATCTTATCCCACTTCATTCCTGTTAAATTTAAAAATACAAAAAGTAATAAAAAAACTGTCTTTAATAAACATTTTCTTAATGTTCTTGTTCTTAGTACGACCCTCGATCCTTTTCCTTGTCTTTTCACAGGGAAATGTCGAACGGGCGGTTGGTCCTGAACTTTAGAAATGGCGTAAGCCTTACACTCGACGAAAAGAGGGTGAAAGATGGAGCGATAATCAAGATTGACTTAGACTTCGCACCAGCAGGCCTGCAATATGAAGAAAGTGGCCAGGTCCCGGTTGACCGAGAGAAGCTGCCCGATCGGACGAGTAATGAAAGTGGGTGGCCCAAGCCACCGATCCGAGCAGACGAAAAGGAAAACAAACACCGAAGAAGACAAGAAAATCAAGTACGTAGTTGCTACGGCGAGAGGGCGAGCTTGTCGGCGCCGCGCCCACGGAAACTCAGGAAGTACGAAGGGCTACTCTCACAGCAACTCAGCGAAGAAATAAAAATCCTCGTATCCGCAAGATGTTAACCAAATTAGCAGCGGACCAGCGCGACGAGGCTGTTGCTACTGCCAGTACATATACTTCAAGACGCCAGTTCACCAGGTACCGGAAGAAAGGAGGCCAGCTCCTAGGATAACAGAAGGGACCAGGGAAATCTCACGAAGATCAGAAGAAAGAAGGCTACCACGCCACCAGATAGAACCACCAGTAATGCATAACCTTGTTGCAGAAGCAACCCCGGAGGATGTCCCGACGGACATCATCCCCGAGGAACCGAGGTATGCAGGAGAATGTGAAGAGATTGAGCTGTATATCCCACAATACGTCACCAGGCCCCGCCATTTGCAGATTATTCCGGAATACGAGCTGGAGAGAATGCAGAATGTCGAAAAGAAAACTTTTGAATACTTCGAAAGAATCAGAGGTAGAAGGATCGATATACTAGAAGGCCTCGAGCTACATACGGACGTGTTATCGGAATACGAACAACAACAAATCGTGGATCGCATCCGGGATTTGAAAAGAATGGGCCGAGCGGGCCGCCTAAGAGAAAACACTTACTCGAGCCCGGAGATGGATGCCGGGGAAAGGTAGAATTACGATACAATGCGGATGCTTGCTACTAACTTCGCGAGAAGACGGGAAGGGAACCCACGAGGATACTCCGTCATGGCCGAGTGGATCCAATGCCATTAGTCATCAAGAGAATGGTAAAAAGATTGATAACATGGAGGGTACTGCCAGCAGATTGCATACCCAACAGCTGCATTATTAACATTTACAAGAAGAGTGGCTGCATACCCCTGCACATAGATCACCACGACTTTGTCAGACCTTTTTGCACAGTTTCTTTCCTGAACGAGTGTAACATCATGTTCGAATCTAACCTCCGGATAGCAGGCCCGGGTGAGTTCCGAGGGCCGGTGAAGATACCATTACCGGTAGGTTCCGTCATGATGCCGAAGGGCAACGGAGCGGATGTCGCTAAACATTGCATACCGGGAGTACCGGTGAAGCGGATCTCGGTTACTTTCGGAAGGATGGACGACGGGAAGACACCTTACCACTTCCGGCGGACCCGGAGCTAGAGAGCCTCCGGCCTTACGAGTCGTGAGTTGCATGGAAAATATCACACCTCCAACGTACATCCATACGGCATCCTTGCCGAGGATGGCTTGGAAGGTGATGTTATCGACCATGTACCCCACTATTCGGACATGGATTTTGACGAGATACCATTTTGGATGGATCGACAAAGATCATACATAGTCCGTTTTGAGTCTTCATGGATTGTATGAGATGTATTCCAGATCGAGTTGTATGATGTATCTTCGACATGATTGGAATGAAAGTGACCATGTCACATTTTTGGCCTTCACCTCTTTTGTGCAAATTGACTGGGAAACGCCATTAAAGTTAAATGAACTTCGAACAAAGAACAGAAAAGAAATAAATAAAAAGAGTATAAAAGAAAAACTTTCCTTAAAAATCTAAAAATGACGAACACCAAATTCACATGAACATTAAATAAATGATAAAATAAATTTGAATCGTTAAAGGACAGACAAAATGAACACAAATTTCAAATCAAATTTTAAATCAAATTTCAAATTCAATCCTTCCAGATTCCAAATCAAATTTTAAATCAAATTTCAAATCCAATCTTTCCAAATTTTAAATCAAATCTCAATCAAATTCAAACTCAACCTTCCAAATCTGAAATCCAATCCGTTCTATTCTCTCCCTTGTCTGGGATGGAAGCGGTTGATTCCATTGACGCGGATCGAATCTGATGGCGAGGGATTATATCCAATCTAAACCAGTGACTTCCGATCAACTCTTTTGAACGGGGTATGTAACATCTACATATTCCTCCTATCTATTTCCTTCATGAAAGTCTTTTACAACTTTCATGAAATTCTCGAAACACCAAAATTCCACACTTTTCAAATCAACACTACAAATCTTTGCAAAGTCAATGACTATTCAAATTAAAATTCTTGGAGTTGAGGATTTTACATCCGAGACTGCATTGCTTTAGGATCCTTTCCCTATCGCAATGAAATACATCAAATTCAAATTCTTGGGGTTGAGGATTTTACATCCGAGACTGCATTGCTTTAGGATCCTTTCCCTATCGCGATGAAATACATCAAATTCAAATTCTTGGGGTTGAGGATTTTACATCCGAGACTGTATTGCTTTAGGATCCTTTCCCTATCGCAATGAAATACATCATATTCAAATTCTTGGGGTTGAGGATTTTACATCTGAGATTGCATTACTTTAGGATCCTTTCCCTATCGCGATGAAATACATCAAATTCAAATTCTTGGGGTTGAGGATTTTACATCCGAGACTGCATTGCTTTAGGAGCCTTTCCCTATCGCAATGAAATGCATCAAATTCAAATTCTTGAGGTTGAGGATTTTACATCCGAGACTGCATTGCTTTAGGATCCTTTCCTTATTGCAATGAAATACATCAAATTCAAATTCTTAGGGTTGAGGATTTTACATCCGAGACTGCATTGCTTTAGGAGTCTTTCCCTATCGCAATGAAATACATCAAATTCAAATTCTTGGGGTTGAGGATTTTACATCCGAGACTCGTATCGCTTTAGGATCCTTTCCTTATCGCAATGAAATACATCAAATTCAAATTCTTGGGGTTGAGGATTTTACATCCGAGATCGTATCGCTTTAGGAGCCTTTCCCTATCGCAATGAAATACATCAAATTCAAATTCTTGGGGTTGAGGATTTTACATCCGAGACTCGCATTGCTTTAGGATCCTTTCCTATCGCAATGAAATACATCAAATTCAAACTTTTGGAGTTGAGGATTTTACATCCGAAACTGCATTGCTTTAGGATTCTTTCCCTATCGCAATGAAATACATCAAAACCAAATTCTTGGGGTTGAGGATTTTACATCCGAGACTGCATTGCTTTAGGATCCTTTCCTTATCGCAATGAAATACATCAAAAATCAAACTTTTGGAGTTGAGGATTTTACATCCGAGACTGCATTGCTTTAGGATCATTTCCCTATCGCAATGAAATACATCAAATTCAAACTTTTAGAGTTGAGCATTTTACATCCGAAACTGCATTGCTTTAGGATTCTTTCCCTATCGCAATGAAATACATCAAAACAAAATTTATGGGGTTGAGGATTTTACATCCAAAACTGCATTGCTTTAGGATTCTTTCCCTATTGCGATGAAGTACATCAAAATCAAACTCTTGAGGTTAAGGATTTTACATCCAATACCGCATTGCTCTGAGATCTCTCCTCATTGTAATGATTTAATCCAATCAATTCAATTTTCTTTTGAGGTTGAAGATGTTACATCTAAAACCACAAAATTCCTATTTTCATTTCAAGTTCAAATCCCTTCAAATTAATTTTGACAAAACTTCAATCTAAATTGAAACTCCAAACTAAAATCTAAGCTCACACATCAAAAATTAAACTAAAACAAAATAAAATCTAAATTGAAATTCCCCCAGGTCATGTGATTTGGGATTCACCTCCTTTTCCTTTCCCCAGCGAGAGTTCAGGAATCTCCAGTTTAAAGATATACTTGACACTCCCGGCGGAAACTCTTCTACTTTGTCTCTAAGTTTGTCACTTGGACGTTTGTGTTGGTTTTGTTGATCGCTTCGGTCAACACCAATACGCGCGGTGTGCTCCGTCGGCTCACCACACCTATTGGGGGTCCATTTGTTGACCTCATTTTTGATGAGGTCTTCTCTTCTTCTCTTTAGAACTTAGGATCTAGCCTTAGGCTTTTCCTTTGACTATCTTAGAGGATTAGAATTGGGACCCACCACTTAGAAATTCAAACCACTTCTTAACTCCCTGCAAACTCCACAAACTTGACTATAGACCCCTAATCACCTAGAGGGTTGAAATCAAATGTGGAAGTTTAAAGGATGGGTTCCTATAGGACTCTTTGGCCATAGGACTGCCCTAAGTGGCCTGGTCTGGTGAAGGGCTGACTTACACACACACTACACTCATACACTACACTTGCACACACCTCCTAAAATCACACCCATACCCAACTTGACCTCCTGACTCATGTAGGTGATTCACATGGATGGTCCTTAACCCCTAAGCCCTTGGCTAAGAGGGTTGGGAACAACATAGTGAATACCTCAAATGAGTCCCTTCATGGCTCATGTGGGCTTGATATAGCTTCATAGCTCAACCAAAATGATTTCATTCCACTTACATTTACCCGATCTTCAATTTTCCAAATTTTCGATTTTTGACCCCGGGACCCTACACCCGCCTAGCCTACCCAAAACCCTTGAAACTGCCCAAAATTTGCAAAATCACCTAAATTACCCAAAATTCCTCAAAATTATTCTCAAACATTCCCACATTACTCAAATTGATCATTCATAGCCAAAAAATACCAAAAATTCCAAAAAATACCTCCTAATACCCTCCAAATACCCAAAATACCCCTCTTGACCCAAAAAATCCAAAAATTCAGAAATTTCCTAGAAAATTCCAGAAAATCCCAAATATTACCAATTTCATTTTGTTCAACTACACCATGGGCCAATTTTGTCAATTTACCCCACTTTTATCAAAACCCCCAATTTGACCCATTTTAACCCAAAGTGAACCCAATGTCAAACCAAGCCTACCCAATTGACCCAAATTCTGGTCCAATTCAATTCTAAACTTCTATTCAACATTCTCAACACCAATCTAGACCAAACCCAAGTCCAATTTGATTGACATTTGGATCCAATTTCACTTTTGGCCTTAATGCCCACTTTGGACCCATGACCCAAACCTAACCCAAACTCACCCAATTCAACTCCAATTAACCCCAAATCTTTTCTAAACCTTCCTTAACATCCCTACAAACAAAACACTAACATGATTTGCCCAACATTTAGACCCAAACCCCACTTAAATTCAACCCAAAACCAAAAAGCCCAATTTTGACCTAAACGCAAACCTAACCCGAATAAGCCCAGAACCCCAAAATCAAAGCCCAACCAAAGCCAAAACCTCTTTGAAACACTCCCATAAAAATTTCCCAACATTCATTTTACATCGATTTCAAACCTAGCCCAACATTGGCCCAAGTTAGCCCAATTTGACCTATATTGGCCCATTCGCCAAGGAAGCCCAAATTCGACCCAATTCGAACCCAAATCACTCCCAATTTGCTTCAAATCACTCATGACACATCCATGAGCTAAACCCAACAATTATTTGGCCCAAACTTCTACAAAATTCCCATACATAAATCTATTTTTAAACCAAAAGCCCACTTACATGAAACCTTCCTAAAAGCCCAAATTTCATGCTAAAGCCCATATGACAAATTCTTCTCATCATACCCTTGATTAAAATCAATCCCTAAGTTTGAAAATTCATCATGAAGCCATTCCAAATTAAGCCCCATACAAATTCCCATCAAAATACCAAAATTTTTCTTAAATCCATTTCCATGAAATTGACTTAACTTTTCCCAAGCCAAAGATGAGCCATGAAGCCATGCATGAGCCACATGGAAGCCATGAGTGCCTCTTTACATGTCACCATGCCATTTTGGGCAAAAGGAGGAGACTCTTTCCTTAATTCCTAAAGGTGATTAACCACTCCCATGATTCCACTAAACCTTGCTTAAGCTTAATTGTACTTGGATGGTGACCATTCCCACTCGATTAGCTTGGCCTAAATCACTTTCTATTCAGCCTAAACCAAGCCTTGGGTGGTGCACCTAGCCCAAATGGATGAGTTGACCAATTTGAGCCAAAATGAGCCCTCTCCCATTCCATTCTAATCCAAGCCTTTTACACATGGCATTTGCCATTTGCCTACACTAAACCACAGCCCTGACCCACCGAACAAGATGGTGACCGAGTGCTCGGCCGGCCGACCACGGGTTGCTGGAAAACACCACACCCAAGAGCTCACATGTGAGCCAACTTTGGAATTCCACCTTCGTCGAGCGCCCCATGCCCAATGGACACCATGGTTATTCTTCCCATGCCCAGAGCAGCTGATCCCAACCCTTGGCCATCCCTGTGAGGCTTTCCAACCACATCTATTTAAACCCGACCCCCTCACGGCCATGAGAAGAGAGTTGCACAAACCTTGCCGAAACTCTGCCAAAATTGTTCCATACCCTACTCCATACTTAGAGCAGTTGATCCCTAGTGTCAATTTTCCCTAATCCCCACCAACAGAATCCAATTTCTTAACTGAAATTTCACCCAAAACCAGGACACTTTGCCACAGTGAGCCAATCCTCAAATTGACGTGGTCCTACACCTTCACCGGACCAAGAGGAGAAGTTTCCCACCGAAAGCCCCATCTCCAGGGCCACCCGGTTGTTCTCAGCCTCCAAGCTTTGTGATCGGGCGTGGTCACTTTCATAGCTAGGCAATTCACCGGACCGGGAGACTTCATCGCGGAGCTTGCCGGGATCCGATCGAAGGTGACACAACCCTCGGATCGAAGCCACACTTCTCGCGAGCAAAGGTATGGCCTCACTCTTCTTCCCGAGCTTCTAAACATTCTCCATTTTTATTGAGTCAATTTCATGCCACATAAACCATATGGATGTGTTCCTCTTCTCGAGACAAATCCATAGAGCATAAGAACATTCAATTTGGTCAAGTATCGAGTGAGATCTTAGGCCTAGAAGACGGACGGTTCTCGGGCTAGGAGGCTTGGGGACGATGAACGGATGTCGTTCATTTAATACACGCGCGGACGGACGGCCAGGATTGCGCCGGATCAGGAGACGGAACGACACAGCGGGCCCCTGGAGGGCTGAGTCGGATGGCGGCGCCTAATCAGAAGGCGACGCGTGTGCGTTCGGAGCTGCCGAGGTTGACGCGGCGCCTCGTGGATAAAAAAAAAATTAGGGTATTTTCTGATTTATTTAATTCCCTAAACTTCAAAAATCCATAACTTTGTGTAGAAAAATCAGAAAAATAAAATAAAAATACCCTCTTGCTCAGTGAACAGAGGAGAATAATGTGGAAAAGAAATCATTTAATTTCATCAAGTATTTTTTTTTCAATGATTTATTTCCCTTCTGCATTATTTAAATTCTCCATGCATATAGGAAATTCACCATGGCATGAGACCATAGGGCTTTTGAAGCCTCTGAATTTGGGAACATTCCCTGAATTTTCCAAAGTCAGAGGCCATCCCTATAATAAGTTATTGATTTTTCAAATTCATGTTGCAGTTTTGAGTATTTTAATTCCAATAATTAGCATGTTATGAAATAAAATCTAGGAAAATTTGGTGATGTCTCTTATGACCAGGGGACCCTAGGAAAAATAGGTTTTGAGTTCATTCATTTAAAATAACCCTAATTGGCTTAAACACCCAAAATAGATCCCTAATTAATTAGAGTTAACCATACATCAAATTGACTTGAAATTAATCCTCCACTGACCTTTAGGAATAGAGGAGCTCACAATAAAAATTTGAGGTCAATTGGACTTGGTTAGCCCTACTAAATGGGTTGATTAAATCATTTAGTCAATTTGAACTTTAAAAATTCATAACTTTCAAAATGCTTTTCAAAAATTCACCAAATTGGTTTTGGAGCCTCTCTGATATTAGGGAAATTTAAGAAAATTAAAATTTCAATTTTCTAAAAAAGTTGATTTTTTGGTATTATTTTAATATTTTAATAATTAAAAAATAATAAAAATCACAAGAATAATAAAATTCACCAAAATGTCAAATTTTTAATTTTAATCACTTAGGAACAAGCCCCATATTTTTCTTAGGTCTATTTAATGAGATATTAAATTTTAAAGCCCTAAGGTAATTTTAAAATTAAAAAATGTATTTTTTTAGCATTTTCACTAAAATAATTCTAATAAATCAAAGAAAAACTAGAAAATTGTAAAAATTGATTCTCTGATTTCCTTGATATCAGAGAGATTTTTGAAAAATATAAAATTCATTTTTTAACCTTTATTTTATTTTTAAATTAATTAATACTCCAAAGCTTAAAATAATTTTAATAAAAATAATATAATTCAAAAAATCACCAAAATTGGTCCAAGTGATCCTCTGGTCATTAGGAAAGTCTCATAATTTTCTTAAGGACAGAAACTTTCCCTTGGTCATATTATTAAATTTTTCTTGGAAATCCCTATTTTCTACCAAAAATAATTACATAAATAAATTAAAATTCAGAAAAATCACATTTTCTCCTCTCATGTCTTTATTGACATATGAGTGAAGTCACATAAAAATTTCAAGTTCATTTAAGCTCAATTTAGTGAGTTACGAAATTATTAAGCTTGAAGGGCAAAGTGGTAATTAAATTTTTAACCCTTAATTAAAACTTTAGGTTTAATAAAATTAACAATTAAAATATTTAATCTTAATCTGATTTGGATGATTGAAACTTAAATAATTAAGGGGTAGAAACCTACTAAACAATTTGAAGATAATTAAAATAAACTTTAATTAAATAATTAATTAAATTTGGAAGAATAATAAAGTTGGGATTATTAAAATAGGGATATTATTAGGAAGAGATTTGTTCTTTAATTTAAGAATCCCTAAATTAATCATCTCAATAATATTTAATTTCCAATTAAAATGATAATTCAAATTTAAATTTTAAAATATTAATGGACTTAATCATCAAAATTAAGTTAAAAGTTAAATTATTAAACTTTTCTTTAAATTTTCAATTAAATTAAAATTAAAAATAAAATTAAATTAATGATTAAATTAAATCAAACAAATTAAATTAATTTAAATTAAATTAAATAAATAAAATTAAATTAAATTAAATTGAATAAATTAAATTAAATTGAATTAAATTTAATTAAAGTTAAATTAAATTAATTAAATTAAATTAAATCAAAATAATGGTTAAATTAAATTAAATCAAATTAAATTAAATTAAATTAAAACATATTAAATTAAATTAAATTAAATTAAATTAAATTAAAATAAATAAAATAAATAAAAAATCAAATTAAAATAAAAATAAATTAAAATTAAAATTAAAAATTAAAATTAAATTAAAATTAAAACTAAACCAAATTAAATTACATTAAAGTTAAATTAAATTGAATTAAATAACATCACCTAAGACATAAAGAATTTAAAGAAATTCAAAATGAAGTAACTTGAACACTATTCCAAATTTAAACCCATTAACTTAAATTAAATCATTTGAACACCAATTTGTCCTTGAAAGCTTTGTTTGTCATAACTCCTAAATAGAACGTTAAATGAAATGTTACTTCACTTATAGGATATTCAAATGTCCTAGTTCACTGAGCAAGATAATAACAAAACTTGAATCCTCGGACGATTACTTCACCTGATCAATTAAATTCATTTGGACTTAAGATTTGTTTTAAATAAAACATAAAAAAACACTTGGAAATTAAGACTTCTCTAAACCAAAACACCTTTCTCATCTCCTGACTTATGATTTCTAAAACTAAACCTCTGCAACAACAAGGAGCTTGGAGCACGGTGGGCAGCACGGCCATCTTCGTCAAGAAACAACTCTACATCGGCTAAACATTCCTAGAATTAAACAACAAAGCCATAGGACTTCGAGGTAGTTTGCACTAGTGCGACATAAATCCTCGACCTTTTGTTAGGCATTTGCATTGCAAATTAAGCCCTAACCGGTCTTAGGATTCCGAGGTAAGTCGTCCGATACGACATAAACCCTCACATCTTCAAGGCTACTTGTATGATTTTACCATACAAATATAAGTCCTAATTAATTAAAATTGGCGAAATCAAAACATTAAATAAACATTAGGACTTTCCTAAATTCAAGCCAAACAATAGGATAGTCGGGAAATTACCGAAGTTCGCTTCGAATCTGTGATTTCTCCTACCTTTCTTCCTTTGAATTCCCAAAATAAAATCTTCCAAATTTGACCGATTCCCTATTGAAATTCCAAAATTCAATCCCATGAAAACTTAAACTTTGAAATTCTTGACAGCAGAATTATTGATTATTATCGAGAGTTTTCTTTGGTGAATCCCGTCACCTAAGATGTAATTAACTATAGTGGCTTGCCCTTATAGGGAATTTTAAAGAACCTGAGTAATATAAACCTCGTTTAATGCTTTCATATTAAGCAGGGGAACTTGTCGGCTTATAAAATTGGTTCGCAGACCAAACGGATGTCACAAATCTTCTAGTTTATTTAATCGAGCCCCATCGTCAAGCAGTGTGCCTATTCTTTGGGATAGATACACGGTTTGTGGTATGGTGCTCGTTTATATAAACTATTTGAGATGTGAGATCGGTTTGATTTCATATCTTAAAATCTTCAAATTTAAAAAATTATTTTTAAAATCAAATACTACTTTTCAAATTGTTTATTTAAATTAAATTAAAAATTCGCCGACAATTTCTGTAGGCGACCCCTTTTCAAAATACAACACAACCCTAAAAAAATAAGCCGTACAAATACATATTTGTCAATAAGTGACTTGCCTTGTTGGTGAAATTTCATTCTTTTCATTCATGCCAGGTGGCACTCCTCCTTTTTAGGAACACAATGAATTGGAATTACCCAAGTACTATCAGAAATGGGATATATGATCCCAGCATCTAACTACTTTAAAATTTCTTTTTTTACTACTTCTTTGATCATTGGGTTCAATCTTCTTTGCAGATCAACTCTAGGTTTATGTTCATGTCCAATAAAATTCTATGCATACAAATAGAAGGGCTAATTCCTTTGATATTAGCTAAAGTCCAACCAAAAGCTCTTTTATATTTCTTTAAAATATTCAGTAATTTTTGTTCCTGTAACTCATTTAAATCTGAGGATACGATAACTCGTAAAATTGATGATTCCCCTAAAATACATACTTCAAATGTTTTGGAAGAGTTTTCAATTCAAGTTCAGGAGGTTTCACAATAGATGAAATTAAACTTTTGTTTTCAGGTTCCATTGAATCAAGTATTTCAAATCTTTCATGAACATATTATATTTCTTCATTCTTAATCTCATCAGAATCATCTTCTATTTCATCATGATTCTTGTTTTTCAGATCTTCATGTTCTATTTTCTCTTCAAATTTTTCTTTGAAATATTCCTCTCTCAAATAATCGCATATTTCCATTCTAAAACATTCATCGTCTTATTCTATTGAGGGATATTTCATTGACTTTAAAATGTTAAATGTTATCTGTTGGTCATTTACTCTTACAGTTAATTCTCCTCTTTGGACATCAATCATAGCTCTTCCTCTTGATAGGAATGGTCTTCCCAAGATAATAGGTATTTCTTTATCTTCTTCCATATCTAAGATAATAAAGTCTACGGGAAAGATAAATTTATCAACCTTGATCAAAACATCTTCTACAACCCCCTTAGGATGAGTAATAGATCAATCAGCAAACTGGAGAGTTACAAAAGTTGGTGCAATTTCTCCAATTCCCAATCTCTTAAAGGTTGAAATAGACATAAGATTTATGCTAGCTCCCAAATCACACAATGCTCGTCTGTAGAATTTTTCACCTATAGCACATAGGATAGTAAAAACTACTAGAATCTTTAAGTTTTTCAGGAAGTTTTATTTGAATTATAGCACTACACTCTTCACTGAGTGCAACAGTCTCATGATCTAGTAACTTCCTCTTTTTGTTGAGTATATCCTTCATAAACTTAACATAATGAGGCATCTGTTTTAAAGCTTCAATGAAGGGAATATTCACAGATAACTTTCTTAAGACTTTTAAAAATTTAGCAAATCATTTTCCTCTATCTTGTTGCTTTAATCTTTGAGGAAACATTGGTGGTGGTCTTTCTACAGTGATCTTCATTGGTTTTAATGGTTAATCTAATTCTGGATATAAATTTTCTTTTCCTTTTTTCAGTTTACACCTTTTCTTTTTCAACTTTAGATTCTTTTTAGACCTTTGTTTCCAATTCTTTTCCTCTCTTTAATTAAATAGCCTTGATTTTTTCTTTACCTCATCTTTTGGATTTACTTCAACATTGCTAGAGAGTTTTCTAGAAGGTCTATTGCTAAGTACAGTAGCAATATGTCCTAATTGATTTTCTATATTTTTAATTGCAGCTCCCTGGCTTTGTAATTGAGTTCCATATTCAGAACCATTTCTTCCATAGACAACTTCTTTTCCTTAAATTGTAGATTATTATAGAAGCACGGAGGATGAGAAGGTCTATAATTCATATTTCCCTTATTGTTCAAGTTTCCTAATGGGTTCGCTGGGTTGTTCCCCCACTTAGGATTAATAGTGTTAACATTATTATTATTATTCCAGTTTAAATTTGGGTGGTTTTTTCAACCAGGATTATAATATTTTGAATAAGGATTGCCTTGTCTATTTTTTATCTCATTTAAGGTTTCGTATGAAGATTGAGCATCTATATTTTGTCCTAATGACTTTTATTCTAACACCGAAGGCAATTGAGGACAATTCATTTAGTATTGATTTATTTTCTTTGAAAGAGAAGTGATTTGAAAAACTATCATAGTTATAGCATCAATATCTTGAATACTAGCTACTTTCTTAGGATTTACATGTTCAGCAGACCATTGAAAATTATTAGTAGTCATTTCTTCAATTAAAGCATAAGCCTCTTCAAATGGTTTTGACATTAGTGATCCACCGGCAACAGCATCTATAATTGATCTAAGAGATCCTACCAATCTATTATAAAATTTTTGAATTATTAAACAATCTGGTAGAGCGTGATGTGGACATTTTCTAAGATTCATATATTAATTCTCAAATTGACTGAAAGATGTTATATTATTTCTAAGCTTAGCAGTCTTTGATGGTGGAAAATACTTTGATAAGAATTTTTGTGAAAGTTCTTCCCAAGTTCTAATAGATCCAGGTGCTAACAAATTTAACCAAGCCTTGGCATTATCCCTTAATGAAAAAGGAAAAAGCCTTAGTCTAACAACATCATTTGACACTCATAGTTCTAGAAAACTCACAATATGTAAATTAGGATCTTCATTCGATGTTCCACCGAATTGATTTTTTTGTACCATTTGGATAATAGCAGGTTTAAACTCAAATGAATCAAAAACTATATCAGGGTTTTTGATAGTTAAGTGAATTTCATATAATGTCTCTTAATGGTCTTAGTTAGTGTTCATTTTCAATTCCTTGATTGTTTAGATTATTTGTCATTTGATTTAAATTTCTAAGTTCTCTCTTTTGTTCTTTTGTTTTCGAATCTTTTTAATAGTACGCTCCAATTCAGAATTTTAAGGTATTAAATTTTGAGTTTTGAATATACGCATGCACAATCACAATAAACACACTAGCAATAAATAAGCACACACAATTATGACTTGTAATTCGAATATAAGTTTTCAAGTACTACCGAATTTACTTTTACTATTACCTCCCCGGCAATGTTGCCAAAAACTTGGTGTGACTTATTTAAAGGCCAAAATTTTATGAACGCAGATATATATACACTAATTTAGATTTCTAGTGAGTCACACATTCAAAACACAAGTATACGTATCTCTCAAGTAATACAGGGCTCTAGTGGCGTCCTGGTTATCAATCCCAATTGGAGATTTGCAAAATCTATAATGGAGCATAGAAATCACCACTCGAATCACAACACATGCAGCAATTACTAATAATTTAAGGATGTTCAAACAGTAGCAGTTACCAACTCTACCAAATTATGTTCTACTCTTCTAACACAATTAACAAACACAAAACTAAATTTTATAACAATGATAATGAATATTGTGCCAAATAGGAGCATTCCTATATTTTACTCTCTTTTGAGCAATATAAAGAATATTGGATAATCCTAGTTTTAGTCTCTATATCTATGGTTAGGCTGGGAGGATACCAGCTATCACTACGGAGCTCCCACTGCCCTTCGTCTGAAGGCTAACTCTTGCTTTAATTTCCAAATCATAGGACCAAATTGAGGATTTCAGCCTGTCACTCTTAAATCTCCAATTATACATCCATCAAAACATATTTCACTATTTATTTGCACCCAACCCCCATGAACTACGTCAATCATTCATGGACATTGAATGTGACCTTCACTTTTATTGTAGAACTCATAGTCCTTTCAGAAAATATGTCTCACAACAAGTTTTAACAATTCAATTGGACATAACAAAAAGTAAATGAAGTTCAAAGTGAAGAAGTCATCAAAAACTTTTCATATTAAATCGGCACATCATTTCCATATAACGACATCAACACATCATGTGAAAAGGAGGAAGACAAAGAAATCTACTCAAGACTCATGAGGAAAGTATGATAAAAGATGGATTTTATATATAAAAGCAACGTCATACAAACAAAGAAAAGTAAATACAACTTATCTCAATTTCTTCCCCAAGCGAATCTCTTGAAATTCCTTTGACTCCTCTTCTTTCTCCACAACAAATTATCTCTTAAGATGAGTAAAGAAGAAGAAATCTCTCACTTTTCCTCTCCTGCTACACACCTTAGTAGAGAAAACACACAAAACACTAATCCCTAGACTCTCTCTAATGTACTCAACACTCAAGAATAATGAATAGACTCTGAGAAAAACTAAAGAGACTCTCTATTTTTGGCTCCAAGTTTGTTTAAATTCGGCTAGAACCTTTTTTCCCAAGAGTTCCTTCAAGTACCACTCCAAAATCCAGAAAAATACATTGAATCTAGGTGAATTTGCGATAGGGCGCGGTCCGACGCTCGATAGGGCGCGGTCCGACGCTCGATAAGGCGCCGTCCGGCGCTCGATAGGGTGTTGTCTGGCGCCATTTTCAGTTTCCATCCAAACTCTCTGGATTTGGGTGCGGTCCGACGCTGGTGAGGGCGCTATCGGTGTTCTAGGTCAAAATGTCCAATTTCCTCATTTTGCTTCGAATTCGCTCCTTTTTGCTTCTTTTTGCTCCAAAGGCCTGAAATCATCGTACCTATATGAAATCATGAAAAATACCCTTTTTAAAGTGCAATATCATCAAAATAGGTATGAAATAGGCATTAAAAAAATATCAAATTTTCAGTGGATTAGCCATCATAAGATGGACTTAATAAGGAAGGTGTTCGCTAATCTTAAACCGGTGGGATATTAGAAAATCGGCATGTTTGATGGGCGCCATGTCATGATTCAACTAAGGAAGAAGACTATGCAAAGGTGTTTTCTAGGAAGTATATTTAGATTCAAGGTAAATTCATAAAGATATTAAAATGGACCACTGATTTGATCCCTTCAAAGAACCTCCTATTTTTCCTATATGGTTCAAGCTTCCTGAACTGAAAATTGCAAGGTTTTAACCATAAAATCCTCTACTCCATAGGGGTTTTTTTGGGTCGGCCTACGAAACTAGACATTTCTACTTTCAACTTATCTAGACCCTCTGCAACTAGGATTTTGGTGAAGAGGGATGTTACCTCACCCCCTTTAGATGAGATGTGGTTGGGCTCTGTCCATGAAGGGTATTGCAACCAATTACTATGGAGCAGAAACCTTATTTCTGTACTCATTAAAAATGTTTGGGCATACCAATGATAGGAGTTATAGACTCTACCCTAACCTTAAACAATAGCCTCCAGCTGTTGTAGCTCGCTCAAGTGATGTTACTAGTTCCTGTATTGCTGCTAAAGTTACAACAAGAGTGTTAGGTGACTAAAAGACTGTTGTGATGGCTTTGAATGAGATTCTAGAGGAGGTGAAACCTTTGAGCAAGCACAACTTTATTGCTGAAGACATGGCTCCTTTGCCAATTG
Source organism: Papilionanthe hookeriana x Papilionanthe teres (assembly GCA_022702705.1). Lineage (NCBI taxonomy): Eukaryota > Viridiplantae > Streptophyta > Magnoliopsida > Asparagales > Orchidaceae > Papilionanthe > Papilionanthe hookeriana x Papilionanthe teres. Next base: position 114,384,332 of record CM040431.1, read on the forward strand.
AGCTCTTTGACATTACTAATACATTGGTGACTAATGCTACTAAAGAGTTGTCTCACCCACCTGTCGAGTTGCAAGTTGGTCTAGACTCTCCTACTATTACTTCCCAGCCTAAGATTCCTTCAACCTAGTTAATTGATTTAGAAGAAGAATGGCAGATACAAAGAGGCAGAAAGGAGAAGAGACTTCCATGGGAATCTATAAGTAATAAGGAGGATCCTTGTATGAAGGCAACATGTAGTTCTTCTTCAACTAGAAGGAATTCTGTTACTAGCCTCACCAAGGGGGAGATCTCAACCTCCACCCCATGATAAATCTCCTTTGTTGGAATATAAGAGGGATTGTCCACCCCATTTCCTTGAGAAGGATTCAACACATCAACAGGAAACATAAACTTTAGTGCATAACCATTTTGGAACCTTTGGTTCACACTAACTATAATAGATTCTTGAAGCTTTTTCATGGGTTCTCTCACTTTATAAATATTAATAATAAGATCTAGTTACCGTGTAGACATGAGGTCAATTGCTCTATCCTCCTGGAGCACCCCTAATTTCTTCATTTCTCATTCCATGGTCATTCTGGGTATGCCACCATCATCTATGCAGGTTGCACTAAGTATGCCAGTATGGAGTTGTGGCTTGCTCTCCAGAATCTCAGTACTTCCATTAATGGATGCTGGCTGGTTAGTGGGGACTTCAATTGTATTGCTTCCCCTACTGATAAATGTGGTTGTAGACCACCTAACTTATCCACTCTGACTGCCTTCAATAATAACATCTTATCAACCGGTTTGTTTGACTTGGGCTATCAGGGTCCTCAATTTACCTTGAGGAGGGGCAAACTATGGGAAAGGATTGATAGTCTTGGTCAATGATAGATGGCTTCAAAATTTTTTGCACACCACTATTACTCACCTCAATTTGGTTGGCTCTGATCATAGGCCAGTCCTACTCACAACTTTTGCAGTTCCATCTAATGGCCCTTCCCCTTTCAAGTATTTGAACATGTGGTCAGGGCATCCTGATTTTTTGCATATTATTTCCACCAGTTGGGTTGGTATAAGGAATTCCAATCCTTTAGTAAAGCTCTAGTTATTACAAAAGAAAGTTGGAAAGGCTCTTAGACGGTAGAATTGGGACACCTTTGGAAAGGATTTTAGACGGTAGGCCAAGCTGAGAGAAACTTGATGCAACTTGAACAGGAGGCTGCTGCAGGCCTGGTTGTTGAAAGCTCACTTTTGGAAGCCAATGAAATAATGTTAACCACTATAGCTTGGTAAGAAAATTTTCTTAGACAGAAAGCTTCTATCATCAAATTTCTGGATGTTGATCGAAACACCAGATACTATCATGCATGTATCAAATATAAGAGGAATGTAATGTAATTCACAGGATTAAAACTACCCAAGGAAATTGGATAAATGATGGTCTTGAGATTGTCCAGGATGTTGTTAGCTTTTTCCAAAAATCGCTTATCTGCCCCAACTCTGATAGAGATCCCATTAGATAGCCTCTATTTTCTGTGGAATAACATTATGTCAGCAACCTCTGTCTTTCTGATATCCCATAGATAGTGGTAGGACTGTTGGTCCTTATGTTTTCAACAAACTTTTACAATAAGGCTTGGGAGATCATTAAAGTTGAATTCATCCATGCCATCCAAAGTTTTTTCCAGGGATATGACCACCCCAATTATTTCTATCCATCAAATATTGTCTTAATTCCTAAATCTTCTCCTAGGGAACAGTGTAGCCACTTCAGACCCATCAGTATTACCTCAATTATCAAAAAAATAATTAGTAAGATCATTGTGGGGAGGTTACAACCCCACCTTAACCACCTTATCTGTCATAATCATTCTGATTTTGTTAAAGGAAGGAGTATTAGGGATAATGTTCTTTTATCCTTGGAACTTCTCTATGACATGGATAAGCCTTGTGGGGGTGGAAATCTTATTTACAAACTGAATGTGCATAAAGCCTATGACACTATTCATTGGGACTTCATTCTGGATATTTACATGCTAGGGGCTTCCCTTCTTCATTCTATTTACTTATCTCTAGATGGCTAAATGCTAATGCCCATTCCATTTTGATAAATGGTAGTTCCCATGGTTTTTCATAGCCACCAGGGGACTTAAGCAAGGAGATTCACTTTCTCCCACCCTCTTCATTCTTGCATTGGATTACTTCTCAAGGCTGGTTGACAAATTCATTAATAACAAGCATCATATGTTATATCATCATAAATACAATATTGTAATAAGCCTTCTTCCATGTGCTGATGAAATTATTTTCTTTTCAAGGGCTAGTATGGTTGTTGTCAAATAAGTCTCCAAGTGCCTCATTCAGTTCTAGAAGATCTCTAGCATGTCATTTAGTTTTGAAAAATGTAGCATCATCACAAGCAATAGGATACCTCCACATCAAAAATAGTGGATCTCCAAGTATGCATGCTTTCCTATTGCTCGTACTTCTATCCACTATTTGGGAGTGCCTTTAATCAGAGGTAGAGATTAACAAGTGCAATTTGACGCAGTGATTGATAAGATTAACTCCCAACTTAGTTGTTGGCATCCTCCATCATAGCTGTTGGGAGCAGGATCACCCTCATGAGAAGTATTTTAACAACTTTTCCATCTTATATACTGCAATTGGAAACAATGAAAGAAAGTACGTAGCTCCATTTGGAGAGGTGCTTTAATAGATTCCTTTAGTCGAGACAGAGGAAACAATTGCATTGGGCAAGTTGGCAAAAAGTTGTTAGACCATATACAACTGGGGGACTTGGTTTTAAAGGGCTTATACGTACACAAACATTTAATTTATGCAAACTGTAGATTAAGTTCCGACAGCAAAACTCCCTTTAGGATAAGTTTATGCTTGGTAAATACTGCAAAGCCTGACATCCAAAGTTGGTGGTTAGAAAGATTGGGGACTTCATAATTTGGGTTAATATGCTAAACATAAGGGATGTGGCAGATCAGTTTGTCTAGTAGGATCTTGGTTGTGGTGATGTGCTTTTTTGGTTGGATAATTGGTGTCCTAAAGATCAGTTACACCCCACTCCTGAAATTGCTAATCCTCATCTTAAAATAACAGACTGTTGGGAGGGTGAAGTTTAGTCTCATACTTCTCTTTCTTCCTTGCTAAATGAGAATGTTGTTGCTTATATTTCAATAATCTCTTTTAATAGGAGCAAAAAAGGTTACTCTAGTGCTAAATTCCTACAGGTCTCACAGCCTTACTAAATCCATCTACTCTAGACTTTATCAATGGAATAGTCTCCCTTTGGGGGAGAAGCTGTGGAATAGATCCCTCACTCCTTCAATGTCCTTCTATTGCTAGAGGATTTTTCACAAACTCCTCCCCACTGATGATCTCCTAAAGTTGAAAGGTTTGAGAGGTCCTTCCAAATGGTGGCTCTGTAAAACTAAGGAGGAATCCCTTGCAAATTTATTCTTTGAATGTCATTTCTCTGAACAGGTTTGGCTGGAAGTTTTAAAGGGTTTAAAGATAGGCGCCTTGTTACTAGAGTGGAAGCATCTCTAAGAACGTTGGCATTGTCTGCATCTTGTTAAGCTAGGCCCCCTCCCCTTCATCATTGTCAGGTTCCTTTGGATGGCCAAGGATAATTCTAAGTTTGAGGATTCTTACTCCTCAGTCTTGCAAGAGGCCAACAACTGTAAATCCTTCTTAAGATTGATACTCCATAAGAATTTCCCATGTATTTTACACAGAATGAGGAATAGGGTCTCAACATCAATCTCAGTTACTAAAGTCCTATGGGGAAGGCTTGCTTTCCCTTATTTCAAGCTCAACACTGATGGGAGCTTTCTTTCTTCTGAGGCTAGATTTGGTGGGATCTTCAGGGATCACCTGGGCAGGTGTTTGCTTTATATCCATTACCTTTTGGTTGGTGTGGATGCCCTGGAATCTGAGGCGGCTGCTGTGCATTGGGCTTTTAATTTAGGTCTTCATAATAATTGGTTTAGATTACATGTTGAGATGGACTCTTCCACCCTTTTAGAGGCACATTCTGGCCCTAAAAACTCCCCATGGCAGGTACTTCACTAGACTAAACTCATCCATTCCTTGTTGCCACAAATTGAAGCTCATTTTTCTTTTATCTTTAGGGAGGGGAATAGGCCAGCCAATTGGTTGGTCAAGAGAGGATGTATGTCCCAGTCTATTTGTGTATTTTTCATTCCTTGTTCTCTTTCCTTCTTACTCCATGGGGACATACTTAATGTTCCTCACCTTAGAATTGTAACTTTTGACCAAACTCATGTTCCTAAAAATTTCATTCCACCAAAGTGCCTAAGAATAGAACGAACTCGTGACCCCAGAGATCTTATAAACTCTCCCAACCGAAGAGTCACAGTAGATCACACATGCCAACCAATGAGTCGCAGTAGGCACCACAAAACATATATATATATATATATATATATATATATATATATATATATATATATATATATATATATATATATATAACTCATTATAAAGCCAAAAATAATAGTACTCATGTCTGCTTATTTTTTAAAATTTCTTTTCAAACAAAATGAATATTTTTCCCAAGATACTAGTCTTACAATACAAATCAATTTTATAAAATTACCCTACATTTTCTAAGTAATCAGCACGAAGCCATCGGAGATCACACGAGCATCCCAAATAACACAATTCTAATTAAATCGGCATCCCAAATAATACAATTCTAATTAAATCGGCATCCCAAATAACAACTAAACGATTTTAAAAAGATGTTTTACATACAAGTTACTTAATTATGTAACAAATAAATTTTAATATTTACATATATACCACCTTAGTTATGCATTAAAAGGTGTATTGCACTTGTAAAAAGTTACAAGTGATAATTTTGATTTAATGAATCAATTAGGTGGTACAAATGTAAGAAAAAAAAATGCTGATCCAGGCCAGGCAAAATGCATCCCAGGCCATTGACTGACAAAATAAAAAATGCTTCTTGATTGACACACTTAATACAGGAATGATTCATAACACCCCATGCCTGCAGAGGCAGAACTAAGAAGTAATTAAACAAAAGATATTGAAGGATTAATTCTGAAAAAAATTACAGTAGTTATGTGGCTAGTCATGAAAGAAGGAATTAATTGGAGCTTAATGCAGCCACCAATTATTTGTAAGCGTTGAAGACCCTAGAAAAGAGAGCAAAATGTGGCTGAATAAATACTTAAAACAAGAAAAAACAAAAATACAAGTAGCTGTTTTAAAAGTTTTATCTCTTCAGCTGCATAATATAACACTCATCAAATCTTATTTGCGAAAAAATAAACTCGAGATTCCTTAATGATGTTCATCATCATCACCATGTCCATCTGGAGGTCCCCCTGGGCCAATCACCTCTAGCTGAAATGAATTAAAAGAACAGAAATGGAAACTAATTAGGAACGAACTCAATGGCGAGTAAGACAAATCGCATAATTCTTATGTATTTATATATCTAAGAACCATATAAAGGACTTGAGTGTTGTAAATTTAAAAAATATGAAGTATAGATGATAGATATAATAGATACATAAAAATTGTGGGGGATGTATGTTAATGGCCCACCATATGAACGTTGCTGGAAGATGAAAATGTGTCTTCCTGGTATAAAAGATCAAAATAAATTTCACAGAGAATCATGCAGTCTAACTTACCACAAAATATTGAGAGCATACAGGGCATTCATGTGGCTTGCCCTTCTCCAACCAGAACCAGACAACATCATGCTCATCCTCTAAAAGCAACAAGAAAAAAAAATAATAATAATAATCACTAGAATTTCATATTGAAATCACACTCACTCTGATTTCCCGGTTGAAGCAAAAAAAATTTCAATCTTTGTAGCGGTAAATACAACATACATGCAAGAAAATACTTGATTAAAAAATTGCCTGAAAATGAGTTTTTTAGTTGGTACATTTGGCAAAGGACGAAAAGTGGATGCTCCATAAGAAATAGCACATTTACGTACCTCCTTCACCACCAGGGCAACCAACTATCCTTTTGTCATAATACGACTGAATCACAGCAGGTGCTTCCTGGACATGGATATCAATAGTCAAATATCGCAGGCTTCAAATAAAAAGGAAAATAAACTAAATTTTATAAGGGGCATTCACATACATACTACCCAATTCTTACATAAATAACACCTAAACTTTATTTTTTTACATTTATACCACACAAATCTTTCATATTATATCAAAAATATAACTATTTTGACAAGTAAAATACACCTTATGTATAGGTAAAGTGGCTTTTTTTGTTAAATTTAAGTATAGGTGCTAGATAAGTAAATACATAGGAATATACAAATTGAGCGGTATCTGTGTAATCTCCCATTTCCCGGCAGCAGAAATTGGCATTAGTAACTGTTGAAAGCTAAAACATCTTTTCGTAAACACGCCCTGAGAGTTAAAGCTGAGAAAAAGAGAATAAAGAGAGAGAATGTTCTGATCCTCATGCATGTCCTGACCACCTATTTATAGGGGGCTCAAAATATAGTTACATAAAAAAGGAGGGAACAGTTATTATAGTTGCCCGAATAACTGAATTGGCGTATTTGTCGAATGAAAATTGTCATAATACAAAGAAAATATAAAGTCAGATGATCGTCGGTGCTTCGAGGATCAACCAACTATGTCAATCTCCATATACATCAGATTGTTTCTGCTGGAGGATACAATTGATTGATCAAAGTTGTCCAGTCACTCAGTCAGGGTCGCTCGGTTGATGGTTAGTCAGTCAATAGTCAGCCAGTCGAGATCAGTCGGTCAATTTGCAGCGTGGTAGGCCGACTGCTTGGCAAGTCTGCCTTGCTATTTTAAACATGACTTCAGTCTCCTGAAACTCCATCGTCGCCGGTCGATCACGTTGATATTCGTGTTGGCAAAGTCGCTTGGTTGTTGGTCAGCTGGTCGATGAGCAATCGGTCGATTTGTTCTGTGGTCTATCGTCCGCTTGGTAAGTCTATCTTTCTCTTTGGTACAAGACTTCAGTCTCCTGAAACTCCACCGTAGCCGCTCGACCCCTTTGATATTCTTGTTGGCATTTTTGTTGTATACATATTAGCCTTAATGGCAACAAATACGATAAGGACAAAAATATTTTAAGTAATAAATGGCACAATATACGAATAAATTAATTCAATAATTAATTCTCCATTGAATTTCGTATTCGATGAGCCCATAAATAGGGCATGAAGGCTTTTGTTGTATTCATCATTCAAGGTTTCTAAGTTCTCGAGTGATGTCATGGCTGACAATTTGAAACAAGTAGAATGTTGACGTTTGCCTTCTAGCTCTGGAAGGCTTTCGGCTTTCGGCTTTCGGCATCCAGCGTCTACTACAGTCAAGAAGAGAGAAAAGAAAATTATAAAAAAAAATGAAGCTATTGATTCCCGAACCTGAGTCGATTGATGAAGTCACTTCTTCATAAGGGCCTGGCAGTTAGGCACCGAAGAAATCCAGCCTGGTCCAATCATCGGCATGAACATTGAGGAAAACCTGCAATCCGACCCACCTATCGAAGAAACTGTGGGTGGCCAAGAGAGTTTGAAAGAAAATGTTGTTTTAGATTTTCCTCCACCACCACTACAGCAAAAGGATGGAGATCTTCCAGCGCAAGGAACAAAGAAATATTCCATTACCATCCTTGAATTAAACAAATATTTGGGTATTTAAAATTTTTTCTGGCTTTATGCTTCAATAATTCATTGACATTATTCTTAATGCAGATGAGCCAGTCGCACCGGAGAATCGTACCGATGGCAGGCCACCGAAGAATAGTATTGTTGATTCTGCCCCCAATGACTGCGGCTAAACCACAGAACCCACTCACTGCACCACTTCAATCAATTGAAGAGTGCGTGTACCGATCGATAAACCCATTCAACAGCTCCCAACAAGAATATTTAGATAGTCGGCAGCTTTGCTCCGGTTCGATGGAACGCTGAATGGGGAATGCGGTTGGCCCTTCGGCGAAAGTGATTGAAGAGGCTGTTGATGTGCCCATGCAGGGGTTGCTGGCTCGCTATGCAAGGATGGAGGCAGAGGTTGTTTTGCTTCAATGTGAATTGAGCGATGTACGGGCAGAGTTAAGGCCCATTCGTGAGTCAACAGTTTTGAGTAAAATTCACCAAGACACCAACCAAATGAAGCAAATTAGGTTAGGTGGGGAGTTGGTTTTCCAAAGGATACTTCAGCAGGGGTATCCCTCGGCTGAAACGGCGGAAGATCCTTTTATTAGGTCTTTCCTTTAAAAACTGTAATCATGTCATTTATAATAAAATAATATTTAATTTAATGTTAAATGATGTTGGGTGTGACACTTATCTTTGAGATGTTTCGACTTCCGCACCCACCCTATAAGTAAGGCATGAGACCTTTACTTTTTTACTTTTTACATTTCACTGCTCTGATTTTCTTTCTCAAATTGCATGCGATCTTCCAATGGCTCTAAATACTCTCCCATGCTCTTCTGGACTTAACCCGCAATCGACTCGTCCATTCTGACCAAGGCGGACATGAGGAAGTTACAAAACTCGTACGTCTTTACAAGACTATCTATCCGCAGTAAGTCTAGGAATCTGATTGGCCCACGGACAACTTCAACCCTAACTTGATTTTCTACAATGATTAGTTTAAATATGGGTTGTGACTGTCTGCTCCGAGCTGCGGAGCATCTTGAATTGGCACGAAGTCATCCCAGTACAGATCCTCCCAAACTCAATCGTTGTCGTCATGACCTTCATGGTCTTTCTCCACCAGGGGGAAATTCCTTCGGCAACGAACCTGTTCAATTACTCTACTCCTTCAAAGTCGACAAGGATGGCTCGCCATGTTCTCCGACGGAAAGAAGCTCCAACTGCTTGGAGTTGAGAATAAATTGAAGGATTGTAAAACGCAATTTGTGCTCGGTTCCTGTGCCGACAGTTGGGGCATCCTCACCAAACAGGCAGATACTTCAACGGACAAAATCAAGTCCTTGCCGAAGGGACTTCTAGCAGCGGGAGCAATGCTGACCTGGCATAAGTTGTTTGTCCCTTAGTATACCATCGCGGGGACCATCAACTAGGTGTTGAAGAACCAGATGACTTGGGATTTGTGGCTTGCATCCGAAGCTGTGGAAGTAACCCGAGCGAAAGCTATCTCAGACAAGTTGGCTGCCAAGCAGCAGAAACTGAATTTCCCACCGTCCAAAGGTAATCTCATAGAAATTCAGTCCTCTGATGATGTTACCGCTAAAACGACCGACACTAGCAGTGATAAATTTGTTACTTACTGGTCTAGGACTATGGACGTAGTCCAAAACCCCGTAACTGGTGAAGTTACTATTATTGTTCTATCTCATTCAGTTGATACAGGGAAAAGTGGATGCAAGAAGTTTGCCTCTGATGAAGAAGCCTAAGAGGCAGTCGAGACACCAAGCACCTCACCGCCCCAAATGAACCAATCGATCGACTCGCCCAAAACTAATCTGCAACCACTCACTCCCCTACTGTTGGATTCATGGGCAGCTGACCCGCCTTTCATAGCTCTATCTGAAGAACCAAAGCAAGTCGCCCTTACCTCGGTTCCTTGTCTTGATCAACGTCTGAAGAAGTAGAACCATCTTCAAGATACGATCCCTCGCTGTCTCCTAAGGGATAAGCTCTTTGTCGGCAAGGGAAAGAGCCGATGGATGATTTGGACATCCCTCTTCCCCCTTAACTGAAAAGGAAAAGGGAGTCCTGCAAATGACTTCCGTTGAAGGGGGGAGATAGAAGGTTGTGGGTTGGCACTGACCGCCAATTCAATTTAGTTGATGCTTCGAGGGATTGGTTCCCTAATTCTGCCATGACCAAGGGAATCCCACCAATCCTAGTGAAATTAGTGTGGTCGAACAGCTTCGATCAAGCCTTGAAAAGGCTAAGTTGTTAGAAAATTCTACAGCATTCAGCTTGTTATCATTTAATGAAGACCCAAGATGCTCTCCTTCAGGATTTAGGTTTCGATGCTACAGAGAACTCTTTGGTCGAAGCCCAAAATAAATTTGCTTCGATGGAAGCCGAGTATAAGAGGGCTCAAGATGATCAAGATATCTTTAAGGTCAATCTTGACAACTTCGCCGCTAAGAGGAATGAGTCGCTCAAAATGTTGGACGTTTTACTGAAAGAAAACGAAGAATTGAGAGCAATGGTTGCCTCATCCAATTCCAACGAAGAGCATAAGGCCCAACTAGCGAAGCCGCTCCGACACAGCATGGATTATGCGACAGAGAGATTTATACACCATGATCTGATCGATGCCAAGTTCTACAATCCTGAAGAGTTTCCAGCTCTAATTCCTAATAAGGAAAAAGACTCTTTGGAAGAGGAAGAATTTGACGAAAGTTCCAGCGGCGAAGACTGATCGACATCTCGATGAATCCTGAACTTTCAAGTTTTTTGTAATTTTATTTTCAAGTAATTTGTTGAAAAAAGATGTAAACAATTATTGTAATTCCTTGTATATAAAAAATCATACATTTGATTCTATTTCTATATTTATTTTAATTGTCTGTGATATACGTATAGCTATTGATCGTTTACTCACCTCGGAAGCAAGTTTATTGTTCTTTTTCGATCTACGGAACTTGTTTGCTCTCCATCTTAATCGTTCGATCAGATCAGCACCTCTCAAAGAGACTTGCATCCTTGCATCTAGGGTGACCTTTTATACACTATCGATTTTGTCGTTAGTGAATATCGGATCACCTTCGGAGCTAAATCCAACTTAGATGGAGTAATTTTACATCGATCTTCTAATAGTTTTTAATATCTATCGACTGACTTTACATCGATCGATTATTAATTATTAAAATTGCTCGATTATTTTTTTATTTTGATCGATGAATAATTTTTCAAATTGATAGATTATTTTGTATATCGATCGGTTGTTCTTCACGACCATCAATTAATTTTGACACTGTCTAGTTCGATCGATCGGAACTTCGTCTCGATCGGGTTTACTCCTTGTACTACTCACAAATCTTATCATTACCTGTGAGGGTAACCACCAGGAGTTGTTTATGGAATGATTTACACTATACTCTTTCGTGGATATTGTCGCTAGCGAGCAGAGAACCATCTCCAAAAACTTTATCTTAGTGAGTTTAGAGACATGAGTATGCACTCAGAGGCAGTGTGAATAAACAATCGATCTACTAACATTACAATCAATCTTTTTTTATGCATAACTCATCACTTGATCAGTCTGAGTTACCCGAGCGTTGAAATCAACTGTTATGCGTTATTCGATCAGGTCGAGTTTCCCAATTGTCGGAGAGACTTGAGTATCTTTAGAACAAATTCAGCCAATTCTAAATTTCATTGTACAGATAAAACGATAATTTACAATTTCTTGGTAACGATACTCCTTTTTAACATATACATAGAATTTTGAGAAATTTTTTAAGGAAAAAATTTCTTCAGATCATCTCTACTCCATGTCCAAATTAGTTCCTTCCCGTCATAATCTTCAATTGTAAGTCCCAGGAAAAATATGTCGGCTGGTTATATATGGGCCACTCCAAGATTGATCAAGTTTGTCGACCGCCTGTTCACGAGTAGCTGGATCAGGTTTCTTCGAGACTAAATCTCCCAGAATGAAGATCTCACAGACGTGTTTGTTGAAGTATTGTGCAGTTCATCTCTTCACTTCTTCCTGTCAAAGAGCTGAGTTGGTTCGCCTTTCTTCTGCAAGATTGAGAGCTAACATTGCTACCTCATTGTTAACTTCCAGCCATTTATTCAGATTATCCTCTGTGAACGAAAAAGCTGTGACGACCCTTTGGATGTGATGGTTGTATTCGACCAGCAACATTAGCTCCATTCCATAAGTCAACATGAATGGGGGTTGACCAATCAACGTCTAAAGTGTCATTCGAATAGCCCAAAGTACTAACGACAGTGAATATTTTCTTCCTCAACAAATTTAAGATAAGCTCATTAGCTGTTTTAGCCCGCCCATTCATTAGAGGGTGATGAACTGAAGTGAATTTTAGATCAATTTTATGGTTAGTAAGAGCATCCATAACTAAAGCAAAAAGATATGGGCTTAAAGACTATCCTTGATGTGTAGCACTTCAAATCTACACTCCTTTCCAAAGAGGTTATGGAATGTGTTTGTCCCTAACTCATACACATTAGTAGTTCTTCGAGAGTGACCTATATATCCTATGCTAAAGATTGTCAAAAACAAAATAGCATGCAATAACCAACTAAGCTTTTCTTTTTTAATATTAAGAAACTATTTCAAAGAAGGAAAATGAGTAATGGACATTACAATGCTAAATGACCAAAGGAGGTCAAAAAATTTGATTTGGGTGACAAGATGAAGATTATCTGAGCAGAGTTGCTCTTGCCTTAAGTAACCCATATGTGGTGCTTTTGTGCTGATTGCACAGGTTTTTCGAAGAGGGCAAAGAGACTTTTTTGTATCTTTCAGATAATTGATTGAATCGCAATTTAATCAAGTTTGGAGCAGCAAAATGAAAATAATTATGATGAATATGTGACAAAACAAGAAAAAGGATAGATAATTGATTATATTAAGAGATGGATTATAAAAGTGATACTCTTTGAAGATAGAGAATTAAAAATGAATTTTAAGTGGCTTGAGCTCATAGAGTGGAGGGGAGACAATCAAAAAGGTAGTATCTATATAAATAATAAAGAATTAATAAAAATGAATAATGAGAGACCAAAGATAACATAGATAGAAGTAATGCAACACTACAAGTAGCACTCTATAAGCAAGAATGAAGGATGAAGATTACTAAGTCAACTTGAAATAATTGGAATGAGGCTAATGATGAGTAATTGTCAAATATATATAAATTCATTAACTCACAAATAAGTACTCATTAACATAGGGTACAGAGTTATGGCTTTGTAAGATGGGGTGATTTTGTCTGTTATCTATGTAATTTTAAAAAATCATGGAGAGCACAAGTTACTAGCGCTAAGATAGTGATAAGCACGTGAATTTCCCATTGAATATATTTAAGTTTACTTGCCGATGCATAAGTAAATAATAATGTCAATGGATCTTAGGTTGATCCCTTGGCTTCTAATCTTTGGAATAAAGAACTAAACAATTTTTTGGGATATAAAACCATGAAACAAAGAAAAACCATATTTTGAAAATAAGAAGGTTCGTCATTCAAATCATTTTGTTAAAATTGCAAAGAAAAAGTTGAGATCATAAAAAGTAACAGATCTCCAAATAGTGCTTCTATTCTAAATATGGCAGTCAACAATTGTAAAAATATTATGATTTTCACAAAACTAAACAAAAGCCATGCCTCTCACATCTGAACCTTTTCTTAAATTAACTCCACATTTCAGCATGGGATAAAGCATGCAAATAAGCTTTGCCTATTAGTTCACAAATGCTCCGACAGACAAATTGCAGCTAAATTATTTTTCTATGAAAAATTAAAATTTAGTGCAATCACCTGTTATTATAAGTAAAAATTGAGCATATCATCACAGTTACACAAGCCTATAAATTAGAAGAACCTTTCATCAACCTGAGAAAACCAGTTGAATGGAATTTGTAGCAAGAGATCAGCAAAACTAGTTGTTCACACTTTCCTTATACTTGCACCCTTGACCAACCAAAACAATGCAATATTGATAAAACTGATGCCATTTTCATCCCACCAGCACCTCCAAAAAGATGTTCACAAAAGATTCAAAACAAATTACTCCATCAAAATACTGATTAACTTTCCAATGTATAATCTACTCCTCACAAGAACTACAGGTTTCAGCGTTGGAATAAACTTGCATATTAGTTCTTAGATGTCTAAAAACAAAACACAGCTAAATTACTTTCCTATTGCAACTTTATTAAATGCTACAACAACTATTTTTCTCAGTAAAAATTTTGTAGATCATCACATTAAGCTATGCAAAGAAAAACACCAAAGACCATCACATCAACCTAAGAAAACTAAGTGGAATTTCCAGTAAAAGATCACCAATTCTGGTCTTTCAACCTTTCATTCTCTTTGCAGCCTTCATTAACTAAGAAATCAATATAGACAAAATGATATCATTTGCTTCTCAACAAAACCACAAATATTATCACAAAGGAAATTAATCCGTGCAAAAACTTCATAACTTTGCCTTTTGAGTAAACATAACAAAAAGAATTTTGAAAACTTTTCAGAATAACTTAAAATCTTTTTCAATAAAGCAGATCTGTCACTATTGACCCAGATTTAATCAATAAAAAACTTGCACCATTTTCCCTGAGCAAGTCTGCAAAAGATGAACTCATTCGAAGTTACCTCAGACTCTTCAATAACTCATAAAATTATTTAAAAATTGATATGAAGCTGCTTCGGGGATCAGCAGAATACAATGAGGGAGCAAAATAGAAATTTGACGGGTTCGTAACTCCAAAAAATAAGATTTTAATAGGATGGAGGATGTAACTAAAAGATAAGGGGCCTATTTAATTTCTTCATTGATTTCTTAATTTGAAGAAAAAAAGTGCATCCATGCAATATTTTGCATGTGCCATGGTAAAGACAACTTGAAAATAGATTTTGCATCAAGACCACACATCATCACAAAAAAATGCATATAAGGTCACATAATATCAAAGTGTGACGAGTAATTGCATGTCAGTGTTTTCATGCTCAGTTCACTGCACATGAACAATGTAAATCTACGAGAACTTAAGAAAACAATGTATTGTCCAAAGAGCTAAAGATGAGCTCACCATGCAACTATTATACTAGTATCTAACGATATCACCCTATACAAACACATCAAGTTTGATTGAAAAGTCCTATTTTATTAGGAGCCAATGATAGCCAAATGCGGCAAACATAACTCTCAAACTCAAATTTGAACATAACAGAGATTCAAACAAAATCTTTAAGATTTATTTTAATTTTTCACAGGACCTCTGCAAAAGAGAATATTGTTCCCTTATTTCTAACTCCAAAAAATGAAAAAAGATTCCTAAGCGAGAGCAACTCAATTGTTAAAAAAAAAATTGTACACTCATTAAAAACTGAAATATTTATTTTTCATGAAATCTTCAGATGGGAAGTTGAGATTGTCCATTTCAATGGGTTGCGCTTGTATCTGTACAGTTGAAGCTCAATAAATGGTGAAGAACTCATACACTCGAAATTAATTATGGGAAAATTAGCTATTCCAAACTTAAAAAAATGATTTAACAGAAAAATAGAAGTTTAATAACATGGTTACAATTTGGATTAAACCAAGATTTAAAGGTTCTTGTTTGGGATCTTTTTTTTCTTTTTTGTTATTGAATTTTCTTTTAATTTTAAAACATTTTGTTTAATATGTTTTTTTATTTTTTATTTCTAAAAACAAATTAATATGATTTTGAAAATACAAAATAATTTTTAGATGTTTTTTTTAGTATTTTTAAAAATAATCATATCTT
Organism: Papilionanthe hookeriana x Papilionanthe teres; assembly: GCA_022702705.1. Lineage (NCBI taxonomy): Eukaryota > Viridiplantae > Streptophyta > Magnoliopsida > Asparagales > Orchidaceae > Papilionanthe > Papilionanthe hookeriana x Papilionanthe teres. Next base: position 114,399,824 of record CM040431.1, read on the forward strand.
AATCAAATATGCGAAACATATTTTATTTCAAATCAAACCATAAAATAAACAAAATAAAAAACAAAAAAATAGAAAATAAAAAAAAAAATGATCCCAGTCGGCCCTATGACATTGATGCCAAACCCAAGTTGGTTTGATAAGGCTAATGATAATGATGATGATGAATGTCTGGAAATTAAATACAAACTTTGTAGTAAATTTTACAATAAAAAATAACTGCCATAAAATGATTTTCTTACCATCAAATGCAACTTCTTTTGCAACAGTCAAACTTAACAAATCATGAGCATATGTTCTTACGTGAAAAGGATAAAAAATTCGCTTATATAATATCTACAGAATTATTAATTTTGCAACCAAAAATACCTATTCTATTCCTGGAGTGCAAGATGGCATTAGTGTAGGATTAAAATCAACTGCTGTGATAAATTAATTTATAAAAATATATAAAAAAAATGTCTTTTCATGTAATTAAAACTATCCCATTTTGGTTACTTAAGTAGCAATTGTTTAATGATCATTTGAATTGTTTACAACTAAAATCTGAATTATTCCCACCTAATATTCCTTGTCTTTTAATTGTTTGGCGGGCCAACCAGGCACAAGCAAAAAATGTTTTTGCACCACTTGCTGCTATCGGTTCTTTCTTTGATAAAATGCAGTGTTTCAATAATTAAAATCACTTGATCAAACATAATATTCTTTTTGGGCATATATTATTAGAAACAAGTCTCATCTAACCATTACAGAGAAATTCCTTATTATAGCTTGCATGCATTTTTGGTATCCCACTCAATGGGCCACCGTCTCTCTCTTCAGGAGTAGGGTTATATTTAGAATTTGGAGGCATAATGCCCTTAAAGGCATGATGCGCCATCCCGGTCTCTTGGATCAGTATGTGGGTGTTCAACATGAGAACAAATATATAGTCTAATGTGATGGAAGGGAGAAGAAAGAGAGTAATATAGCAAGGATACCCTCTCCCTCCCTCCCTCAATCCCACCCCCGCCACAATGTGATGGGATGGGAGAAGTCATCTCTGACTGGACCTATTAGCCCAAAAATTGACTTCGTCAACATGTTAGCTTTGATGCTAGAAAGGAAAGAGAGGAGGAGCATATATAATGGCTACACAAATATCCTCTTTTATGGTGTGTGTGTGTTGTTGCTGGGTGGGCGCAGGAGGGGGGGAGCAGTGGTGGTGGATGGATCGAAACATGATATCATAATGTAAATCATTATACATTTCAAGACATTAGGACTTCTACACATCTTATTATGGCAATAGTCACATTTAAATCCCAATGAAGTTTGAGTTTAATACTTCAACCTCAACTTTCAGCTTCTTTCACTCTTAAAAATTACCGACAATTTAATAATATGCTCCAAAATTAAATTAGTTCTTATTAATAATGTTTAAAGCAAGATAACTTCTAGGGGACTGGTGGTGGTGGATGGATCAAAACATTACATCATAATGTAATAATTATACTTTTCAAGACATAAGGACTTCTACACATCTTACTGTTGCAATAGTCGCATTTAAATCCCACTGAAGATTGAATCTAATATTTCAACCTCAAATTTCAGCTTCTTTCACTCTTAAAAATTACCGAGGACTTAACAATATGATAAAAAATTAAATTAATTCTTATTAATAATGTTTAAAACAAGCTAACTTCTAGGCATGCAGGGAAGATAATCATCATCATCATCTTTCCCTCATCCCAATAAATTGCGATCAACTTTATAAATCCTTCTTTTTCATTCATTTTTGTTGAGAACTATAACAGGTGCTAAAGAAATTCTTTATAAATCCTTCCATATTACCTTAATCGAACATTTTTCTTTTCCTTCCTAATCCTTCAACCCTAATTCCATTCATTTGTCTAATAGGTGTATTTTCTAATTTTTTATGCACAAATCCAAAAAGCATTTCTATGCTCAACTATACAATATCTAGTAGATTTTACGGCAATCTTCACTCGACTATAAGCATTTTCTAGCTTAGCTTTCCAGCTTTAGCCACATATTAAACTTAACATTTGCATTTATATCATGCTAAACATAGCTATTGTTGGCTCTTTTACTTCCCCACACTAAAAATCCATTCAACATATAATAGCTTTTGTAATTTTATAAAATTGACATATAAGTCGCTATAATACTCTAGTGCCACATATTCTCATGAGATATTTCTCCATTTTAACCATCCATCCTTAAGTCTAGAAATTATCTCATCATTATTATGTATAATAAATACAAAGTACTTAAACCTATTACACTAAATATTACTTTTCGAACATTTGGTGTACACATCCAAATAGTCTAGGTCTTTGTCTACTATCTAAAATTTAATAGATTTTACGACAATATTTCCATTAAAATAATCATTTCTTATATCATCCTTCATGATTTAGCCACACATTATCCTTATAACTCACATCTATCACTAAATTTAGTCGTAAGTGACTTTATACTTCCCCACACTCTGAATCCATTCAACATTAAAGATCTAATAGTAATTTTATAAAATTTACATTTAATTTATATAAGATTCTCGCACCACATAATATTCCTGAGATTTATCACTATTTTAATTATCCAACCTTAATTTTAGAAATTATATCACCATTCTTTTGTATAATAGAATCAAGTTAGATAAAATTATCACACTATTTGTTTAGTTTCTAATAACGAGTAGTATCATATACAAAAAAAAATTTATTTTGATGGTTCTAAAATCTTTACTTCCCAGATATTTTCTCCATTTTACAAAATTTTGATTTATGTAAATAGGTGTCAAATTATTCAAAACAAAAATATATACTAAAAGAATACAACAAGGCATCTAATATAAACATCTTTCGCAATCATCTCCATAATCAATGTAAAAAGATATGTACTTAACGAACAAGAAATAAAAAAAGAAGTTTTGAATTATTCAAGTTCTATTCAGTAAAATAGGGCCTGACAAGGAGATCAAAATGAATGGATCCCATCCATTGGTATGAAGTAGAAGGGAAAGGACCAAAGAAAGATGGCTAGAACAACCTTTAGGCGGAAAAAAAAAGTGATAAAACAATCTCTTATCCTTACCAAAAGGGCATCCTCTTTAAAAATTCAAATAAATCTACCAAAGGAACTTACTCCTTTCCAACATTAGTGTAAATAAAGCACTAAAACATTTTCAAAAGTGTATTTGAATTATCAACATCGAGGGTTATTCACCCTAAATAGTCCCTCTTAAAGTAAGCTTTGTAATCAATATCTCAAAACATTGAATTTTTTCCCATTGTTACATATGTTGGAATCATCACCCCTAATACAGTTGAGGCTGAACGAATTATGTGATGCCCCTATTTGGCCATCTAAAATTGCATGGAAATGGGAAATTGATATTTATTCGCACATTAACTGAATTCAAGAGATTGATGTTACATATGCAAGTAAAAATATTAGAGTATAATCATTAAGATTGAAAAAGCTTGGTGGGTATCTAGAGTAATAGACAGCGCAAATTGTAATAAATAAGAACAGAATAAAGGTTTTTTATTATTAGTTACTAAAAGCTTGCAACCAATATGATCAAATGGTATAGCACAAAAGTGACCACCTCGGTCAACATGCATCGAATAGTCTAGATCATTGAGAATCAGACAGCTCAAAATGTGTCAATCGGCGAGAATGACTCCGGGTGAGCATAAATAGTAGATGGGATTGATAGACGTAACAACAGGTAAGAAAAGTGAAGAACCTGAGGCCGAATGATCAAGGCTAAGTGATCATGGTCGAGTGACCAACGTCGAGCGAGGCCGAGTGACCAAAGTCAAGTGACAAATGATCGAGTGGTCAGGGATGAATATTCAGAGATAAGAAAGTGGCCTAATATCCGAGGTCGGATGCTGGAAGTTAGCAGACCAACTCGCCTTCACACGAATTAACTGGAGACTAACCTTTCCAAGATAACGTATCATGAAAACTAGGGCGACCAGAATCTGAAGGACCCACACATAATATCTTGGCGGGACAGACCCAAATATGTCTTCTCGCAAAGGTAAAAGTAATATTAATAGAGAAAATTAAATATAATGAAGACTTCTTTTATTTTTTGCTCCAAAAACGAAGAAACCTCACTACCAAGACATTTTCAGCTTATCTACCTTCCCTTTTTTGGGTTCCTCTTCCATTCCTCAAAAGAATTGTCTTTCTCTCTTCTCCTTTATGCTCTATTATTTAGGTGTGATTCACGAATAAATTTGGGTTCAATAAAAACACGTTTTATTAACACATTTTTCCCAACAATTTTCCTCTGAACGAACAATCATGGACATGAGTATCATCTATAATAGTGCAATGTTGTAAACATTAGTAGGAAAGAAAAAAAAAAAAGAAAAACCTCAGCTAGCAACTAGAACCAAGTAAATAGAAATCCATAAAAGGAATAATAATAAAAACAATAATAATAATAAAACATTGAATGATATACTTCCATTCAACAGTTTGATATTAAATTTATTCACTAAAAGTTCTCAATAATAATAATAAAACATTAAACAATATATTTCTAAATTTATTCTCTAAAGCTTCTCAAGTGTTAATCGAATGAAGTCTTCATTTGAGACATTTCTGTAAATTGAACAATATTTCTTTTTTAGCTAACTTGATAGATTTCTGTAGTTTAATAACTTAAATTACTTGCACTTTGTCAACTATCTAAAATTTAACAGATTTACGACAATATTTTCATTAGAATAATCATTTCTTATATTATCCTTTCTGAATTAGCCACACATTATCCATATAATTCACATCTATCACTCAATTTGGTTGCAAGTGACTTTTCACTTCCCCACACTCGAATCCATTAAACATTAAAGATCTAATGTTAATTAATTTATATAAGATTCTTGCACCACATAATATTTCTGAGAGTTTTCACTATTTGAATTATCCAACCTTAAATCTAGAAATTTTATTACCAGTCTTTTGTATAATAGATTCGATGTAATCAAATCTATCGCAACAAAATATTAGTTTAGTTTCCAATAATAGGTAGTATCATATACAAAAATTTAATTTTCATAATTCTAATATCTTTATTTTCTAGACATTTTCTCCAATATTATAAATTTTTATTTATTTAAATACGTGTCAAATTATTTGGAACAAATCTATATACCGAAATCATACAATAATGCATCTAATGTAGATATCCTTTGCAATCATCTTCATAATCAATGTAAAAAAGATATGTTCATAACGTACAAGAAATAAAAAATGAATTCCAAACCATTCTAGTTTTATTCAGTAAAATAGGGCGCAACGAAAGAATCAAAGTGAATGGATCACATCCATTACTATGAACTAGAAGGAAAAAAGTTCATAAAAAGATAAGAATATAGAGAGATGGCTAGAACAATCCTAGGGGAAAAAAAAGAGACACAGCAATCTCTTATCCTTACCAAAAAGGCATCCTCTTTAAAATTCAAATAACAAAACCTAACGAATTTACTCTATTCCAATGTTAGTGTATATAAAGTCCTAAAAATTTTTCAAAGGTGTATTTGAATTAATTATGAACATCGATGGTTCTATTAATTCTTCACCCTAAAATGAGTCCTCTTAAAGTAATCTCTGCAAGAAACAACTCAAAACATTGAAAATTTTCCCTTTGTTGAATATACTGGAATTAATACGCTTATTACGTTTGAGGTTGAGACGAATTAAGTGATGACCCTATTTGTCATCTAAAATTGCATGGAAATGGAAAACTAATATTTTTTTCACACATTTGATGAATTCAAGAGAATAATGTTACATATGCAAGTAAAAAATTTAGAGTTTTATCATTAGATTAAGATTGAAAAGCTTGGTGGGTATCTAGAGTACTAGACACAGTGCATATAGTGATACATGAGAACAAAATAAAGTTTTTCATTTTTAGTTTACTGAAAACTTGGAACCAAAACAATCAAAATTGTATTAGAAAAAGTGACCGCCCAGGTCATCATGCATCGAATAGTCTAGGTCATCAAGAATCGGACTACTCAAATCGTGCAGAAATAGTAGATGGGATAGACGAAGGTAACTACAAGTCAGAACCTAAGGTCGAGTAACCAAGGTCGAATGACAAAGGCTAGGTGATTGATCATGCCGACTAGGCAAGGCCAAGCGACGTCAAATGACTGGAGTCGGTTGACAAATGTTGATGTGGTCGGGGTCATATTCAAGTACAAGCAAGTGGAGTTTGAATGTTCGAAGTTAGCTGAGCAGCTCACCTTCGCACAAACTAACTTGAGGCCAACATTTTCAAGATAACATACCATGCAAGCCAAGGCGACCAAACTTTGAGGGACCCACACCTCAAAATCTTGGCAGGATAGGCCCAAATACGTCTTTTTGCGAAGTTACCACTATAAATAGAGAAAATTACATATAATGAGGGCTTTGTCATATTTTCTCTTTCTCTCTCCTCATTTATGCTCTCTTCCTAGGAGGTGATTTAAGAACAAATTTGGGTTCAATAAAAACTCTTTTGACTAACACTTTTTACAGTGCAATGCTACAAACCAGTGGGAAAGGAAAAAAGGAAAGCGTTGGTTAGCAACTAGAACCAGGTAAACAGAAATCCATAAAAGGAAAATAATAATAATATTAAAAAATCATTCAAACTGCTCAAAGTTATAAGCATCAACGTAAAACAATAAACACAAATGGCAGATCCAGAACAGCTCACGAAATGATTCACAGATCCACAATTCCTAAGTCGCTAACCTTGGTGCCAAATGGTCCGACAGGCGCATCCATGTCAAACCGCTTCTTTCCCTGCACCAGCGAATAAAGCACCCCAATGATCCATCAAAATCTCAAAAACATAAGACCCGCAGCAGAAAATCTAAGATTCAACAAGGCACAGCTCACTCACCTCAAGCTCCGCCTCCAGCTCCTCCCGTTCTAACCCCGTGGCAATCGGCATGATGTCTTCTACCCTCTTCTTATTGGGAGGTGGCGTCGTACCTAAAGAACTACATGTAATCATCACCCCTGTTTCCAGCCAAAATAAATCGAATTGTGTAGTTAACAATTCGGAGGGAGAGCGCACCAGAATCAATGGAGAAGAGGCGAGCAATCCTTTGGGTCGAATTCATGGCTCCGCACCGAAGGGTGTTTCCGGCGGCAGCCGGACGGCGAATTTGTATGGCTGATCGCCACGGAGCGAAAGCTTTAAGCTGAGATGAAACTCTACGCCACATCTTCGATCTCCAAAGATGAAATTTTTAGGAATTCCCGCTTGATCGCGTGCTAGAAAACTCGATCTTCTTCTTGGCCTGTTTGTCTGCTCTTCCTTATTGGACAAAAATATTCTCGCCGTATTGCCCGCGACAGCGGGAGCTCGATAGGGTTATGCAGGAAGACGGGCGCGTGCTTAGGGCCGGCTTACACTGTTTTACGGAACGAGAATTTAGTTGCGCGACTAAAAATTAAAGGATTAAAATGTTGTGAGAGGATTAATGGCTAGAATTAAAATCATTTTAACTCCTGTTAAAATTTAAAATGAACGGTGAGGTGAGTTTGTCTAATTTATGAAAGATCTATATACATATCACAAATTTTTTTATGAATTTAAATATCTAATATCTAATATTAATGTTTACATTTACAGTGAAATATCCCAAAATGATTATCTTGATCATAGATTAATCTCAACATACTTTAGGATTGAGAGCTCAAAATATTGAATCAAGGATTACAAGCACTCGAATTCAAAAGAATAGTTTTTGTGAGACCAAACAAATAATATAAAAAATTATAATAATAAGATAATAATGAAATTTATGACATTTTTTGAAGGACTAACTAATTTTCAAATCTAGAGAGTTTAAAGTCAAATCATACGTCTTGATGAGACAAATCTAATGAGCCCAACATCACTTAATTCATCATTAAGGCACTCAGATATTCATAAAATATAATCTAATTAAGTTTGTCTCAGGGAGTAAAAAAAATATTTACCGTTGGTATCATCCCCAATATCTATAAATAGAATTACTCTCTTCATTAAATGGATCTAAACATGGATGGAAAATTTAAAGAGAGCTCCAATTTCATGAGAATTCTTGAGCCTTGCCACCGTCATACCACTATCATCAAGATGATATCATTGTCAAACCACAGTAGCCTAACCACCTCTATTGCCAAACCACTCTCGTTGCGGCCAAACCATCGTCGAATATTAGTTGTCATCATCATCGTCAAATCGTCGTCACTGCCACCATCATTAAACCACCACCAGTAGGCCATTGTCATTGTCGACGCCCAACTACCACCATTATCGTCAAACCACCATCACTCATCATGGTCTTGGTCATCTAACCACTATGGTTTAGCCACAGTTCACATGCGTCCACTGATGTCAGACCACCCATCATTTCCATCGAACCACCATTGATTTATCGTCCCCATCTATATCGTCAAACCATTGTCATCGTCACCATCACCGAAGCACTACCATTTGGCTGTCATCTTCACCATTGTATAGTCACAACAATCACGAGACCACGATTGCCCAACCACTGCTAGCTCCGGATCACCATCTCTGTCATAGGACTACCGCCGCTTGGTCATCGTTGTCAAACCATCATCATTGTCACAAAACTCTTGCTGCTTAGAATAATTATTTGGCTTTCACGTTGAACATAATTCATAGACTAAAACATTTTAATCATTATTTTAGTGTGCAATAAATTTACATTCTCTAATCTTATTAGTGTCTTAGCTTCTTTAAATGGGTCCCGAGAAATAATTTCCACTTTTGGTTATTTATTTAATGATAAGAGTATCAATTGTCAAAATAGTCCAGTAAATTTTATTGGGGATTATTCAGGTCCCAGAGTCTATAAAAATATAAGTTTAGTCTTGATCTGCCTTAAAATTACTTAGAATTTTATATCAAATTTTTATTAATATTTTAAGGATATTACAAAATGAGTTTATGAAGAAAAAGAGTTAAAAAGGAGCAAAATTAAGCCAAAAGAGTAAAATTGCAAATAGGCTGATTTTGGCGCCTAGGCGCCAGATACAGCAGATGGATTCTAGAGATTTTTTGACAGTTATTAGGCAGTTATTGACGCGTTCAAATCAATCTAGAAGCCTCTAGATAAAATACTACATATTATAAACAAAATACATTGAATATAGATAAGGGAGAGCAGTTATTAAATGAAGAGGTGCGACCTAAATGTGAAGGGATGCGTCCTTTCGCGCAGTGATCCTGGCGCCTAGGCATCACCGTTAAATTCTAGAACATTCAATGAATGTGGACGAATTTTGAAGAAGTGTCTTTATGCAACTTTTGGTCATTTTTGGAGATCTATAAATATAGTACCATTTCTACAGCATGGTGTGTGTAGGGAGTGTGCTAAGTGTGTGTGTGGCGTGTGTGTAAGAGAGAGAGAGAGAGGAGAATTAATTAAGCAGAGTGTCTTCTTCTTTTCTTCTTCTTTGTTTTAGTGAGATTTTAGTGTGAATTCAAGAGTCAAAGTTCTGTTAGAGTCTATGGATTCAGAGAAACTTTAAAGGATTGCTTGGATTACATTCCAGATAAGTATTTATATCTTGTTTCTTAAGTTTATTGCTTTTGATTTGAGTTATATGAATATGATTTGTGGTGTAATTCTATGTTTTCTAAGTAGTCTTCTTTTCTTTCTCCCTACGAATATGAAATAATTTAATAACAGATTTAAATCAAATTTGAGAACTTAATTTCTTTTATAAAAAATTGTGATGATATTGTACCTAATCTTAATTTATTTTACAAATTGGCCTCTTGTATTGTTAAAAACTATGGATAATTCTTAAGAGCTGGTCGTGGGCTAAGAGTTCTTAAATAGTATGTATCACATTTCTCTAAAAGGGGAGATGCAAATAAATAGGGAGATAATCTTTAATGGGCATAGAATTGATTTTTGTTTTTAGTATGACTGGCTAAATTCAATCAATTTGGTTTTACAAAAGAGGTGACGGGTCACTAGTAGGCCGGACCATAGGCAACCAGGGGAACCTAGAAGTGAGAGTCTAGAAATTCATCCCTTTCTACTAATAATACATCTTAATCCAATCTTTAAAAACTAGCTAATTTTCTTTATGACCTGAACCAAAGGGTAAAGGATATATATGTTCTTATTTGTCACAATACCACATATATAAGTTCTCTACTAAGTTTAACTGTTTATTAATCATGAAATATTTCGTATGGGGAAAGAATCTTTGTTTATTATTTTATCACTTGCTAATTTTTGTATTATGTATTTTAATTAATTTTAAATTAAAAGATTTTAATTAATTGTTTTCTTTCTTTTAATTTTATTAATCCTCGTGGGATCGATATCTAGGGTTTTTAAAAGAAAACTCTATATTACTTGAAACGATATGTGTACTTGCGTAGTACACCTAGTGTGCGATTTATATTTATCAAAATTTTAATCTTTAATTATCAAACATTAACCGCTTAATCAGATTTAGTGTCAAGTTTGGCCATAATTTTATAAGCAATTTTACTTAGGTAATTGCGACCAGGTCAAGTTTTGGCGTCGTTGTCGGGGATTACAACTAATTAAAAGAAAGTAATTAATATATATATATATATATATATAAGAAAAAAAAACAAACAAACAAACAAAAATATAAATAAATATATCTTCCTTATATTTTTATGCGAAGTTCTGGAACTGAAGGATTAATACCTTATAATTTAGAATTAGAGCGTATTATAAGAAAAATTAGAAAGGAGAATAGATTTCGTAATTTGTAAGAAATGGCTAATATAACTCAAAACAATATTAATCAAAATATTGAAAATGAAAATCAAAATCAGCAAAGACCTTTAAGAAAATCTACTAACCCTACAGCTGATGAAATTCATTTAAGCATTCAATTACCTGCTGTAGCTGCAAATTCTTTTGAATTAAAACCTACAATTATACAAATGGTTCAAAATAATCAGTTTGGAGGGTATCCTACTGAAGATTCTAATTTACACCTAGCTAGTTCTAGAACTTTGTGCCACCTTTAAATGTGATCGTATTTCTAATAATGCTATTAGACTTTGGATTTTTTTCTTTTTTAAGGGATAAAGATAAAATTTGATTAAATTCATTAGCAACAAAATCTATTAAAACTTGGGGAGAAATTGCTCAAAAATTTTTAGCTAAATATTTTCTGCCATCAAATACTGCAAAACTTAGAAATGATATAACTTCATTTACTCAACTTGATGAGGAAATTATTTATGAGGCATGGGAACGATTCAAAGAACTTCTTAGAAAATGCACACAACACTCATTACCAGACTGGTTAATTATACAAACATTTTATAATGGTTTAAAAGGTTCTCTTAAATCTATTATTGATGTTGTTGCTGGTGGTTCTTTAATGTCTGAATCATTTGATGAAGCTTATTCTTTAATTGAAGAAATGGAAACTAATAATTTTCAATGGCATTCTGATATGATTAATCATAAAAGAGTGGCTAATATTCAAGAATATGAAGCCTTTTCGATTCTAGTATCTCAAGTGGCTGTTATGTCAAAGAAATTGGATAACTTGTCTCATTTATCACACTTAAATGATAATTCGGGAAATGCTGAAGAATATCAAACTTTAGAAACATTACAAGCTATTGCTAGCAAAACTAATAACCCATATTCTAATTATTATAATCCAGGTTGGAAGAATCACCCTAATTTTAATTCAAATAATGCAAATCCTCAATGGGGTAATAAGCAACCTATCACAACTGGAAATTGGAATAATCAAATTAATTCTAATTATCGACCTTCTTATCCTCCTGGCTTTAATAATCAACAATTTAAAGAAAAGTAATTGTCGATAAAAGAATTAATTTTACAAACGGGGAGTTAATTAAAAGTCAAAATGCTGCAATAAGAAATAATGAAAACCAAATGGGGCAAATTGCAAATGCTATAAATAATAGACCACAAGGAACACTACCTAGCACTGCTGAAGTAAATCCAAGAGAAAATGGGAAAGATCCTAAGGAAATTAAAGTTGTATTACTTAGAAGTGGAAAAGAACTAAGGGATGGAAAAGAGAGTGAGATTCAGAAATAAACTGAAGTGGTAGAAGTTGAGAAACCTAAAGAACAACTACCTGAAATAGAGGAACAACTACCATCTCAAAATGAATATGAAAAATTTCCACCTCATTTTCCACAACGACTTAAGCAACAAAAACTGGATTAACAATTTTCTAAGTTTTTTGAGGTGTTCAAAAAGCTTACTATTAATATCCCATTTGCTTAAGCTTTGGAACAAATGCCTAAGTATGCAAAGTTTATGAAAGATATTCTTAATAAGAAAGGAAAATTTGAAGCTTTTGAAACTGTAGCACTAAGTGAATAATGCAGTGCAATTATTTAGAGAAAACTTCCACAAAAAATAAAAGATCCTGGAAGTTTTACAATACCTTGTTTTATAAGAGATAAATTTCAAGGAAGCCTTATGTGATTTATGAGCGAGTATTAATCTCATGCCTTTATCCATTTATAAGAGATTGGATCTAGGAAAAATTTCTCCTATCACTGTAACTTTGCAATTAGCAGACCGATCTATTACTTACCCTGGAGGAGTAATAGAAGATGTTTTGGGGAGGATAAATTTATTTTTCCTATTGACTTTATAATTTTGGATATGGAAGAAGATAAAGAGATTCTTATTATCCTAGGAAGAGATTTTCTTACTACCAGACGTGCTATGATTGATGTGCAAAAAGGGAATTAACCATGAGAGTTAATGATCAATAAGTAACAATTAATGTTCTTAAATCAATGAGGTATCCTAACAAAGAAAAATGTTATAGAATGGACATTTTGGATTACATTATTGAACAACATTTTCAAGAAAATGGTCAGATTCATTTTAAAGAAGAAATAGAAGTAAAAGAAGTTAATTACATTAATAAAAAATGGGAAATATTAGATACAACTGAGAGTAATGAATTCAAACCATCTATTGAAAAAGCTACATAATTGGAATTAAAAGAATTACCTTCTCATTTGAAATATGCCTTTTTAGGGAATTCATTAACTTTACCTGTTATTATATCTTCTGAATTGACTGCTGATCAAGAAATAAAACTGATTGAAGTATTAAAAAAATATAAAAGATCTTTTGGGTGGACTATAGCAAATATTAAAGAAATAAGTCTGTCAATTTGTATGCGTTGAATATTATTAGAAGATGACAGTAAACCAAGAGTTGATCCTCATAGGAGATTAAATCCAGTTATGAAAGAAGTTGTTAAGATGGAAATGCTTAAATGGCGGGATGCTGGTATTATATATCCAATATAAGATAGTCCTTAGGTAAGTCCTATTCACTGTGTTCCAAAGAAAGGAGGAGTGACTGTTGTTAAAAATGAGAATAATGAATTAATACATACTAGACAAGTTATTGTTTAGCGTATTTATATTGATTATAGAAAACTAAATGATGCCACTAGGAAAGATCATTTTCCTCCTCCACTCTTAGATCAAATGCTGGATAAATTAGCTGGACATTCTTATTTTTGTTTTCTGGATGGATATTTTGGGTATCATCAAATACCTATTGCCCCTGAAGATCAAGAAAAGACAACATTTACAAGTCCGTATGGAACTTTTGTTTTTTAAAGAATGCCTTTCGGATTATGCAAAGCACCAGCTACTTTTCAAAGGTATATGATGGTTATTTTTTGTGACTTAATTGAAACAAGAATTGAAATTTTTATGAATAATTTCTCGGTATTTGGAACTGCTTTTGATTCTTGCTTATACTATTTGTCAAAAGTGTTGAAACACTGTCAAGAAACAAATTTAGTTCTGAGCTAGGAGAAATGCCAATTTATGGTCACAGAAGAAATTGTACTAGATCATAAGGTTTCTAAAAATGGTATGGAAGCTGATCAAGCAAAAATTCAAGTTATTGTTGGATTACAACCCCCAACGTCTGTTAATAGTATAAGAAGTTTTCTTGGACATGCTAGATTTTATAGGAGATATATTAAAGACTTTTCGAAGATTACAGAACTTCTATGCCATCTTTTATAAAATGATACTAAATTTGAATTTGATGAAATTTGCCTAAAAGCCTTTAATTTGTTAAAAGATAAATTAATTACTGCACCAATCATTATTGTACCTAATTGAGAAAACTCATTTGAATTAATGTGTGATGCAAGTGATTATGCTATTGGGGCCACTTTAGACAACGATATGATAAGATGTTTAAAGTTATATATTATGCTAGTAAAACTCTTAATGAAGCTCAAATTAATTATACTACTACTGAGAAAGAGCTATTGGTTATAGTATATACTTTTCATAAATTTTGATTATATTTACTTGGAAATAAATGTATAGTGCATACAGATCACTCTGCCATTAAATATCTAATGTCTAAAAAAGAAGCTAAACTAAGATTGATTAGTTGGATTCTTCTGTTGCAAGAATTTGACTTCCAAATAGTCGATAGAAAAGGGTCTGATAATCAAATTGCTGATCATTTATATAGAATTGAAAATAATGAAATGAATGATAAGACAGAAATAAATGAATGTTTTCCTGATGAACAACTTTATACTGTTTTTGCTGGATTAATCCCATGGTATGCTGATATAGTTAATTATTTAGCTAGTAACATTTTGTTGTATGGATTAGATTAGTATCAGAAAAAGAAATTCTTACATGATGTTAAGTTCTATTTTTGGGATAATCCCTATCTTTTTAAACAATGTAAGGATTCTATTAAACGAATATGTGTTCCTTATGAAGAAACTTATAAGATTATTCAAAAATGTCATAACTCTGAATTTGGTGGACATTTTGAAATTGATAAAACTATTTTCAAAATTTTACAATTTAAATTTTATTGGCCTACAGTATTCAGGGATGTTAAGAATTTTGTTCAATCCTGTGATCGATGTCAATGCATAGATAATATTTCTAGAAGAAACGAAATGCCACTAAATTTCACTCTGGAAGTGAAAATTTTTTATGTATGGGGTTTAGATTTCATAGGACCGTTTGTGCCTTCTTCAGGAAAAATGTATATTTTATTAGCTGTTGATTATGTTTCGAAATGGATTGAAGCAACTGCTTTACCTCAAAGTGATGCTAAAAGTGTGGAAAAGTTTTTGACTAAAAATATTTTCACTAGATTTGGAATGCCACGGATAATCATCACGGATGGGGGAAGTCACTTTAAGAATTTTTTGATTCAGAGATTAGTGAGCAAATTTGGAATCAAGCAAAAAATTTCAACAGCTTATCATCCCCAAACTAGTGGATTAGAGGAAATATCAAATCGGGAGATTAAAAGAATTTTAGAAAAAAACGGTTAATCCAAAGCGAACTAATTGGGCTGATAGACTTGATGATGCATTGTGGGCTTATAGGACTGCTTATAAAACTCCTATTGGAATGTCACCTTATAGGCTCATTTATGGAAAACCTTATCATTTGCCTGTTAAACTGGAACATAAAGCTTATTGGGCAATTAAAGAGTTTAATTATAATTTAGGAGATGTTGGTGATAAAAGATTATTACAATTAAATAAACTGGATGAAATTAGAAATGATTCTTATGAAAGTGCTTGAATTTATAAAGAGAAAATAAAGATTATGCACGATAAAAGAATATTAAGAAAGAATTTTGAGCATGGACAGTAAGTTTTATTATAAAATTCAAGATTAAAATTGTTTCCAGGAAAATTAAAATCCAAGTGGATAGGGTCGTATGTAGTTGAGAAAGTTTACCCTTAAGGATCTGTGGACATTAAAGATTTAAAAACTAATTCAGTAATTAAGGTGAACAGACATAGAATGAAGCCCTATTATGATGAAAGCGTGCCATCTTTAAAAGATGTTTTATTCTTAACCCACTCGGAGTAAAATAGTGTTTATGTCGGGCTGACGACGTTAAACCAAGCACTTTATGGGAAGCAACCCATAGCATGATTTTATTTCGCGTTTGATTGTGTGTTGTATGTGACTACACCTAGTTTAATATCTTAGATCTACCTTTCTAAACCGTAATTTAGTTTGGAACTTAGGATAATTCGACAAATGACGAACCTGTGATTTACAGGATTCTGGCGCCTAGGTGCCAGAACTGGCGCCTAAGTGCCAGATACATGTGATCTTGGCGCCTAAATTGGCGCCTAGGCGCCACAGTTTTTGAATCGTGACAAAACCGCCCCAAAGAAGTTTTTGCACATTCTAATCCTTTTAAACCTCCATACCTTCGTCCCAAACCTTCAAGCCATCAAAATTTTCAACTGAAACATTCCTTTAGAGTTAGAAAGAGTTTTGATTGCTTCCATGGAGAGATTAAACATTGGAATTAATGGGAAGGAGAAGTTTGTGCATAAGGATTCACAAACTTATTTTAATAGCTATCTAGCCATGACTCTGGAGAAGGTATGCAATTAACTTGAGAAGATTGAAGAAGAGTTAATTCTAGTTGGAGGGAGATTGCATAAGATGTTCCACCAATTTGAGCACATTGAATGGCAAATGAAAGTTTAATCAGATCATTTGGCATACTTTGAAGATTATGAGGTAACAATGTACGCTGAGAATAAATGGATTGATGAAAAGACGGCTTTGGAATTTCCTCAAGTCCCTTTCTTCCATTCCATTATTCGTAGTGAATTACCTTGCGAAACTAATGAAGGTTCTGATGTTAATCCATTAAATTAAGGAGAAATAGGTGGAGAGATTGATTGTGACTGTTAAGTGTGTTGTGATTTGAAATTGTTTTATGTGGAGATGTTTATGAGTGTTTTATGTATTTGTGAGATGTGATTGTTTATTGTTATTGTATTTTCTGTATTTTTGAGCCTTATATTGAAGATCTGGAATGGAATGATATGAAGTTAAGTTTGGATTGTTATTTGTTAGATATTTGGAATGTAATCATTTGGAACTTTTTGGATTTTATTTGAATATTATTTTCTGGAAAATGTATGATGAAGATTAACAATTGGTTTTAGGCTTAAAGATGTTAAAATCACCTAAACTAAAAAAATATAAAATTTAAAAAAATTTCGGAATATTTGGTGCTTCTGGCGCCTAAGCGCCCTTTCACCTGGACCGAATTTCAGCTTTTAAAACCAACCCAACTCCATTTTCACGCCTAAGCTTCATCTTCTTCCTCCATTTTCATGAAAACCAGATCTAGGGTTCCAATTTGTGCAAGATTTGAAGGATTTCAACTCGTTTTAACTTCGGATTTCAACATCTCGAGGTTAGATCTACATTTAATTTAGCTTTTACCAAGGATTTTGCTGCTTTTGCATAGTACCAAAATTTTGAAAGAAAATTTTGATTTTTAGGAGGAAAATCTGTGGATTTAAGTTTGATTTAGTGAAGTGAGCTTCTATTTAGTGTGATTTTGTATTTCTTGAGATTTATTTGGAATTATTTGAAATTTTAGGAATGGCACCTAAATCATAGCAGGGTAAGGAACATAGCAAATTTGATCAGGCAAGATTTGCTAGTGAGAGTGCACAAGTTGTTACAACGAATTTGCTACTGTTCGCAAGTTTATAGTGGAAAGAATTTTTTATCACCTTGGTTGATCGATCGAGCATATTATTGCCGCCAGACAGTGGGAACAGTTCTGCTATTTTTATGCGGTAGCGATTATTTCTTTACATCGGGAGTTTTATGCAAATTTTCCTAAAACTACCGATTTTGAAGTTTATGTGAGGGGGACAACAGTTGAATTCACTCCGGAAGTGATCAATATGTTCTATGGCCTACATCCAGTGACAGACTCTTTCTATGATACTTTTACTCCTTCTGAGGGAGAGCTTGATGAGATTCTGGCTTATTTGACTGATAGAAGAGGAGCCTGGTAAATAAGAAACAATAAACGGGTAAATTTCTCCTCTTTGATGCTTAATGCTACTTCTAAAGCCTGACATTATTTTATTTCTTCTCATCTCCTTCCGTCAACTCACTTGAGTGAGGTGACGAAAGAGAGAGCTAGTTTGAACTATTGCATTCAAGAAATGAAGTCAATAGATGTGGAACCATTATTTATGATGCGATCAGCACTTCTTCTAGAGGAAGCGTTATTTCTAGTTTAGGATTTCCGGCTCACATTTTCTCAATTTGCAAGAATGCTGGTGTTTCTTATTCTATTTCTGAAGAGCAGCTTAAGCTACTAAAGCCGATAGGAAAATCTCATGTTGATATTTATGAGAAGAGTAAGAGTCAAAGTTCTGGAGCTTATCCTTCTTCTGTACCTTCTACTTCTGCTTCTATGCCATCTATTTCTACATCTGAGCCTCCACCTAATGTGTGGAACATTGTTTATCAGAGATATTTGGAGCATCAAAGTGATCTATTCTTGATGCAATGCAGAGTAGATGAGATGGATAACAAATTTGATCTTGTTTCAAACTATTTATAGAGGAAGAGTGACTATGAAGGGGAGTATAATGAAGCACTGGTAAAATTTCTGAATGGTGATATGAATATTGAATTTCCTACATGTCCTAAATTCACCCCTTGGATCAACCCCAGAAGTCCTATTCCTGATGATTCTTCTGACGATGAGGAGGCGACTGAGGATGATTAGACTTTATATTTGCTTTGCTTTGCTGATGTGCCTGTGATGTGTATTTATTACTTTTTATGTTTTATTGTACTGATTAAGAACTTGTAGTAACTCAGTTTATTTTTGTTATCAGATTGCTTAGAATTAGTCCTCTTTTCATGCTTCCATTGTTTTTAATTTAGCACATTTGTTTTTCATATGTTACTTATTTAGCTACTTTTTTATATATCTATTCTTGCTTATACCAGCACTGATTTAAATTCCTTTAAATGTTATACTTCATTCTTCCTGCTTAGTTTTAAAATTTCATATTACAAAAATGTTTTAAAACCCTTTTTAAAAGAACTAAGTTTGGGGGAGGGAAAATGAACTTAAATTTAAGTTTTACTTGTCCATAGTAAACAATATTTTCAAAATTAATAACATAACCTATGGAAGAAAAGTTAATTTAAGATAGATATACTATTGTCTTAATAAATGTTATAATAAACTTATAAAAGTATTTTTTAATAATAAAGGATAATTCTAAAAATTGTAATAATTTAATAAAAAGGTTTTAGAATTTTGATTCAAATATCTAAATAAAAAAATGTTGTATTTTTGAAATATTAAGAAATCTAGATGTTTACTTGAGAAGATGGAATTGAAACTCAATGAAAAATATTTTTTGCTAAACACATATTCATTAAGTGAAAAATGTATGAAGTTTTTAAATATAAGTTAAGGATAGTGAAGTTCAAAATCATTAACAGGCTACCAGATATAGTAATCCTCACTTAAAAAAAAGAAGAAAAAGGATTGTAAACAATCCCTAAAAAAGAAAAGAAAAATATATAGGATCGTAAAGCAATCCAAATATGAAAAGAAGAAGAAAAAGAAAAGTGAGGAGAAGCTTGAGCAAAATCCTAAATCTAAAATTGGCTTCACTTGAATTATCTTATAGGAAGAGACCTAATGCAAATTTTTACTTAAAGTCTTATGTATAAGCATCCTTACTAACAAAGTTATCATGAAAATCTTTTTCCCGTAAATTATATATACATATATATATATATATATATATATATATATATATATATTTCTTGAGGTGGTAAAGGCTGGTTAGACTAATCCAATTGCTTCTGATAATAATGCTCTTATAAAGCTGTGGAGGTTACAAAACAATGTGGCATATCATCTAAGACAATGGAATAAGCAATGTTTTGGAAATATATTTCAACAGGTCAGGGAAGCTGATAACAAAGTCCAATTACTTGAAGCTTCTCAGGACCTGGGACGAGATAATGGCCAAGAGTTGATAAATGCTCGAGATCGATTGACTCGAAGCTTTGGATAGAGAGGAGATGTTTTTGCAGCAGAAAGCCTCTATTAACAAAAAAACTTTTTGGTGATAGAAATACAAAATTTTTCCATGCTATGATTAAATACAAAAGACAAATAAAAGCTATTCTCAGTATTAAAGATCCTGATGGTAGTAGAATTCATGATCCTAATCTCATTTCTCAAAGTGCAGTGATATTTTCAGACTCAAATGGCTGCTCAGCCTACTAACCCCTCCTTGTTCTTACCTGATGTATTCAACACTGACATTGCTTATGCTTCTCAACTTCAACTAACTCTTTTACCAGATGTGAAGGAAATTTTATCAGCTCTAAAAAGTATTGATGGGAACAAGGCTGCAGGGCCGGATGGTTTTAGTGCCACCTTCTACTTAAAAGCTTGGCACATTGTTGGTGCTTGATCTACTGCCATGTTGTCCAAGCTTTTTCTCCGGTGTTTGAGTTACCCGGATATTTTGCTGCATCTTGTATTGTTCTTATCCCTAAAGATCAAAAGAACTCCTCTTGGACTGATTTCAGGCCTATTTGTCTTACTAACACTCTTACTAAAATTATTAGTAAGATTTTGGTTAGTAGAATTCAACCTCATTTAGACAAACTTATCGGTGCTAACCGATCGCATTTGTACGGGGAAGAAATATTGTCGATAATTGTCTTTTAGCACAGAATTACTTCGGATTTGGATAAACCATGTAGAGGACACAATCGATTCGAAACTTGATCACAAAAAAGCATATGACTCAGCTGGTCCTTCATTGATCTGGTTCTCAAGGCTAGAGGCTTCAACCCTTCCTTCTGCAACCTTATTCAAAAGTGGCTATCCAACTCTTTTTATAGTGTGTTGGTTAATGGGGAGAGCCAGGGCTTCTTTTCTGCTAGTAGGGGCATTAAACAAGGTGACCCTTTGTCCCCTACAATTTTTATATTGGCTTTTGATTATCTATCCAGACTCCTTAATTCAGCTCAGGGTAATGCTCACCACTTATGTTACAAACATAGTTACGCCTGAGTCATTAGCCATTTGGCTTATGCTGATGACATTATTATATTTACCAATGGTAGCAAACTTGCCATTAGAAAAACTATGCATTGCCTGGATCATTTCTCTCAAGTCTCTGGTCTGGAACTAAACAAACAAAAATGCCAATTCCTGGCAGGGAAGAACTACAAACATCATAACTGGATTAAAGCTACAACTGGATTTAACTTAGCTGGCTTACCTTTTAAGTACTTGGGTGTGCAATTGATAAAAGGTAAGAAGAAGCAAACTCAATATGATGAGGTGGTTAATAAGATATCTTCCACTATAAATTGTTGGAATAACAGCTTTCTTTCAAATGGGGGCAGATTAACCTTATTAAAAAGCATCCTATCTACCTTCCCTTTATATACAATGCAAATGGTGAGAATGAAGAGAAGGACACAAACAATGCTGGAGTCCATGTTTAACAAATTTTTGTGGGAGGGACAGTATAAACAACCCCATTGGGCTGTGTGGAATAAGCTTTGCAAACCTACCATAGCTGGGGGACTGGGTTTTAAAAGTTTTCAACAAATGAATCAGCTTTTCTACTGTAAACAATGGTTTAAATTTAGACAACAGGATACAATATGGGCTCAGTTCCTTAAAGCTAAATACTGTAAAAGGGTGCATCCAGATCTAGTTCAACCCAAAATTGGTGACTCAAAGCATTGGAAAAGTCTGCTAAAGATCAGAGAATTTGCTAATAAGCTATGCTGCGTCGGGAGGTTAGTCTTCGGACAAATCGGTTTACGGATGGATAGGCGACTCCTCGATGGTCCTCTTTCTACCTTACCCGATACTAACTATCATACTAAGATTTCGAATTCGGCTACGGGACGATTGGAATGTAGAGGCACCGAAAGATGTGGTGGATGAAGAGATTGTACAACAAATTTTGGCTATCCCCATTGACCCGGAGCAAACCTGATAAACTTTTGATTAAACACCCCCTTCACGATCGGTGAATAATTTTCTTCATAACTCTTTCAATATCCGGATACATTAACGAGTTGGGGCAATTTTATTTGGTCTCCAAAAATTTCTCCTTCCATGTCCTTCTTTAATTGGAGATTAGCACACAGTTTTCTCCCATTAGATGATATTCTTAAACTAAAAGGGTTGAGAACAGCTTCAAGATGTTGGCTATGTAAATCTGAGGAAGAAACTTTGAACCATCTATTCCTTCAATGTCCTTTTACCTTACAGCTTTGGGAAGATGTGTTACATCTTCTAAATCTATTGCATCAAAGATGTCATTGGGTCTCCATTGATACTTGCTGGAATGATTGGAAAAATCAGAAATGGGGTTGTGTTCCTCTTGTTATCAACTGGTTTGTTTGGGTGGCTAGAAATCAGGCCAAGTTTGAAGATAAACCTTGCCCCCTAAAGCTTGTTGTGGCCAATTGTTTCAATTATATCGACAAATCTGCTGCTAACTCTTCGACCCCTACTCGAAAAGTCTCCTTAGTGCACCGGGTACTGCCTTCACAGCCTTGGATTAAAATTAATGTGGATGGAAGCTTCACCTCTCTGCTGTCTTTGGGATTAGTCTTTGTGTGCGGGAATCATGTTGGGAAATTGCTTTGGTTCTTTCAATCTCCTGTATTCTCCTCTACTACCCTGGAAGCTGAGATGATTGCTGTTCTCTGGGCCATTAAAACAACTACAGCCTTAACTCAAAAACAGATTTGGATTGAATCTGATTCTCAACAAGTTATAAAGATGATGTTGGGTGAATTCACTCCCCATGGAATGCGGTTTATTTATATAGAAAAATTTTACTATTATCACTACATCTTAACATCAAATGGTCTCACATTCATAGGGAAGGGAATCAACACCGCCAATTAGTTAGCAAATACTTCGCCTCAAACCATAATGTAATCTTTTCCTTTTTGCACTTGCTAAGCCTTTAAAGCAGATTACTTTTAGGGGACTCTCTTCACCTCCCTTTCATTAGATGTACCTAATTTTTTTTCATTAATGAATGGTTTCCTGTTTTGTTGAATTTATATATATATATATATATATATATATATATATATATATATATGTATATTATTAATATGACAAATTGCAATTATTTTTGAAACAGATAGGAGAAGAAAGTTCTTAACACTTGCATATTAAATATTTTACATATTTTTGGTTTTACCCTAAGTTATTTAAAAAGCTTTTTAAGTTTCATTATATTATTTATAAAACAAAAAGTATAGAAGTCTTAAAGAAAATTTTCTCCATAGATTATATTTTTAGTAGTAAAAGGTTACTTGAGGACAAGTAACATTTAAGTTTGGGGAATTGATCCGCCTTAAAATTACTTAGAATTTTATATCAAATTTTTATTAATATTTTAAGGATATTACACTTTAATGAAATGTATTTCTTATGTTTTGGTTGTAGGTACAATAAAATGAGTTTATGAAGAAAAAGAGTTAAAAATGAGAAAAAAATGAGCCAAAAAGAGTAAAATTGCAAATAGGCTAATTTTGGCGCCTAGGTGCCAGACACAGCAAATGGATTTTAGAGATTTTTTGACGGTTATTAGAAGGTTATTGATGCGTTTAAATCAATCTAGAAGCCTCTGGACAAAATACCACATGTTATAAACAAAATACATTAAATATAGACACGGGAGAGCAGTTATTAAATGAAGAGGTGCGACCTAAATATGAAGGGATGCGTCCATTCGCACAGTGATCCTGGCACCTACGCGCGCCACCGTTAAATTCTAGAACATTCATTGAATGTGGACAAATTTTGAATAGGTGTCTTATGCAACTCTTAGTCATTTCTGGAGATCTATAAATAGAGGACCATTTCTACAGCATGGTGTGTGTAGGGAGTGTGTTAAGTGTGTGTGTGGCGTGTGTGTGTGTGTGTGAGCGAGAGAGAGAGAGGAGAATTAATTAAGGAGAGTGTCTTCTTCTTTTCTTCTTCTTTGTTTTAGTGAGAGTTTTGTGTGAATTCAAGAGTCAAAGTCCTGTTAGAGTCTATGGAGTCGGAGAATCTTCAAAGGATTGCTTGGATTACATTCCAGATAAGTATTTATATATTGTTTCATAAGTTTATTGCTTTTGATTTGTGTTTATGAATATGATTTGTGGTGTAATTTCTATGCTTTCTGAGTAGTCTTCTTTTCTTTCTCCCTACGAATATGAAATGATTTAATAAAAGACTTAAATCAAATTTGAGAACTTAATTTCTTTTATAAAAATTTGTGATGATATTGTACCTAATCTTAATTTATTTTACAAATTGGCCTCTTGTATTGTTAAAAACTATGAAGAATTCTTAAGAGCTGACCATGGGGTAAGAGTTCTTAAATAGTATGTATCACATTTCCCTAAAAGGGGAGGTGCAAATAAAAAGGAAAATAATCTTGAATGGGCATAGAATTGATTTTTGTTTTTAGTGTGACTGGCTAAATTCAATCAATTTGGTTTTACAAAAGAGGTGACGGGTCACTAGTAGGCCGGACCATAGGAAACCAATCAGGGGAAACCTAGAAGTAAGAGTCTGTAAATTCATCCCTTTCTACTAATAATACATCTTAATCCAATCTTTAAAAATTAGCTAATGTTCTTTATGACCTGGACCAAAGGGTAAATGATATATATGCTCCTATTTGTCACAATACCACCTTTTTAAGTTCTCTACTTATTTTAGCTGTTTATTAATCATGAAATATTTTGTATGGGGAAAGAATCTTTGTTTATTATTTTATCACTTGATAATTTTCGTATTCTGCATATTTTAATTAATTTTAAATTAAAAGATTTTAATTAATAGTTTTCTTTCTTTTAATTTTATTAATCCTCATGGGATCGATATCTGGGGTTTTTAAAAGAAAACTCTACATTACTTGAAATGATATGTATACTTGCGTAGTACCCCTAGTGTGCGATTTATATTTATCAAAACTTTAATCTTTAATTATCGTACATTAGCTGCTTAATTTAGGGTCAACTTTGGCAATAATTTTATAAGCAATTTTACTTACGTAATTGAGGTTGGGTCAAGTTTTGACGCCATTGCCGGGGATTACAACTAATTAAAAGAAAGTAATTAATATATATATATATATATATAAACAAAAAAACAAACAAAAATATAAATAAATATATCTTTTTATATTTTTATGTGAAGTTCAGGAACTGAAGGATTAATACCTTATAATTCTGAATTAGAGCGTATTATAAGAAAAATTAGAAAGGATAATAGATTTCGTAATTTGCAAGAAATGACTAATATAACTCAAAATAATATTAATCAAAATATTTAAAATAAAAATCAAAATCAGCAAAGACCTTTAAGAAAATATGCTAACCCTACAGCTGATGAAATTCATTTAAGCATTCAATTACCTGTTGTAGCTGCAAATTCCTTTGAATTAAAACCTACAATTATACAAAAGGTTCATGATAATTAGTTTGGAGGGTCTCTTACTGAAGATCCTAATTTACACCTAGCTAGTTTTGTAGAACTTTGTGCCACTTTTAAATGTGATCGTGTTTCTAATGATGCTATTAGACTTAGGCTTTTTCCTTTTTTTTAAGGGATAAAGCTAAGATTTGGTTAAATCCATTACCAACAGGATCTATTAAAACTTGGAGAGAAATTGCTCAAAAATTTTTAGCTAAATATTTTCCGCCATTAAAAAACTACAAAACTTAAAAATTATATAACTTCATTTACTCAACTTGATGGGAAAATTATTTATGAAGCATGTGATCGATTCTAAGAACTTCATAGAAAATGCACACATCACTCCTTACCAGACTGGTTAATTATACACACATTTTATAATGGTTTAATCGGTTCTCTTAAATCTATTATTGATGTTGTTGCTGGTGGTTCTTTAATGTCTAAATCATTTGATGAAGCTTATTCTTTAATTGAAGAAATGGAAACTAATAATTTCCAATGGCCTTCTAATAGGATTAATCCTAAAAGAGTGGCTAGTATTCAAGAAAATGAAGCCTTTTCGATTCTAGTTTCTAAAGTGGCTGCTATATCAAAGACATTGGATAACTTGTCTCATTTATCTCACTTAAATGATAATTCAGGAAATTCTCAAGAATATCAAATTTTAGAAACATTGCAAGCTATTGCTAGTAAAACTAATAACCCATATTCTAATTATTATAATCTAGGTTGGAATAATCACCCTAATTTTAATTGGAATAATGTAAATCCTCAATGGGGGTAAATAACCAACTTATCACAACTGGAAATTGGAATAATCAAAATAATTCTAATTATTGACCTTCTTATCCTCCTGGCTTTAATAATCAGCAATTTAAAGAAAAAAATTGTTGATAAAAGAATTAATTTTACAAATGGGGAGTCAACTGCAAAGTCAAAATGCTGCAATAAGAAATATTGAAAATCAAATGGGGCAAATTGCAAATGCTATAAATAATAGACCACAAGGAACACTACCTAGCACTGTTGAAGTAAATCCAAGAGAAAATAAAAAAGATCCTGAGCAAATCAAAGTTGTGTTACTTAGAAGTGGAAAAGAACTAAGGAATGGAAAAGAGAGTAAGATTCAAAAAGAAACTGAAGTGGTAGAAGTTGAGAAACCTAAAGAACAACTACCTGAAATAGAGGAACAACTATCATCTCAAGATGAATATGAAAGATTTCCACCTCATTTTCCATAACAACTTAAGCAGCAAAAACTGGATCAACAATTTTATAAATTTTTTGAGGTATTAAAAAAACTTACTATTAATATCCCATTTGCTGAAGCTTAGGAACACTTGCCTAAGTATGCAAAGTTTATGAAAGATATTCTTAACAAGAAAAAAAAATTTGAAGCTTTTGAAACTATAGCACTAAGTGAATAATGCAGTGCAATTATTCAGAGAAAACTTCCACAAAAACTAAAAGATCCTGGAAGTTTTACAATACCTTGTTTTATAAGAGATAAATTTCAAGGAAGCCTTATGTGATTTAGGAGCGAGTATTAATCTCATGCCTTATCAATCTATAAGAGATTGGATTTAGGAGAAATTTCTCCTACCACTGTAACTTTGCAATTAGCAGACCGATCTATTACTCATCCTGGAGGAGTAGTAGAAGATGTTTTGGGGTGGATAAATTTATTTTCCCTATGACTTTATAATTTTGGATATGGACGAAGATAAAGAGATTCTTATTATCCTAGGAAGACCTTTTCTTGCTATCGGACGTGCTATGATTGATGTGCAAAAAAGGGAATTAACCATGAGAGTTAATGATCAAGAAGTAAAAATTAATGTTCTTAAATCAATGAGGTATCCTAACAAAGAAAAATGTTATAGAATGGACATTTTGGATTACATTATTGAACAACATTTTCAAGAAAATTGTCAGATTCATTATAAAGAAGAATAATTTATAGACCCTGAAAATTTAACTGATGAAAACGATTTTGAAGAAATAGAAGTAAGAGAAGTTCATTACATTAATGAAAATTGGGAAATATTAAATACTACTGAAAGTAATGAATTCAAGCCATCTATTGAAAAAGCTCTAGAATTGGAATTAAAAGCATTACCCTCTCATTTGAAATATTCCTTTTTAGGGAATTCATTAACTTTACTTGTTATTATATCTTCTGAATTGACTGCTGATCAAGAAATAAAACTGATTGAAGTATTAAAAGAATATAAAAGATCTTTTGGGTGGACTATAACAAATATTAAAGAAATAAGTCTGTCAATTTGTATGCACAGAATATTATTAGAAGATGACAGTAAACCAAGAGTTGATCCTCATAGGAGATTAAATCCAGTTATGAAAGAAGTTGTTAAGAAGGAAATGCTTAAATGGCGGGATGCTGGTATTATATATCCAATATAAGATAGTCCTTAGGTAAGTCCTATTCACTGTGTTCCAAAGAAAGGAGGAGTGACTGCTGTTAAAAATGAGAATAATGAATTAATAAATACTAGACAAGTTACTGGTTGGCAGATTTATATTGATTATAGAAAACTAAATGATGCCACCAGGAAAGATCATTTTCCTCTTCCATTCTTAGATCAAATGCTAGATAGATTAGCTGGACATTCTTATTTTTGTTTTTTGGATGGATATTTTGGGTATCATCAAATACCTATTGCCCCTGAAGATCAAGAAAAGACTACATTTACAAGTCCGTATGGAAGTTTTGCTTTTCAAAGAATGCATTTTGGATTATGCAATGCACTTGCTACTTTTTAAAGGTGTGTGATGGCTATTTTTTGTGACTTAATTGAAACAGGAATTGAAATTTTTATGGATGATTTCTCGGTATTCAGAACTGCTTTTGATTCTTGTTTATACAATTTGTCAAAAGTGTTGAAATGCTGTCAAGAAACAAATTTAGTTCTGAGCTGGGAGAAATGCCAATTTATGGTCACAGAAGGAATTGTACTCGGTCATAAGGTTTCTAAAAATGGTATGGAAGCTGATCAAGAAAAAATTCAAGTTATTGCTGGATTACAACCCCCAACTTCTATTACTAGTATAAGAAGTTTTCTTGGACATGCTAGATTTTATAGGAGATATATTGAAGACTTTTCCAAGATTACAAAACCTCTATGCCATCTTTTATAAAAAGATACTAAATTTGAATTTGATGAAATTTGCCTAAAAGCCTTTAATTTGTTAAAAAAGAAATTAATTACTGCACCAATCATTATTGCACCTAATTGAGAAAAACCATTTGAATTAATGTGTGATGCAAGTGATTATGCTAATGGGGCCGCTTTAGGACAATGTTATGATAAGATGTTTGTTGACCTCATTTCTGATGAGGTCTTCTCCTCTTCTTTCTAGTACTTAGGATCTAGCCTTAGGCTATTCCTTTGACTGTCTTAGAGGATTAGAATTGAGACCCACCACTTAGAATTTCAAACCACTTCTTAACTCCCTGCAAACTCCACAAACTTGACTGTAGACCCCTAATCACCTAGAGGGTTGAAATCAAATGTGGAAGTTTAAAGGATGGGTTCCTATAGGACTCTTTGGCCTTTTGAGCCCTACAGGTGGCACGGTCCGGTGAGGGCTGACTTACACACACACTACACTTATACACTACACTTTCACACACCTCCTAAAACCACACCTATACCCAATTTGACCTCCGACTCATGAAGGTGATTCACATGGATGGTCCTTAACCCCTAAGCCCTTGGGCAAGAGGGTTAGGAACAACATAGTGAATGCCTCAAATGAGTTCCTTCACTGGCTCATGTGGGCTTGATATGGCTTCATGGCTCGACCAAAATGGTCCCATTCCACTTACATTTAGCTCGACCTTCAATTTTCCAAATTTTCAATTTTGACCCCGGGACCCTACACCCGCCTAGTCTACCCAAAACCCTTGAAATTACCTAAATTTTTCAAAATTTCCAAATCACCCAAAATTCCCAAAAATTAACCTTGAATATTTCCCCTCCACTCAAATTGATCATTCATAACTAAAAATACTAAAAATTCCAAAAATACCTCCAAATACCCTCCAAATACCCAAAATGCCCCTCTTATCCCAAAAATCCAAAAAATTCAGAAAATTCCCAGAAAAATCCATAAAATCTCAAATATTCCCAATTTTATTATGTTCAACTACACCATGGGCTAATTTTGTCAATTTACCCCACTTTTGTCAAAATCCCTAACAATGTCAAACCAAACCTACCCAATTGACCCAAATTCTGGTCCAATTCAATTCTAAACTTCAATTCAACATTCCCAACACCAATCTAGACCAAATCCAAGTCCAATTTAATTGACATTTGAATCCAATTTCACTTTTGGCATTAAAGCCCAATTTGGACCCATGACCCAAACCTAGCCCAAACAAAACCAATTTAACTCCAATTAACCCCAAATCTTTTCTAAACCTTCCCTAACATCCCCATAAACAAAAAACTAACATGATTTGCCCAAAATTTGGATCCAAACCCCACTCAAATTCAAACTAAAACCAAAAGGCCCAATTTTGACCTAAATCCACCCCTAACCCAAATGAGCCCAAATCCCAAAATCAAAATCCAACCAAAGTTGGAACCCCTTTGAAACACTCCCATAAACATTTCCCAACATTAATTTTACATCAATTTCAACCCTAGCCCAACATTGGCCCAAATTAGCCCATTTTGACCTACATTGGCCTATTTATCAAATCAACCCAAATTCAACCCAATTCAAACCCAAATCACTCCAAACTTGTTTAAAATCAATCATGACACATCCTTAGACAAAACTCAACATTTATTTGGCATGGCCCTTTGCAAATTTTTCTATTCAAAAGCCCATTTTCAAACCTAAAGGCCCACTTTCTTAAACTACTTTAAAGGCCCACCCAAGACCATTTCAAAAGCCCAAGTTTTCAATCCAAAGCCCACATGACATTTCTCCACATCATCCATTTAATCAAAATCACCCCTAAGTTTTAAAATCATCATTGAACCATTCTAAATCAAGCTTCATGAAAGTTCTCCACCAAAATACCAAAATTCCTAAATTCTACTTCCATGAAATTGACCAAGCTTTATCCTAAGCCATAGGCAAGCCATGAAGCCATGCATGAGCCCCATAGGAGCCATGAGAGCCATGGAATCTACTTTCCACCTCACCAGAACCATTAATGGCAAGAGAGGGGATCTCTTTCTTAAACCTTTTTTAAACCATTTTTACCTTAAACATGATACACTCTAAACCATACTTTGCCACCTAATCCTTGATGTGGACTTCACTACCTTTAGTAGGTTGACTCACATGATCCTCCCAGCCCAAAATGAGAACTTGGAAGGGTGCAGCAAACCCAAAATGGTGGGTTGACCCACTTGGACCCAAAGTGACCTCTCCCCCATACCATTTTAATCCAAGCCCTTTACACATGTCAATGGCTAATTGACTGCACAAACTTCCAGCCCTGACCCACCTAGACCTGAAGGTGACCCATGCCTACCGGCCAGCCACCTGGGTTGCCAGAAAACACCATGGCCGAGACCTTGAGAGGATCAAAGTTTGGAATTCCCACCTGCTGAGCCGCCCCATCCCTAGTGGCCATTGCAGGCTATTCTTCTCTTGCCGAGAGCGAGTCGATCCCGGTCCCTAACTCCCCACAGGAGGCCCTCCAGCCTCTCCTGACCTCAAACCCCACCTCTCTCGGCCATGGAAGAGGTGCTTTGAACAAACCTTAAGGAAACTGCGCCAAAATCACTCCGGACTCTCTCCACACACAGAGCACTTGATCCCCATCTGTCCTCACCGCCCTAATCCCCACTAATTGAGCTCAATTTTGGAGCTCGATTCTCGATCCGAAACGGGACATTCCCAAATCCTTCACCAAAGTCAAATTAAACTCACCTACACCTGCACAAGGTCAAGAGGAGAAGTTCCCCAGTGAAAGCCCCCTCTCCAGGCCATCCATCTGTTATAGACTCCAAGCTTTGTAATCGGCTATGATTGAAATCATACCTGGACAATTCACCAGGCCAGGAGACTTCATCTGGAGCTTGTTTGGACCCAATCGAAGGTGACACAACCCTCAGATCGAAGCCACACTTCTCTAAGCTAAGGTATGAGCTAACTCTTTATCCCGAGCCTCTGGAGATTGTCTATTCCAAATGCTTTCATTTTAATGCATGATCATCGTATAGATGTGTTCGTCTCTTGAAGACGAATCCATAGAGCACAAGAACACGAAAATCCGTTGAGAAATGAGTGAGTTCTTAGGGTTTTAGTGTGGACGGTTCTCGGGCTAGGAGGCTTGGGGACAATGAACGGATGCCGTGCATTCAATACACGCGCGGACGGATGACTCAGATGGCGTCGGACCAGGAGATGATACGTGAACCGCGGGCCGCGTGGCACTGACTCGGATGGTAGTGTCGAACCAGAAAGCGTCGCGTGGCTGTTCGGGGATGCTAAGGTTGACGCGGCGCCGATTCGGATAAATAGAAAAATAGGGATTTTCTTATTTATTTAATTCCCTAAACTTTAAAAATGCATAACTTTGTGTAGAAAAATCCTAAAAATAAAATAAAAATACCCTCTTGCTCAGTGAACAGAGAAGAATAATGTGAAAAAGAAATCATTTAATTTCATTAAGTATTTTATTTTTAATAATTTATTTACTCTCTATATTGATTTAATTCTCCATGCATATAGGAAATTCACCATGGCATGAGACCATAGGGCTTTTGAAGCCTCTGAATTTGGGAATATTCCCTGAATTTTCCAAAGTCAGAGGCCACCCCTATGGAGAGTTATTGATTTTTCAATTTTAGGTCACTATTCTAAATATTTTAATTCCAATAATTAGCAGGTTGTGAAATAAATTCTAGGAAAATTTGGTGATGTTTCTTATGACCAGAGGACTCTAGGAAAAATAGGTTTTGAATTAATCCACTTGGAATAATCCTAATTGGGTTAAACACCCAAAATAGGTCCCTAATTAATTAGAGTTAACCATACATCAAATTGACTTGAAATCAATTCTCCACTGACCTTTAGGATCAGAGGAACCCACCATAAAAATTTGAAGTCGATTGGACTTGGTTAGCTCTACTAAATGGGTCGATTAAGCCATTTAGCCAATTTAAACTTTAAAAATTCATAAATTTTAAAATACTTTTCAAAAATTCACCAAATTGGTTTTGGAGCCTCTCTGATATCAGGGGAATTTAAGAAAATTAAAATTGCAATTTTCTAAAAAAGTTGATTTTTTGCATTATTTTAATATTTTTAATAATTAAAAAATAATAAAAATCAGAAAAATAATAAAATTAACAAAAATGTTATATTTTGAATTTTAATCACTTAGGAACAAACCCCATATTTTTCTTAGGTCCCTATGATGAGATATTAAATTTTGAAGCCTTAAGATAATTTTAAAATTAAAAAAAAATGTATTTTCTAGCAATTCCACTAAAATAATTCTAATAAATCAAAGAAAAATCAAAAAAATATAAAAATTAGTTCTCTGGTTTCCTTGATATCAGAGAGATTTTTGAAAAATATAAAATTCATTTTTCAATCTTTATTTTATTTTTAAATTAATTAATACTCCAGAATTCAAAATAATTATAATAAAAATAATGTAATTCAAAAAATCATTAAAATTGGTCCAAGTGGTCCTCTGGTCATTATGAATGTCCCATAATTTTCTTAAGGACAGAAACTTTCCCTTGGTCATGTTATTAAATTTTCCTTGAAAATTCTTATTTTCCACCAAAAATAATTATATAAATAATTTAAATACAGAAAAATCACATTTTCTCCTCTAATGTCTTGATTGACATATGAGTGAAGCTACATAAAAATTTCAAATTCATTTAAGCTCAATTTAGTGAGTTATGAAATTAATAAGCATAAAGGGCAAAATGGTGATTAAAATTTTAACCTATAATTAAAAATTTTAGGTTTAATTAAAAGGGTGGGTAAAATATTCGATATTAAGTTGATTTTGGATGTTTGAAACTTAGGTATTTAAAGGGTAGAAACCTACCAAATAATTTGACAGTAATTAAAATAAACCTTAATTAAATAATTGTTTAAACTTGAAAGAATAAAAAAAATTGGAATTATTAAAATAGGGATATTATTAGGAAGAAATTTATTCTTTAATCTAAGAATCCCTAAATTGATCACCTCAATAATATTCAATTCCTAATTAAAATGATAATCCAAATTCAAAACTTAAAATGCTTAATCATTAAATTAAATTAAAAATTAAAACATTTAAATTAAACCCTTTTAAAATTTCAATTAAATTAATACTTTATCAATTAAAATTAAATCATCCCTAAAGTATAATATAAAAAATAATAAAATAATAATAAAATATTAAATTAAAATTAAAAGAAAATAAAATAAAATTAAATCAAAATTTAAATTTAAATTAAAAATAAAACTAAATTAAAATTTAAATTAAATTAAAATTTAAATTAAATTAAATTAAATTAAATTAAATTAAATCACATTAAATTAAATTAAATTAAAACATATTAAATTAAATTAAATTAAATTAAATAAAAATAATAATAAATAAAATCAAGTTAAAATAAAATTAAAATTAAATTAAATAAATAAAATTAAATTAAAATTAAAACTAAACCAAATTAAATTAAATTAAAATTATATTGAATTAAATTGAATTAAATATAACATCATTTAAGACATAAAGAATTTAAAAGTAAATCTAAAACAATTTGAACACTATTCCAAACTTAAAACCATTAATTGAAATCAAATTAAAATCACAAATCACTTGAACATCAGTTTGCCCTCAAGAACTCTTATTGTCATAACTCCTAAATAGAGCATTAAGTGAAGTATTACTCCACTCATAGGATATTCCAATGTCCTAGTTCACTGAGCAAGAGGATAAAACTTAATTAAACCTCAGATGATTACTTCACCTGATTAATTATATTCATTTGGACTTAAAACAATTCTAGCAATATTGAAAAGATGTTTAAGATTCGTCTTAAGCACTTCCTCAATATGATAGGATGTTTTTAGGAACAATTGAACCTAATTGATCTTTGATGAAGAAAATTGTCCTCAAACTAAAACACAAGAACCTAGACATCATAGGAGATGACTAGCTATAGGATTAGGAACTTGGTAGAAAACCATAACCCTTCCCTTAGCTTTACCTAGGAACTTGCTTTATATGCTTAAATATTCTAAATTGTGTTTAAGTGCAGCTTGGGATGACGGGAAGACCCTCCAGGTACGCTTTTATTTTGTTGCAATTTACTTTCTTGCAATTTTTTTTTATTGCAAATACACTTTACTTTCCTTGCATGATAAACAACTATTGCATGAAAACCCACATAAAA
Source organism: Papilionanthe hookeriana x Papilionanthe teres (assembly GCA_022702705.1). Taxonomy (NCBI): domain Eukaryota; kingdom Viridiplantae; phylum Streptophyta; class Magnoliopsida; order Asparagales; family Orchidaceae; genus Papilionanthe; species Papilionanthe hookeriana x Papilionanthe teres. Next base: position 114,434,643 of record CM040431.1, read on the forward strand.
CTGAAACCAAAACTAAATTAAAAGTCATTACAAGATAAAATTCACCGCCACAATATTTCAATATATAAAACAACTCAAAAATTTAATCACAAATATAATACAAAACTACAATTACAACTAAATTAAAACGTCTTGTTGGATGATCGGGAATACCTCTGATGATGTAACCGACATGTTGCTAACGAGATTTCCCACGGTCTAAATGAAAGTGTGGAACTCATTTAGTTGTGTTTAGCAAATTCATCTGGACTAAGTGAATCCGATAAAAATAACGATGCCGGAAGGATGGAACCGTGGGATCTTAACCGGTGTTGTTATAATCAACTTTAAGATTTGTTTTAATTAAAACATAAAAAACACTTGAACTTCAAGATTTCTAAAACCAAACTCTTCTCTTCTCTTTTGATTACAAACCATCTGCAACAACAAGGAGCTCGGAGCATGGTGGGCAGCACGGCCATCGTCATCAGCAACACCTGAGTCTACTTCAACAAAACTTTCTTAGAATTAAATAACCGAGCCATAGGATTTCGAGGTAGTTTGCCTAGTGCAACATAAGTCCTCAATCTCTTTGTTAGGCATTTGCATTGCAAATTAAGCCCTAACCAGTCTTAGTATTCCGAGGTAGTCGTCTGATACGACATAAACCCTCACATCTTCGAGGCTATTTGTATGATCATGTCATACGAACATAAGTCCTAATTAATTAAAATTGGCAAGATCAAAACATTAAATAAACATTAGGACTTTCCTAAATCCAAGTCAAACAATAGGATAGTCGGGAAATTACCGAAGTTCGCTTCGAATTTGTAATTTCTCCTACTTTTCTTCCTTTGAATTCCCAAAACAAAATGTTCCAAATTTGATCCATTTCCTATTGAAATTCTAAAATTCAATCCCTTGAAAACTTAAACTTTGAAATTCTTGAGAGCAGAATTACTGATTATTATCGAGAGTTTTCTTAAGTGATTCCCGTCATTTAAGATGTAATTAACTATAGGGGCTTGCCCTTATAGGGAATTTTAAGAACCCAGGTAATATAAACCCTGCTTAATTCATTTATATTAAGCAGGGGAATTTGTTGGCTTATAAAATTGGTTCACAGACCAAACAGGTGTCACAAATCTTCTAATTTATTTAATTGAGCCCCATCACCAAACAGTGTGTCTATTCTTCGGGATAGATACACGGTTTGTGATGCGGTGCTCATTTATATAAACTATCTGGGATGTGAGATCGGTTCGATTTCATATCTTAAAATTATTTTTAAAATCAAATACTACTTTTCGAATTATTTATTTAAATTAAATTAAAAATTCGCCGACAACTTCTGTTAGGCGACCCCTTTTCAAAATAAAACACACAACCTAAAAATAAAGCCGTACAATGTTTAAAGTCATATATTATGCTAGTAAAACTCTTAATGAAGCTCAAATTAATTATACTACTGCTGAGAAAGAGCTATTGGTTATAGTATATACTTTTGACAAATTTTGATCATATTTACTTGGAAATAAATGTATAGTGCATACAGATCACTCTACTATTAAATTTCTAAAGACTAAAAATGAAGCTAAACCAATATTGATTAGATGGTTTCTTTTGTTACAAGAATTTGACTTCCAAATAGTCGATAGAAAAGGGTCTGATAATCAAATTGTTGATCATTTATCTAGAATTGAAAATAATGAAATGAATTATAAGGGAGAAATAAATGAATGTTTTCCTGATGAACAACTTTATACTATTTTTGTTGGATTAATCCCATGGTATGCTGATATAGTTAATTATTTAGCTAGTAACAGTATGTCGTATGGAGTAGATCAGTATCAGAAAAAGAAATTCTTACATGATTTTAAGTTCTATTTTTGGGATAATCCCTATCTTTTTAAACAAAGTAAGGATTCTATTATACGAAGATGTGTTCCTTATGAAGAAAATTATAAGATTATTCAAAAATGCCATAACTCTGAATTTGATGGACATTTTGGAATTGATAAAACTATTTACAAAATTTTACAATCTGAATTTTATTGGCCTACATTATTCAGGGATGTTAACAATTCTGTTAAATCCTGTGATCGATGTCAACGAATAGGTAATATTTCTAGAAGAAATTAAATGCCACTAAATTTCACTCTGGAAGTGGAAATTTTTGATGTATGGGGTTTAGATGTCATAGGACCGTTTATGCCTTCTTTAGGAAAAATGTATATTTTATTAGTTGTTAGTTATGTTTTGAAATGGATTGAAGCAACTGCTTTACCTCAATGTGATGCTAAAAGTGTGGAAAATTTTTTGACTAAAAATATTTTCACTAGATTTTGAATGTCACGGATAATCATCACGAATGGGGGAAGTCACTTTAAAAATTTTTTGATTCAGAGATTAGTGAGCAAATTTGGAATTAAGCATAAAATTTCAACATCTTATCATCCCCCAACTAGTGGATTAGCGGGAATATCAAATCAGGAGATTAAAAGAATTTTAGAAAAAACTGTTAATCCAAAGTAAACTAATTGGGCTGATAGACTTGATAATGCATTATGGCCTTATAGAACTGCTTATAAAACTCTTATTGGAATGTCACCTTATAGGCTCATTTATGAAAAACCTTGTCATTTGTCTGTTGAACTGGAACATAAAGCTTATTGGGCAATTAAAGAGTTTAATTATAATTTAAGAGATGTTGGAGATAAAAGATTATTACAATTAAATGAACTAGATGAAATGAGAAACGATTCTTATGGAAGTGCTCGAATTTATAAATAAAAAATGAAGATTATGCATGATTAAAGAATTTTAAGAAAGAATTTTGAGCATGAACAACAAGTTTTATTATACAATTCAAGATTAAAATTGTTTCCAGTAAAATTAAAATCCAAGTGTATAGGGCCGTATGTAGTTGAGTAAGTTTACCCTTATGGAGCTGTAGACATTAAGGATTTAAAAACTGATTAAGTAATTACGGTGAACAGACATAGATTGAAGCTCTATTATGATGAAAGTGTGCCATCTTTAAAAGATGTGCTAATCTTAACCCACTCTGAGTACTATAGTGTTTATGTCGGGCTGAAGAAGTTAAACCAAGCGCTTTATGGGAGGCAATCCATAGTATGATTTTATTTCATGTTTAATTGTGTGTTGTATGTGACTACACTTAGTTGAATATCTTAGATCTACCTTTTTAAACCTTAATTGAGTTTGGAACTTAGGAGAATTTGACAAATGATGAACTTGTGATTTACAGGATTCTGGCGCCTAGGCGCCAAAACTGGCGCCTAAGTGCCAGATATCTGTAATCCTGACGCCTAAGAGCCTAAATTGGCGCCTAGGCGCCACAGTTTCTGGATGGTGAAAAAACTGCCCCAAAGCAGTTTTTGCACATTATAATCCATTTGAACCTCCATACCTTCGTCCCAAACCTTCAAGCCATCAAAATTTTTAACTGAAACATTCCTTTAGAGTTAGAACGAGTTTTGATTGCTTCCATGGTGAGATTAAGCATTGGAATCAATGGGAAGGAGAAGTTTGTGCATAAGGATTCACAAAATTATTTTAATGGCTATCTAGCCATGACTCTGGAGAAGGTATGCAATTAACTTGAGAAGATTGAAGAAGAGTTAATTCTAGTTGGAGGGAGATTGCATGAGATGTTCCACCAATTTGAGCACATTAAATGGCAAATGAAAGTTCAATCAGGTCATTTGGCATGCTTTGAAGATTATAAGGTAATAATTTACGCTAAGAATAAATGGATTGATGAAAAGACGGCTTTGGAATTTCCTCAAGTCCCTTTCTTCCATTCCTTTATTCGTAGTGAATTACCATTCAAAACTAATGAAGGTTCTGATGTTAATCCATGAAATTAAGGAGAAATAGGTGGAGAGATTGATTGTGACTGTTAAGTGTGTTGTGATTTGAAATTGTTTTATGTGGAGATGGTTATTAGTGTTTTATGTGTTTGTGAGATGTGATTGTTTATTGTTGTTGTATTTTATGTATTTTTTTAACCTTATATTAAAGATCTGGAATGAAATGAAATGAAGTTAAGTTTTGGTCGTTATTTGTCAGATATTTGGAATGTAATCATTTGAAACCTTTTGGATTTTATTTGAATATTATTTTCTGGAAGATGTATGATGAAGATTAACAGTTGGTTTTAGGCTTACAGATGTTAAAATCACCTAAATTAAAAAATATAAAAATTTAAAAATTTTTAGAATATTTGGTGATTCTGGCGCTTAGGGGCCAGATCTGGCTCCTAAGCATCAGTTCACCTGGACCGAATTTCGGCCTTTAAAACCGACCCAACTCCATTTTCACGCCTAAGCTTCATCTTCTTCCTCTATTTTCACGAAAACCAGATCTAGGGTTCCATTTTGAGCAAGATTTGAAGGATTTCGATGCGTTTTAACTTCGGATTTCAACTTCTTGAGGTTAGATCTACATTTTAATTCAACTTTTAAAAAGGATTTTGCTACTTTTGCATAGTACCAAAATTTTGAAAGAAAATTTTGATTTTTAGGAGGAAAATCTATGGATTTAAGTTTGATTTAGTGAGGTGAGCTTTTATTTAGTGTGATTTTGTATTTCTTGAGATTTATTTAGAATTATTTAAAATTTTAGGAATGACACCTAAATCAAAGCGGGTTAAGGAACATAGCAAATTTGATCAGGCAAGATTTGCTAGTGCGAGTGCACAAGTTTGTTACAACGAATTTGCTATTGTTTGTAAGTTTAAAGTGTAAAGAATGTTTTATCACCCCAGTGGATCGATCGAGCATGTTATTGCTGCCAGACAGTGGGAGCAGTTCTATTATTTTTCTGCGGTAGCGATTATTTCTTTAGTTCGGGAGTTCTATGCAAATTTTCCCGAAACAACCGATTTTGAAGTTTATGTGAGGGGGACAACAGTTGAATTCACTGCGAAAGTGATCAATATGTTCTATGGCCCGCATCTAGTGATGGACTGTTTCTATGATACTTTTACTCCTTCTGAGGGAGTGTTTGATGAGATTCTGGCTTATTTGACTGATAGAAGAGGAGCCTGGAAAATAAGAAACAATAAACAGGTAAATTTCTCCTCTTCGATGTTTAATGTTACTTCTAAAGCCTGACATTAATTTATTTCTTTTCGTCTCCTTCTGTCAAATCACTTGAGTGAGGTGACGAAAGAGAGAGCTATTTTTAACTATTGCATTCAAGAAATGAAGCCAATAGATGTGAGAGCCATTATGATGAGATCAACACTTCTGCTAGAGGAAATGTTATTTCTAGTTTAGGATTTCTAGCTCTCATTTTCTCGATTTGCAAGAATGCTGGTGTTTCTTATTCTATTTTTGAAGAGCAGCTTAAGCCACTAAAGCCGATAGAAAAATCTCATATTGATATTTATGAGAAGAGTAAGAGTCAAAGTTCTGGAGCATATCCTTCTTCTATGCCTTCTACTTCTGCTTCTATGCCATCTACTTCTACATCTGAGCCTCCACCTGATGTGTGGAACATTGTTTGTCAGAGACATTTGGAGCATCAAAGTGATCTATTCTTGATGCAATTCAGAGTAGATGAGATGGATAGCAAATTCGATCATGTATCAAACTATTTACAGAGGAAGAGTGATTATGATGGGGAGTATAATGAAGCACTGGTAAAATTTTTTAAGGGTGAAAGGAATTTTGAATTTCCTACATGTCCTAAATTTACTCCTTGGATCAACCCTAGAAGTCCTATTCTTGTTGATTCTTCTGACGATGAGGAGGTGACTGAGGATGATTAGAATTTATATTTGCTTTGCTTTGTTGATGTCTGTGATGTGTGTTTATTACTTTTTATGTTTTATTGTACAGTTTAAGAACTTATAGTGACTCAGTTTATTTCTGTTATTAGATTGCTTAGACTTAGTCCTTTTTTCATGCTTCCATTGTTTTTCATGTGTTACTTATTTAGCTACTCTTTTATATATCTATTCTTGCTTATACCAGCACTGATTTAAAAATCTTTAAATGTTATACTTCATTCTTCCTGCTTAGTTTTAAATTTCATATTACAAAAATGTTTTAAAAACCTTATTAAAAGAACTAAGTTTGGGGGAGGGAAATGAAGTTAAATTTAAATTTTACTTGTCCTTAGTAAACAATATTTTCAAATTAATAACATAACCTATGGAAGAAAAGTTAATTTAAGATATATATACTATTGTTTTCATAAATGTTATAATAAACTTATAAAAGTATTTATAAATAATAAGGGATAATTCTAAAAATTGTAATAATTTAATAAAAAGGTTTTAGAATTTTGATTCAAATATCTAAATAAAAAAATCTTGTATTTTTGAAATATTAAGAAATCTAGATGTATACTTGAGAAGATAGAATTGAAACTCAATGAAAAATATTTTTGCTAAACACATATTCATTAAGTGAAAAATTTATGAAGTCTTTAAATATAAGTTAAGGATAGTGAAGTTCAGAATCATTAACAGGTTATCCAGATATAGTAATCCTCACTTGAAAAAAAAAGAAGAAAGAAGATTGTAAAAAATCCCTGAAAAAGAAAAGAAAAATATATAAGATTGTAAAGCAATCCAAATATGAAAAGAAGAAGAAAAAGAAAATTGAGGAGAACTTGAGGAAAAGCCTAAATATAAAATTGGCTTCACTTGAATTATCTTATAGGAAGAGACCTAATGCAAATTTTTACTTAAAGTCTTATGTATAAGCATCTTTACTAATAAAGTTATCATGAAAATCTTTTTCCTGTAAATTATCTATATATTATTAATATGACAAATTGCAATTATTTTTGAAATAGATAGGAGAAGAAAGTTCTTAACACTTACATATTAAATATTTTACATATTTTTGGTTTTACCCTAAGTTATTTAAAAAGCTTTTTAAATTTTATTATATTATTTATAAAACAAAAATTATAGAAGTCTTAAAGAAAATTTTCTCCATAGATTATATTTTTAGTAGTAAAAGGTTACTTGAGGACAAGTAACGTTTAAGTTTGGGGGAATTGATCTGCCTTAAAATTACTTAGATATTTATATCAAATGTTTATTAATATTTTAAAGATATTATGCTTTAATGAAAGGTATTTCTTATATTTTGGTTGCATGTACAAAAAAATAAGTTTATGAAGAAAAAAGTTTAAAAGGAGCAAAAATGAGCCAAAAAGAGTAAAATTGTAAATAGACTGATTTTGGCACCTAGGCGTTAGACACAATAGATGGATTCTAGAAATTTCTTGACAGTTATTAGGCAGTTATTGACACGTTCAAATCAATCTAGAAGCCTCTAGACAAAATACCACATATTATAAACAAAATACATTGAATATAAATAAGGGAGAGCAGTTATTAAATGAAGAGGTGCGACCTAAATGTGAAGGGATGCGTGCATTCACGCAGTGATCTTGGCGCCTACGCGCGCCACCATTAAATTCAAGAACATTTAATGAATGTGGATGAATTTTGAAGAGGTGTCTTATGCAACTCTTGGTCATTTCTAGAGATCTATAAATAGAGGACCATTTCTACAACATGGTGTGTGTAGGGAGTGTGGTAAGTGTGTGTGTGGCGTGTGTTTAAGAGAGAGAGAGAGAGAGAGAGGATAATTAATTATGTAGAGTGTCTTCTTCTTTTCTTCTTTTTTGTTTTAGTGAGAGTTTAGTGTGAATTCAAGAGTCAAAGTCCGGTTAGAGTCTGTGGAGTCAGAGAAACTTCAAAGGATTGCTTGGATTACATTCCAGATAAGTATTTATATCTTGTTTCTTAAGTTTATTGCATTTGATTGGAGTTATATGAATATGATTTGTGGTGTAATTTCTATGCTTTATGAGTAGTCTTCTTTTCTTTCTCCCTACAAATTTAAAATGATTTAATAACAGATTTAAATTAAATTTGAGAACTTAATTTCTTTTATAAAGATTTGTGATGATATTGTACCTAATCTTAATTTACTTTAAAAATTGGCGTGATGTATTGTTAAAAACTGTGGAAAATTCTTAAGATCTGACTGTGGGCTAAGAATTTTTAACTTGTATGTATCACATTTCTCTAAAAGGGGAGGTGCAAATAAATAGGGAGATAATCTTTAATGAGCATAGAATTGATTTTTGTTTTTAGTGTGATTGATTAAATTCAATCAATTTGGTTTTACAACAGAGGTGACGGGTCACTAGTAGGCCAGACCATAGGCAGCCAATTGGGGAGAGAACCTAGAAGTGAGAGTCTAGAAATTCTTCCCTTTCTATTAATAATACATCCTAATCTAATCTTTAAAAACTAGCTAATGTTCTTTATAACTTGGACCAAAGGTTAAGGGATATATATGCTCCTATTTGTCACAATACCACATTTATAAGTTCTCAACTAATTTTAACTGTTTATTAATCATGGAATATTTCGTATCGGGAAATAATCTTTAATTATTATTTTATCACTTGCTAATTTTCGTATTCTGCATATTTTAATTAATTTTAAATTAAAAGATTTTAATTAATAGTTTTCTTTCTTTTAATTTTTTTAATATTCGTGGGATTAATATCTGGAGTTTAAAAAAAAAAAACTCTATATTACTTGAAACGATATATATATTTGCGTAGTACCCCTAGTGTGCGATTTATATTTATCAAAACTTTAATATTTAATTATTGTACATTAGCTGCTTAATCAGATTTAGAGTTAAGTTTGGTCATAACTTTATAAGCAATTTTGCTTACGTTATTGCGGTTGGGTCAAGTCTACACTCATATATATATATATGTATGTATGAATATATATATATATATATATATATATATATATATATATATATATATATATATATGTATGTATGTATGTATATGCATGTATGTATGTATATGTATGTATGTATGTATATGTATGTATATGTATGTGTATGTATATATAATGTATGTGTATGTATATTTATATGTATGTATATGTATATGTATTTATATAAATATATATACATACACATACATATACATACATATACATACATACATACATACATATATATATATATATATATATATATATATATATATATATATGTACATATACATATATAGATATATATATATGTTTGTGTGTGTGCCGGCAGCCGTGATATGTTGATAGAGCAGCCTTTTTGAATGTCGTAAGTCTCCTCAGGTCACGGGTTCGAATCCCGGTATGGGCTGATAGTGAAGGCGGTCCTCGAATAGTTAGGCACATGAGGGTGGTTGGAGGCTCATATAATAGCTTATGGCCATTCTTTTTATTTTATATATATATATATATATATATATATATATATATATATATATATATATATATATATATATATATATATATATATATATATATATATATAGCCTTGCATCATTGCCATATTGGAGCCAATGGTGCACAACAACATACATAAGTATAACAACAAGTTCCGGGGTTTCAATTTCTATGCTTAACGTAAATAATAAAATTTGGTCATTTAGTAGGAAAGAGTTAACTCGCCGAGTTCTTATCTATGATTCTCAATTTTTCCATGTGCATTTCAAGATTGCTCGATTTTCCAGGCTAGCCACTTTCATTTATCTTTGGTTGCTCTTCTCATGATAGAACATTACTTTGGGATAATCTCATCAATATTAGTGGTGCTGTTCAGGAGAATTGGATAGTTGGAGGTGATTTTAATAGTATTGCTGGCCCTAGTGAAAAGTTGGGTGGAAGAACTCCAAATTTACAGAAAATGATGAAATTCTCTTCCATAATAAATAGTGCAGGATTGTTTGACTTGGGTTTCTATGGAACATCTTTCACTTGGCAAAGAGGCAAAATTATGGAGAGATTAGACAGATTCCTTGTTAATAGCAGCTGGATGAACACCTTGCTTATCACTAATGTACATCATTTACATAAGAAAACTTCTGATCACTCTTCTCTCCTTATAAAGATCTCATTTTACCACCAAGATGTTTTTCCAACTTTCAGATTCCAAAATATCTGGGCAAAACATCCAAATTTTTTAAATGAAGTGGAAAAGGGGTGGAATATCCATAATGACACTGCAGCTAATCCTCCGATTAAGCTTTGGAGATTACAAAAATAGCTGACTAGACATTTAAAGAAATGGAACAAAGTTTTATTTGGTAATGTATTTGAGAAGGTGAAGCAAACTGAAACAAGGATAACTTAATTGGAGACTGAACATGCACTGGGGATGGATAATCACTTTGATCTTATGGAAGCTCAGGAACAGTATCTTCAAGCTTTGACTGTTGAAGAAGAATTCCTCCAACAAAAGGCTGCTATTAACAAACATCTTTTGGAGACAGAAATACAAAGTTTTTCCATGCTGTGATTAAATACATAAGACAATAAAATGCTATAACTAATATTAAAGATCAGGATGGAATGTGTCTATCTGATCCTATTCAAATTAAGGAAAGTGTTGTTCAATTCTTTAAAAATCACCTTTCTGCCCACCCTACAAATTCTACTGTGTTTATGGAGGAACTGTTTAGTGATCAACTAAACACTGTTCAACAACTGCAGTTGCTTAACTTACCTGATGAAGCTGAAATACTGCATGCTTTAAAATCCATTGATGGGAACAAGGCTGCAGGACCTGATGGATTCACTTCTGCTTTGTACATAACTGCTTAGGAAATAGTTGGGAAGGATGTTGTTGAAGTTGTATAAGCCTTTTTCACTGGAACTGAGCTGCTTAACTATTTTGCTGCTACAGGTATAACTTTAATTGCTAAAGATAAGAAGAAAACTTTATGGTATGATTTCAGGCCCATAAGTCTTATAAATACTCTGAATAAGATAATCAGCAAGATCATTGTGAGTAGATTACAGCCTTTCTTATATCTACTAGTTAGTGCCAATCAGTCTGCTTTCATTCAGAGTATAAATATTACTGACAATGTACTGCTTGCTCAAGAATTGTTGTTAGAGATTGATAAACCTTGTAGAGGACAAAATTTAATTTTCAAACTCGATTTAAAGAAAGCTTATGATTCACTTCGCTGGAATTTTATCAATCTTATGCTTAAGGCTAGAGGTTTCTGTCCAGCATTCTGTTAGCTTATTCAAAGATGGCTATCTAATACTTCATACAGTATCCTTATTAATGCAACCAGTCTTGGGTTCTTCCCTGCTGGAGGGGTCTTACGCAAGGAGACCCTTTATCTCCTACAATTTTCATCCTTACTTTTGACTATTTCTCAAGTCTCCTAAACAAGGCTCATAGTAATTTTCCTTATCTTTGTTATCATCACAGCTCTAAACCCATTATAAGTCATCTTGTTTATGCTGATGATGTGATCATTTTCACCAATGGGAGTAAACAAGCAATCAAAAAAACTTTGGAGATCATTCATCATCTTCAACAGGTGTCTGGTTTGGAGCTAAACAATCAAAAGTGCCAGTTTTTGGTAGGCAAGCAATTTAAAAATCATCAATGGCTCAAAAATACATCTGGTTTCTCTCTTACAGATCTACCATTGAAATATTTGGGGGTTCAATTGTTAAAAGGAAGGAAAAAACAAACACAATATGATGAAGTGGTTAATAAGGTATCTTCTCAACTCAATTGTTGGACCAATAGTTTTCTCTCTAATGGGGGAAGGGTTACTCTATTAAAAAGCATCCTCACCACTTTTCCTTTGTTTACTATGCAAATGATCAAAATGAAGAAGAGCATACAAAGAATGTTGGAAACTACCTTTAATAAATTTCTGTGGGAAGGTCAACACAAACAAATGCATTGGGCTTCATGGAACAAACTATGTAAATCCATTCATTCTGGTGGTCTGGGTTTTAAAAGTTTTCAACATATAAGTCAGATTTTCCAATGCAAGCAGTGGACAAAATTCATAAAGCAGGATAAAATTTGGGCTCAATTCCTAACTGCCAAATACTGTAGAAACCTTCATCCTGATTTGGTTCTGGTTAAGCATGGGGATTCTAAACAATGGAAAGGTTTACTAAAAGTTAGTAATCTGGCCAATAAGTTTTTTTGTTGGGAAGTTGGAGACGGCTCATTAAATTTCCGGTTGGATAATTTGTTACTGGATGATTCATTAATTCCCCTTCCTATTGCTGCAGTTAATTACAATCATAAAGTAGCTGATTTATGGACTAATTACCAGTGGGATGAGGAGAAACTGAAAGAAATTGTGGACACCCCAACTATACAGACTATCAAATCTATCCAGATTGATCAGCCGAAATCTGATAAACTCATTTTTAAGAAACCTTCCTCTCAATCATTCAACTCTTTTATTTATCATTCTCTGCACAATTGGACCCATAATAATTCGGGGAGACAAATCTAGAATGCTTATCTGACACCATCAATATCATTCTTCAGCTGGAGATTGTTCCATAAATTCCTACCTACAGATGATATACTTAAATTAAAGGGCCTTAGAATAGCTTCCGGATGCTGGTTATGTTATACACGGGAGGAATCTACTTGCACACATCTTTTTCAACGTCACTGTGACCGGGAGATCTGCAGGTCGAGTGTTGAACCATTTTAAAATTTTAAATCACTTTAGAGAATGGAATTCTGTGGAAGATTGTTGGGATGATTGGAAAGCTCATAAATTCTCTTTATGTACACTAATTATTTGCTGGTTTGTTTGGATGGCTAGGAACCATAACAAATATGGTGATCTCAGATGTTCTCCTAATCAGATTTTTGTCAATTGCTGCACTTATTTGCAAAGGTATAGCCTTACTCAACTGCAGATGATTAGAATCAAGATCAAGTTAAAGACATTTCATTGGCTTCTTCCTCCCTCATCTTGGGTTAAAATTAATATTGATGGGAGTTATACTCCTCAGTCTTCTGGTATCGGGGGGGTGTGCAGAAATTATAAAGGGTTGTTATTGTGGGGTTTTCAGGCTACTATTTTTCTAATTCCCCACTTGAATCTGAGATGATTGCTGCTATATGAGCTTTAAAAACTGCCAAAGCTATTGGGTATTCTTATCTCTGGATGGAATCTGATTCTCTTCAACTGTTTAATATCATGACAGGTTCTGTAATTGTTCCTTGGAAGTTGATATACCTTCACAGGAGTTTACTTTCCCTCGTCAAGGATACTACCATCTACTGGAGTCATTTAAATAGGGAGGAAATCGGCCGACTAACTGGTCGGAAAAAGCTGCTTGCTACCTCTGAAATCTTTAAAGCTTTCAAATTTTCTTTTAGGCATTTAAAGCATTTACTTTTTGGGGATTTACTTTCACTCCCTTATATCAGATGTATTTAAAACTCTCCTTTATTTAATGCATATTTTATTTAGCCAAATATATATATATATATATATATATATATATATATATATATGGTTACAATACGGCATGGACATGAAGCTACTTAAATGGACACCGAGACTTTGACCCGAAGCAAAGAACCCCTTATTGTCCCCATTTGGTTCAAGTTCCCAAAACTACCCTATAGATACTTCAACCATAACACTCTTTTCCAAATTGCTAGGGGTATTGGCACTCTCCTAAGGATGGATGCAGCTACTTTCACTAGGGGGATACGATGCTTGCCGAATTCAAATTGAAAGAGACATCTCTTTGCCTGAGATCAAGAAGATTAGGGTAGGGTCAACCTCTGATGGCTACTGGCAGGCGGTTATAATGCAGCAAAAGCCCTACTATTATAACCACTGTAAAATGTTTGGGCATACAGTCGAAAGGTGTTTCAGGCTCCAACCAACTTCTAAGAAATCCAACTCCACTACAACAGGGAGACCTGCCCCTACCAGCAATCCAATTACAAACCATTTACCAATATCCCCTTCCACCAATGCTAACAACCTGGCTCACCCTACATCCCCTATCCCAACAGATCTTATTCACACTTCCAACCCTTCTGTGACAACCTCTCCATTGGAACACCCATCCATTTCAACCCCCAGAGTTCCTCTTTCACAGGCCAATCCCACTTCTCCTATCATTCCCCCACCTCCTCTCCCCTCACCTCTCCCCTCCCACTGAGCTAGCTGCTGTTTCTCCATCTGTTTTACCTCTGACCCTTCCTGTTGGAGAGTTTCAAGATTCATTGGAACAAGCTTGGGAAGTTCAGACCTCTAAAAAAAGAAAAAACCAAATCGAGACCCTACTAGTAACCTCCCCTCCTCATCCAGAGACCCCTTCCAGCACTTGCCCCTTCTCTGGGGGCGAACCAAATCTAAATCTCATCCCCCTTCCACTTCTCCACCTAACCCATGATTAATTTCCTTTGTTGGAACATTAGAGGTACGGCCTAACCCTCTTCTCTTAAAAGACTCATTTACCTTACCAGAAAACACTCTATTTGGTGCCTTGCCATCCTTGAACCCCTTGTTCACCAAGCTCCTTCCAAAATCCTCAAAAAGTTTCATGGTTTTTCTCACTTTGCCAATTCCAACAACAAAATTTGGATTCTTTGCAAAAAAGAAATCTCTTGGACTGTCCTTCTGGATCACCCCCAAATAGTTCATCTATCTCTCCAATTTGCTGGCCATTCCATTTTTGCCTCCTTTGTCTATCTTGTGCTGCGGGAGCATTGACAAATCTCAACTTTGGGAGCAAATTCATGCATTTAGCACCCATATTAACTCCCCCTGGATTGTGGGTGGGGATTTTAACTGCATATCTACACCAGCTGAAAAACTAGGTGGCAGAAGGCCTAATGTTAGGACCATGTGCAACTTCAGGGATAACATCCTAGTTCTTGCGCTCTTTGATTTGGGGTTCAAGGGCCCCCTTTTCACATGGAAGAGGAATCAAGTTCAGGAAAGGCTTGACAGAATATTGTCCAATGAGCTCTGGCAATCCCATTTCCTCCATACCCAAATTACCCACCTAGCTCTTACTTGTTCAGATCATAGACCCCTTTTGATCTCCCTAACTATCCCTCCTAATCAGCAATCTAAACCCCCTTTCAGATATCAGAATTTCTGGTCTTCTCATCCTGAATTTTTGCACTTTGTCAAGAACCACTGGAAAGCTCCTACTCGGCGAGACCCCTGGATCGGATTATGCTCTTTACATCATAACTCGAGTCCCCACTGAATAAGTGGGAGTGGCGACGATTTGGCAATGTATTTTCTACGATTGAACGAGTCGAACAAGAAGTTTTTTCATTGGAGGAGAAGACCCAACATAACAATGATCTAAACCCCCTTCGCTTGGTAAGTCGAAGCTAAATTATTTAAATCCATTGACACCCAAGATATGTATTTGAAGCAGAAGGCATCCATCAAGCACTTTGTTGAGGGAGATAGGAATACAACCTACTTTCATGCCTACTTACGGTATAGAAGAAAATGCGACTATATTCATCAAATAAAAAGGAGTCTAGGGAATGAGTCTCCCATCATCCGGATATTGGCGGAGTGCCACTCAACATTTCGGCAAGTCGCTCCATCGACCATACATGGATAGAACCCCAATCTTATTTTCTCTCTTCAGGGATCGGCAGCCCCTCCTAACTGGGAAAGATCTTAGTTTTCCCTCTTCTGAAACTGAAATTTGGCAGGCCCTCTCATCCATTGATCCATCCAAAACAGCTGGTCCAGATGGCTACACATCTAATTTCTATAAAAAGGCTTGGACAATCATAAAAATGACATTATTGAAGCTATTACTAATTTCTTCCAAGGTGGAGACATTCCCCAATACTTCTACAACTCTAACTTTGTGCTAATTCCCAAAGATAGTATGTAGACCACTTGGGACCACTACAGACCTATATCCCTTAATTCTGTTATCAGCAAACTAATTAGCAAGATTATTGTTAACAGATTGCAACCCCTATTGGATCATCTCATCAGCCCCAACCAAACTGCATTTATAAAGGGAAGATCCATATCGGACAACATCTTGCTGGCACAAGAATTGCTGTTAGACCTTAATAAAAAGTGTAGAAGTGGAAACCTAATCTATAAGTTGGACATCAAAAAGGCCTATGACACCATCAATTGGAACTTTCTGTTGGAGACTCTTGCTGCTAGAGGATTTCAGAACAATTTCTGCAACCTTATCAAAAGATGGTTAAAAGCAAATGCTCATTCCATAATTCTAAATGGTTCCAGTTGGGGATACTTTGCTGCCACTGGGGGACTCAAACAAGGGGACCCTCTATCCCCTACTCTATTCATCTTGGCTATGGATTATCTTTCTAGGCTCCTTAACCACACTCGCCACCATGCATGGTTCCACCGAGTATCACCATAAATCAAATATTACCATCTCCCATCCGATATATGCTTGTTGATGTCATGATCTTTTCCAACGCTTCTAAAATTACGTTAAGCAAACCATGAAATGCCCGCATTCATTTCAACCGTGTTACGGGATGGAATTCAACCCGCCAAAAGCTACCTGATTTTCCCCCATAAAATTACTGCGATACAAAACACTCGGATCACTTCCTTCACTGGGTTTTCTAGCACCACTCTACCTATAAATTACCTTGGGGCCCAACTTAATCTAGGCAGAGCTCAGCAAAGACAATTTGATGAAGCCTTGAACAAGATTAGCTCTTACCTGGCTAATTGGACTCACAACTACATGTTGACCTCATTTTTGATGAGGTCTTCTCCTCTTCTCTTTAGTACTTAGGATCTAGCCTTAGGCTTTTCCTTTGACTATCTTAGAGGATTAGAATTGGGACCAACCACTTAGAAACTCAAACCACTTCTTAACTCCCTGCAAACTCCACAAACTTGATTGTAGACCCCTACTCACCTAGAGGGTTGAAATCAAATGTGGAAGTTTAAAGAATGGGTTCTATAGGACTCTTTGGCACTTAGGACCGCCTACAGGTGGCCTGGTGCAGTGAAGGGCTGACTTACACACACACTACACCTATACACTACACTTTCACACACCCCTAAAACCACACCCATACCCAACTTGACCTCCTGACTCATGTAGGTAATTCACATGGATGGTCCTTAACCCCTAAGCCCTTGGCTAAGAGGGTTAGGAACAACATAGTGGATGCCTCAAATGAGTCCCCTCATGGCTCATGTGGGCTTGATATGGCTTCAAGGCTCAACCAAAATGATTTCATTCCACTTATATTCACCCAATCTTCAATTTCCCAAATTTTCAATTTTTGACCCTCGGGACCCTACACACTTTAGCCTACCCGAAACCCTGAAATCACCCAAACTTTTCAAAATTTCCAAATCACCCAAAATTCCTCAAAACCAATCCCAAACATTTCCACATTACTTAAATTGATCACCCATAGCCAAAAATACCAAAAATTCCAAAAATACCTCCCAATACCCTCCAAATACCCAAAATACCCTTCTTGACCCAAAAATCCAAAAATTCAGACAATTCCCAGAAAATTCCAGAAAGTCCTAAATATTCCCAATTTCATTTTGTTCAACTACACCATGGGCCAATTTTGTCAATTTACCCCACTTTTGTCAAAACCCCCAATTTGACCCATTTTAAAGCCCAATTTGGACCCATGACCCAAACCTAACCCAAACTCACCCAATTCAACTCCAATTAACCCCAAATCTTTTCCAAACCTACCTTAATATCCCTACAAACAAAACCTTAATATGATTTGCCCAAAATTTAGACCCAAACCCCACTCAAATTCAACCCAAAGCTAAAAGGCCCAATTTTGACCTAAACCCAAACCTAACCCAAATAAGCCCAAAACCCAAAATCAAAACCAAACCAAAGCCAAAAACTCTTTGAAACACTCCCATAAACATTTTCCAACATTTATTTTACATCAATTTCAACCCTAGCCCAACATTGGCCCAAGTTAGCCCAATTTGACCTATATTGGCCCATTCACTAAAGAAGCCCAAATTCAACCCAATTCAAACCCAAATCACTCCCAATTTGCTTCAAATCACTCATGACATATCCCTAAACCAAACCCAACAATTATTTGGCCCAAAATTTTACAAAATTCCCATCCATGAATTCATTCCTAAACTTAAAAGCCCACTTACATGAAACCTCCCTAAAGCCCATTTCCACCAAAAACCAAAGGGCCAAAATCAATTCAAAACCCATATGACAATTGCTCTACATCATAACCTTAATTAAAATCAATCCCTAAGTTTCAAAACTCATCATGAAACCATTCCAAATTAAGCCCCATACAAATTCCCATCAAAATACCAAAATTTTCTTAAATCCATTTCCATGAAATTGACTTAACTTTTCCCAAGCCAAAGATGAGCCATGAAACCATGCATGAGCCACATGGAAGCCATGAGAGCCTCTTTACATGTTACCATGCCATTTTGGGCAAAAGGAGGAGACTCTTTCCTTAATTCCTAAAGGTGATTAACCACTCCCATGATTCCACTAAACCTTGCTTAAGTTTAATTGTACTTGGATGGTGACCCTTCCCCACTGATTAAGCTGACCTAAATCACTTTCTCTTCAGCCTAAACCAAGCCTTGGGTGGTGCACCTAGCCCAAAGGGATGGGTTGACCAATTTGAGCCAAAATGAGCCCTCTCCCATTCCATTCTAATCCAAGCCTTTTACACATGGCATTTGCCAATTGCCTACACTAAACCCAAGCCCTGACCCACCTGAGCAAGATGGTGACCAGTGCCTGGCCGGCCAGCCACCAAGTCGCCGGAAAACACCATGGCCGAGACCTTGGGAGAAGCCAAAACTTTGGAATTCCACCTTGCTGAGCTGCCCCATGCCCAATGGCCACCATGGCTGTTCTTCCCAGGCCCAGAGCAGCTGATCCCAACCCTTGGCCATCCCTGTGAGGCTCTCCGACCACCTCTATTTAAACCCGACCCCCTCACGGCCATGGAGGAGAGTTGCAAAAACCTTGCCGAAACTCTGCCAAAATTGTTCCAAACCCTACTCCATACTTAGAGCAGTTGATCCCAGGTGTCAATTTGCCCTAATCCCCACCAACAGAACCCAATTTCTCAACTGAAATTTCACCCAAAACCAGGACACTTTGCCACAGTGAGCCAATCCTTAAATTGACTGGTCCTACACTTTCACTGGACCAAGAGGAGAAGTTTCCCACTGAAAGCCCCATCTCCGAAGCCACCCGAGTTGTTCCAGGCCTCCAAGCTTTGTGATCGGTCGTGGTCACTTTCATAGCTAGGCAATTCACCGGACCGGGAGACTTCATCTGGAGCTTGCTGGGATCCAATCGAAGGTGATACAACCCTCAGATTGAAGCCACACTTCTCTGAGCAAAGGTATGAGCTAATTCTTCATCCCGAGCTTCTGGAGATTCTCCATTTCAAATGCTTTAATTTCAATGCATGATCACCGAATAGATGTGTTCGTCTCTTCAAGACAAATCCATAGAGCACAAGAACACGAAAATCCGTTAAGTATCGAGTGAGATATTAGGGATTTAGTGTGGACGGCTCTCGGGTGAGGACGCTTGGGGACGATGAACGGATGCCGTTCATTTAATACACGCGCGGACGGACGGCCAGGATCGCGCCGGAGGAGGAGACGGAATGACACAGCGGGCCCCAGGAGCGCTGAGTCGGATGGCATCGTCGAATCAGAGAGCGCCACGCGGCGTTTCGGAGCTGCCGAGGTTGTCGCGGCGCCGCGTGGATAAATAGAAAATTAGGGTATTTTCTTATTTATTTAATTCCCTAAACTTCAAAAATCCATAACTTTGTGTAGAAAAATCAGAAAAATAAAATAAAAATACCCTCTTGCTCGAGTGAACGAGAGGAGAATAATGTGGAAAAGAAATCATTTAATTTCATTAAGTATTTTATTTTTAATGATTTATTTACCCTCTGCATTGTTTTAATTCTCCATGCATATAGGAAATTCACCATGACATGAGACCATAGGGCTTTTGAAGCCTCTGAATTTGGAAACATTCCCTGAATTTTCTAAAGTCAGAAGCCATCTCTATGAGAAGTTATTGATTTTTCAAATTCATGTTGCTATTTTGAGTATTTTAAATCCAATAATTAGCATGTTGTGAAATAAATTCTAGAAAAATTTGGTGATATTTCTTATGACCAGAGGACTCTAGGAAAAATAGGTTTTGAATTAATCCACATGGAATAATCCTAATTGGCTTAAACACCCAAAATAGGTCCCTAATTAATTAGAGTTAAGCATACATCAAATTGACTTGAAATCAATTCTCCACTGACCTTTAGGATCAGAGGAACCCACCATAAAAAATTGAAGTCAATTGAACTTGGTTAGCTTTACTAAATGAGTTGATTAAGCCATTTAGCCAATTTAAACTTTAAAAATTCATAACTTTCAAAATACTTTTCAAAAATTCACCAAATTGGTTTTGGAGCCTCTCGATATCAGGAAATTTAAGAAAATTAAAATTTCAATTTTCTAAAAAGTAGATTTTTTGTATTATTTGAATATTTTAATAATTAAAAAATAATAAAAATTACAAAAATAATAAAATTCACCAAAATATCACATTTTGAATTTTAATCACTTAGGAGCAAACCCCATATTTTTCTTAGGTCTATTTAATGAGATATTAAATTTTAAAGCCCTAAGGTAATTTTTAAATTAAAAAAAAATGTATTTTTTAGCATTTCCACTAAAATAATTCTTATAATTCAAAGAAAAATTAGAAAATTGTAAAAATTGATTCTCTGATTTCCTTGATATCAGAAAGATTTTTGAAAAATATAAAATTCATTTTTCAACCTTTATTTCATTTTTAAATTAATTAATACTCCAAAACTCAAAATAATTATAATAAAAATAATATAATTCAAAAAATCACCAAAATTGGTCCAAGTGGTCCTCTTGTCATTAGAAATGTCCCATAATTTTCTTAAGGATAGAAACTTTCCCTTGGTCATATTATTAAATTTTCCTTGGAAATCTCTATTTTCCACCAAAAATAATTACATAAATATATTAAATGCAAAAAAATCACATTTTCTCCTCTCATGTCTTTATTGGCATATGAGTGAAGTCACATAAAAATTTCAAGTTCATTTAAGTTCAATTTAGTGAGTTATGAAATTATTAAGCTTGAAGGGCAAAATGGTAATTAAAATTTTAACCCTTAATTAAAACTTTAGGTTTAATAAAATTAAAGAGTAAAATATTTGATCTTAATCTGATTTGGATGATTGAAATTTAAATAATTAAAGGGTAGAAACCTACTAAACAATTTAAAAATAATTGAAATAAACCTTAATTAAATAATTGATTAAATTTGGAAGAATAATAAAGTTGGAAT
The DNA here is from genome assembly GCA_022702705.1 of Papilionanthe hookeriana x Papilionanthe teres. Taxonomy (NCBI): domain Eukaryota; kingdom Viridiplantae; phylum Streptophyta; class Magnoliopsida; order Asparagales; family Orchidaceae; genus Papilionanthe; species Papilionanthe hookeriana x Papilionanthe teres. The sequence continues at coordinate 114,455,872 of CM040431.1, forward strand.
TATTAAATAGGGACATTATTAAGAAGAAATTTATTCTTTGATCTAAGGATCCCTAAATTAATCATCTCAATAATATTTAATTCCCAATTAAAATGATAATTCAAATTTAAGTTTTAAAATGTTAAAGGACTTAATCATTAAAATTAAATTAAAAGTTAAATTATTAAACTCTTTTTAAATTTTCAATTAAATTAAAATTAAAAATAAAATTAAATTAAAGATTAAATTAAATTAAATCAAACAAATTAAATTAATTTAAATTAAATTAAATCAAATTAAATTAAATTAAATCATATTAAATTAAATTAAATTAAATTAAATAAAAAAAATAGAATCAAGTTAAAATTAAATCAAATTAAATTAAATTAAAATTAAAACTAAACTAAATTAAATTGAAGTTAAATTAAATTGAATTAAAAATGACATCACCTAAGACATAAAGAAATTCAAAATAAAGTAACTTGAACACTATTCCAAATTTAAACCCATTAACTGAAATTAAATCATAAACCACTTGAACACCAATTTGCCCTCGAAAGCTTTGGTTACCATAACTCCTAAATGGAACGATAAATGAAATGTTACTTCACTTATAGGATATTCAAATGTCCTAAGTTCACTGAGTAAGATAACAACAAAACTTGAATTTCCGGACGATTAATTCATTCGTATAATTAAATTCATTTGGACTTAAAACAATTCTAGTAATATTGAAAAGATGTTTAAGATTCTTCTTAAGCACTTCCTCAATATGATAGGATATTTATAAGAACAATTGAACTTAATTGTTCTTTGATGAAGAAAATTGTCCTCGAAACCAAAACACAAGAACACTAGACGTCATAAGAAATGACTAGCTATAGGATTAGGAATTTGGTAGAAAACCATAACCCTTCCCTTAGCTTTACCTAGGAACTTGCTTAAATATTCTAAATTGTGTTTAAGTGCAGCTTGGGATAACGGGAAGACCCTCCGAGTACGCTTTTATTTTATTGCAATTTACATTATTGCAATTTATTTAATCGCATCGCACTTACTTTTCTTGCATGATAAACAACTGTTGCATGAAAACCCACACCTTTAGGATAGTCCCTAAAACTGAAACCAAAACTAAATTAAAAGTCATTGCAAGATAAAATTCATTGCCACAACATTTCAAAATATAAAACAACTCAAAATTTAATCACAAACAAAACTGCAATTACAACTAAATTAAAACGACTTGTTGGATGATCGGGAATACCTCAGATGATGTAACCTACGTGTTGCTAATCAGGATTTCCCACGGTCTAAATGAAAGTGTGGAACTCATTCAGCTTGAGTTTAGCAAATTCATCTAGACTAAGTGAATCCGATAAAAATAACGATGCCGGAAGGATGAAACCGTGGGATCTTAACCGGTGTTGTTATAATCAACTTTAAGATTTGTTTTAATTAAAACATAAAAAACACTTGGAAATTAAGATTTTCTCTAAACCAAAACACTTCTCTCATCTCCCGATTTATGACTTCTAAAACCAAACCTCCGCAACAACAAGGAGCTCGGGGCATGGTGGGCGACGACGACCATCGTCATCAACAAAACTTGAATCTACATCAAAGAAAACCATTCTTAGAATTAAATAACCAAGCCATGGGACTTCGAGGTAGTTTGCCTAAGTGCAACATAAATCCTCAACTCTTCGTTAGGCATTTGCATGATCATGTCATGTAAATTAAGCCCTAACCGAGTCTTAGGACTCATGAGGGTTTATGTCGTTTAGTACGACATAAACCCTCATATCTTAGAGGCTATTTGTATGATTTTATCATACAAATATAAGTCCAAATTAATTAAAATTGTCAAGATCAAAACATTAAATAAACATTAGGGCCTTCCTAAATTCAAGCAAAACAATAGGATAGTCGGGAAATTACCGAAGTTTGCTTCGAATCTGTAATTTCTCCTACCTTTCTTCCTTTGAATTCCCAAAACAAAATGTTCCAAATTTGATCCATTCCCTATTGAAATTCCAAAATTCAATCCTCGAAAACTTAAACTTTGAAATTCTTGAGAGCAGAATTACCGATTATTATCGAGAGTTTTCTTAGGTGATTCCCGTCACTTAAGATGTAAATAACTATAGGGCGTGCCCTTATAGGGAATTTTCAAGAACCCGTGTAATATAAACCCTGCTTAATTCTTTCATATTAAGCAGAGGAATTTGTCGGCTTATAAAATTGGTTCGTAGACCAAACGGATGTCACAAATCTTTTAGTTTATTTAATCGAGCCCTATCATCAAGCAGTATGTCTATTCTTCGGGATAGATACACGGTTTGTGATGCGGTGCTCGTTTATATAAACTATTTGGGATGTGAGATCGGTTTGATTCCATATCTTAAAATCTTCATATTTAAAAATTATTTTTAAAATCAAATACTACTTTTCAAATTATTTATTTAAATTAAATTAAAAATTTGCCGACAATTTCTGTTAGGCGACCCCTTTTTCAAAATACAACACAACCTAAAAATAAGCCGTACAACTTCTGGCGACTCCGCTGGGGAAAATTCCTCTCTCCATTTTTAATCAGATAGTTATGCTTTCAAAAATCGGTAGTGTATCCATGTCCCTTATGGATCAGGCTACCCTTCTTTCCGTTGGAATACTATGTTCATTTCTACCTTGAACGAGTATAGCCAACATTCTCTTGGATTTAGGAGCCACTGTTTAGACACCCCTAAACAGAGAGGTTCCGAGATCCTTTACCTCATTTCTGAGGTGGGGTGGACCCCCAATAGGTGTTAGTTTAGGAGTGATCCTTCGAGTCGAGAAGTCTTGCATAAGACTTTCTTTTCCTTTCCAACTCTGAATCGGGTTCATTACCTTCTCTACACCTTTGAACATTCCGTTCTAAATAACAAACCCTCTAATGAATGACTCTTTTAACAAATAACTCCTTCTTATAAATACATGAACAAGAATGTGTTCGGACTATTTTCGATTCCTTTCTTTTCGTCCTGATGAGAAGAAGCATAACTTGGGACCGACAATCGAATCTACCCTGCGAAATGGAAGCACCAAAGCCGATTTTCTCCTTCACCAATGGACTCGGACTTCGCTGTTTACAAGGATGAGCCGCCCGACAATGGGATCATCCGGTTTGGACAATGATTCGAGAACACAAATGTCAAGATCACCGACGTTGCCCTTTTCGCGCCGACAAACAAAGTATCCGAAACCGAGAAGCCGCCGATCGAGTTCAACCCCAGGTCAACTCAAGAGTTTCCTCCCCCGCAAAAGATTCCAACCGAGAGGAGTACCGCCGTCCACGAAGGACCGTTGTTGCTACCCCCACTAGTGTAGTTGTCTCGCACCTACCCCGACTTTTGCCAAATTAAAGGGGAAGGAAATCCGGAACTATGGTGAACCCGTTACCGTGGAGGGTACGGACCTTCTCGTGAGACCTTCTCGTTTTGAAATCGGGTCCAACTCGAGAATTCCATCACTAACACGGACCCAAAGAAGGAACGAAGTAGGAAGATTGCCGTGAAGCGCCGTAGCCGCCGAAGTCGCTTTCTTAGAAGAAATCCCCGAGTACACACCACTACCCGAATACATACCATTGCCCGAAGATACACCCCTTTTGGAAGGAAGTAGATTCCATCTCCTTTCCGCCGCAGACTCGACGAGGAAAATGTCCGCAGGATTGTTTCTACATTACCTCGACCCGCATACTACAACGATAAGAGAAAGAAAAGGGCTAGGATTACACCATTTCGCTCGACTACGTACTGTGATCGAGAAGTTAGCAAAGAAAGAGAAATGCCCCGTATCGGAGATTTTAAGAAGGATAGGGCGGGTGCCGACCAAATCCCGTCTAGGGCCGCGAGTAGAACTTGCCATCGTTACGTAAAAGCCAAATAAAAGGATGAAGGCTAGTCCGCCCGTCGTTGTTTCGAGATTACGGATTAGGGAGGATACCACCTTCCAAGCATTTGGTCGACAAACCATCCGGTCCTAGACCTTCGCCGCTAGAAGGATGGTATGGCGTCCCACTACTCGGGCAATTAAGATTGAAACAACGGACTCGAGAAGGAAAGTCTCGTCAGGAGACTTGAATCTGAAGAAAGTGCTGCTGCAGTAAGGGGACTCATGAGAAGGGAACCCGACAGCTATCACACGACAACTGCAAGGATGCGCAGAAAGGACCGCTAGAGGATGCTATGGAAAAGTTGAGGACTGATATTCAAAGATTAGCAAAGGAAAGAGAAGAGAAATTCGGAGATGAGATTGATTCGTCGGAATTCATGGATGATGAGTATGCAGAAATCAACATGGTCGAAAAGCGAGCTTCGTCAGCTTCACAAGGTGCTCCTCGCACTCGCAGAAAGAGAGGAGCCGAAAGTAATGAGGAGGCAGCTTCAAGAGAAAGATGATACGATCGCCCAAATGGCAAAGAGGATGGAAGAGATGGTCGTAGCCCTAGCCACTCTCCAGAGTCAAGTGCAACCCCAAAGAGAGACACCTCCAGAGGTCATTCACATTGTAGACGGAGGAAAGGAGATTACGTCCGTCAACGGGGATGATCAACTAAAGAAGGATGCGACACAAAACATGATTCCATAAAAGGATATCAAGAGCTTGGTGGAACAGCAGGTGCGAGAAGCCTTAGCAAAATCAAAGAGCGGGACATCCATTCGGACGGGTAGACCTTACCCTAAAGAATTCGACGATATCCAATACCCGAAAGGCTTCGTACCACCTCTGTTCAAGACCTTTGATGGAACCGGGAACCCCCGACAGCATGTTGCACACTTTCGTGCCAGTTGTTGCAATGCCGGCGGAAGGGATGAATTACTCTTCCGACAATTTGTCAGCAGTCTGTCAGGGATCGCCTTTGATTGGTATGCAGAATTACCGAATGGTTCGGTGAAGACATTCTCAGAACTAGAGAACCTCTTCATCAAGCGATTTGCCGGAGCTCAGCACCACATCACTATAGGTGATTTAGTGGTAGAGAAGCGTAGTCGAACGAAACTTTGGTGAATTACATACTTCGATGGAGGAACCTAAGTATGAAGTGTGAACCACAACTACAAGAACAACATGCAGTCAGCATCTTACTTAAAAGCATTCACGGCCCGATAGCACTTCTCCTCAAGGGATTTACTATTAAGACTTTCGAGAAGTTGTTAAGCAAGGCCGAAAGCTTGCAAGAGGAGGCGAAGCAATTAAGTTTCACCGACAAGACAAACAAGCAAAAGCCTGTGAAGACTTTTGAAAAGAAATCTGGGATTGTTGCAGCAGTCGACAAAGGCAAGCAACCGATACAAATATCGTCCGAACGGCCGTAGCAACCTCAACAGAATTACCAGCAACCCCGACCCAGCTATCAGTCATCTCAACAGTATGAACAACCGCCTCGTCCGCAACATACATTAAGGGAGTTTTTGAGCAGGGAGTATCCGTTCAAGAATATGGCAGTGCCGAAAATGTTCCGTAGTCTAATGAAGACTCCAGATTTCCAACTGCAGAGCCTAAGAGACCAGAAGAAGTCAACAAGAAAGGTGATCCCAACTTTTGCCCTTACCACCGGATGCTTGGACACAAGATAGAAGATTGTATTACCTTCAAGAGTTGGCTCAACGACAACCTTCGGAAAGGGAATATAACGATCCCGAAGGAGTACATGAAGGAACCCCAGAAAGGAGGTTCCGTCAATGTTGTCTCGACTGATCTCATTGTTTCGATAGATCCCTATGCGACTGATGATGGGTGGGCTACCGCTTGGACAAGGTCTTCGAAAAAGATTTTGGATCACATCCAAACCACTTCGGTGCGAGCCTCAATTCAGAGTTCGAAACCTGTTAAGTCGACACTATCACTTGCGATAGAAGAACCACCTCAACAAGAGACGATTGAAGAGAAGAAGAAAATCGATGAAGAAGAGAAGACCGAGGCTCCTAAGGCTAGACTAGGGGCTGCTTATCCTAGGATAGTTGTTTCGGATTCGGGGGAGAAATCCCTCGAACCTCTGACTCTGTATGATTATCCGCTCACTCCGGTGGGATCTTATAATGATAAGGGTTATGGCGTTGGCTACGTTTTGACTGTTTCTAACGATTACGTAACTAGCGACAATCCAGACATCGATTTCGATACAAATGACAATTCTCAAATCATACACAATCTCGAGGATCACAATGACGAAGAAGAAATCCATCAAGGAGGCTACGAGAGTTCAACGAGCAATGGATCTATTTGCGAGTTTCGAGGAGCTCCAGTTACAATAGAGTTAGAGCCTTCAGACTCCGAGGCTAATCCAGAAGAACATGTCATTCCGATTCAGGAAGAAACACCAGCAAACTCAACACTAGATTCAGAAGAAATTACAGAAGTTAACTTAAGAAGTGGGAGAGTTCTACCTCCGAGAATGGGTCCAAAGGACAAAGGAAAGCAGGTGGTTGTTCAAGAAGAACCAACCCCGGTAGAAGAAATACCCATTCGAGAAGAAATCGAGACACATGAGAATAAAGTGGACTACAACGTGCTAGCCCATCTTAGGAAACTACCGGCCAAACTGAGCATCTATGACGCTCTCATCTTATCAAAAGAGATGAGAGAAGCTCTGATCAAGGCCTTGCTTGATCCAGAAATTTGCTTAGCTCAAATGACCGGAGATTCCTTAGATGAGGTTTGTTCGTTAAAGGAACAACGAGGTGTTACCTTCACGGACAATGACCTACTACTTGGGACGACGAGACCACAACCGACCATTGTACATTTCAGTTACAATTGGGAAGTTTACACTCTCCAGAGTATTGGTGGATCCAGGAGCATCAATCAATATAATGAGTCTTCGAACGCTAGCATATTTGGAAATTGATGCTCGCGAGCTTGAAGCAGACAAAATGTTATTAAGAGGATTCAACCAGAAAGGAGAAAGAGCCCTCGGATCAATAACACTACTAATGAAGACCAGTGACTTAGCAAAGACAACCACAAAATTTCACATAATTGATTCAGAAACGTCATTCAACACTCTACTGGGCCGACCATGGATACATGAAAACAGGTTGGTACCATCATCTCTACATCAGTGCATCAAATACTATGATGGAGGGGAACAGTGCATCAAAGGTGACTTACAACCATTCTCCGTACATGAAATTGGAATCCATGAAGATGCAGCTTATTATGCACCTCCGAAGAAAACAATCTTCTCCAGAGATACCATAATGAATGAAGCAAAGAAAGTTCGGGACAACGAAGAACCTGAAGTTCTAGTCCAACAGTCACTCACCATCCCTTACGGCGAGATGATGAAGGTTTCTCCACAACTCGCATCCGAGGTCGAGGCCGGGGATGAGGTCGTGGCAAAGATGTTAGGACAGTTGGACAGAAGAAACCAACCATCAATGTTGATTGAGAAGACAGTTCTGAAGAAGAAAAAGAGATCAAACAAGAAGCAGCGACAATAAGTCGGAAGAAGCCGCAATTCGAGATCTCTCTCGAAGATGAGAAGAATGAAGAATACAAATCGATGTACGAGAAGATTAACCACTATGTACATACTATGACCCTAACCCCGATCCATTATAATAAGGTCGAGGGTATGGTGGTCAAAGAGGTACGTAGCGGCGGTGTAAAGCTAATCAAATTCTACCGTGGTGCTCCTTCCTCTAAAACTGAAAATAATGTACAATTTGAAGATGTCACTTCATCAGAATTAATGGAATTACCTTTTGAGTGGTACTCTCCCTGTGTTCAAAATTTAATTCAGCATGGTTTCTTACCTCGACAATGGACAAAAGGTCAATCACAACATTTTGAGAAATTATGGAATAACTTCGGTCGTTCACCCAATTCAAAGCATGGTCTCGGATTCGGCACAGTAGGATCAGTTGACGATACTGAATTTTGCTTGGTTGTCACTTGCGAGTCTAATGAAAACTACATTGAAACTACAGAAGAATTTAAAGATTTACAAATTGGAAACGCTCCACCAGAATTCGAAGAAGAGATTAAATCTACAATAGATGAGTTAAAGGAAATTAACTTAGGTACTAGCAAAGAGCCTAGACCTAGCTTTGTTAGCTCCTTACTCAATAAAGAAGACTCCGAAGAAATAATCAAGTTATTAATGGAATTTAAAGACTGTTTTGCTTGGAGCTACGATGAGATGCCAGGATTAGCTCCAGAGGTCGCAGTCCATAAGCTAGGAGTGGATCCTACTTCGTCCGTTACGACAAGGTCCAAAAAGAATGCGTCTATAAATCGAACAACAAGTCATAGCTGAAGTTAAAAAGCTAATAGATGCTAAATTTGTCCGAGAAGAACAATACCCGACTTGGTTAGCCAATGTGGTGCCAGTCAGAAAGAAGAATGGTCAGATCAGAATTTGTGTGGATTTCAGAGATTTAAACAAGGCATGTCCAAAAGATGAATTTCCTCTACCGATCCCGAATTAATGATCGACATCGCTTCGACACATGAAATATTCTCATTCATGGATGGATCTTCGGATACAACCAGATAAAAATGGCTCCAGAAGATGAAAAGCTTACAAGCATTCGTAACGCCGATCGGAGTATATTGCTACACGAATGATGCCATTCGGACTGAAAAACGCAGGAGCAACATACCAGAGAGCGATGAAAAGAATTTTTGATGATCTCATCCACAATCAAGTCGAATGCTACGTGGACGATGTGGTCATCAAAAGCAAAGTAAAGGACAACCACCTGTATGATTTGAGAATTGTTTTCGAACGATTAAGACAATTTAACCTTAAGATGAATCCCTTAAAATGTTCCTTCGACATCACCTCCGGGAAATTCTTAGGATTCGTTGTCCGACATCGTGGAATTGAAATCGACTCGGAAAAGATTAAAGCTATCTTAGAAATGCCGCCTCCCAAAACCTTAAAACAACTACGATCCTTTCAAGGGAAGTCGGCATATCTTCTACGCTTTATCTCAAACTTGTCGAGTAGGTGTCGACCTTTCTCGGCACTAGTTAAAAAGGATGCCAAATTTATTTGGGAAGAGAAATGCCGAAGGCCTTTGAGGACATTAAGCAATATCTAATGACACCTCCTGTCTTAGCAGCCCCGGCCTCGTGTAGACCGTCGATACTTTATACCGCGGCTTTAGACGACTCTCTCGGAGCCCCGTTAGCCTGTGTCAATGATGAGGGTAAAGAAAATGCTCTTTACTACCTAAGCCGCCGTTTACTTCCGACGGAAATAAGGTATCCCGCAATTGAAAAGCATTGTTTGGCCCCGATCTTCGCCGCTCAAAAGCTCGGGCACTACATGCTTTCTCATAAGGTCAACCCGATCTCGAAATTTAATCCATTGCAATACTCGATGACTCGTCCAACGCTTTCCGACGGACTTGCCGGATGGTCAATGATATTATTGCAATTCGATATAACTTTCGTGTCTCTTCGTGCCGTAAAGGGACAAGTCTTAGCGGACTTCCTCGCAAGACACCCTTTACCGGCAGAATCTCCTCTCAATGACGACTTGCTAGATGAACAAATAATGAGCCTAGAAGACCCTGATGATCGATGTTGGGAATTATATTTCGACGGAGCATCTTCAGCACAAAAAGACGAAGAATCACAAGAGATAGTGCCCGGTAAGGCAGGAATAGGACTAATCTTTATAACACCGGAGCGGGGGATGTTAAGATACTCCTACCACTCGACGTAGCCGTGTACAAACAACGAAGCGAATACGAAGCCCTCATAACGAGATCGGAATTAGCTATTCAAATGGGAATAACGGACATCAACATCTCGGGGATTCGCAGTTAATCATTCAACGGATTGCTGGACAAGATATGAATTTTAAAGCCAAGACTCGAGCAATACTTCTAGTATGCCATACAATTGTTGGAACAGATTCCGAATGTGACGATCTACAAAATTCCCAGAAAAGAAAATGCTTTAGTAGATGCGTTAGCTCGCCTCGCAAAAGAATTTGCCTGTTTGCAAGATGAATCAGTAGAAGTGTCAGTTCACGGACGTCAGGTCCTATCACAGCTCGACATAGACACAATACACAAATCGAAAAAAAGAAGAATCAGCTTGCAACAGAGTGATGTGAAAACACAGAGAATCGGCGACGCCATTAATGAGACTACCCGCAAACAGAAAACTATCGGATAACAGGTCGCTAGCCCATCGGATCAAGAAAAGAACTCGTCTTACGCATTAATAAACAACACGTTATACGGAAGGTCTTTCGATCAAATGCGGCTAAGGTGCCTAAGCGGGTCCGAGGCCCGTGAAATTGTTAAAGAGGTGCATTCAGGACTCTATGGCGCTCACCGATCGGTCCGAAGATGAAAATGAAAATTAAAAGACTAGTGGTACTACCGGCCCTCGATGATGACCGATCGCATGAAAATCGCCAAGAGCTGTCACTAATGCCAAGTGCACGGAGTGGTTCTACACCAACCTCCAAATGTGTTACATCCGACAATTGCGTCGTGGCCATTTGAATGTTGGGGTACGGATATAGTGGGTCCAATAGAACCACCATCTTCAAAAGGACATCGTTTCATTCTTGCGGCTACAGATTACTTTTCCAAGTGGGCGAGGCAGCTCCACTCGGAGAAGTGAAAGCACACCATGTGCTACGCTTTTCAAGAACCAAGTTGTCTACCGTTTCGGAGTACCGCGCAGATCATCTCGTATAATGGGTCGGCATTCGAAGCACACAAATCAACAATTTTGTCGTGAGACACAAAATCGACTGGCGATATTCAACAATTTACTACCCAAGAGCAAACGGCCTGGCTGAGGCTTTTAATAAAACCCTCGTTCAAATCTTAAAGAAAACTTTGGACGACAATAAGAGAAATTGGCACGAGAAGTTATTAGAAGCCTTATGGGCCTACCAGACAACCTTCAGAACTCCTACTCAAGCTACACCTTACGCTCTGGTATATGGGTCTGAGGCAGTGTTACCTTTAGAGGTTCAACTTCCTTCACTCGGAATTGCAGCTTGCAAACAAAATCACGACAGAAGAGAATGCCAAATTACGACTAGAAGAATTGGAAAGCCCGGAAGGGAAAAGACTTGCAGCACGAGCAAAATTTAGAACTATACCAAGCTAAGATGGTTCGAAGCCCATGACAGATCGGTCCGCCCAAGAACCTTCAAAGTTGGTGACTTAGTTCTCGTTCTCAAAAGACCTATTCTTACTCACCGCAAGATAGGAGGAAAATTTGAACCCACTTGGGAAGGGCCGTTTGTGGTTGAAGCAGTCTACTCAGGAGGCTCCTACCAGCTTGTGAATTGCCAAGGAGAACGACATATGCTTCCGATCAACGGACGATACTTGAAGAAGTATTACGCTACCTGATGTTTTGAAAGAATGAATTCTTCATTCCTAGAAGCACGGGCGAAGTAGTTACTTATGACTGGGTCAGAACCCAAAAATAATAAAAAATGTGCTAAAATAAATAAAATCATGATAATAAAGTTTTCCTTGTTTTCTCTTCCAAATCAAAATCTCTTTCCTGATATTTTCCCACTTCATTCCTGTTAAATTTTAAAAATAAAAAAAAAGTAATAAAAAAAACTGTCTTTAATAAACATTTTCTTAATGTTCTTGTTCTTAGTACAGCCCCTGATCCTTTTCCTTGTCCTTTCGCAGGGAAATGTCAAACGGGCGGTCGGGTCCCGAACTTTAGATATGGCGTAAGCCTTGCACTCGACGAAAAGAGGGTGAAAGATGGAGCGATAATAGAGATCGACTCGGACTTCGCACCGGCAGGCCCGCAATACGAGGAAAGCGACCGGGTCCCGTTGACCGAGAGGAATCGCCCGGATCGACAAGAATGAAAGTGGGTGGCCCAAGCCACCAATCCAAAGAAGAAGAAAAGGAAAACAAACACTGAAGAAGACAAGAAAATCAAGTCTGTAGTCGCTACAGTAGAGGGCAGGCTTATCAGCGCCGCGTCCACAGAAACTCATGAAGTACGAAGAGCTACTCTCACAGCAACTCAGCGAAGAAATAAAAATCGCCGTATCCGCAAGATGTTAACTAAATTAGCCGCGGACCGGCCGCGACGAGGCCGTATGCTATCGCAAGTACATACACTTCAAGGACACCGGTTCACCAAGTACCTGAAGGAAGGAGACCAGCTCCTAGGATAACAGAAGAGACCAGGGAAATCTCAAGAAGATCAGAAGAAAAAAGGCTACCACGTCACCGGATAGAGCCACCAGTAATGCATAACCTTGTTGCAGAAGCAACCCCGGAGGATGTCCCGACGGACATCATCCCCAAGGAGCCGAGGTATGCAGGAGAACATGAAGGGATTGAACCTTATATCCCACAATACGTCACCAGGCCCCGCCATTTGCAGATTATTCTGGAATACGAGCTGGAAAGAATGCAGAATGTCGAAAAGAAAACTTTTGAATACTTCGAGAGAATCAGAGGCAGAAGGATCAATATACTTAGAAAGCCTCGAGCTACATACGTACGTGTTCTCGAATACGAACAACAACAAATCGTGGACTGCATCTGGGATTTGAAAAGAATGGGCCGAGCGGGCCGCCTAAGAGAAAAAACTTACTCAAAACCCCGGAGATGGATGCCAGGGAAAGGGAGAATTACAATACAATGCGGATGCTGCTACAACTTCGCAGAAGACAGGAAGGGAAACCCACCGGGAATACTCCGTCATGGCCAGGTGGATCCAATGTCATTAGTCATCAAAAGAATAGTAAAAAGATTGATAACATGGAGGGTACTGCCAGCAGATTACATACCCAACAGCTGCATTATTAACATTTACAAGAAGGGTGACTGCATACCCCCGTACATAGATCACCACGACTTTGTCAGACCTTTGCACGGTTTCTTTTCCGAACGAGTGTAATATCATGTTCGGATTCGATCTCCGGATAGCAGGCCCAGTGTGAGTTCCTAGGGCCGGTGAAGATACCAATATCGGTAGGTTCCGTCATGATACCGAAGGGCAACGGAGCGGATGTCGCTAAACATTGCATACCAGAGTACCAGTGAAGCGGATCTCAGTTACTTTCAGAAGGATGGACGACAGGAAGACACCTTACCACTTCCAGCCAGACTCGGAGCTAGAAAGCCTCAGGCCTTACGAGCTGTGAGTTACATGGAAAATATCACACCTCCAACGTACATCCATACGACATCCTTGCCAAGGATGGCTTGGAAGGTGATGTTATTGACCATGTACCCCACTATTCAGACATGGATTTCTGACAGATACCTTTTTGGATGAATCGACAAAGATCATACATAATCCATTTTGAGTCTACATGGATTATATGACATGTATTCCAGATCGAGTTGTATGACGTATCTTCAACATGATTGGAATGAAAGTGACCATGTCACATTTTTGGCCTTCACCTCTTTTGTGCAAATTGACTGGGAAACGCCATTAAAGTTAAATGAACTTCGAACAAAGAACGAAGAAAGAAACAAAAAAAGAAGAATAACAGAAAACTTTCCTTAAAAATCTAAGAATGATGAACACCAAATTCACTTGAACATTAAATAAACGATAAAATAAATTTGAACCATTAAAGACAAACAAAAAGAACATAAATTTCAAATCAAATCTCAATCAAATTCAAATTCAATCTTTCCAGATTCCAAATCTCAATCAAATTTCAAATTCGATCTTCCAGATCTCAAATCAAATCTTAATCGAAAATTCAAATTCAACCTTCTAGATCTCAAATCCAATCTCAATCAAATTCAAACTTTTGGAGTTGAGGATTTTACATCCGAGACTGCATTGCTTTAGGATTCTTTCCCTATCGCAATGAAATACATCAAAACTCAAATTCTTGGAGTTGAGGATTTTACATTCGAGACTGCATTGCTTTAATATCATTTCCCTATCGCAATGAAATACATCAAAATCAAACTTTTGGGTTGAGGATTTTACATCCGATACTGCATTGCTTTAGGATCCTTTCGCTATCGCAATGAAATACATCAAATCAAACTTTTGGGTTGAGCATTTTACATGCAGTAAAATCCTCAACTGCATTGCTTTAGGATCCTTTCCCTATCGCAATGAAATACATCAAATCAAACTTTTGGGTTGAGGATTTTACATCCGAGACTGCATTGCTTTAGGATCATTTCCCTATCGCAATGAAATACATCAAATTCAAACTTTTGAGTTGAGGATTTTACATCCGAGACCGCATTGCTTTAGGATTCTTTCCCTATCGCAATGAAATACATCAAATTCAAACTTTTGGGTCGAGGATTTTACATCCGAGATCGCATCGCTTAGGATCATTTCCCTATCACAATGAAATACATCAAATTCAAACTTTTAGGTTGAGGATTTTACATCCAAGACTGCATTGCTTTAGGATTCTTTCCCTATCGCAATGAAATATATCAAATTCAAACTTTTGGGTTGAGGATTTTACATCCGAGACTCGCATCGCTTTAGGATCATTTCCCTATCGCAATGAAATACATCAAATTCAAACTTTTGGGTCGAGGATTTTACATCCGAGACCGCATTGCTTAGGATTCTTTCCCTATCGCAATGAAATACATCAAATTCAAACTTTTGGGTTGAGGATTTTTACATCCGAGACTGCATTGCTTTAGGGTTCTTTCCCTATCGCAATGAAATACATCAAATTCAATACATCAAATTCAAACTTTTGGGTTGAGGATTTTATATCCGAGACTGCATTGCTTTAGGTTCTTTCCCTATCGCAATGAAATACCTCAAAATCAAACTTTTGGGTTGAGGATTTTACATCCGAGACTGCATTGCTTTAGGATCCTTTCCCTATCGCAATGAAATACATCAAATTCAAGCTTTTGGGGTTGAGGATTTTATATCCGAGATTGCATTGCTTTAGGTTCTTTCCCTATCGCAATGAAATACATCAAAATCAAATTCCTGGGGTTGAGGATTTTACATCCGAGACTGCATTGCTTTAGGATTCTTTCCCTATCGCAATAAAATACATCAAAATCAAACTCCTGAGGTTAAGGATTTTACATCCAATACCGCATTGCTCTGAGATCTCTCCTCATTGTAATGATTCAATCCAATCAATTCAATTTTCTTTTGAGATTGAAGATGTTACATCTAAAACCACAAAATTCCAATTCTCATTTCAAATCAAATCCCTTCAAATTAATCTTAACAAAACTTCAATCTAAATTGAAACTCAAACTAAAATCTAAGCTCACACATAAAAACTTAAACTAAAACAAAATGAAATCTAAATTGAAATTCCCCCAGATCATGTGATTTGGGATTCACCTCCTTTCCCTTTTCCCAGCGAGAGTTCAGGGATCTCCAGTCTCAGAGATATACTTGACACTCCCCAGCGGAAATTCTTCTACTTCATCCTGAGTTTGTCACTTGGACTTTTGTGTTGGTTTTGTTGATCGCTTCGGTCAACACCAATACGCGCGGTGTGCTCCGTCAGCTCACCACACCTATTGGGGGTCCATTTGTTGACCTCATTTTTGATGAGGTCTTCTCCTCTTCTCTTTAGTACTTAGGATCTAGCCTTAGGCTTTTCCTTTGACTATCTTAGAGGATTAGAATTGGGACCCACCACTTAGAAACTCAAACCACTTCTTAACTCCCTGAAAAACTCCACAAACTTGATTGTAGACCCCTAATCACTTAGAGGGTTGAAATCAAATGTGGAAGTTTAAAGGATGGGTTCCTATAGGACTCTTTGGCCTTAGGACTGCCCTGGGTGGCCTGGTCTGGTGAAGGGCTGACTTACAAACACACTACACCTATACACTACACTTTCACACACCCTCTAAAACCACACCCATACTCAACTTGACCTCCTGACTCATGTAGGTAATTCACATGGATGGTCCTTAACCCCTAAGCCCTTGGCTAAGAGGGTTAGGAACAACATAGTGGATGCCTCAAATGAGTCCCCTCATGGCTCATGTGGGCTTGATATGGCTTCAAGGCTCAACAAAAATGATTTCATTCCACTTATATTCACCCAATCTTCAATTTCCCAAATTTTCAATTTTTGACCCCCGAGACCCTACACCCGCCTAGCCTACCCGAAACCCTTGAAATCACCCAAACTTTTCAAAATTTCAAAATCACCCAAAATTCCTCAAAACCAATCCCAAACATTTCCAAATTACTCAAATTGATCACCCATAGCCAAAAATACCAAAAATTCCAAAAATACCTCCCAATACCCTCCAAATACCCAAAATACCCTTCTTAACCCAAAAATCCAAAAATTCAGAAAATTCCTAGAAAATTCCAGAAAATCCCAAATATTACCAATTTCATTTTTTTCAACTAAACCATGGGCCAATTATGTCAATTTACCCCACTTTTGTCAAAACCCCCAATTTGACCCATTTTAACCCTAAGTGAACCCAATGTCAAGCCAAACCTACCCAATTGACCCAAATTCTGGTCCAATTCAATTCTAAACTTCCATTCAACATTCCCAACACCAATCTAGACCAAATCCAAGTCCAATTTGATTGACATTTGGGTCCAATTTCACTTTTGGCCTTAAAGCCCAATTTGGACCCATGACCCAAACCTAACCCAAACTCACCCAATTCAACTCCAATTAACCCCAAATCTTTTCCAAACCTCCTTTAATATCCCTACAAACAAAACCTTAACATGATTTGCCCAAAATTTAGATCCAAACCCCACTCAAATTCAACCCAAAGCTAAAAGGCCCAATTTTGACCTAAACCCAAACCTAACCCAAATAAGCCCAAAACCCAAAATCAAAACCAAACCAAAGCCAAAACCTCTTTGAAACACTCCCATAAACATTTCCCAACATTTATTTTACATCAATTTCAACCCTAGCCCAACATTTGCCCAAGTTAGCCCAATTTGACCTATATTGGCCCATTCACCAAAGAAGCCCAAATTCAACCCAATTCAAACCCAAATCACTCCCAATTTGCTTCAAATCACTCATGCATATCCCTAAACCAAACCCAACAATTATTTGGCCCAAACTTTTATAAAATTCCCATCCATGAATTCATTCCTAAACTTAAAAGCCCACTTACATGAAACCTCCCTAAAGCCCATTTCCACCAAAATCCAAAGGGCCAAAATCAATCCAAAACCCATATGACAATTGCTCTACATCATACCCTTAATTAAAATCAATCCCTAAATTTCAAAACTCATCATGAAACCATTCCAAATTAAGCCCCATACAAATTCCCATCAAAATACCAAAATTTTCTTAAATCCATTTCCATGAAATCGACTTAACTTTTCCCAAGCCAAAGATGAGCCATGAAGCCATGCATGAGCCACATGGAAGCCATGAGAGCCTCTTTACATGTCACCATGCCATTTTGGGCAAAAGGAGGAGACTCTTTCCTTAATTCCTAAAGGTGATTAACCACTCCCATGATTCCACTAAACCTTGCTTAAGCTTAATTGTACTTGGATGGTGACCCTTCCCACCGATTAAGCCGACCTAAATCACTTTCTCTTCAGCCTAAACCAAGCCTTGGGTGGTGCACCTAGCCCAAAGGGATGGGTTGACCAATTTGAGCCAAAATGAGCCCTCTCCCATTCCATTCTAATCCAAGCCTTTTACACATGGCATTTGTCAATTGCCTACACTAAACCCCAGCCCTGACCCACCTGAGCAAGATGGTGACCGGTGCTCGGCCGGCCACCACCAAGTCGCCGGAAAACACCATGGCCGAGACCTCGGGAGAAGCCAAACTTTGGAATTCCACCTTGCTCGAGCCGCCCCATGCCCAATGGCCACCATGGCTGTTCTTCCCATGCCCAGAGCAGCTGATCCCAACCCTCGGCCATCCCCGCGAGGCTCTCCGACCACCTCTATTTAAACCCGACCCCCTCACGGCCATGGAGGAGAGTTGCACAAACCTTGCTGAAACTCTGCCAAAATTGTTCCAAACCCTACTCCATACTTAGAGCAGTTGATCCCCAATGTCAATTTGCCATAATCCCTACCAACAGAATCCAATTTCTCAACTGAAATTTCACCCAAAACCATGACACTTTGCCACAGTGAGCCAATCCTTAAATTGACTGGTCCTACACTTTCACTGGACCAAGAGGAGAAGTTTCCCACTGAAAGCCCCATCTCCGGAGCCACCCGGTTGTTCCGAGCCTCCAAGCTTTGTGATCGGCTGTGGTCACTTTCATAGCTAGGCAATTCTCCGCACCGGGAGACTTCATCCGGAGCTTCGCCGGGATCCAATCGAAGGTGACACAACCCTCAGATTGAAGCCACACTTCTCTAAGCAAAGGTATGAGCTAATTCTTCATCCCGAGCTTCTGGAGATTCTCCATTTCAAATGCTTTAATTTCAATGCATGATCACCGTATAGACGTGTTCTTCTCTTCAAGACGAATCCATAGAGCATAATAACACGAAAATCCGTTAAGTATCGAGTGAGATATTAGAGATTTAGTGTGGACGGCTCTCGGGTGAGGACGCTTGGGGACGATGAACGGATGTCGTTCATTTAATACACGCGCGGACGGACGGCCAGGATCGCGCCGGATGAGGAGACGGAAAGACACAGCGGGCCCCTGGAGCGCTGAGTCGGATGGCGGCGTCGAATCAGAGAGCGCCACGCGGCGTTTCGGAGCTGCCGAGGTTAACGCGGCGGCGCTTGGATAAATAGAAAATTAGGGTATTTTCTTATTTATTTAATTCCCTAAACTTCAAAAATCCATAACTTTGTGTAGAAAAATCAGAAAAATAAAATAAAAATACCCTCTTGCTCAGTGAACAGAGGAGAATAATGTGGAAAAGAAATCATTTAATTTCATCAAGTATTTTATTTTTAATGATTTATTTACCCTCTGCATTGTTTTAATTCTCCATGCATATAGTAAATTCACCATGGCATGAGACCATAGGGCTTTTGAAACCTTTGAATTTGGGAACATTCCCTGAATTTTCCAAAGTCAGAGGCCATCCCTATGAGAAGTTATTGATTTTTCAAATTCATGTTGCTGTTTTGAGTATTTTAAATCCAATAATTAGCATGTTGTGAAATAAATTCTAGAAAAATTTGGTGATGTTTCTTATGACCAGAGGACTCTAGGAAAAATAGGTTTTGAATTAATCCACTTGGAATAATCCTAATTGGGTTAAACACCCAAAATAGGTCCCTAATTAATTAGAGTTAACCATACATCAAATTGACTTGAAATCAATTCTCCACTGACCTTTAGGATCAGAGGAACCCACCATAAAAATTTGAAGTCAATTGGACTTGGTTAGCCCTACTAAATGGGTTGATTAAGCCATTTATCCAATTTAAACTTTAAAAATTCATAACTTTCAAAATACTTTTCAAAAATTCACCAAATTGGTTTTGGAGCCTCTCTGATATCGGGGAATTTAAGAAAAATTAAAATTTTAATTTTCTAAAAAGTTGATTTTTGGTATTATTTTAATATTTTAATAATTAAAAAATAATAAAAATCAAAAAAATAATAAAATTCACCAAAATGTCACATTTTGAATTTTCATCACTTAGGAGCAAACCCCATATTTTTCTTAGGTCTATTTAATGAGATATTAAAGTTTAAAGCCCTAAGGTAATTTTAAAATTAAAAAAAAATGTATTTTTTAGCATTTTCACTAAAATAATTATAATAAATCAAAGAAAAATCAGAAAATTGTAAAAATTGATTCTCTGATTTCCTTGATATCAGAGAGATTTTTGAAAAATATAAAATTCATTTTTCAACCTTTATTGTATTTTTAAATTAATTAATACTCCAAAACGCAAAATAATTATAATAAAAATAATATAATTCAAAAAATCACCAAAATTGGTCCAAGTGATCCTCTGGTCATTAGGAATGTCTCATAATTTTCTTAAGGACAGAAACTTTCCCTTGGTCATATTATTAAATTTTCCTTGGAAATCTCTATTTTCCACCAAAAAGAATTACATAAATAAATTAAATGCAGAAAAATCACATTTTCTCCTCTCATGTCTTTATTGGCATATGAGTGAAGTCACATAAAATTTCAAGTTCATTTAAGTTCAATTTAGTGAGTTATAAAATTATTAAGCTTGAAGGGCAAAATGATAATTAAAACTTTAACCCTTAATTAAAACTTTAGGTTTAATAAAATTAAAGAGTAAAATATTTGATCTTAATCGATTTGGATGATTGAAATTTAAATAATTAAAGGGTAGAAACCTACTAAACAATTTAAAAATAATTGAAATAAACCTTAATTAAATAATTGATTAAATTTGGAAGAATAATAAAGTTGGAATTATTAAATAGGGACATTATTAAGAAGAAATTTATTCTTTGATCTAAGGATCCCTAAATTAATCATCTCAATAATATTTAATTCCCAATTAAAATGATAATTCAAATTTAAGTTTTAAAATGTTAAAGGACTTAATCATTAAAATTAAATTAAAAGTTAAATTATTAAACTCTTTTTAAATTTTCAATTAAATTAAAATTAAAAATAAAATTAAATTAAAGATTAAATTAAATTAAATCAAACAAATTAAATTAATTTAAATTAAATTAAATCAAATTAAATTAAATTAAATCATATTAAATTAAATTAAATTAAATTAAATTAAATAAATAAAAAAATAGAATCAAGTTAAAATTAAATCAAATTAAATTAAATTAAAATTAAAACTAAACTAAATTAAATTGAAGTTAAATTAAATTGAATTAAAAATGACATCACCTAAGACATAAAGAAATTCAAAATAAAGCAACTTGAACACTATTCCAAATTTAAACCCATTAACTTAAATTAAATCATAAACCACTTGAACACCAATTTGCCCTCGAAAGCTTTGGTTACCATAACTCCTAAACGGAACAGCAAATGAAATGTTACTTCACTTATAGGATATTCAAATGTCCTAAGTTCACTGAGTAAGATAACAACAAAACTTGAATTCCCGGACGATTAATTCATTCATATAATTAAATTCATTTGGACTTAAAATAATTCTAGTAATATTGAAAAGATGTTTAAGATTCTTCTTAAACACTTCCTCAATATGATAGGATATTTATAAGAACAATTGAACTTAATTCTTCTTTGATGATGAAAATCGTCCTCAAACCAAAACACAAGAACCTAGACGTCATAAGAAATGACTAGCTATAGGATTAGGAATTTGGTAGAAAATCATAACCCTTCCCGTAGCTTTACCTAGGAACTTGCTTAAATATTCTAAATTGTGTTTAAGTGCAGCTTGGGATGACGGGAAGACCCTCCAGGTACGCTTTTATTTTATTGCAATTTATTTAATCGCATCGCACTTACTTTTTTAGGCATGATAAACAACTGTTGCATGAAAACCCACACCTTTAGGATAGTCCCTAAAACTGAAACCAAAACTAAATTAAAAGTCATTGCAAGATAAAATTCACTGCCACAACATTTCAAAATGTAAAACAACTCAAAATTTAATAACAAACAGAACACAAAACTGCAATTACAACTAAATTAAAACGTCTTGTTGGATGATCGGGAATACCTCGGATGATGTAACCTAAGTGTTGCTAACGGGATTTCCCACGGTCTAAATGAAAGTGTGGAACTCATTCAGTTGAGTTTAGCAAATTCATCCGGACTAAGTGAATCCGATAAAAATAACGATGCGGAAGGATGGAGCCAGTGGGATCTTAACCGGTGTTGTTATAATCAACTTTAAGATTTGTTTTAATTAAAACATAAAAAACACTTGGAAATTAAGATTTTCTCTAAACCAAAACACTTTTCTCATCTCCTGATTTATGACTTCTAAAACCAAACCTCTGCAACAACAAGGAGCTCGGGGCATGGTGGGCAGCACGACCATCGTCATCAGCAAAACTTGAATCTACATCAACGAAAACCATTCTTAGAATTAAATAACCAAGCCATAGGACTTCGAGGTAGTTTGCCTAGTGCAACATAAATCCTCAACTCTTCGTTAGGCATTTGCATGATCATGTCATGTAAATTAAGCCCTAACCGGTCTTAGGACTATGAGGGTTTATGTCGTTTAGTACGACATAAACCCTCATATCTTAGAGGCTATTTGTATGATTTTATCATACAAATATAAGTCCAAATTAATTAAAATTGTCAAGATCAAAACATTAAATAAACATTAGGGCCTTCCTAAATTCGAAGCAAAACAATAGGATAGTCGGGAAATTACCGAAGTTTGCTTCGAATCGTAATTTCTCCTACCTTTCTTCCTTTGAATTCCCAAAACAAAATGTTCCAAATTTGATCCATTCCCTATTGAAATTCCAAAATTCAATCCCTTGAAAACTTAAACTTTGAAATTCTTGAGAGCGAATTACTGATTATTATCGAGAGTTTTCTTAGGTGATTCCCGTCACTTAAGATGTAAATAACTATAGGGGCGTGCCCTTATAGGGAATTTTCAAGAACCCAGGTAATATAAACCCTGTTTAATGCTTTCATATTAAGCAGGGGAATTTGTCGGCTTATAAAATTGGTTCGTAGACCAAACGGATGTCACAAATCTTTTAGTTTATTTAATCGAGCCCTATCATCAAGCGAGTATGTACATTCTTCGGGATAGATACACGGTTTGTGATGCGGTGCTCGTTTATATAAACTATTTGGGATGTGAGATCGGTTTGATTCCATATCTTAAAATCTTCAAATTTAAAAATTATTTTTAAAATCAAATACTACTTTTCAAATTATTTATTTAAATTAAATTAAAAATTCGCCGACAATTTCTGTTAGGCGACCCCTTTTTCAAAATACAACACAACCTAAAAATAAGCCGTACACTACCTCTCCAATGGGGGGGGGGGTAGAATAACCATTCTCAGGAGCATCCTCACAACTCTCCCAGCCTATGCTCTCGAAGCAGTTCGGTATGAATAAAGGTACACAATACTATTTGAAAGAGCTTTCAATCGGTTCTTATGGGTTGGACAAAGGAAGCGGCTTCACTGGTCATCCCGGCATAAAGTTGCTAAACCTATTTGGGCGAGGTGGGATGGGCTTCGAAAGCCTTCGGCGGATCTCCCAAATTAACATTTGCAAACTTTGGCTCGAAGTCGGATCCCGAGCCTCCCTTTGGGCTCGATACATCTGCGGAAAATCTTGCGAGCACACTCACCCTTCCCGAAACAACTAGCAAAGCCGAGTGACTCTAAAATCGGAGAGCCATGGTGAAAAATAAAACCCATGCTTGAGAATATGTACATTTGGAACTTAGGACATGGTGATCGTCTTTACGATTGGATCATTGGTGCCCAACAGATTGGCTCCATCCCTTCCCTACCTCACCGATACTAAACTTAAAGTTGCGACCTACCGGAATGGGGACAAGTCGGTATATTCCATCCTTACTTAAGGTGTTGAGTAAAGATTCTGCGATCAGTGGCTACAATCAAATTAAATAATAAAGAGAAAGACTCCATCGGTGGCAATCACACCTCTCCCGCGACCTTTCTAAAGCCATCTACTCCGAACTTTACTATTGGAACACTATGCGGTGGGGAGAGGCGCCTCGGAACAAATACCTCTCCCCTTCCATGTGCTTTTCTCTTGGAGAACCTTCTTGAAGCTGCTTCCCATCGATGATATCCTCGAATTGAAAGGAATTAGAGGCCCCTCATGCTTGTAAGCTTTGCTTGGAAAGAGGAAGAATCCATTCAACATTTATTTTTCGGATGCACTTTCTCACAATCTGTTTGGAGAAAACTCACCCAGCAGTTCCACTTAAACACTCAGAATTTGACCTGGGATCTCCTTTCCTCCTGCTGGCTAAGCTGGAATGTAATTGGTATGGGAGCTATCCCATTTATCATTGTCTGGTTTATCTGGATGGAGAGAAACAAAGCAAACTATGATGGAACTATACCAAGCTACAAGTTACCAAAATGTGCCTTTCTTACATCCAGAAACTCATCAGATACACTAAATTCCCTAATATTTGTTGCTGGAACTTTCAAGCTTGCCTCCTTCCTTCAAGATTGGTGCAGTATCTTGGCTCCCCCATTACCTCAAAGTCGGTCGTGATGGCGGCTACGCCACGATCTGCTGCAGCATTGGTGTTCTTTTCGAAGCAAGTGGTGGTAAATGCAGACTTTTCTTCCATGCTCCTGAGCAAGCCACTGATTCCATGGAAGTTGAGCTTATTGCCATTTACTGGGCTCTGAACATTGCAAGGAATTTTAATTGGCATCATATTGAGGTTGAAAGTGATTATGAACTGGCCATCACGAGAAGTAAGGAAACTGAGCTCCCTGCCCCTCTTCCCTGGCATCATCTCTACTGGGTAAAAAGAATTCATGCAATTCGATCTCTGATCCAACCTCGGTTCTCCTTCATCTACGAGAGGGTAACCGGCCAGTGGTCGGTTAGCCAAATTGGGAGCTAATTACGGTGAGGTGGTCCTATCTCATGCCCCCCACCCCGGCTATCCTTGCTCATTGGCAGTGACATCCTTAAGGTCCCTCATATAAGAATTCTTCACTAACCGGGGTACGGTGGGTCCTCTCTCTTCTCCACACCTCACCCTCATCTTTTCGGCATTTAAACTATCGTTTTGTGCCTGATTGCGAGCGGTTTTGTTTTTGATTTTTCATAGACCTTCTGTTAGTTAGCTAGTTAGTCAGTTTTGCTTTTGTTTTGGGATTGTGAGGGATGGAGCTCCCCCTTACCCATTTTTGTACCCCAATTTCTGATAGTAACAAAGTTTCAAGTTTAAAAAAAATATATTGGTTTTAAGTGGATTGAAAGTAATGTATTTCAAAATATTTTTTTTGTTTGGCGACACGGGCACACAGGTAGCTTACGAGTGTACGAGGGACAACAGTTTGTCGATAGCATTTTACGGCGTAACTCAAATTCAGTCAAATCAGTGACTTGTAAATTCAACTAAAATAAACTAAGGTATGAATTTCAAATTCATTTATATTTTACATTGTATTTATAATTCTTCATATGATATGTAAAATTTTTCTAAAGTCATTATAAAAGAATTACAGTACACTGCAAATTCTTCCAACCAAACACGTCTTAAGTATCATGCAATTTGAAGTTATCAGATACTCTCTACACATATAATTCACATATTTTTTGTTTGTTTTCTTGAATCAAATATTAAAATTGGATTTTTTTTTATTACATATAAAATCTCCCCTTGTGATCAACCTGTGCTCAAAGACAAGCGACCAAATAGAAATCAGTTATAAATCAATTGATTTCAAACTTAATTTCGTAGTGAAGCAGAAAATTTATTTGAAGAAGGAAAGTTTGATAAAATATTAGTTTATGTGAAAAGAAGAATATAAAAGAGAAACGTATGCAATATTATCGTATAAAGATATTTCATGGCACTGAAAATGTGACTGCATTTTTTAAATGCTAAAAAATATATATATAAAATAGTGTAAATTAGTGACATCCTTTCTCTCTTGCGCGGTCTCCTTTTTACGATACAAATTTAAAATTATAAAATTTTGAATTATGAATTGTGAAAATTTTTTTGCCACATTAGTTAATGGAGATGATTCTATCTCGAAAATCACAGATTTAATAGACACATTTTATTATTTATTTCTCTTCACCCTGACAAAATTATATTTTCAGAAAGAGCGCATGAGCTGATCGTCTCTAAGGTCACATATTTAAACAATATATCTTTCTATTTATTGCTCACCATTATTAAATATAATAATCCCGCTAAACATATACAAGGTGAATTGGAGCATATTTTCTATCTAAAAATGTGGATAAAATTATATTAGGATTGAATGACAAATGCCTACAGTTAGAAAACATATTGAAAAGGAAATAAAAGAAGGCCACACCATATATAAAAATCAAATGTTCTATCTTTACCAAACATGTGGTTCAAAGATCATCTAAATCTCAAATAGCACAACAAATTCTTCCTGCAAATACATTAATTTACTATTTTATTGATAATATGATTATTATTTATTTTTCACTTAAAAACACTATGAGTTGCTAATTTTTACTAAGAGAACTTTAATTTTAAATTTTAAACTTTCCACATTTATCTTTTAATTTTATAAATTTATTGTCCCACTTGAAGGGAAATTTACTTGCATACCATGCAAGTCATATGCATTTACGTATCTAACACTTCAAGTTCGATAGTCATATTCATAATATTTTGGTATTAAAACTATTGAACGGTTAGGTATTACATATGTAAATTGTTGAATCCTTTTAGAATGTAGGGTCTCGTATTATTCGTGAGTACATATAGACTAGTGAAGATCTTACTTTTGTGGAGGAAATGCAGAAGAGAAAGATAGGTGTAAGACATGCGGAGAAGTCTCTGACATTATCTATTGAATTCAAGCCTTTGGTAAGTCGAAATATAGGGCTCGTCAAAGGTTTTCCGGGCTACATGGTTTTCTTGAAGAGAGAGGGAGGGGGAGAGAGAGAGAGAGAGAGAGAGAGAGAGAGGAAAAGAAAAGGAGCACCCCTCTCTCTTAGCTTGACTTTCCTAGTATACAAGGAGGAAAAATAATAAAAGATATATTTAGTGTTGTACGACTTCCATCCATGTTGTCTTCATAAAAAGAAAATAATGTGAAAAGTCAAACAACACTTTTAGACATGGATGGGATTATGTCTTTGTTGGTAATGGTGACCATCTCCAGTGGATGTATCTCTTTAGGCAGACTGCCCCTCATGGTTGAATTGAATTCAACCACTTCATTAGGTAGGGTTTGTTTAGCCAACCCGGTAGGTAGGCTCAGTTCAACTATATTGGATGGTGGGCTTAGTTCAGCCACTTCAACAGGTGGGCTTAGTTCAGCTATTTCGGCAGGGGGGCTCCGTTTAGCTACTTCTGCGGGTGAACTTTGGAATACACAAAAAAAAACCTTATACAATAGTATTTGTGTATACATTTAATTCCCCAATTCTCTTGACCCTTTGACTGTATTTCCACCAAAAGAATAAAATAATGAAGACTTTGGACTGTTGTGTTGACATTTAGCTTCTTACAAGTCTGAATGATTTAACGTTGGGAACCTTCAAGTCTAAAACTCAGTATATTTTCATAAATGGGCCTCTTCAACCTTAGGGCTCAGTAGCTTTACTGTGACGAGTCTAGTCATTCACTCTTGTTGGCAAATCAGAATTGACCTTCACCTGGGGGCACTTGTGCTTCACCTAGTAGGAGTAGTCTCTTGATTAGTGTCGATGAGGGAAACCTACTTCATCCTCTGGCGCCTTGGCTCTCTTATGAATACTGGTCATCTTAATTTTCTAGTTTATCCAGTTTAGATTGGTTGACAAGTGATTCACGAGTGATTGGAGACAACTTGGTTATTTGGTGATGTGGTCTTTGTTTAGTCAAGAGTTATATTTTGACTCTTAATGTTATGCTATTTGAGTTGTCTGTGGAAGGAAACAATATACAAAAAGTTAGTTTGTCTATAAATAATCTTAACTAAGGTAGCTTAAAACTTATAAATATACTCCCTTCAAGGTTATAGTAGCATTGCGAATGAATAGTGAGTCATGCATTTTTGAAATGCATTGTGTTGCGTTGATAAGCTTGCCTCAGTCATGATCAAGATCTTAACATTTGACATGAAAATCTCACAATCATGCATAGAAGAGAACCTTTGCCACAGGAAACAGTTTACTCTTCCAAAGTTAAAGGTGAAATATCATAAGAGGATCAAGCTTTTCATGGGACAAGATGTTTTGGAGGGTTCTTCTTTGAGTTTGTTGATAAAGGCTGTGAGCTCTTTGAATTCTTTTGTTAAGAAATTTCTGAGGTTTAGTTTGACGGATGAAGCTTCGTCACCTCTATCCAAATTTTGCTCGTCATGGAAGATTTTCCTAGATTTGAATAATCTTGCAGAGGGTCCACTTCCTCATGTGGTTAAGAAATAAGAGGGACTTATGCGATGGTTTCCATCAAGCTTCTCTTTTTCAGTGAGGGTGTTCGTCTTTATGAGCTTTCAGGTTCTGTTTTGTTGTGGTGATGTTGATAAGGTTGGAGAGTGACAATCTCCCTGTAGAAAGATGTTCGGATAAGGGCACGGTGACACGACACAACACGGATACGAGTCATGTCTATTATTGAAAATATAGGACATAGACATCAAACACGAAATTATAATAAAATTTTTATATATATATATATATATATATATATATATATATATATATATATATATATATATTAAATAAACAAAATATTGAGAGTAATATAAAATAGAAAATAAGAAATTTAATAACACTATTTTTAAAAAACTCTGAGCTCGTTTGACATCACTTTTGTTTCCTATATTTTACTTTTTATCTTTCAAAATAAATTAAATTTTTTTACAAATAATTAAGCTCTATAAAATTAAGCCTATATTATTTTCTATTACTTCGAGATTTAAGTCCTCTTAATCAATTGATTTATAAATAAAATGATCAATAGCTTCTTTGGAACAAAATTCTTATGTATTTACATATCTACACCTAGAATTAGATTTTTTTTTTCTTATATGTCCCTAATATATCACAATTTTTATTTTAAAAAGTGAAATACTCATTCATATATATGTATGTAAGGTGCCGAATTTGTAAAAATTTAAATTTGGGCGTGAGATATGTACATACATAAAAAGTTATTGCTATGTATTAAAATGTTTGTTAAATTTTACATAAAAATATATATATTTTTTAACTATATCAATTAAAATATGTTTCAAAAAATTAAAATTCATTAATTCAAGACACTAGTGTCCTGCGCGTCTTTTGTGTGTTATTTTTTTAATATTATTTAAATCAAACACGTCTATGTGGTGTCATACACATGTCGTAGCCATGTCGGAGTCATGTCTTTGTTTGATACATGTCTGACACTATGTTACTCCTTAATTAGAAGTGTCTGTGCATCATAGGGTACATGTCAGAAACATGTTGATTAGTTCCTGGAAGGTAACACAATGAATTTATTCCCTTTCAACACTCATTTTCTTGATTAATATGATATTTTATTGCTTTCAAAGATTCCAACTGATCAAAGTGGGGAAGACCTTGGATGGGCACTACTGAACTCACGATTCTATCCAGAGTTGCCTTCTGTGGTGATGTTCAGGTTGCTGAAGAGGAGACAAGCCTAGCTACCGAAGGGGGCTTCCGACTTTGACAGCAGCAGTTTCACTGGAGCCCAGACCCCTAATGAGTTTCTTCCTTAACAAATAAATTTGAGGTAATTTAATCGGCTATATGGTCGTATTGGAGGGTGACCTTATGGACACACAATAATGCATTTCTAACTTGGGAGCTGGTTATGTTATAGGGGTGTCATAAACATTTGAATTAATGTGTGATGAGAGTGATTGTGTTATTGGGGCTGTGTTAGGATAAAAATATGATAAGATTTTTAAAGTTATATACTATATTAGTAAAATTCTTAATGAAGCTAAAATTAATTATACTATCATAGAGAATGAGTTAATAGAAATACTATATCCATTTGACAAAGTTTGATCATATCTAATTAGAGCAAAATGTATTGTGCATACTGATTATTTTGTTATTAAATATCTGATGCTGAAGAAGGATGCAAGATTAATTAGATGGATCAATCTGATCTAGGAATTCTACTTTGAAGAAGTGGATATGAAGGGATCTGATAATCAAATTGCTAATCATTTATCAAGGCATGACAACAAAATTATGATAATTTTAATGATGAGATAGATAAAAATTTTCCAAACGAACAATTATATACTATTTATGAGTGGCATGTTCTATGGTATACTTATATAGTTAACTATATAGTTAGAGTTATTTTATTCTATGGACTAACATACAACCAAAAGAAAAAATTCATTCATGATGCAAAATTTTACTTTTGGGATGACCCTTATTTATATAAGAAATGTAAGGATGATCAAGTGATTCGAAGATGTGTACAATTTGGAAAAGCACAAGAAATTATTCAAAAATTTCATGAACATGATTTTGAGGACATTTTGAAGTTGATAAAGCTGCATTTAAAATTCTACAATCTGGATTTTATTGGCCTACATTATTTAGTGATGTTAATATTTATGTAAAAATAAGTGATAGATGTCAGAGTGTAGGCAATATTTCTAAAAGGAATGAAATGTCCCTAAATTTTACTTTAGAAGTTAATATTTTTGATGTATGGGGTTTGGATTTTATTGAACCATTTATACCATCTTTCGAAAATATGTATATTTTAATATCTATGAATTATGTTTCTAAATGAATTGGAGTAGTTTCTTTACCCCACTGTGATGCTCAGAGTGTTGCAAAATTTTAAAGAAAAACATTTTTACCATATTTTGAATGCCTAGAGTGATCACTGCAAATGGGGAAACTTATTTTAATAAAAAATAATTGAAACATTAATTGAGAAATATTGAATTAAGCCACAAAATATTATCCTCAGAATAGTACTCTAGCTGAAGTGTCTAATCATGAAATTAAAAAAATATTAGAAAAGACTGTAAGTCATAATAGAAAAGATTAATTTGCTAGACTTGATAATGAATTATGAGCCTATAGTACTGCTTATAAAACTCTTATAGGAATGTTTCCATATAAGCTTATATTTAAAAAGACTTGTCACTTGCCAGTTGAACTGAAGCATAAAGCTTGAAGGGATATTAAAGAATTTAACTATACTTTGAAGATGTTGGTGAGAAATGATTATTGCAATTAAAAGAGCTTGAGGAAATTAGAAATGAATCTTATGAGAATGCAAAAAATTATAATGAAAAGATGAAAATTTCGCAATGATTGGAAGATTTTGAGAAAATATTTTGAGCATAGACAATAAGTTTTATTATTTATTACAAGATTGAAATTATTTCCTAAGTCAAGGTGGTCAGGGCCATTTTTTGTGATAAAATTCTATTCTTATGATGGTGTGGATATTAAAGATCTGAAAATTGAAAAAATATTTAAAGAAAATGGACATAGATTGAAACCTTACATGTAGAAATAGGCCTACATTTGAGGAAGTCCTGACATTAGGTTAACCAGAGTAAACATTGGATACGTCGGGATGACGTTAAACCAAGTGCTTCATGGGAGACAACTTATGGTTATCTATGTGAATTAATTTTTGTTTTTTATTGTTATTATGTTGATTGTATTATGTTATAATGTCATCTACTTGGCAAGAGGAGGCACTAAATACTAATTTAACAATCAAGATATTGTTGGGTCGTGTTAATTGGACCTAAGGCGAAGCATTTCTTAATTGAGCACTGACACCTAAGTGCCTAAGCGCTGAAAACTAATGCCTAAGTGCTAGTTTACAGAAATCTTGGTTCCTAAGCACTAAATCTTTCACCTATGCGCCACAGTTCGAAAAACTGGAATAAACCGCCCCTTTGTAGTTTGAACCTAATTCTTCTATTTAAAACCATCATTAACTTGTATGGGATTATATCTTTACATTTCTATTCATTTGGAAGATAGAAAAGAGTGCAATAATCAACCTCTCTTGAGACTATGGCATCATGAACATTGAAAAATAGGATAAATGAAGTTTTTGATAGAAAGAAATTAATCAACAAAGACGCCTGATCCCCGATAAATATATGTGCACCTAAAAACTTGACTCCACACTGAATATATGTGCTGATGATTTAGATATGAAAATTATGATTTTATAATATGAGATACTACGCAAGTATACGTATCATTTATCAAGTAATATAGGACTTTCTGATTAAGCCCCGAGATATCGAACCCACAGGGAAATGTAAAAACTTTTTAAAGAATTAAGAAAATTTTATTTATATTTTTTTAAATGACTTTTGAAAGTTTGTTTTGATTTGAAAAGCTTGAAAATTATTTTTGGTATTTTTAATAAAAGCTAAGCAAGAAATGAAAATTATCAAAACTTTAAAATGCGGTTAAAATATTAGGAAAAAAATCTTTTTCTTTCTCTTATAAAGCAGTAATAATTATGAAAGTATTGTTGTTGAAGTATTTAAATGTGTTGTGATAAAGAGGAGCAAATTTATTCTTTACCCTTACTTGGTTCTATAAATAACATTGGTTAATTTGAAAATTTAAAATCTTGAACATGGTTAGGCAGGGAAGATACCAGCTCTCACTCTAGAGTTCTCTCGATTCCCTCCACATGGGGGCTAACTTCTCATAAAAAAATTTAAAATATCAAACCAAATTAGGGGGCTATAGCCTGTCACTCTAAAGACCTCCAATTTTACTCCCCATTAAAAACATATCTCCTAAGCATTCAATTATATGAACTATAATTCTCATCTATATAAATTCATGTGATTTATACCACTTGTTGTTTGAGACAATACCACATTGGATCTTACATAATCTCACAACAAATTTAACATCTTAACTGGCCAAATTAAGTTCATAGAATTAAATCTTCACAACTTATTCCAAATTTAAACACTTATACATTTTACAACAATCCTACATAATTTAATTACTTCTTCATTTAAGAAAGAAAAAGATAAAGAAGACTACTCAGAATTCATGGAGAAAACACAAACACACAATGATTTGAAAATATAAATAATAAAGAAAACACAACAAGAAAAAACTAAATATAGAAAACAGAAACATTTATCTGAAAATCCTCTCCGCAAGACTCCGAAAGTTCCTTTCAAACTTGACTTTCCACACAAAAACACTACAGAGGTTGGCACCCAACTCTGTTGACTCCAACTTGACTTCCGACTTCAATAAAAACTAGATAAATGGATGAAAGAAAAATTGGTGGAAAGAAAGTTTCACACCAACCCTTTCTCCTCTAAAACTAAACTAACTAAACTATAAACAATAAAAGATTGAAAGTAAAGACTCTTTGAATTAGAAGAAAACTCTGAAAATTGGAAAAAACTCTTGAAAACTAGACTCACTAAAAAGACTCTCTCATTCATTACATGACATAATTTTAATAATAATCCAAATTGTGCCTTGGTGTCTCTTCAAATCATGTCTCGATTCAACGTATCCATAAAAAGATGCATCCCTTCTTTCAAATTTGTCGCCCATGGGAAGTTAAGGAAGTCACAACCAAAAGTTGCTTCAAACACCCCTTGAAATTGGCGCCAAAAATGAAGAAAATTCAATTTCGAACTGTGGGCTCCAAATTTGATCCGATTTTTCTCGTTTCATTATAATCACTTGTTTTCATCATACCTACAAGAAAAAAATAAAATACCTTCCATTAAAGTGCAATATCATCAAAAAAAGTTATAAAAATGTGCATAAAAACACTATATATTTTAGGAGTATCAAAATCCTCCAAAATTAAAAAGTTACTTATCCTCAAGTGACTCTTAATCACATAGAAAATTTAGGATGCAAATTATGTAATGAGTTTCATAGGAAGATAACAAAATTTTGTTATAGAAATGGAATAGTCCTAATTTAGAAAAAATTTCAGTAATTAAGACCAACTTAAAGTTTAGAAAGTTCTTAGGTAAAGGATATTGTAAAATATAGATTTTCTATCTAATTCAGAAATACTTGTAGATTTTTCAAAATATAGGATTCACACACTTATTTATCTTACTTAAAAATCTTTATTTGAAAATATTTGTACTTACTATATTATAACCTTAAGCTTTAGATTTTCTCAGAACTTATATCTTATACTTTAGGTATAAAACTAATTTTTGATTAGGTCCTTAAATCCTCAAGCTTCTCCTTCCTTTTTACATACCATTTTTTACTTTTTTCTATTTTTTTCTTTTTCTTTTTTTTTCTTTTTATAAGGCAAGGATTACTATATCTGGATAGACCATTAATCATTTTGAATTCCACCCTTCCATTTAAAATAAAAGTCTGATATACATCTTTCACTTAAAAATCATAATAACAGTATTAAAGAATTACTCCTCAATAAAAGAAATTTAAGCTTTGAAGAATAAAAGTCAAATCTTCTATTTATCCAAAAATACAATATTTCTTACTAAAGATAGTTAAACTATATTTAACACTTCTTTACTAAGAAAATTTTAACTTTAAATTTTTTATTATTACTAAAAATTTTAACTAAATTCTCTTATTCATTTCTATATTCAAAATTTTGTTCCCCTACTATAACTTCATATACATAATTGTTTTCAATCAAAAATCCAATTAATTTTAAGTATTCTTGAAAAAAAATAAAATTTTAGGTTTTTGAAAAATTTTTGCTTTTAAAATTCCCCCACTTTAATTTTTAGTTAGGATAAAACATTTAAGCATAAGAAATGATACATGGGCGAGAATTAAAAACTAATATAACATGCTTGCGGGAATCTTAATATCCTAAATATGCAAGTATAACAATTTTTAAAAAGGAGTAAAAAAGAAATCAAATTCAAATTTCTCAGTTTTTCATTAAATGGAAATTCAAAATTTCAAAGGACTTCTACAATAGTGGAGGTTTTTAAAGCAAATACACACCAACTAAAAATAATTGAAATCACACTAATATTAGATAACAAATGGTAGTAGTAGATTTTGAAAAGTTTTAAACATGTAGTTTTAAATAATAGTTTTTAATAGCGTTCCAAATTCTCCTAACAATTTTGGAATTTAAGTACACACTATAAAAAATATGACACAACATATACATTAAAATATTTACTACTACACAAATATCACAAAACAACATATAGAATATCAATTCAACACATATATATCTGAATATGCAAAAGTAATCTAACTATAATCAGCATATTACTAGAGTTCACACAACAAACACAATATCAAAATAAATCAACAAACATAAAATACAACAACTCATCAACAAAAACTCAATAACACATAAAAAAAATAAAACAAATCAAATCCACTAGTCATCCTCATCATCATCATCATCTTGCTCGTTCCAATCTCTGGATGACACATAATGTAAGTAGAATGGATGAGTGGCCATCTCAGCACTCATATATCCTCTGATCAATCTATCCAAATAATGCTGATAATTCTCCTCGTATTCATCATATTTTATAATATATCTTTCCATATTATCCATTTTACCATCCATGTCTCTAATATGCTCACGAGTGAGACTTACCTTCTTCAAAATCTTTCTTAACAAACCAGTCTGTGAATCTCTAGATGATGAAGCTCTCGAAGTAGTAGCATGAGAAGTAGAAGCAGCAGAAGCAGAAGCAGAAGTAGTTGAAGCCCTACCAAATCCTCCTCTTCAGCCAAACTCTCAATGTACAGTGTAAGCTCCAACGTTTACACTGGTAATTGGTTTTAAAGGCTGAAGGACCTCTTCCTATGTTTCAAATTTTACTCCAGATTGTTCACATAATGAATGGATAGAGGAAGGAAATCATATACCTGCAGTAGTGGTAGATCTAGTACAATTCAAAATGTAATCATAAATGATTGCTCCAATATCTATAGGCTTCTCATACTGAATGTAATAATTTAGAACATCTCTCTCCCTTGTAACTTCATTAGTATGGCTTAAAGGCAACCACTTAGATGAGATAAAATAATGCCATGCTTTAGAAATGACATTTAACATAGAGGTTTGAAAAATTACTCTTATATCATTTGTGATCTTCCATAAACCTCTTCCGTTAGTCTGAAATGCCATAATCTCATTTAACTCTCCCTCAGTAGGATGATAGTTGATTTACCTAAAAAATACCCATTTTTATGCCTTATTTATGATTCAATTCTTAAGGATATTATGCTTTAATGAAAGGTATTTTCATGTTTTTGGATGTAGATGATTAAAAAAGAGTCCAAGAACGAAAAAGAAGGAAAAAAGGAGCAAAAAGGAGCAAAATGGAGCTTATGGAGCAAAATATTAGAATTATTGGCCTAGCGCCTAAGCACCAGAATTCAGCGCCTAGGCGCCAGCTCGATACAAACACTATTAAGATTTTTTGATGATCTTGGAGAGTTATTTTGAAGGAGTTAAGCGGTTATTGGAGCTTCTAGAAGACTGAAAGTTACTCCTAATATATAGGACATGTGATACAATGCATTTGGACACAAGGAAACAGTTTTAATCATGAAGAGGTGTGATCCAAAGTGAAGAGGTATGAAGACCTGGTCACGGAGTCCAGCACTTAGGCGCCCATTCCTGGCGCCAGACCCTGGTTCCTAGACACAACAGTTACCTTCTAGAAGATGCATTGAATTTGGACAAATTTTCAAGGGGAGCCTTAAGCAACCCCTGGTCAAATTTAGAGCTCTATAAATAGGAGCCCATTCTACAGAGAAAATCATACCTATAATCCCTTTGGGCCCCTTTTAGCACCTTCTCTCCCCCCTTAGTTTTACTTAGTTTTTAGAGTCTCTTCCACACTTAGGGTGTCACTTTACTTTGTATCTAGTGAGTTTTTTTGGAGTATTAATTGTGTGTTATTGCAGTTGGAGTCTTTCATCATTTCTTTGGAGTTAGTAGAAGTCAGCAGATCACTTGAAGGAACACATCAGATAAGTATTTGTACCTTGGTTCAATGTTTTATAAATATATTTTGTTGTGTGATTTCAATGTGTTCTGAGTAGTTAGTTATTTCTCCTTTCAACTATGAAAAGATAATAAATTAATTAAATTTTGTAGGAGAATTAAATTTAAAATATTTAAAACATTGTGATGATATTAATACCTGATCTTACTTTACTTTTTAAATTGGCCATTTAAATTGTTAAAAACTGTTGAAGAATTTTGAAACCTATCCGAAGATAAATTCTTAACTAGTAGATATCACATGAATCCTTGTGTAGTCGAAGTCTTTATGCGGGTTATTCAAGGGAAGTGCAAATAAATAGGAAGATATTATTTATTGGGCGTAAAATTAATTAGTTTTTAGAGTGACAGAATAAATTCTAATAATTTGGTTTATAGAAAGGGAACGGGTCACTGGTAGGGCCGACCATAGCCACCCTTGGACATCTAGTAGTGTGAGCCTAGATTGACCCATTCTACTAATAAAACATCTGAACCGATCTATAGATTAGTCAATGTTCTTTGCACACTAGACGAAGGGTAAAGAATATGAATGATTCTATTTGGCACAATACGATGATCTAAATTCCCCATAAAAGATAATTATTCTAAAAATCTGGGATTAGTTTAAAAGGAGAAAGTCATTTTTATACTTGCATTAAATTTTAATTACTTGCTTACTTTACTTTATTACTTGATTCTTGCTTACTTGCTTATAGTAAAAATTGTTAGTAAATTAAATTTGAAAAAAAATTATATATATATATATATATATATATATATATATATATATATATATATATATATATATAAATTCCTTTTTAATTGAAAAACTCCAAAATATTTCGTACATTTCTTACTTTTTATAAAAACAACTATCCACTGTGGGATCGATAACCGAGGACTCATCTAGAGCCTGTATTACTTGAACGATACATATACTTGTGTTTAAAATTGTGACTTTTACAATAATTATTATAAAATCTAAATTTAAATTCATA
This sequence comes from Papilionanthe hookeriana x Papilionanthe teres, assembly GCA_022702705.1. Taxonomy (NCBI): domain Eukaryota; kingdom Viridiplantae; phylum Streptophyta; class Magnoliopsida; order Asparagales; family Orchidaceae; genus Papilionanthe; species Papilionanthe hookeriana x Papilionanthe teres. The sequence goes on from CM040431.1 coordinate 114,493,358, forward strand.
AGTAAAAGTAAACATCGCACATCAAGTTTTTGAAGCTATTTGTCAGGAATTAAATATTCTAAAAAGTGGTATCAAATTCTTGTATTTAAAAATATATAAAGTCACATTGCATCAAGTTTTTAACGCCGTTGCCGGGGATAGAATTGAATCAAAAATAAAAAAAAGATAAGAAAAATAAAAAAATAAAAAACAAAAACAAAAAAAAACAAAACAAAAATATTTTAAATTTTATGTGTAGTTCTGGATCTGAAGGATTACTACCTTTCGATTCTGAATTAGAAAGAACAATTAAAAGAATTTAAAAAGGAAAACAAATTTCAAAACAAGAAGAAATGACTAACTTACATAACAATATAATCAAAATCCAATCGAAATTAATGAACAAAATATTTATAAACCATTAAGAGAATATGCAAACCCTACAACTGATGAACTTCATGTTAGTATTAAAATGCGAGCTGTAGATATTAATTCTTTTGAGCTTAAACCTTCTGTTATTCAAATGGAGCAAAATAATCAATTTGGAGGAACACCTAATGAGGATCTAAATTTACACTTTGCTAGTTTTTTAGAACTTTGAGCTACCTTTAAATATAATAATGTTTCTGATGATGCTATTAGGCTTATAGACTCTTTCCTTTTTTCCTTAAAAGATAAAGCAAAGATGTGGCTTAATTCATTAGCAAATTATTCTATTATAACTTGGTCAGATATGACACAAAAATTCCTTGCTAAATATTTTCCTCCTTCTATAACTGCTAAATTGAGAAATGATATAACTTCATTTACGCAATTTAATGGAGAAACAAATTATGAAGCTTGGGAAAGATTTAAAGAACTAATAAGAAAATGTCCTCATCATGTTTTACCAGATTGGTTAATCATTCTAACATTTTATAATTGACTTATTGGATCACTTAGATCTATTATTGATGCTGCTGCTGGTGGTTCTTTAATGGCTAAGACATTTGAAGAAGCCTACACTTTAATTGAAGAAATGGCTAATAATAATTTTCAATGGCCTTCTGAAAGGTTTAATCATAAAAGAATGACTAGTATTCAAGATAATGAAGCCTTTTTTATTTTAGCTTCACAAGTGGCTGTAATATTTAAGAAATTAGATAATTTTGCTATTAACATTTCACATGTAAGTAATGATAATTCAGCAAATTCTGATGATTCTCAAATAATGGAAACTTTTCAAGCTATTGCTAGTAAAACTAATAACCGTTATTCTAATTATTATAATCCCGATTGGAAAAATCATCCTAATTTTAATTGGAGTAATGGATATCAACAATGGAATAATAATCAAGTTAATCCAAATTGGAAAAATCAAGGAAATTCAAACTATAGACCAACTTACCCTCCTGGTTATAACAATCAGCAGAAAAGGTTTTCTGTAGAAGAATTGATCTTGCAACTAAGCAATCAGCTACAAAGTCAAAACACTGTTATTTATAATATTGAGAATTAGATAGGTCAAATCCCTAATTTCATTAATTACAGAGCTCAAGGAACACTGCCTAGCAATGTCAAAATTAATCCTAAAGAATCTGGAAAAGAACATGAATGAGCAAAAGCTGTACAACTCAGAAGTGGAAAGGAATTAAAAGAGAAAACACAGAATGAGATTGAACAAGAGAAAGAAGCTAAAGAGATTGAAAAACCTAAAGATACTCTTTCTCCAAGTAAAAATCAAACTGTAGTACCTATTGAAGTGGAAGTTGAAAGACCACCACCACCTTTTCCTCAAAGACTAAAACAACAGAAGCTTGACCATCAATTTTCTAAGTTCTTTGAAATTTTTAAGAAACTTACCATCAACATTCCTTTTGCTGAAGCTTTGGAATAAATTCCAAGCTATGAAAAATTTATGAAGGATATTTTAAGCAAGAAGAGAAAATTTGAAGCATATGAAACTGTTGCATTAAGTGAAGAATGTAGTGCAATAATTCAGAAGAAATTACCTCAGAAACGTAAAGATCCTTGAAATTTCACTATACCATATGCTATTGGAGAAAAATTCTGTGGAAAAGCCTTATGTGATTTAGGAGCTAGTATTAATCTCATGCCATTTTCAATCTTTTGAAGGTTAGATTTAGGAGAGATTTATCCTACCACTGTAACTCTTCAGTTAGCTGCTCGATCGATCACTTATCCTAAAGAAGTTATAGAGGATGTTCTTATTAAGGTAGATAAATTTATCTTCCCGATGGATTTCATTGTTTTAGATATGGAAGAAAATAAATAAATACTTATCATTTTAGGGAGACCTTTTCTAGCTACCGGACGAGCTATGATTGATGTGCAAAAAGGAGAATTAATGGTGAGAGTTAATGATCAAGAGATAACATTTAATGTTTTGAAATCAATGAGGTATCCTGCTAAAGAAAAATGTTATTAGATGTATATTTTTTATTATATAATTGAAAACCATTATCAAGAAAAATGTAAGGTCATTTCTGATGATAAAGATAAAGAATATATGTTATATAATGAGTCATTAAATGAAGAAATTGAAAAATTAAATGAAGACAATTTATTTGAAGAAACTCTTTATATTCATGAAAATTGGGAAATTTTATACACAACTAAAAATGATATACTTTTACCCTCAATTGAAAAAGCCCCTGAACTGAAATTAAAAATGTTACCTGCACATTTAAAGTACACATTTCTTGGAAATTCATTAACTTTACCTGTAATTATATCTTCAGAATTAAGTAAAGATCAAGAAGAAAAATTAATAGGAGTTCTGAAGAATTATAAGAAAGATTTTGATTGGACTATTGCAGATATAAAAGGAATAAGCCCTTCAATCACTATGCATAAGATTTTAATGGAAGAAAATTGTAAACTCACTATTGAACCCCAAAGAAGATTAAACCCAATTATGAAAGAGGTTGTTAAGAAAGAGATTTTGAAATGGTTAGATGCTGGAATTATTTATCCTATTTCGGATAGCCAATGGGTAAGTCCTATTCATTGTGTTCCGAAGAAAGGAGTAACTTTCATTGTTAATGAAAAAAATGAAATAATCCCAACAAGAGAAGTTACTGGATGGTGAATTTGCATCGACTATCGAAAATTAAACAACTCTACTAGAAAGGATCATTTTCCTTTACCTTTCTTGGATCAAATGCTGGATAAACTAACTGGACACTCATATTTCTATTTTCTGGATGGATATTCTAGTTATCATCAATTACCCGTTGCTCCTGAGAATCAAGAGAAGACAACATTTATAAGTCCTTATGGAACATTTGCCTTTAGAAGAATGCCTTTTGGTTTATGCAATGCACCTGTAACTTTTCAAGGATGTATGATGTCAATATTCTGTGATTTGATTGATAAAGGAATTGAAGTATTTATGGATGATTTTTTAGTTTTTGGAACTTCTTTTGAATCTTGCTTGGAAAATATAACGAAAGTTTTGAAGAGATGTGAAGAAACAAATTTAGTTCTAAACTGGAAAAAATGTTAATTTATGGTCACAGAAGGAATTGTACTTGGACATAAAGTATCACAAATAGGGATGGAAGTTGATCAGGCAAAAGTGAAAATTATTGCTGAACTTCGACCACCTACTACAGTTACTTGATGTGAGAAGTTTTCAAAGTCATCTTTGGATTTTATAAGAGATATATAAAGGATTTTTCTAAAATTGCTAAACCTCTTTGCCATTTATTAGAAAAAGAAGCTAAATTTGAATTTAATGAAGATTGTGCGAATGCGTTCTATATTTTAAAAGAAAAATTAATCACTGCACCTGTCATTGTTGCACCTGATTAGAATAAACCTTTTGAATTAATGTGTGATGTAAGTGATTATGCAATCGGAGCTGTATTAGGACAAAAAAATGAGAAAATTTTCAAAGTTATATATTATGCTAGCAAAACTTTAAATGAAACTCAAATAAATTACACTACTACTGAAAAAGAGCTATTAGCAATAGTATATGCCTTTAATAAATTTAGACCATATCTTCTTGGAACAAAATGTATCGTACGTACTGATCATTCTGCAATTAAATATTTAATGTATACAAAAGATGCTAAACCTAGACTGATCAGATGAGTTTTACTTTTACAAGAATTTGATTTTGAAATAGTAAAAAAAAAAGGAACTGACAACCAAATTGTTGATCATTTATCAAAGAATTAAAAATAATAAAGAAAAGAATTATGAAGAAAATATAAATGAGAAATTCCATGATGAACAGTTATATGACATTCAAGGATTGCAAATGCCCTGGTATACTGATATAGTTAACTATTTGGTTAGCAATATTTTACCTTATGGGATGAATAACAAATATATTAAGAAATTCAAGAATGATTGTAAATCATATATTTGGGAAGATCCTCATTTATTTAAAATAAGAAGAGATTCTGTGATTCGAAGATGTGTACCATATGAAGAAACTTTTGCAATTATTCAAAAATGTCACGATTTTGAATTTAGAGGACACTTTGGAGTAGACAAAACCACATTTAAAATTTTAAATTTTGGATTTTATTGGCATACCTTATTTAAAGATGTTGGACATTATGTGAAAACTTGTGATCGATGTCAAATAATGGGAAAAATATCCAGAAAAGATGAAATGCCTCTAAACTTTATATTAGAAATCGAAATTTTCAATGTTTGGGGTTTAGAATTTATGGGACTTTTCGTACCATCATCTGGAAAAATATATATTTTATTTGCAGTTGATTATGTTTCAAAGTGGATCGAAGCTGTAGCTTTACCTAACTGTGATTCCAAAAGTGTTTCAAAATTTTTAAAGAAAATGATTTTTACAAGATTTAGAATGCCAGGATAATTATCACAGATGGGGGAAGTCATTTCAGAAATATAAGAATTCAATCATTGTTGGAGAAATTCAGAATTAAACATAGAATTGCAAATGCTTATCATCCTCAAACAAGTGGAATGGCTGAAGTATCAAACAGAGAAATTAAAAGAATATTAGAGAAGGCTGTTAATCCTATAAGAACTGACTGGATTGATAGACTTGATTTTGCATTATGGGCTTATAGAATAGCTTATAAAACACCTATCAGAATGTCACCTTATTAGTTAGTTTATGGTAAACAATGTCACTTACCTGTTTAACTAGAACATAAAGCTTATTGGACGATAAAGGAGTTCAATTATAATTTGAATACTGCAGGATAAAAACAATTATTACAACTGAATGAAATGGAAGAGATAAGAAATGAGTCTTATGAAAATGTAAGAATTTATAAGGAAAGCATGAAGAAATTGCATGACAAAAAGATTTCAAGGAAAATATTTGAGCCTGGACAAGAAGTATTATTATTTAGGACTCGTTTAAAACTTTTTCCTGGAAAATTAAAATATAAATGGATGGGACCATTTATAATTGAGAAAGTATACCCTTATGGAGCTATGGATATTAAAGAGCCCAAAACTGGAAAAGTATTTAAAGTTAACGGATTAAGACTGAAGCCTTATATGAGAGAAATGAAATTAAATTAGAAAGAGGCTTATGAGCTGAGTCTACCCGATTAATTCAATTCATTAGGTCGGGCTGACGACGTTAAATGAAGTGCTTTGTGGGAGGCAACCCGTATTTATTAGTGTGAGTTAAATTATTGCTGTAAGGTTAAGCCTTGGTCTTGACTAAATTTGCATATAACTTCTGGAAATAGAAGGCTAACAAGTCTGTATTAGCTTAAGCTAAACAATATCTTGAAGTGTATAGAATTTGAACTTGGACCACTCCATGTCAAATGTGAGTAAAATGGATATCAAATTAACCTTTGTTTGTGATTGTTTGTGATTTGAATTTTTTGTAATTGTGTTTGTGTGTTGATCATACCCATTTGTTAGACCTATTTTTACACCGAAACTTGTAAAATTTGACGATAGGAGAATCAAAGTCGATCGAGGTTCCGATGCTTAGGCACCAAAAGTTGGTGCCTAAGCGCCATAATGGTCTGCGTATCGATGATCCGACACCTAGGCGCCAGATTTCGGCGCCTAAGCGCCACAGTTACAGATCATGTAAAAACTAAAATTCTTCAGTTTTTCACACGAAATCTCTTTATATATTGCCTTATCTTCGTCCCCAATCCCATATAAACCTTAATTTCGACTAGAGTAATCCATTTTGGAGGAGTTATGAAGGATTTGGAGGCAATGGATAGAGGAAATCATGGAAATGAGGTAAGAGAAAAATCTCCCAAAGATCCTCAGCCTTATTTTAATGGTTTTATTCTTGTTAGTATGGAGAAATTGTTTAGTCGATTAGAGAAGATTGAAGCGGAACTTCAAAGTATTGGTAATCGTCTCCATGAGATGTACCACCAATACAAACACTTGGAATGACAAACCAAACTTCAATCTGATCATATGAAGGCCTATCTTGACGCTCAATTAGAAATGTACGCGAAGAATAAGTGGATCGATGAAAAGACTACTTTGGAATTTCAAAGGGCGTTGGTGTTCTATCCCTTCGGTCCTAGCGAACTTCATTGCGAAAGAGATGGTAATTGAAGATCAGTGTTAAATAGATCTTATATGTGTTATAGGTGTGATAGAGTGATGTTTTAGTGTGTTGAATATCGAATTTGCGTGTTTGCTTAATTGTTCAATGTGTGTTTTTGGATTTGAATATTTGTTTTGAATATGTTGTTGTTTGTGTTATTTATAAAACGATGAACCTTGATGCAATCCTGTACTAAAATTTATTGAATTTGGAATGGAAGTTATAGATTGGAATTGAAGAATTTAGAAACATTTTTGTGGATCTAAAATATCATTTTAAATTGATTGTGAAAATGTTTGGAGGATATAAATTGGATTAATACTCTCATAAGAGTAATTAGTTGTCAAATTTGATAAGATTTGGTGGAAAATATAAAATTTAAATCAAATTTTTGGAAAGGCGAGTCTGGCCAGAATTCGGCGCCTAGGCGCCGGTTCGGCCTGAACCCGAAAACTCATCATCTTAAAAACCCCCACACCATTTTTGATGCCTATGTTTCCTTCTCCACTGGTGTTCCCGAAAATACCCCCTATAGATCCCATTTAAAGCTGGATTTTCAAATTTTTGAGCTTGAAATCACCCGATTTCTTCATCCCGAGATCAGATCTACATTCTAAACTCATTATTTTCGATTTTCACCATGGATTTTGCTCTCATTTAGAAAAACTAAACTTTTGAGAAAAATTTTGATTTTTAAGGTTAAATCCATGAAATTTTTAAGCTCTTTCAAGTTTAAAAAGCTTAAATTAGTTTATTTTCCTAGATCCGTCGAATTTTATTTCACGTTTAGATAGTACCCAAATCTAAGCGAGGAAAGGAACGAAAAAATTTTGATCGTAGCAAGTTCATCACTGCTACTACACACTTCCGATACAATGATTTTGCTACGACTTGGAAATTTATCTCGAAGCGAAGTTTTTACAATCCTGGAGGAAGAATTGAGGATACAATCGTTGCGCTCAACTGACAACGATTCTGCTATTTCACTACAATTGCCGTTATCCCGATTGTTATAGAGTTTTATGCTAATTTCGTGGATGCTAAAGAATACAAGATTTTCTTCGGAGGAGTTGGAGTAGGATTCACTCCTGAACGTATTAATATTTTCTATGGCCTGTCGCCAAACATTGAGTGCTATTACTCCGGATTATCTCCATCAGAGGGAGATTTAGATATGATCATTGCCTGCTTGACTGAAAGTACTGGAGCCTGGAAGATTCGGAATGAAAAAAGGGTAAATTTTTCATCTTCTAAGCTTAATGGAGTTTCAAAGGCATGGCACTACTTTATTTCTGCTCGTCTCCTTCTATCCAATCATCTGAGCGAGGTTACCAAAGATAGAGCTATCCTCAACTACTGCATTCAAGAGAGGAAGCCTATTGATGTAGGGAGCATTATTTATGATTCTATAGAGGCTACTGCTCATTCTAGCACTTCTATTGGACTTAGTTTTCCATCTCTGATCTATTCTCTATGTCAAAGTGATGGAGTAGTTGCAGAGCCTTCTGAGGAAAAGCTCAGGTAGACAAAGCCTATAGGAAGAGAGAGTGTCAGTATCTATGATCGACTTCGAGGTAAGAGTTCTACTGCACCTTCTGGTTCATTACCTACTTCAGGTAGAGCTTCAACTTCTAGACCATCTACTTCTGCTGAGCCACCATCTACTTTTTGGGAATCCATGCATGATAAGCTTATAGAGCAGCAGAATGAGTTATTCCCAACTCATTGTAGAGTAGATACAATCGATAAGAAGATCGATCATCTTTCTGAGTATGCACAAAGAAAGAGTTATTGCGATGCTGAGTATTCTGAGTCTTTAGTGAGATTTCTGAAGGGTGAGCACGATGTTTTGTTCCCTACTTGTCCTAGATATTCACCATATGTTGATCCGAAGGATATGGAGTTTTCTTTTGGTGACGACGATGATGAAGCTACAGATAGTGATTAGTAGCTTGACTTACCTCTGGAGATGTGTTGATTCTATTTTTAGTGTGTTTCTTGTTTCTTGTCTTCGTTTAGTGTGATGTTATTTGTTAGTGTTGATGTGAACTTTTTATGTTGAAACTGTTTTTAGATTATCTGATGTGTGTTTAAGACTGAAATATGAATGAATTTTTATAAAAGTTTATTTCTGTTTTAGCCTACTATTTATTGTTCATGAATAGTTAGTAATTTTGCATGTTCAAAAATAAAAATAAAAAAAAGAAAAGATTTTTTAGAAATTAACTCCTGCTCTGCAAAACTTTTCTATATATGCTTAATCATTTCTGTTATATTCATATTAAAGCATGTGTAGAAGTAGAAGTTAGTTTTTCCTTACTACATCATTATTGTACTTAGATTAATTCCTGTTTAATTCTTTCTCTCATGCTTTAGAAAATTTCGTGATTCATATTTATACTAAAGCTGAAGTTTGGGGGAAGGGAAAACATTTATGAAATTTAAATATTATTTGTCCTTAATGAACTAGTATTTTCTTTAAAAATATATTAACATAACACAAGGAATGAAAAATCTGTTTATGATTACCTAAATTTTTGAATTTATAAATAATTTAGTAAACTTAACTAAAAGTTCAAAAAATTTGATTGATTTTAAGAATAGAATTTTTTAACTTAAAGAATAATAAGATCAATTTTTTTCTATTTATAATAAAGAGAATTGTATTTTTGAAATACTAAGTAATCAAGATTATCGCTTGAAAAAGAAAAGATTGAAATAAGTTTTGAAAAATAATAAATTATTAAAATTGTCATATTTATTAAGTAAGAATGTATAAGTTTTTGAAAATAAGTTAAGGATAGTAAAGTTCAAAATCATTAACAGGCTATCTAAAAATAATAATCCTCACTTGAAAAAAAAAGGAAAAATGATTGAAAAATAATCCAAAAGAAAAAAAAAGAAAAGAAAAAGAAAAAAAGAAGAAAAAAAAAGAATGTGAGGAGAAGCTTGAAGAAATGCCTAATAAAAAATTGACTTCACTTGAATTATCTTATAGGAAGAAAACTGATTACATTTTTAACTTAATTTCTATGACAAATATTTTTACTAGAAAATATTTCATGAAAATCTTTTCTTATAAATATTCTATGTGACCTTAATATGATAAACTACAATTATTCTTGAAATAAATGAAAAATTGGAAGTCTTATGATTTGGTAGTTAAATGTTCTTTAATTCTTAAAATTAAACTTAATTAGTGAAATTTAGTTAAAGATTTGCTAAAACATTTATAAAACCAAAAGTATAAGGAATCTTAAATATATTAACTTCATTCCAAATATTATCTATTTTATGTAATTAAAAGGGTTACTTGAGGACAAGTAACGTTTAAGTTTGGGGGAATTTGATCTACCTAAAAAATGCTCATTTTTATGCCTTATTTATGATTCAATTCTTAAGGATATTATGCTTTAATGAAAGGTATTTTCATATTTTTGGATGTAGATGATTAAAAAAAAGTCCAAGAAGGAAAAAGAAGGAAAAAGGAGCAAAAACAAGCAAAATGGAGCTTATGGAGCAAAATAATGGAATTATTGGCTTGGCGCCAGAATCCGTCGCCTAAGTGCCAGCTCGATACAGCCGCTGTTAAGATTTTGATGATCTTAGGGAGTTATTTTGACAAAGTTAAGCGATTATTAGAGCTTCTAGAAGACTGGAAGTTACTCCTAATATATAGGACATGTGATACAATGCATTTGGACACAAGGAAACGATTTTAATCGCGAAGAGGTGTGATCCAAAGTGAAGAGGTGCGAAAACCTATTCACGGAGTCCGGCGCCTAGGCGCCAGATCCCGACGTCTAGGTGCAACAGTTACCTTATAGAAGATGCATTGAATTTGGACGAATTTTGAAGGAGTGCCTTAAGAAACCCCTGGTCAAATTCAAAGCTCTATAAATAGAAGCCATTCTACAAAGAAAATCACACCCTATAATCCCTTTGGGCCCCTTTTAGCACCTTCTCTCCCCCTTAGTTTTACTTAGTTTTTTTAGTCTCTTCCACACTTAGGGTGCCACTTTAATTTGTATCTATTGAGTTTATTTTGAGTATTTATTATGTGTTGTTGTTGTTGGAGTCTTTCATCATTGCTTTGGAGTCAGTAGAAGTCAGAGGATCACTTGAAGGAACATTTCAGATAAGTATTTGTACCTTGGTTTAAAGTTTTATAAATATATTTTGTTGTGTGATTTCAATGTGTTCTCATTAGTTAGTTATCTTTATTCTTTCAAATATGAAAAGATAATAAGTTAATTAAATTTTGTAGGAGATATTAATACCTAATCTTAATTTACTTTTTAAATTGGTCATTTAAATTGTTAAAACCTGTTGAAGAATTTTGAGACCTATCCAGAGATAAATTCTTAACTAATAGATATCACACGAATCCTTGTGTAGTCAAAGGCTTTATGCTGGTTATTCAAGGTGAAGTGCAAATAAATAGGAAGATATTATTTATTAGGAATAAAATTAATTAGTTTTTAGAGTGACTAACTAAATTCTAATAATTTGATTTATAGAAAGAGAACAGGTCACTGGTAAGGCCGACCATAGCCACCCTTAGCATCTAGTAGTGTGAGCCTAGATTAACCCATTCTACTAATAAAACATCCTGAACCGATCTATAGATTAGTCAATGTTCTTTGTACCTGGACCAAAGGGTAAAAAATTTGAATGCTTCTATTTGGCACAATACCATAATCTAAATTCCCCATAAAAGATAATTATTCTAAAAATCTTGGATTAGTTGAAAAGAAGAAAGTCGTTTTTATACTTGCATTGAGTTTTAATTACTGCTTACTTTACTTTACTACTACTTCTTACTTGCTTATAGTAAAAATTGTTAGTAAATTAAATTTGAGAAAAAAAATTATATATATATATATATATATATATCTATTACTTTTAATTTGAAAAATTCCAAAATATTTCTTACATTTCTTACTTTTTATAAAAACACTATCCCTGTGGGATCGATAACCAAGACTCCACTAGAGCCCTGTATTACTTGAACGATACGTATACTTGCATTTAAAATTGTTACTTTTACAATAATTATTATAAAATCTAAATATAAATTTATAAGTAAAAGTAAACATCGCACATCAAGTTTTTGAAGCCATTTGTCAGGAATTAAATATTCTAAAAAGTGGTATCAAATTCTTGTATTTAAAAGTACATATAAAGTCGCATCTCATCAATATTTCAAATAAAAACAAAACATATCAGGAGGCAGTCGAAAAAAGACATTGATTACCGCAGATGTAAAATGTACTTCTTGCCTTCTCACCATCACCAAATTTTCTTCTGCTGCAGGTAAGTTTGCATAAAACTCTCTGACCACAGAAACAACAGCAACAGCGGAGAAGTAACAGTAATTTTCTCAATTCCTATTAGTAATCATCTCCTCAATAACCTCTCCTGTCTTACTAAACACATGTTTAGGAATTAATTTACGTGATTGTAGTGCATCAACATATCGTTCCTCAGCCCTTGCACTAACAAACTTGCTAGAATCAAATCTCGTCTTTTCTCTCGAGCGCTTTGACTTTGGAGCCATTTCTAAAAATTCATAAAAAATTTACCATAAATTCCAAAATAAAACTAAACTTGCTAAATTAACTTCCAAAAGTAATTTCCACTAAATTCAAGCAATTTCTCATCCTTTTCCTCAAAATTTCACCATGAATAGTGATATTATGATTTTCCAAAATGTACTCAAAATACATGGTGAAAATAAAAAATTTTTACTTAGGAGTAGTGCTCTTACCTTATGGAATCCAAATTTAACAATTTTTGTTGAAATCGGCCTTTAAACGATCTAAATTGTTCATGCCCTAGGCTGCTTTTCGCGAGTTAGAGGTTGAAGACAACATGTAAGTTAAAAATGGTGATTTTCAGGTTTTTAACTACTGAAAATCAATTTTCGCGAACCGGTGCCTAAGCGTGTGGCCTTCGGTGTTTAGCTGCGAAATCTGGCGCTTAAGCGCCGACAATCTGGTGCTTAGCTGCCAGTGCCAAGATTTTCACAATTAAGAAAATGCACTAAACCACTTAGTTAATCACCCTTAATCATCTCAAAATACTTGTCTCTTACTCAATAATCTCCAATACTCCAATTTCAAACTTTAATATCCATCAATTACAATCAAATTTCACACAAACACAAACTTATATTCATTAAAATCAAATAACACTTAATACAAACTAAAAATTTCTATCCAAATACTTTGGATGAAATTCCTTAAATACAAACGGGCTCAATAAGCATAATGATAAGTTTACACCACTAAGATGCAACAATCACACATTAAAGTGCAAAAGATCACAAACATAAAGCATTAAACACATTAAAACATCAAACACATAAAACATAAAATACTCAAAACAAATCACAGGATAAAACTAACATTTAATTCCACTCTCCAGTAGGCGGAATATATCCAGAACCACTATTATTTCCATTTGAACATTCTGGAATATAAATCTGATAGAACGTGCGATGATTGAACAATCTTACATCTTCTTCTTCTAACCACTTGTTCTTGAGGAAGATCGCCTTATCCGCTTCTTCCACGTGACTTGTATGATTGAATTGCATCTTGAATTGCCATCCCATATGCTCCAAATGTGCGTTAGTTTCATTGATCTTAGTTTCGATTAAAGTCACTCAGGCTTTAATCATTACAATCTTTTATGCAATTCCCTGAATACTAACAGCAATAAATCCATTGAATAACTCGTTAGCATTATCACTAATAAACTTACTCTTATCAGACTCCTCTTTCTTGATCTCATTCGCCCAGGATGACATGATGCAATCAAAACACTATTCTTAAGACTCAGGAATGAAAATAGGACTTGGGGGTAAGTGTTTCTCTTAATCCATGGCCTTCTATAGACTTTAGAAGTGCATAAACCCACCCTTTAACATTTAAAAATTCCAAAAAAAACTTCCAAAACTACTTCCCCACTATCTAGGCTTCTAAAACCTCATTTATCACATGTTTCATAACTCTAGCACCTAAGCACCAACTAGGCGGCGCTTAGCCGCCAGTGCTCAATTTAGCACAGGTCTACCAAATGCCCAAAATTTCATTTCGACTCCTCTAAGTCAAAAAATAAGGTCAAATAAACACTAATATAACATAAAAAATCCAAAATACTACCACCAAAACATAAAAACTAACCAAACAAAGCACACAAAGCATACATAAAGCAAAGCACACCGATAACTATGGGTTTCCTCCCACAAAGCTCTTGGTTTAACATCTTCGACTCGACATACCGAACTCATTACGAGTGACCCAACATCAGATTCTCATCAGATTTAAGTTGATCGACTGAAAAATAAGGTTTAAGTCTATGACTGTTAACTTTAAATATTTTTCTTGTCTTAGGATCTTGAATATCCACAGCTCCATAGGAATAAAATTTTATCACAATAAATGGACCCATCCACCTAGACTTAAGTTTTCCAGAAAAAATTCTCAATCTGGCATTATACAGCAAAACATTCTGTTATGGTACAAGATTTTTAGTAAGAATCTTCCGATCATGCCATAACTTCATCTTTTACTTATAAATCTTAGAATTTTCATAAGATTCATTTCTTATCTCTTTAAACTCATTTAATTGTAATAATCTTTTCTCAGCAACATCTTTCAAATTATAATTGAACTCTTTAATAGCCCAATATGCTTTATGCTCAAGTTCAATAGGCAAACAACAAGCTTTTCAAAAAATCAGCCTATATGGGGACATTCCTATAGGGGTTTTGTAGGCAGTCCTATAGGCCCACAAAGCATAATCCTGTTTGATTAACCAATCCTTTCTATTTGGATTAACAGTCTTTTGTAATATTCTTTTAATTTCACAATTGGATAATTCAACCAAAACACTTGTCTGAGGATGATAAGCAGTAGCAATGCGATGATTTATATGATATTTCTTTGCTAACTTCTCAACAATCACATTTTTAAAATGACTTCCCTCATCTGTTATGATTATTCTTGGTATTCCAAATATTACAAAATATATTATTTCTTAAAAAATTTGCAACACTTTGATCATCACATTGAGGTAAAGCAATAGGTTCAATCTATTTGGAAACATAATCTTCTGCTATCAAAATATAAACATTTCTAAAACATGGTGTAAATGGACCCATGAAATCTAATCCCTAATCATCAAATATTTCAACTTCCAACATATAATTGAGGGCATCACATTTCTTCTAGTAATGAAGGTACAAAATAAAAAATTGCATCCTTTTCCAATAATCGGCATAAAGGTTTTGTAATATTTGAAAAGTCTTTGATGTAACACCTGTAGAATCCAACATGTCCTAGAAAACTTATAATTCCCCTTACATTGGTCGGGCAAGGTAAATTAGAGATAACTTGAATTTTTGCAGGATCTACCTCTAAACCTTTTTCTGAAATTTGATGTCCCAATACAATTCCTCCTACTACCATAAATTGGCATTTTTCCCAGTTAAGGACTAAATTAGTTTCTTCACAGTGTTTTAGAACTTTAGACAAATTTTCTAAACATGATTCAAATGAAATGCCAAACACTAAAAAGTCATCCATAAAAACATCAATCCCTTTTTCAATTAAATCACAGAAAATAGCCATCATACATCTTTGAAATGTAGCAGGGACATTACATAAACCAAAGGACTTTCTTCTAAAAGCAAACATACCATAAGGACTGGTAAACGTAGTTTTCTCTTGATCCTTAGGATCAATTTGAATTTGGTGGTAACTAGTATATCCATCCAGAAAACAGAAGTATTTATGCCCAGCTAGTCTATCCAGCATCTGATCCAGAAATGGAAGTGGAAAATGATCTTTCCTAGTGGCAATATTAAATATTCTATAATTAATGCATATTCACCATCCTGTAACTTGTCTTGTTGGAATCATTTCATTCTTTTCATTAACAGTCACAGTTACTCCTCCTTTCTTAAGAACACAGTGAGCAGGACTAACCCATACACTATCTGAAATAGGGTAGATAATTCCAGCATCCAACCACTTCAAAATTTCTTTCTTAACAACATCTTTCATGATAGGATTTAATCTCCTTTAGGGATCAGCCCTAGGTTTGCAATTATCTTGCATAAGAATTCTTTGCATACAAATTGAAGGATTGATTCCTTTAATATCATCAATTGTCCATCCAAACGCTTTCTTATACTTCTTCAAAATTTCAAGGAAACTCTCTTCTTCTTTTACAGTCAATTGAGATGAAATTATAACAGATAAGGTTGAGGATTCACCCAAAAAAAGATACTTCAAATGATCACGAAGCATTTTTAACTAAAGTTCAGGAGGTTTTTCAATTGATGGACCATAAGATTCATCTTTTTCAGTCATATCCAATAATTTAAAATTTTCATGAACATAATTAATTCTTCCTCTTGAAAATCGTCAAAATGATGCAACTCAAACTCCTCTTCTTGCTTATGTTTCAATTCTTTTCTTTCAGGTTTTTCTTCATAAGTTGAATTGAAATGACATTCACTTAAATATCTGATAACATCCATCCTAAAACATTCATCATCTTCATCTATTGTAGTATATTTCATCGATTTTGAAATATTGAATGTAACAGTTTGATCATTAACCCTCATCGTTAATTCCCCTTTTTGCACATCTATCATTGCTCTGCCTGTGTCTAGAAAAGGTCTTCCTAAAATGATGGGTATCTCTTTATCTTCCTCTATATCAAGTACAATGAAATCAACAGGAAAGATAAATTGATCCACTTTAACCAAAACATCTTCTATAACTCTTTTTGGATATGTGAACGAACGATCTGCTAATTGCAGAGTTACAGTAGTTAAGGTTATTTCTCCTAATCCCAGTCTTTTGAATATTGATAGAGACATAAGGTTAATGATTGCACCCAAATCACATAAAGCTTTTACATAGAATCTATCTCTGATTACACATGGAATTGTGAAACTACCAGGACCTTTAAGCTTTTCAGGAAGCTTCTTCTGAATTGTTGCACTGCACTCCTTACTAAGTGCAACTTTCTCATTATCTTTAAAATTCCTCTTTTTTTGAGAATATCCTTCAAAATTTCACATAGCTCGGCATTTGTTCTAAGGTTTCAACAAATGGAATATTAATGGTAAGCTTCTTAAACATCTCTAAGAATTTTGAAAATTGCATATCCAACTTTTGTTGACAAAGTCTCTAAAGAAATGGAGGTGGTGGCTTTTCCAAATCAACCTTAGGTGAAGAAATTGGTCTTTCCAAACCTTTCGGAGCGTCTTCTTTTAGTTCTTCAATCTCTTTTTTGTCTACTTCAGTTTCTTTTTGAACTCTACCTTCCAACTCTCTTCCACTTTGTACGACTTATTTTTAGGTTGAGTGTAGTATTTTGAAAAGGGGTCGCCTACAGAAATTGTCGGTGAATTTTTAATTTAATTTAAATAAATAATTTGAAAAGTTGTATTTGATTTTTGAAAATAATTTTAAATTTGAACATTTTAAGATATGAAATCAAACCGATCTCACATCCAGAATAGTTTATATAAACGAGCACCGCACCACAAACCGTGTATCTATCCCGAAGAATAGACACACTGCTTGATGATGGGGCTCGATTAAATAAACTAGAAAGGTTTGTGACATCCGTTTGGTCTGCAAACTAATTTTATAAGCCGACAAATTCCCCTGCTTAATATGAATGCATTAAACAGGGTTTATATTACCTGGGTTCTTAAAATTCCCTATAAGGGCAAGCCCCTATAGTTAATTACATCTTAAGTGACGGGAAGCACCTAAGAAAACTCTCGATAATAATCAGTGGTTCTGCTCTCAAGAATTTCAAAGTTTAAGTTTTCAAAGGATTGAATTTTGGAATTTCAATAGGGAATGGATCAAATTTGGAACATTTTATCTTGGGAATTCAAAGGAAGAAAGGTAGGAGAAATCACAGATTCGAAGCGAACTTCGGTAATTTCCCGACTATCCTATTGTTTGGCTTGGATTTAGGAAAGTCCTAATGTTTATTTAATGTTTTGATATTGTCAATTTTAATTAATTAGGACTTATATTCGTATGATACAATCATACAAATAGCCTCGAAGATGTGAGGGTTTATGTCGTATCGGACGACTACCTCGGAAATCCTAAGACCGGTTAGGGCTTAATTTGCAACACAAATGCCTAACAAAAGGTTGAGGATTTATGTTGCACTAGGCAAACTACCTCGAAGTCCTATGATTTGGTTATTTAATTCTAAGGAAAGTTTTGCTGATGTAGATTTCAGTTTTGCTGATGACGATGGCTGTGCTGCCCACCATGCTCCGAGCTCCTCGTTGTTGCAGAGGTTTAGTTTTAGAAGTCATAAATCAGGAGATGAGAAAAGTGTTTTGGTTTAGAGAAAATCTTAATTTCTAAGTATTTTTTATGTTTTATTTAAAACAAATCTTAAAGTTGATAATAACAACACCGGTTAAGATCCCACGGTTCCATCCTTCCAGCATCGTTATTTTTATCGGATTCACTTAGTCAAGATGAATTTGCTAAACTCAACTGAATGAGTTCCACACTTTCATTTAGACCGTGGGAAATCCTGTTAGCAACATGTAGGTTACATAATCCGAGGTATTCCCGATCATCCAACAAGACGTTTTAATTTAGTTATAATTGTAATTTTGTGTTCTGTTTGTGATTAAGTTTTGAGTTGTTTTATATTTTGAAATGTTGTGGCGGTGAATTTTATCTTGCAATGACTTTTAATTTAGTTTTGGTTTCAGTTTTAGGGGCTTCCCTAGAGGTGTGGGTTTTCATGCAACAGTTGTTCATCATGCAAGAAAAGTAAGTGCGATGCGATTAAATAAATTGCAATAAGGTAAATTGCAAGAAAGTAAATTGCAATAAAATAAAAGCTTACCTGGAAGGTCTTCCCGTCATCCCGGGCTGCACTTAAAACACAATTTAGAATATTTAAGCAAGTTCCTAGGTAAAGCTAAGGGAAGGGTTATGGTTTTCTACCAAATTCCTAATCCTATAGCTAGTCATCTCCTATGACGTCTAGGTTCTTGTGTTTTGGCTTGAGGACGATTTTCTTCATCAAAGAACAATTAAATTCAGTTGTTCTTATAAACATCCTATCATATTGAGGAAGTGTTTAAGAAGAATCTTAAACATCTTTTCAATATTGCTAGAATTGTTTTAAGTCCAAATGAATTTAATTATACAAATGAATTAATCGTCCGAGAATTCAAGTTTTGTTGTTATCTTGCTCAGTGAACTAGGATATTTGAATATCCTATAAGTGAAGTAACATTTCATTTAACGTTCTGTTTAGGAGTTATGACAACAAAAGCTTTCGAGGGCAAATTGGTGTTCAAATGGTTTATGAATTAATTTCAGTTAACAGGTTTAAATTTGGAATAGTGTTCAAGTTTGTTTTATATTTATTTTTGAATTTCTTCATGTCTTAGGTGATGTTATTTTTAATTCAATTTAATTTAACTTTAATTTGGTTTAATGTCGTTTAGTTTCGATTTTGATTCAATTTAACTTGATTTTAATTTTTAACTTGATTTTATTATTTAATTTAATTTAATTCAATTTAATTTGATTTGACATAATCTAATTTATTTTAATTTAATTTGGTTTAGTTTTAATTTTAATTTAATTTATTTAATTTAAATTAATTTAAATTTAATTTAATTTTATTTTATTTAATTTAATTCAATTTAATTTGATTTTTTCAATTTAATTCATTTGATTTAATTTAATTTATTTGATTTAATTTAATTTAAATTAATTTAATTTGTTTGATTTAATTTAATTTAATCTTTAATTTTATTTTTAATTTTAATTTAATTGAAAATTTGAAAAGAGTTTAATAATTTGACTTTAATTTAATTTTAATGATTAGGTCCTTTAACATCTTAAAACTTAAATTTGAATTATCATTTTAATTAGGAATTAAATATTATTGTGATGATTAATTTAGGGATCCTTAGATTAAAGAACAAATCTCTTCCTAATAATATCCCTATTTTAATAATTCCAACTTTATTATTCTTCCAAATTTAATCAATTATTTAATTAAAGTTTGTATTAATTATCTTTAAATTGTTTAATAGGTTTCTACCCTTTAATTATTTAAATTTCAATCATCCAAATCAGATTAGGATCAAATATTTTACTCTTCAATTTTATTAAGCCTAAAGTTTTAATTAAAGGTTAAAATTTTAATTACCACTTTGCCCTTCAAGCTTAATAATTTCATAACTCACTAAATTGAGCTTAAATGAACTTGAAATTTTTATGTGACTTCACTCATATGTCAATAAAGACATGAGAGGAGAAAATGTGATTTTTCTATATTTAATTTATTTATGTAATTATTTTTGGTGGAAAATAGGGATTTCCAAGGAAAATTTAATAATTTGACCAAGGGAATGTTTCTGTCCTTAAGAAAATTATGGGACATTCCTAATGACCAAATGACCACTTGGACCAATTTTGGTGATTTTTTGAATTATATTATTTTTATTAGAATTATTTTAAGTTTTGGAGTATTAATTAATTTAAAAATAAAATGAAGGTTGAAAAATGAATTTTATATTTTTCAAAAATCTCTCTGATATCAAGGAAATCAGAGAATTAATTTTTACAATTTTCTGATTTTTCTTTGATTTATAATAATTATTTTAGTGGAAATGCTAGAAAATACATTTTTTTAATTTTAAAATTACCTTAGGGCTTTAAAATTTAATATCTCATCATAGAGACTTAAGAAAAATATGGGGTTTGTTCCCAAGTAATTAAAATTCAAAATGTGACATTTTGGTGAATTTTATTATTTTTATGATTTTTATTATTTTTTTAATTATTAAAATATTAAAATAATACCAAAAATCAACTTTTTTAGAAAATTGAAATTTTAATTTTCTTAAATTCCCCTGATATCAGAGAGGCTCCAAAACTAATTTGGTGAATTTTTGAAAATTATTTTGAAAGTTATAAATTTTTAAAGTTTAAAATGGCTAAATGGCTTAATCAACCCATTTAGTAGGGCTAACCAAGTCCAATTGACTTCAAATTTTTATGGTGGGTTCCTCTGATCCTAAAGGTTAGTGGAGAATTAATTTCAAGTCAATTTGATGTATGATTTGCTCTAATTAATTAAGGACCTATTTTGGGTGTTTAAGCCAATTAGGGTTATTTTAAATAAATTAATTCAAAACCTATTTTTCCTAGGGTCCTCTGGTCATAAGAGACATAACCAAATTTTCCTAGAATTTATTTTACAACATGCTAATTATTGGATTTAAAATACTCAAAACAATAACATGAATTTGAAAAATCAATAACTTCTCATAGGGATGGCCTCTGACTTTGGAAAATTCAGGGAATGTTCCCAAATTCAGAGGCTTCAAAAGCCACTATGGTCTCATGCCATGGTGAATTTCCTATATGCATGGAGAATTAAAACATTGCGAGAGGGTAAATAAATCATTAAAAATAAAATACTTGATGAAATTAAATGATTTCTTTTCCACATTATTCTCCTCTATTCACTGAGCAAGAGGGTATTTTTATTTTATTTTTCTGATTTTCCTACACAAAGTTATGCATTTTTGAAGTCTAGGGAATTAAATGAATAGAAAAATACCCTAATTTTCTATTTATCCACGCGGCGTCGCGTCAACCTCGGCAGCTCCAAAACGCAGCGTGTCGCCTTCTGATTCGGCACCGCCATCCAACTCAGCTCTTCGGGGGCCCGCTGTGTCGTTCCGTCTCCTCATCCGGCGCGTTCCTGGCCGTCCGTCCTCGCGTGTATTAAATGAACGACATCCGTTCATCGTCCCCAAGCCTCCTAGCCTGAGAACCGTCCACACTAAATCCCTAATATCTCACTCAATACTTAACAGATTTTCGTGTTCTTGTGCTCTATGGATTCGTCTTGAAGAGACGAATACATCTATACGGTGATCATGCATTGAAATTAAAACATTTGAAATGGAGAATATCTAGAAGCTCGGGATGAAGAATTAGCTCATACCTTTGCTCAGAGAAGTGTGGCTTCAATCTGAGGGTTGTGTCACCTTCGATTGGGTCCCAGCAAGCTCCAGATGAAGTCTCCTGGTCTGGTGAATTGCCTAGGTATGATTTCGACCAAGCTCGATCACAAAGCTTGGAGTCTGGAACCGATGGGTGGCCTGGAGAGGGGCTTTTCTTCGGTGGACTTCTTCCCTTGGTCGCAGTGAAGGTATAGGACAAATCAATTTGAGGATTGATCCACTGTGGAGAAGTGTCCTGGTTTTGGGTGGAATTTTGGCTGAGAAATTGGGCTCTGTTGGTGGGGATTAGGGCAAATTGGCACTGGGGATCAACTGCTCTAAGTATGGAGAATGATCTCGAGCAATTTTGGCAGAGTTTCGGCAAGGTTTGTGCAACTCTCCTCCATGGCCGTGAGGGGGTCGGGTTTAAATAGAGGTGGCTGGAGAGCCTCACAGTGATGGCCAAGGGTTGGGATCAGCTGCTCTGGGCATGAGAAGAACAACCATGGTGGCCATTGGGCATGGGGCAGCTCAGCAAGGGAGAATTCCAAAGTTTGGCTCCTCCCCATGTCTCGGCCATGGTGTTTTCCGGCGGCCTGGGTGGGCGGCCGGCGAGCATGGGTCACCTTCAGGGTCAGGAGGTCCAGGGCTTGAAGTTGGTGAAGGCAATTGGGCTTGGACATGTGTAAAGTGTTTGAATCAAAGTAGAATGGGGTAAGGGTATATTTTGGCTCAAATTGGTCAAATGCATGGATTGGACTAGGTGCACCTTCCCATGGCTAGTTTGGGCTGAAGATAAAGTGGTTTAGGTCAGCTTAATTAGTGGGGAAGGGTCACCATCCAAGTACAATTAAGTTTAAGCATGGTTTAGTGGAGTCATGGAAGTGGCTAATCCCCCTTAAGAGAATATAGAAAGGGCCTCCTCCTCTTGCCATCTTGGGTATGGTGAGGTGGAAAGTAGATTCCATGGTCATCATGGCTCCCATGTGGCTCATGCATGGCTTCTGGCTCACCTTTGGCTTGGAAAAAGCTAAGTCAACTTTCATGAAAGAGGTTTTTAGGAATTTTGGTAATTTAGGAGTGATTTGATGGAATTTGGCACATGGCTTGATTTGTCATCATTTGATGATTGATTTGAACTTAGGGATGATTTTAATTAAGGGTATGATGAGAAGAACTTGTCATATGGGCTTTAGCATGAAATTTGTGCTTTTAGGAAGGTTTAAGAAAGTGGGCTTTTGGTTTAAAAATAAATTTATGGATGGGAATTTTGTGAAGGATTGGGCCAAACAAATGTTGGGTTTAGCTCATGGATGTGTCATGAGTGATTTGAAGCAAGTTGGGAGTGATTTTGGTTTGAATTGGGTTGAATTTGGGTTTCTTTGGTGAATGGGCCAATATAGGTCAAATTGGGCTAACTTGGGCCAATGTTGGGCTAGGGTTGAAATTGATGTAAAATAAATGTTGGGAAATGTTTATGGGAGTGTTTCAAAGAATTTTTGGCTTTGGTTGGGTTTTGATTTTGGGGTTTGGGCTTATTTGTGTTAGGTTTGGTTTTAGGTCAAAATTGGGCCTTTTAGCTTTGGGTTGAATTTGAGTGGGGTTTGGGTCTAAATTTTGGGCAAATCATGTTAGTGTTTTGTTTGTGGGGATGTTAAGGAAGGTTTAGAAAAGGTTTGGGATTAATTGGAGTTGAATTGGGTTAGTTTGGGCTAAATTTTGGTCATGTGTCCAAATTGGGCTTTAAGGTCCAAAATGAAATTGGGTTCAAATGTCAATCAAATTGGACTTGGATTTGGTCGAGATTGGTGTTGGGGGTGTTGAATTGAAGTTTAGAATTGAATTGGACCAGAATTTGGGTCAATTGGGTAGGTTTGGCTTGACATTGGGTTCACTTAGGGTTAAAATGGGTCAAATTGGGGGTTTTGACAAAAGTGGGGTAAATTGACAAAATTGGCCCATGGTGTAGTTGAACAAAATGAAATTGAAAATATTTGGGATTTTCTGGAATTTTTTTGGGAATTTTCTGAATTTTTGGATTTTTGGGTCAAGAGGGGTATTTTGGGTATTTGGAGGGTATTGGGAGGTATTTTTGGAATTTTTGGTATTTTTGGGTATGGGTGATCAATTTGAGTAATGTGGGAATGTTCAAGGTTAATTTTGGGGAATTTTGGGTGATTTGGAAATTTTGGAGGATTTGGGTAATTTCAAGGGTTTTGAGTAGGCTAGGCGGGTGTAGGGTCCCTGGGGTCAAAAATTAAAAATTTGGAAAATTGAAGATTGGGTAATTGTAAGTGGAATAAAATCATTTTTATTGAGCCATGAAGCCTTATCAAGCCCACAGGAGCCATGAAGGGACTCATTTGAGGCATCCACTATGTTGTTCCTAACCCTCTTAGCCAAGGGCTTAGGGGTTAAGGACCATCCATGTGAATCACCTTCATGAGTCAGGAGGTCAAGTTAGGTATAGGTGTGTGAAAGTGTAGTGTATAAATGTAGTGTATGTGTAAGTCGGCCCTCATCGGACCAGGGCCGCCTGGGGCGGTCCTAAGGCCAAAGAGTCCTATAGGAACTCATCCTTTAAACTTCCACATTTGATTTCAACCCTCTAGGTGATTAGGGGTCTACAATCAAGTTTGTGGAGTTTGCAAGGAGTTAATAAGTGGTTTGAATTTCTAAGTGGTGGGTCCCAATTCTAATCCTCTAGGATAGTCAAAGGAAAAGCCTAAGGCTAGATCCTAAGTACTAAAGAGAAGAAGAGAAGACCTCATAAAAAATGAGGTCAACAAATGGACCCCCGATAGGTGTGGTGTGCTAACCAAGCACACTCGCGCGTATTGGCGTTGACCGAAAAGATCAACAAAACCAACACAGATGTCCAAGTGACAAACTCAGGACGAAGTAGAAGAATTTCCGCTGGGGAGTGTCAAGTATATCTCTGAGACTGGAGATTCCTGAACTCTAGCTGGGGAAAGGAAAAGGAGGTGAATCACAAATCACATGACCTGGGGGAATTTTAATTTAGATTTGATTTTGTTTCAATTTAAGTTTTGATGTGTGAGTTTAGATTTTAGCTTGAGTTTTAATTTAGATTGAAGTTTTGTTAAGATTAATTTGAAGGGATTTGATTTGAAATGAGAATTGGAATTTTGTTTTTTTAGATGTAACATCTTCAACCTCAAAAGAAAATTGAATTGATTGGATTGAATCATTACAATGAGGAGAGATCTCAGAGCAATGCGGTGTTGGATGTAAAATCCTTAACTTCAAGAGTTTGATTTTGATGTATTTCATTGCAGTAGGGAAGGAACCTAAAGCAATGCAGTATTGGATGTAAAATCCTCAACTCCAAAAATTTGAATTTGATGTACTTCATTGCAATAGGGAAAGAATCCTAAAGAAATGTAGTCTCGGATGTAAAATCCTCAACCCCAAAAGTTTGAATTTGATGTATTTCATTGCAATAGGGAAAGAATCCTAAAGCAATGCAATCTCGGATGTAAAATCCTCAACCCCAAAAGTTTGAATTTGATGTATTTCATTGCAATAGGGAAAGAATCCTAAAGCAATGCAGTCTCGGATGTAAAATCCTCAACCCCAAAAGTTTGAATTTGATGTATTTCATTGCGATAAGGAAAAAATCCTAAAGCAATGCAGTCTTGGATGTAAAATCCTCAACTCCAAGAATTTGGTTTTGATGTATTTCAATGCGATATGGAAAGAATCCTAAAGCAATGCAGTCTCGGATATAAAATCCTCAACCCCAAGAATTTGATTTTGACGTATTTCATTGCGATAGGGAAAGGATCCTAAAGCAATGCAGTCTCTTATGTAAAATCCTCAACCCCAAGAATTTTATTTTGATGTATTTCATTGCGATAGGGAAAGAATCCTAAAGCAATGCAGTCTTGGATGTAAAATCCTCAACCCCAAGAATTTGATTTTGATGTATTTCATTGCGATAGGGAAAGAATCCTAAAGCAATGCAGTCTCGGATGTAAAATCTTCAACCCCAAGATTTTGATTTTGACGTATTTCATTGCGATAGGGAAAGGATCCTAAAGCAATGCAGTCTCGGATGTAAAATCCTCAACCCCAATAATTTGAATTTGATGTAGTCATTGATTTTGCAAAGATTTGTAGTGTTGATTTGAAAAGTGTGGAATTTTGGTGTTTCGAGAATTTCATGGAAGTTGTAAAAGACTTTCATGGAAGGAAATAGATCAGGAGGGAATATTTAGATGGATACAATTCCTCACCATCAGATTCGATCCGTGTCAATGGAATCAACCGCTTCCATCCCAGACAAGGGGGAGAGTGGAACGAATTAGATTTCAGATTTGGAAGGTCGAGTTTGAACTTGATTGAAATTTGATTTGAAATTTAGAAAGATTGAATTTGAATTTTAATTGAGATTTTGATTTGAAATTTGGAAGATCGAATTTGAAATTTGATTGAGATTTGATTTGAAATTTGGAAAGTTGAATTTGAAATTTGATTGAGATTTGATTTGAAGTTTGGAAAGATGAATTTGAAATTTGATTGAGATTTGATTTGAAATTTGGAAAGATGAATTTGAAATTTGATTGAGATTTGTGGTCATCTTGTTTGTCTTTTAACGATTCAAATTTTATTTTATCGTGAATTTGGAGTTTATCATTTTTATATTTTTAAGGAAAGTTTTCTTTTATTCTTTTTTTTTCTTTTCTGTTCTTTGTTCGAAGTTCATTTAACTTTAATGGCGTTTCTCAGTCAACTTACACAAAAGAGGTGTAGGCCAAAAATGTGACATGGTCACTTTCATTCCAATCATGTTGAAGATACATCATACAACTCGATCTGGAATACATCTCATGCAATCCATGTAGACTCAAAACAGACTATGTATGATCTTTGTCAATCCATCCAAAAGGTATCCGTCAAAAATCCATGTCCGAATAGTGAGGTACATGGTCAATAACATCACCTTCCAAGCCATCCTTGGCAAGGATGCCGTATAGATGTACGTTGGAGGTGTGATATTTTCCATGTAACTCACGACTCGTAAGGCCGGGGCTCTCTAGCTACGGGTCCGTCTGGAAGTGGTAAGGTGTTTTCCTGTCGTCCATCCTTCGAAAGTAACCGAGATCCGCTTCACCGGTACTCCGGAATGCAATTTTTAGCGACATCCGCTCCGTTGCCCTTCGGTATCTTGACGGAACCTACCGGTAATGGTATCTTTATCGGCCCTCGGAACTCACTCGGGCCTCGCTATCCGGAGGTCGGATCCGAACATGATATTACATTCGTTCGTAAAAGAAGCCGTGCGAAAGGTCCGACAAAGTCGTGGTGATCTATGTGCGGGGGTATGCGATCACCCTTCTTGTAAATGTTAATGATGCAACTGTTGGGTATGCAATCTACCGCGCGTACCCTCCATGTTATCATTCTCTTTACCATCCTTTTGATGACTAATGGCATTGGATCCACTCGGCCATGACGGAGTATTCCCCGTGGGTTTCCCTTCCTGTCTTCTCGCGAAGTTGTAGCAGCATCCACATTGTATGGTAATTCTACCTTTCCCTGGCATCCATCTCCGGGGTTCCGAGTAAGTGTTTTCTCTTAGGCGGCCCTCTCGGCCCATTCTTCTCAAATCTCGGATGCAGTCCACGATTTATTGTTGTTCGTATTCTGAGAACACGTTTGTATGTAGCTCGAGGCCTTCTAGTATATTGATCTTCCTGCCTCTGATTCTCTCGAAGTATTCAAAAGTTTTCTTCTCGACATTCTGCATTCTTTCTAGCTCGTATTCCGGAATAATCTGCAAATGGCGAGGCCTGGTGACGTACTGTGGGATATATGGCTCAATCCCTTAGCGTTCTCCTGCATACCTCGGCTCCTCGGGGATGGTGTCCGTCGGGACATCCTTCAGGGTTGCTTCTGCAACAAGGTTATGCATTACTGGTGACTTTATCTGGTGGCGTGGTAGCCTTCCTTCTTCTGTTCTTCTTGAGATTTCCCTGGTCTCTTCGTTATCCTCGTAGCCGGCCTCCTTCCTTCGGGTTCCTGGTGAACCGGTGTCCTTGAAGTGTATGCACCGGCGAGCAAGCATCGCCTCGTTGCGCCGGTCCGTCGCTAGTTTAGTTAACATCTTGCGGATACGGCGATTTTTATTTCTTCGTTGAGTTGCTCGTGAGAGTAGATCTTCGTACTTCCCGAGTTTCGTGGGCGCGGCGCCGACAAGCTCGCCCTCTGCCGTAGCGACTACGGACTTGATTCTCTTGTCTTCTTCGGTGCTTGTTTTCCTTTTCTTGCTGCTTGGAGTGGTGGCTCGGGCCACCCACTTTCATTATCGTCCGACCGGGCGCTCCTCTCGGTCAACTCGGGACCCGGTCACTTTCCTCGTATTGCGGGCTCCGCCGGTGCGAAGTCCGAGTCGATCTCGATTATCGCTCCATCTTTCACCCTCTTTCGTCGAGTGCAAGGCTTACACCATTTCTAAAGTTCGGGACCAACCGCCCGTTCGACATTTCCCTGCGAAAAGACAAGGAAAAGGATCGAGGGTCGTACTTAAGAACAAGAACATTAAGAAAATGTTTATTAAAGACAGTTTTTTTTTATTACTTCTTGTATTTTTGAATTTAACAGGAATGAAATGGGATACGATCAGGAAAGAGATTTTGATATGGAAGAGAAAACAAGGAAAACTTTATTATCATGATTTTATTTATCTTGGCACATTTTTTTTATTTTTTTTATTTTTTTTTTTGGGTTTGGACCCAGTCATAAGTAACTACTTCGCCCGTGCTTCTAGGGATGAAGAATTCATTCCTTCGAAACATCAGGTAGCGTAATACTTTTTCAAGTATCATCCGTTGATCGGAAGCATATGTCGTTCCCCTTCGCAATTCACTAGCTGGTAGGAGCCTCCTGAGTATACTGCTTCAACCACAAACGACCCTTCCCAAGTGGGTTCAAATTTTCCTCCTATCATGCGGTGTGCAAGGATAGGTCTTTTGAGAACGAGAACTAAGTCACCAACTTTAAAGGTTCTTGGGCGGACCAATCTGTCATGGGCTTGAACCATCTTAGCTTGGTATAGTTCTAAATTCTGTCGTGTCGCAAGTCTTTTCCCTTCCGTGCTTTCCAATTCTTCTAGTCGTAATTTGGCATTCTCTTCTGTCGTGATTTTGTTTGCAACTGCAATTTTGAGTGAAGGAAGCTGGACCTCTAAAGGTAAAACTGCCTCAGACCCATACACCAGAGCGTAAGGTGTAGCTTGAGTAGGAGTTCTGAAGGTTGTCCGGTAGGCCCATAAGGCTTCTAATAACTTCTCGTGCCAATTTCTCTTATTATCGTCCAAGGTTTTCTTTAAGATTTGAACGAGAGTTTTATTAAAAGGCTCAGCCAGGCTGTTTGCTCTTGGGTAGTAAATTGTTGAATATCGCCAGTCGATTCCGTGTCTCCTGACAAAATTGTTGATTTGCGTGCTTCTGAACGCTGACCATTATCTGAGATGATTTTGCGCGGCACTCCGAAAGGGTAGACAACTTGGTTCTTGAAAAACTGTAGCACGTGGTGTGCTTTCACTTCTCCGAGTGGAGCCGCCTCTCGCCCACTTGGAAAAGTAATGCAGTAGCCGCAAGAATGAAGTGATGTCCTTTTGAAGATGGTGGTTCTATTGGACCCACTATATCCGTGCCCCAACATTCAAATGGCCACGACGCAATTGTCGGATGTAGCACATTTGGAGGTTGGTGTAGAACCACTCCGTGCACTTGGCATTGGTGACAGCTCTTGGCGATTTTCATGCAGTCGGTCATCATCAAGGGCCAGTAGTACCCTAGTCTTTTAATTTTCATTTTCATCTTCGGACCCGATCGGTGAGCGCCACGAGTCCCGAATGCACCTCTTTAAGAATTTCACGGGCCTCGGATCCACTTAGGCACCTTAGCCACATTTGATCGAAAGACCTTCGTATAACGTGTTGTTTATTAATGCGTAGGACGAGTTCTTTTCTTGATCCGATGGGCTAGCGACCTATCGTCCGGTAATTTTCCTATTTGCAAGTAGTTCATTAATGGTCGTCGCCAATCTTCCGTGTTTTCACGTCACTGCTGCAACTGATTCTTTTTCTTTTTCCGATTTGTGTATTGTGTCTATGTCGAGCTGTGATAGGACCTGACGTCCGTGAACTAACACTTCCACTGATTCATCCTGCAAGCAGGCAAATTCTTTCGCGAGGCGGGCTAACGCATCTGCTAAAGCGTTTTCTTTTCTGGGAATTTTGTAGATCATCACATTCGGAATTTGTTCCAACAACTGTATGGCATACTAGAAGTATTGCTCGAGTCTTGGCTTTAAAATTCTGTACTGTCCGGCGATCCGTTGAATGATTAACTGCGAATCCCCGTAGATGTTGATGTCCGTTATCCCCATTTGAATAGCTAATTCCAGATCTCGTTATGAGGGCTTCGTATTACGCTTTGTTGTTTGTACACGGCTCTGTCAAGTGGTAGGAGTATCTTAACATCCCCGCTCCGGTGTTATAAAGATTAATCCGATCCCCGCCTACGGGCACTATCACTTGCGATTCTTCGTCTTTGTATGCTGAAGATGCTCCGTCGAAATATAATTCCCAACGTCAATCATCGGGGTCTTCTAGGCTCATTATTTGTTCGTCTGGCAAGTCGTCATTAAGAGGAGATTCTACCGGCAAAGGGTGTGCTGCGAGGAAGTCTGCTAGGATTTGTCCCTCTACGGCACGAAGAGGCACTAAAGTTATATCGAATTGCAATAATATCATTGACCATCTGACAAGTCTGCCTGAAAGCGTTGGACGGGTCATCATGTATTGCAATGGATTAAATTTCGAGATCAGGTTGACCTTATGAGAAAGCATGTAGTGCCTGAGCTTTTGAGCGGCGAAGATCAGGGCCCAACAATGCTTTTCAATTGCGGGATACCTTATTTCCGTCGGAAGTAAACGACGGCTTAGGTAGTAAAGAGCATTTTCTTTACCCTCATCATTGACACAGGCTAAAAGGGCTCGGAGAGAGTCGTCTAAAGCCGCGAGTATAAAGTATCAACGATCTACACGAGACCAGGGCTGCTAAGACAGGAGGTGTCATTAAATATTGTTTAATGTCTTCGAAGGCCTTCGGCACTTCTCTTCCCAAATAAATTTGGCGTCCTTTTTAACTAGTGCCGAGAAAGGCTGACACCTACCTGACAAGTTTGAGATAAAGCGTTGAAGATATGCCAACTTCCCTTGAAAAGATCGTAGTTGTTTTAAGGTTTTGGGAGGCGGCATTTCTAAGATAGCTTTAATCTTTTCCGGGTCGATTTCAATTCCACGATGTCGGACAACGAATCCTAAGAATTTCCGGAGGTGACGCCGAAGGCGCATTTTAAGGGATTCATCTTAAGGTTAAATTGTCTTAATCGTTCGAAAACAATTCTCAAATCATACGAGTGGTTTTCCTTTACTTTGCTTTTGATGACCACATCGTCTACGTAGCATTCGACTTGATTGTGGATGAGATCATCAAAAATTCTTGTCATCGCTCTCGGTATGTTGCTCCTGCGTTCTTGAGTCCAAATGGCATCACTCGTGTAGCAATATACTCCGATCGGCGTTACGAATGCTTGTAAGCTTTTCATCTTACGGAGCCATTTTTATCTCGGTTGTATCCCGAAGATCCATCCATGAATGAGAATATCTCATGTGTCGAAGCAATGTCAATCATTAGTTCTGGGATCGTTAGAGGGAATTCATCCTTTGGACATGCCTTGTTTAAATCTCTGAAGTCCACACAAATTCTGATCTGATCATTCTTCTTTCTGACTGGCACCACATTGGCTAACCAAGTTGGGTATTGTTCTTCACAGACAAATTTGGCGTCTATTAGATTTTTAACTTCGGCTATGACTTGTTGTTCGATTTCTAGACGCATTCTTCCGGGACCTTGTCGATCGGGACGAAGTAGGATCCACTCCTAGCTTATGGTCGCGACCTCTGGAGCTAATCCTGGCATCTCATCGTAGTTCCAAGTAAAACAATCTTTCAATTCCATTAATTACTTGATTATTTCTTCTGAGTCTTCTTTATTGAGTAAGGAGCTAACAAAGGTAGGCCTAGGCTCTTCGCTAGTACCTAAGTTAACTTCCGTTAACTCATCTATCGTAGATTTAATTTCTTCTTCGAATTCGGTGGAGCGTCTCCAATTTGTAAATCTTCGAGTTCATCCGTAGTTTCCATGCGATTTTCATTAGATTCGCAAGTGACAACCAAGCAAAATTCGGTATCGTCAACTGATCCTATTGTGCCAAATCCGAGTCCATGCTTTGAATTGGGTGGACGACCGGAATTATTCCATAATTTTTCAAAATGTTGTGATTGGCCTTTTGTCCATTGTCGAGGTAAGAAACCACGCTGAATTAAATTTTGAACACAGGGAGAGTACCTCTCAAAAGGTAATTCCATTAATTCGATGAAGTGACATCTTCAAATTGTACATTATTTTCAGTTTTGGAGGAAGTAGCACCATGGTAGAATTTGATTGGCTTTGCACCGCCGCTACGTACCTCTTTGACCACCATACCCTCGATCTTATTAGAATGGATTGGGGTTAGGGTCATAGTATGTACGTAGTGGTTAATCTTCTCGTACATCGATTTATATTCTTCATTCTTCTCATCTTCGAGAGAGATCTTGAATTGCGGCTTTTTCGACTTATTGTCGTCTGCTTCTTGTTTAATTTCCTTTTCTTCTTCGAGCTCGTCTTCCCAATCAACATTGATGGCTGGTTTTCTCTGTCCAACTGTCCTAACGTCTCTGCCACGATCTCGTCCCCGGCCTCGACCTCGGATGCGAGTTTTGGAGAAACCTTCACCATCTCGCCATAAGGGAGTGGTGAGTGACTGTTGGACTAGAACCTCAGATTCTTCGTTGTCCCGAACTTTCTTTGCTTCATTTGTTACGGTATCTCTGGAGAAGACTGTTTTCTTCGGTGGTGCATAATAAGCCGCGTCTTCATGGATTCCAATCTCGTGTACGGAGAATGGTTGTAAGTCACCTTTGATGCACTGTTCCCCTTCATCGTAGTATTTGATGCACTGATGTAGAGATGATGGTACCATCCTATTTTCATGTATCCATGGTCGGCCCGATAGAGCGTTGAACAATGTTTCGAATCAATTATGTGAAATTTTGCGGTTGTCTTTGCTAAGTCACCGGTCTTCATTAGTAGCGTTATTGACCCGAGGGCTCTTTCTCCTTTCTGGTTGAATCCTCTTAATAACATTTTGTCTGCTTCGAGCTCACGAGCATCAATTTCTAAATATGCTAGTGTTCAAAGACTCATTATATTGATTGATGCTCCTGGATCCACCAATACTCTGAATCTAGTTTTGAGTTTGCCGGTGTTTCCTCCTGAATCGGAATGACAGGTTCTTCTGGATTAGCTTCAGAGTCTGAAGGCTCTAACTCTATTGTGACTGGAGCTCCTCGAAACTCGTAGATAGATTCGTTGCTTGTTGAACTCTCGTAGCCTCCTTGATGGATGTCTTCTTTGTCATTTTGATCGTCGAGATGTTGTATGATTTGAGAATTGTCGTTGGTATCGAAATCGATGTCCGGATTGTCGTTAATTACGTAATCGTTAGAAACAGTCAAAACGTATCCAACGCCACCACCCTTATCATTATATGATCCCACCGAAGTGAGCAGATAATCATACAGAGTCAGAGGTTCGAGGGATTTCTCCCCCGAATCAGGAACAACTATCCTAGGATGAGCAGCCCCTAGTCTAGCCTTAGGAGCCTCGGTCTACTCTTCTTTGTCGATTTTCTTCTTTTCTTCAATTGTCTCCTGTTGAGGTGGATCCTCTATCGCAAGTGACAGTGTCGGCTTAGCAGGTTTCGAACTCTGAATTGAAGCTTGCACCGAAGCGGTTTGGATGCTGTCTAAAATCTTCTTTGAAGACCTCGTCCAATCCATCGCCAGTTGTATAGGGATCTATCGGAATGATGGGATCAGTTGAGATAACATTGACGAAACCTCCTTTCTGGGGTTCCTTCATGTACTCCTTTGGGATTGTTATATTCCCCTTTTGAAGGTTGTCATTGAGCCAACTTTTGAAGGTAATGCAATCTTCTATCTTGTGTCCAAGCATCCGGTGATAAGGGCAAAAGTTGGGATCACTTTTCTTGTTGACTTCCTCTGGTCTCTTAGGCTCCGGCAGCTGGAAATCCGGAGTCTTCATCGGACTACGGAACATTTTCGGCATCTTGCTTCATTCTTGAATGGATATTCCCTGCTCAGAAGCTCCCTTAATGTACGTTGCGGACGAGGCGGTTGTTCATACTGTGGAGATGACTGATAGCTGGGTCGGGGTTGTTGATAATTCTGTTGAGATTGATGTGGCCGTTCGGACGATATTTGTATTGGTTGCTTGCCTTTGTCGACTGCTGCAACGATCCCGGATTTCTTTTCAAAAGTCTTCACAGGCTTTTGCTTGTCTGTCTTGTCGGCGAAACTTAATTGCTTCGCCTCCTCTTGCAAGCTCCTGGCCTTGCTTAACAACTTCTCGAAAGTCTTAATAGTGAATCCTTTGAGGAGAAGTGCTATCGGGCCGTGAATGCTTTTAAGTAAGATGCCGATCGCATGTTGTTCTTGTAATTGTGGTTCACACTTCATGCTTAGGTTCCTCCATTGAAGTATGTAATCCACCAAAGTTTTGTTCGGCTTCTGTTTCTCTACCACTAAATCACCTATAGTGATGTGGTGCTGAGCTCCGGTGAATCGCTTGATGAAGAGGTTTTCTAGTTCTGAGAACGTCTTTACTGAACCATTTGGTAGTCCCGCATACCAATCGAAGGCGATCCTCGACGAGTTGCCGACGAGCTGTCAGAAGAGTAATGCATCGCTCCCGCCGGCATTGCAACAACTGGCACGAAAGTGTGCAACATGTGTCGGGGGTTCCCGGTTCCATCAAATGTCTTGAACAGAGGTGGTACGAAGCCTTTTGGGTATTGGACAGCGTCAAATTCTTCCGGGTAAGGTATACCCGTCCGAATGGATGTCCCGCTCTTCGATTGTGCTAAGGCTTCTCACACCTGCTGTTCCACCAAGCTTTTGATATCCTTTTCTGGAATCATGCTTTGTGTCGTATCTTTCTTCAGCTGATCATCCCCGTTGATGGATGTAATCTCCTTTCCTCCGTCCATAATGTGAATGACCTCTGGGGGCGTCTCTCTTTGGGGTTGCGATTGACTTTGGAGAGTGGCTAGAGCTATAGCCATCTCTTCCATCCTCTTCACCATTTGGGCGATCGTATCGTCTCTCTCTTGAAGCTGTCTTCTCATCACTTCCGGCTCCTCTCTTTCTGCGGCTGCAGGAGCACCTTGTGAAGCTGACGAAGCTCGTGTTTTGACCATGTTGATTTCTGCATTCTCGTCGTCCAT
The DNA here is from genome assembly GCA_022702705.1 of Papilionanthe hookeriana x Papilionanthe teres. NCBI lineage: Eukaryota > Viridiplantae > Streptophyta > Magnoliopsida > Asparagales > Orchidaceae > Papilionanthe > Papilionanthe hookeriana x Papilionanthe teres. The sequence goes on from CM040431.1 coordinate 114,528,373, forward strand.
GAACTCCGACGAATCAATCTCGTCTCCGAATTTCTCCTCTCTTTCTTTTGCTAGCCGTCGAATATCAGTCCTCAACTTTTCCATAGCATCTTCTAGCGGTCTTTTCTGTGCGTCCTTGCGGTTGTCTTGCGATAGCTGCCGGGTCCCCTTCTCACGAGTCCCCTTTACCGCAGTGGCGCTTTCTTCAGATTCAAGTCTCCTGACGAGACTTTCCTTTTCAGGTTGTTGTCTCAATCTTAAGCGCCCGAGTAGTGGGACGCCATACCATCCTTCTAGCGGCAGAAGGTCTAGGACCTAATGGTGCCGTCGCCCAAATGCTCGGAAGGTGGTATCCTCCCTAATCTGTAACCCTGAGACGACGACAGGCGGACTAGCCTTCATCCTTCTATTTGGCTTTTCCATAATGACGGCAGGTTCTACTCGGGGCCCAAGACGGGATTTGACTGGCACCCGCCCTATCCTTCTTAGAATCTCCGATACGGGGCATTTCTCTTTCTTCGCTAGTTTCTCGATCACAGTCTGTAGTCGGGTAAATGGCGTGATCCTAGCCCTTTTCTTTCTGCTGTCATCGTAGTATGTTGGTCGAGGTAATGTAGAAACGATCCTGCGGACATTTTCCTCATCAGCTGCGGCGGAAAGGGGATGGAATCTACTTCCTTCCAAAAAGGGTGTATCTTCAGGCAATGGTATATATTCAGGTAGTGGTGTATACTCGGGGATTTCGGGATTTCTTCCGGAAAGCGACTTCGGCAGCTCTGGCCTTCCTGGCAATCTTCCTGCTTCTGTTCCTTCTCTGGGTCCGTGTTAGTGATGGAATTCTTGAGCTGGACCCGATTTCAAAAATGGAAGGTCTCACAGGAAAGTCTGTACCCTCCACGGTAGCAGGTTCACCATAGTTCTGGATCCCCTTCCCCTTTAATTTGGCAGAAGCCGGGGTAGGTGCAGAGACAACCAGACCAGCGGGGGTAGCAACAACAGTCCTCCTGCGGACAGCAGTACTCCTCTCCGTCGGGATCTTTAGCAGGGGAGGAAATTCTCGAGTTGACCTAAGGTTGAACTCGAGCAACGGCTTCTCAGCTTCAGATACTTTGTTTGTCAGCGCGAAAAGGGAAACGTCGGTGATCTTGACATTCGTGTTCTCAAACCCTTGTCCAAACCGGATGATCCCATTGTCGGGCGGCTCATCCTTATAAACGGCGAAGTCCAGTCCATTGGTGAAGGAGAAAATCGGCTTCGGGGCTTCCATTTCGCGGAGGTAAATTCGGTTGTCGGTCCCAAGTTATGCTTCTTCTCATCGGGACGAAAAGAAAGGAATCGAAAAGAGTCCGAACTCATTCTTGTTCATGTATTTATAAGAAGGAGTTATTTGTTAAAAGAGTCATTCATTAAAAGGGTTTGTTTATTTAGAACAGAATGTTCAAAGGTGTAAAGAAGGTAAGGAATCCGATTCAGAGTTGGAAAGGAAAAGAAATTCTTATGCAAGACTTCTCAACTCGAAGGATCACTCCTAACTAACACCTATTGGGGGTCCACACACCTCAGAAATGAGGTAAAAGGATCTTGGAACCTCTCTGTTTAGGGGTGTCTAAACAGTGGCTCCTAAATCCGAGAGAATGTTGGTTATACTTGTTCAAGGTTGAAATGAACATAGCATCCCAACGGAAAGAAGGGTAATTTGATCCGTTAGGGACATGGATGCACTACCGATTTTTGAAAGCAGAATTATCTGATTATAATGGAGAGAGGAATTTTCCCCAGCGGAGTCGCCAGAAGTTGTCGGCATATTTTTAGGTTGTGTGTTGTATTTTTGAAAAGGGGTCGCCTAACAGAAGTTGTCGGCGAATTTTTAATTTAATTTAAATAAGTAATTTGAAAAGTAGTATTTGATTTTTTTGAAAATAATTTTAAATTTGAAGATTTTAAGATATGAAATCAAACCGATCTTACATCCCAAATAGTTTTCATAAACGAGCACCGCACCACAAACCGTGTATCTATCCCTAAGGATAGACACACTGCTTGACGGTGGGGCTCGATTGAACAAACTAAAAGATTTGTGACATCCATTTGGTCTGCGAACCAATTTTATAAGCTGACAAGTTCCCCTGCTTAATATAAATGAATTAAGCTGGGTTTATATTACCTGGGTTCTTAAAGTTCCCTATAAGGGCAAGCCCCTATAGTTAATTACATCTTAAATGACGGGAATCATTTAAGAAAACTCTCGATAATGATCAGTGATTTTGCTCTCAAGAATTTCAAAGTTTAAGGTTTTCAAACAATTGGATTTTGAAAATTTCAATAGGGAATAGCTCAAATTTGGAACAGTTTATTTTAGGAGTCCAAAGGAAGAGGAGTAGGGGAAGTTGACGATCCAAGAGGAATCTTGGCAACTTCCCAAACTATCCTATTTTTTGGCTCAGATTTAGGAAAATCCTAATATTTATTTAATGTTTTAATCTTGCCAATTTTAGTTAATTAGGTCTTATATCCGTATGACATGATCATACAAATGGCCTGGAAGATGTGAGGGTTTATGTCGTATCGGACGACTACCTCGGAATCCTAAGACCGGTTAGGGCTTAATTTGCAATGCAAATGCCTAACAAAAGGTTGAGGATTTATGTTGCACTAGGCAAACTACCTCGAAGTCCTGTGGCTTTGTTGTTTAATTCTAAGAAAGTTTTGCTGATGACGATGGTCGTGCTGCCCACCATGCTCCGAGCTCCTTGTTGTTGCAGAGGTTTAGTTTTAGAAATCATAAATCAGGGGATGAGAAAAGTGTTTTGGTTTAGAGAAAATCTTAATTTCCAAGTGTTTTCAATATTTTAATTAAAACAAATCTTAAAGTTGATTATAACGACACCGGTTAAGATCCCACGGTTCCATCCTTCCGGCATCATTTTTTTATCCGATTCACTTAGTCCGGATGAATTTGCTAAACTCAACTAAATGAGTTCCACACTTTCATTTAGACCGTGGGAAATCCCGTTAGCAACACGTAGGTTACATCATCCGAGGTATTCCCGATCATCCAACAGGACGTTTTAATTTAGTTGTAATTGTAGTTTTGTGTTCTGTTTGTGATTAAATTTTGAGTTGTTTTATATTTTGAAATATTGTGGCAGTGAATTTTATCTTGTAATGACTTTTAACTTAGTTTTGGTTTCAGTTTTAGGGACTATCCTAAAGGTGTGGGTTTTCATGCAACAGTTGTTTATCATGCAAGAAAAAGTAAGTGTGATGCAATTAAAGAAATTGCAATAATGTAAATTGCAATAAAATAAAAGCGTACCTGGAGGGTCTTCCCGTCATCCCAAGCTGCACTTAAAACACAATTAGGATATTTAAGCAAGTTCCTAGGTAGAGCTAAGGGAAGGATTATGGTTTTCTACCAAATTCCTAATCCTATAGCTAGTCATTTCCTATGACGTCTAGGTTTTGTGTTTTGGTTTGAGGACGATTTTCTTCATCAAAGAACAATTAAGTTCAATTGTTCTTATAAATATCCTATCATATTGAGGAAGTGCTTAAGAAGAATCTTAAACATCTTTTCAATATTTCTAGGATTATTTTAAGTCCAAATGAATTCAATTACACAAATAAATTAATCGTCCGAGGTTTAGTTAAGTTTTGTTGTTATCTTACTCAGTGAACTAGGATGTTTGAATGTCCTATAAGTGAAGTAACATTTCATTTAATATTCTGTTTAGGAGTTATAACAACTAAAGCTTTCGAGGGCAAATTGGTGTTCAAATGGTTTGTGATTTAGTTTAATTTCAATTAATGGGTTTAAATTTGGAATAGTGTTCAAGTTTGCTTTATATTTAATTTCTTTCTGTTTTAGGTGATGTTATTTAATTCAATTTAATTTTAAATTTAATTTAATTTAATTTAATTTTAATTTAATTTAATTCAATTTAATTCAATTTAGTTTGATTTGATGTTAAATTAATTTAATTTGATTTGATTCAATTTCCTTTAATTTAATTTAATTTGATTTAATTTGAATTTGATTTTATTTATTTAATTTAATTTAATTTAATTTGATTTGTCTTAATTTAATTTAATTTAATATTTTTTAATTTAATTTAATTTAATTTAATTTAATCTTTAATTTAATTTAATTTAATTAATATTTAATTTAATTTAATTTGATTTAATTTATTTTAATTCAATTTGATTTATTTAATTTGATTTAATTTTTAATTTAATTTTATTTTTAACTTTAATTTGAGATTTTAAAAGAGTTTAATAGTTTTAACTTTAGTTTAATGATTAAGTCTTTTGATATTTTAAGTTTGAGTCATCATTTTAATTAAGAATTAAATATTAATGAGATGATTAATTTAGGGATTTTTAAATTAAAGAATAAATCTCTTCCTAACAATATCCCTATTTTAATAATTCCAATTTTATTATTCTTCCCAAATTTAATCAATTATTTAATTAAGGTTTATTTCAATTATTTTAAATTGTTTAATGGGTTTCTACCCTTTAATTATTCGGATTAACATCAAATATTTTACTTGTTAATTTTATTAAACCTAAAGTTTTAATTAAGGGTTAAAATTTTTTAATTACCATTTTGCCCTTCAAGCTTAATAATTCCATAACTCACTAAATTGAGCTCAAATGAACTTGAAATTTTTATGTGACTTCACTCATATGCCAATGAAGACATGAGAGGAGAAAATGTGATTTTTCTGTATTTAATTTATTTATATAATTATTTTTAGTGGAAAATAGGAATTTCCAAGGAAAGTTTAATAACATAACCAAGGGAAAGTTTTTGTCCTTAAGAAAATTATGGGACATTTCTAATGACTAGAGGACCACTTGGACCAATTTTGGTGATTTTTTAAATTATATTATTTTTATTATAATTATTTTAAGTTTTGGAGTATTAATTAATTTAAAAATAAAATAAAGGTTGAAAAATGAATTTTATATTTTTCAAAAATCTCTCTGATATCAAGGAAGTCAGAGAATCAATTTTTATAATTTTCTGATTTTTCTTTGATTTATTATAATTATTTTAGTGAAAATGCTAGAAAATACATTTTTTAATTTTAAAAATTACCTTAGGGCTTTAAAATTTAATATCTCATTAAATAGACCTTAGAAAAATATGGGGTTTATTCCTAAGTGATTAAAATTCAAAATGTGACATTTTGGTGAATTTTATTATTTTTGTGATTTTTATTATTTTTTAATTATCAAAAATATTAAAATAATATTAAAAATCAACTTTTTTAGAAAATTGAAATTTTAATTTTCTTAAATTCCCCTAATATCAGAGAGGCTCCAAAACTAATTTGGTGAATTTTTAAAAAGTATTTTGAAAGTTATGAATTTTTAAAGTTAAAAATGACTAAATGGCTTAATCAACCCAATTAGTAGGGCTAACCAAGTCCAATTGACTTCAAATTTTTATGGTGGGTTCCTCTGATCCTAAAGGTCAGTGAAGAATTGATTTCAAGTCAATTTGATGTATGGTTAGCTCTAATTAATTAGGGATCTATTTTGAGTGTTTAAGCCAATTAGGGTTATTTTAAATGAACTAACTCAAAACCTATTTTTCCTAAGGTCCTCTGGTCATAAAGAACATCACCAAATTTTCCTAGAATTTATTTCACAACATGCTAATTATTGGAATTAAAATACTCAAAATAGTAACATGAATTTGAAAAATCAACAACTTCTCATAGGGATGGCCTCTGACTTTGGAAAATTCAGGGAATGTTCCCAAATTCAGAGGCTTCAAAAGCCTTATGGTCTCATGCCATGGTGAATTTCCTATATGCATGAAGAATTAAAAGAATGCAAATAGTAACTAAATTATTAAAAATAAAATACTTGATGAAATTAAATGATTTATTTTCCACATTATTCTCCTCTGTTCACTGAGCAAGAGGGTATTTTTATTTTATTTTTATGATTTTCCTACACAAAGTTATGAATTTTTGAAGTTTAGGGAATTAAATAAATAGAAAAATACCCTAATTTTCTATTTATCCACGCGGCGCCGCGTCAACCTCGGTAGCTCCGAAACGCCGCGTGTCGCGCCCCTATTCGACGCCGCCATCCGACTCAGCGCTCCGGGTCCCGTAGTTCACGTACAATCTCCTGGTCCGACGCCATCTAAGCCGTCCGTCCGCACGTGTATTAAATGGACGGCATCCGTTCATCGTCCCCGAGCGTCCTCACCCGAGAGCCGTCCACACTAAATCCCTAATATCTCACTCGATACTCGATGGATTTTCATGTTCTTATGCTCTATGGATTCGTCTTGAGAAGACGAACACATCTATACGGTTTATGTGGGATGAAATTTACTCAATAAAAATGGAGAATGTTCAGAAGCTCGGGAAGAAGAGTGAGGCCATACCTTTGCTCGGAGAAGTGTGGCTTCGATCTGAGGGTTGTTTCACCTTCGATTGGATCCCAGCAAGCTCCAGATGAAGTCTCCTGGTCTGGTGAATTGCCTAGGAAGGATTTCGACCACAGCCGATCACAAAGCTTGGAGGCTGGAGCAAATGGGTGGCCTGGAGATGGGGCTTTCGCTGGTGGACACCTCTTGGTCTGGTGAAGGTGTAGAACCAATCAATTTGGGGATTGGTTCACTGTGGAGAAGTGTCCTGGTTTTGGGCTTGGATTTCTTCTCTGAAATTGAGCTCACAGAGAGGAAATGGCAGGGGGATTTCAGTGGGGATCAAATGCTCTATGTATGGGGAGTAGTCTGGAACAATTTTGGCAGAGTTTCTTTAAGGTTTGTTTCAGCACCTCTCATGGCCGAGAGGGGGTGGTGTTTAAATAGGAGAGGGTGGAGGGCCTCCCAGGGAGAGTTAGGGCTTGGGATCAGCTGCTCTTGGCAAGAGAAGAACGACTACAATGGCCACCTGGGGATGGGGCGGCTCGGCGAGTGAGAATTTCAAAGTTGGCTCACATGTGAGCTCTCGGCCATGGTGTTTTCCGGCGGCCTGGTGGCCGGCCGGCCAGGCATGGGTCACCCTCAAGGTCAGGTGGGTCAGGGCTGGGACTTGGTGCAAGCAATTGGCAATTGCCATGTGTAAAGGCTTTGATTCAAAGTAGAATGGGGCATGGCTAGTTTTGAGTCTAAATGGGTCAATCCACCCATTTGGGCTTGGTGCACCCTTCAAGGTGGCTTTGGATGCTGTGGGGGATCAAAGGGATCAGCTTGGTTTGGCATGGAGAAGTCTCCATCCAAATATATTTGGATTAAATTTAAGTTTAGGTGAAACATGATTAAGGCTAATGAGCTTTAGGGATTAAGGAAAGCCCCCCTCTTCTTACCCAATATGGCATGGTGGAGTGTCCAAAGCTCTCATGGCTCACATGTGGCTCATGCATGGCTTCATGGCTCACCTTTGGCTTGGCAAAAAGTTTGGTCAATTTCATAAAAATGGATTTTAAGGATTTTGGATAATTTGGAGGAAATTTGGATGAATCTTCATTTAGAATTATTTGATCATTGGTTTAGGACTTAGGGATGATTTTAATTGAAAGTATGATGAGGGGAAATGTCATATGGGCTTTGGATGAATTTTTGGGGTTTTGGATTTGGTGGAAGTGGGCTTTTAAAATGGTTTAAGGAATGGGCCTTTAAGTTTAAAAATGAATTTATGGATGGGAATTTTGTAAAGAGGTTGGGCCAAATAATTGTTGGGTTTAGCTCATGGATGTGTCATGAGTGACTTGAAGCAAATTGGGGGTGATTTGGATTTGAATTGGGTTGAATTTGGGCTCTTTTGGTGAATGGGCCAATATAGGTCCAAGTGGGCCAATGTTGGGCTAGGGTTGAAATTGATGTAAAATTAATGTTGAGAAATGTTTATGGGAGTGTTTCAAAAAGGGTTTGACTTTGGTTGGGCTTTAATTTTGGGGTTTGGGTTCATTTGGCTTAGGTTTGGGTTTAGGTCAAAATTGGGCCTTTTAGCTTTGGGTTGAATTTGAGTGGGGTTTGGGTCCAAATTTTGGGCAAATCATGTTAGTATTTTGCTTGTGGGGGTGCTAAGGAGGATTTAGAAAAGATTTGGAGTTAATTGGAGTTGAATTGGGTGAGTTTGGGTCATGGGTCCAAATTGGGTTTTAAGGCCAAAAGTGAAATTGGATCCAAATGTCAATCAAATTAGACTTGGATTTGGTCTAGATTGGTGTTGGGAATGTTGAATTGAAGTTTAGGATTGAAGTGGACCAGAATTTGGGTCAATTGGGTAGGTTTGGTTTGACATTGGGTTCACTTAGGGTTAAAATGGGTCAAATTGGGGGTTTTAACAAAAGTAGGGTAAATTGACAAAATTGACTCATGTTGTAGTTGAACAAAATGAAATTGGGAATATTTGAGATTTTCTGGAATTTTTTGGGAATTTTCTGAATTTTTGGATTTTTGGGTCAAGAGGGGTATTTTGGGTATTTGGAGGGTATTAGGAGGTTTTATTGGAATTTTTGGTATTTTTGGGTATGGATGATCAATTTAAGTGGAGAGAAATGTTTAGGAATGATTTTGGAGAAATTTGGGAGATTTGGAAATTTTTGTGAAATTTGGGTAGTTTCAAGGGTTTTGGGTAGGTTAGGCGGGTGTAGGGTCCCGGGGGTCAAAAATTGAAAATTTGGAAAATTAAAGATTGAGTAAATTTGAGTGGAATAAAATCATTTTGGTTGAGCCATGAAGCCACATCAAGCCCACATGAGCCATGAAGGGACTCATCTGAGGCATTCACTATGTTGTTCCTAACCCTCTTGCCGAGGGCTTAGGGGTTAAGGACCATCCATGTGAATCACCTACATGAGTCGGGAGGTCAAGTTAGGTATGGGTGTGGTTTTAGGAGGTATGTGAAAGTGTAGTGTATAAGTGTAGTGTGTGTGTAAGTCGGCCGCTTCACCGGACCGAGCCACCTGGGGCGAGTCCTAAGGCCAAAGAGTCCTATAGGAACTCATCCTTTAAACTTCCACATTTGATTTCAACCCTCTAGGTGATTAGGGGTCTACAGTCAAGTTTGTGGAGTTTGCAGGGAGTTAAGAAGTGGTTTGAATTTCTAAAAGGTGGTGGATCCCAATTCTAGTCCTCTAAGATAGTCAAAGGAAAAGCCTAAGGCTAGATCCTAAGTACTAAAAAGAAGAAGAGAAGACCTCATCAAAAATGAGGTCAACATGTCCTCAAAGGCCTTCTGACATTTTTCTTCCCAAATAAATTTGGCGTCCTTTTTAACTAATGCTAAGAAAGGCTGACACCTACCTGACAAGTTTGAGATAAAGCGTCGAAGATATGCCAGCTTCCCTTGAAAAGATCGTAGTTGCTTTAAGGTTTTGGGAGGTGGCATTTCTAAGATAGCTTTAATCTTTTCCGGGTCGATTTCAATTCCACGATGTCGGACAATGAATCCTAAGATTTTCCTGGAGGTGACGCCGAAGGCGCATTTTAAGGGATTCATCTTAAGGTTAAATTGTCTTAATCGTTTAAAAACAATTCTCAAATCATATAGGTGGTTGTCCTTTACTTTGCTTTTGATGACCACATCGTCCACGTAGCATTTGACTTGATTGTGGATGAGATCATCAAAAATTCTTGTCATCGCCCTCTGGTATGTTGCTCCTGCGTTCTTCAGTCCGAATGGCATCTCTGTGTAGCAATATACTTCGATCGGCATTCTGAATGCTGTAAGCTTTTCATCTTCTGGAGCCATTTTTATCCGGTTGTATCCTGAAGATCCATCCATGAATGAAAATATTTCATGTGTCGAAGCAATGTCAATCATTAATTATGGGATCGGTAGAGGGAATTCATCTTTTGGACATGCCTTGTTTAAATCTCTGAAATCCACACAAATTCTGATCTGACCATTCTTCTTCCTGACTGGTACCACATTGGCTAACCAAGTCGGGTATTGTTCTTCACGGACAAATTTGGCGTCTATTAGCTTTTTAACTTCGGCTATGACTTGTTGTTCGATTTCTAGACGCATTCTTCTGGGACCTTGTCTGACTGGGACAGAAGTAGGATCCACTCCTAGCTTATGGACTGCGATCTGGAGCTAATCCTGGCATCTCATCGTAGTTCCAAGCAAAATAATCTTTAAATTCCATTAATAACTTGATTATTTCTTCGGAGTCTTCTTTATTGAGTAAGGAGCTAACAAAGGTAGGTCTAGGCTCTTCGCTAGTACCTAAGTTAACTTCTGTTAACTCGTCTATTGTAGATTTGATCTCTTCTTCGAACTCTGGTGGAGCGTCTTCAATTTGTAAATCTTCAAATTCTTCTGTAGTTTCCATGCGGTTTTCATTAAACTCGCAAGTGACAACCAAGCAAAATTCGGTATCGTCGACCGATCCTACCGTGCCGAATCCGAGACCATGCTTTGAATTGGGTGGACGACCGGAGTTATTCCATAATTTTTCAAAATGTTGTGATTGACCTTTTGTCCATTGTCGAGGCAAGAAACCACGCCGAATTAAATTTTGAACACGGGGAGAGTACCACTCAAAAGGTAATTCCATTAATTCTGATGAAGTGACATCTTCAAATTGTACATTATTTTCAGTTTTGGAGAAAGGAGCACCACGGTAGAATTTGATTGGCTTTGCACCGCCGCTATGTACCTCTTTGACCACCATACCCTCGATATTATTAGAATGGATCGGGGTCAGGGTCATAGTATGTACATAGTGGTTAATCTTCTCGTACATCGATTTATATTCTTCATTCTTTTCATCTTCGAGCGGGATCCTGAATTGCGGCTTCTTCCGACTTATTGTTGCTGCTTCTTGCTTGATTTCTTTTTCTTCTTCAGAACTATCTTCCCAATCTACATTGATGGCTGGTTTCCTCTGTCCGACTGTCCTAACGTCTCTGCCATGACCTCGTCCCCGGCCTCGACCTCGGATGCGAGTTGTGGAGAAACCTTCACCATCTCGCCGTAAGGGAGTGGTGAGTGATCGTTGGACTAGAACTTCGGGTTCTTCGTTGTCCCGAACTTCCTTTGCTTCATTTGTTATGGTATCTCCGGAGAAGATTGTTTTCTTTGGGGGTGCATAATAAGCTGCATCTTCATGGATTTCAATTTCATGTACGGAGAATGGTTGTAAGTCACCTTTGATGCACTGTTCCCCTCCATCGTAGTATTTGATGCACTGGTGTAGGGTTGATGGTACCATCCTGTTCTCATGTATCCATGGTCAGCCCAGTAGAGCATTAAATGATGTTTCTGAATCAATTATGTGAAATTTTGCGGTTGTCTTTGCCAAGTCACCGGTCTTCATTAGCGGCGTTATTGATCCGAGGGCTCTTTCTCCTTTACGGTTGAATCCTCTTAATAACATTTTGTCGGCTTCGAGCTCGCGAGCATCAATTTCCAAGTATGCTAGCGTTCGAAGACTCATTATATTAATTGATGCTCCTGGATCTACCAATACTGCGGAGAGTGTAAACTTTCCAATTGTAACCGAAATGTACAACGGTCGGTTGTGATCTGCTGTCCCAAGTAGTAGATCATTGTCCGTGAAGGTGACACCTCGCTGTTCCTTTAATGAGCAAACCTCATCTAAGGAATCTCCGGCCATTTGAGCTAAGCAAATTTCTGGATCAAGTAAGGCCTTGATCAGAGCTTCTCTCATATCCTTTGACAAGATGAGAGCATCGTAGATGCTCAGTTCGGCCGGTAGTTTCCTAAGATGGGCTAGCACGTTGTAGTCCACTTTATTTCCATGTGTCTCGATTTCTTCTCGAATGGGTATTTCTTCTGCTGGGGTTGGTTCTTCCTAAACAACCACCTGCTTTCCTTTGTCCTTTGGACCCATTCTCGGAGGTAGAACTCTTCCACTTCTTAAGTTAACTTCTGTAATTTCCTCTGAATCTAGTTTTGAGTTTTCTGGTGTTTCCTCCTGAATCGGAATGACGAGTTCTTCTGGATTAGCTTCGGAGTCCGAAGGCTCTAACTCTATTGTGATCGGAGCTCCTCGAAACTCGCGAGATAGATTCGTTGCTTGTTGAACTCTCGTAGCCTCCTTGATGGATGTCTTCTTCGTCATTGTGATCGTCGAGATTGTGTATGATTTGAGAATTGTCATTTGTATCGAAATCGATGTCCGGATTGTCGCTAGTTACGTAATCGTTAGAAACAATCAAAACGTAGCCAACGCCATAACCCTTATCATTATAAGATCCCACCAGAGTGAGCGGATAATCATACGAGTCGAGAGGTTCAAGGGATTTCTCCCCCGAATCCGAAACAACTATCCTAGGATAAGCAGCCCCTTGACTAGCCTTAGGAGCCTCGGTTCTCTCTTCTTCATCAATTTTCTTCTTCTCTTCAATCGTCTCCTGTTGAGGTGGTTCTTCTATCGCAAGTGATAGTGCCGACTTGACAGGTTTCGAACTCTAAATTGAGGCTCGCACCGAAGCGGTTTGGATGTGATCCAAAATCTTTTTCGAAGACCTTGTCCAAGAGGTAGTCCACCCATCATCAGTCGCATAGGGATCTATCGGAACAATGAGATTAGTCGAGACAACATTGACAGAACCTCCTTTCTGGGGTTCCTTCATGTACTCCTTCGGGATTGTTATATTCCCTTTCCAAAGATTGTCGTTGAGCCAACTTTTGAAGGTAATACAATCTTCTATCTTGTGCCCAAGCATCCGGTGGTAAGGGCAAAAGTTGGAATCACCTTTCTTGTCGACTTCTTCTGGTCTCTTAGGTTCTGGCAGTTGGAAATCTGGAGTCTTCATCAAACTGCGGAACATTTTTGGCACTGCCTCATTCTTAAACGGATACTCCCTGCTTAGAAGCTCCCTTAACGTACGTTGCGGATGAGGCGGTTGTTCATACTGTGGAGATGACTGATAGCTGGGTCGGGGTTGCTGGTAATTCTGTTGAGGTTGCTGCGGCCGCTCTGACGATATTTGTATCGGTTGCTTGCCTTTGTCGACTGCTGCAAAGATCCCAGACTTCTTTTCAAAAGTTTTCACGGGCTTCTGTTTGTCTGTTTTGTCGGTGAAACTTAATTGCTTCGCCTCCTCTTGCAAGCTTTCGGCCTTGCTTAACAACTTCTCGAAAGTCTTAATAGTAAATCCCTTGAGGAGAAGTGCTATCGGGCCGTGAATGCTCTTAAGTAAAATGCCGACTGCATGTTGTTCTTGTAGTTGTGGTTCGCACTTCATACTTAGGTTACTCCATCGAAGTATGTAATCCACCAAGGTTTTGTTGTGTTTCTGCTTCTCTACCACTAAATCACCTATAGTGATGTGGTGCTGGGCTCCGGCAAATCGCTTGATGAAGAGGTTCTCTAATTCTGAAAATGTCTTCACCGAACCGTTCGGTAATTCTGCATAGCAATCAAAGGCGATCCCTGACAGGTTGCTGACAAATTGTCTGAAGAGTAATGCATCACTTCCGCCGGCGTTGCAACAACTGGCATGAAAATGTGCAACATGCTGCTGAGGGTTTCCAGTTCCATCAAAGGTCTTGAACAGAGGTGGTACGAAGCCTTTCGGATATTAGACATCGTCGAATTCTTCAGGGTAAGGTCTACCCGTCAGAATGGATGTCCCGCTCTTTGATTGTGCTAAGGCTTCTCGCACCTGCTGTTCCACCAAGCTCTTGATATCCTTTTCTGGAATCATGCTTTGCGTTGCATCCTTCTTTAGCTGATCATCCCCGTTGACGGACGTAATCTCCTTTCCTCCGTCTACAATGTGAATGACCTCTGGGGGTGTCTCTCTTTGGGGTTGCACTTGACTCTGGAGAGTGGCTAGGGCTACAGCCATCTCTTCCATCCTTTTTGCCATTTGGGCGATCATATCATCTTTCTCTTGAAGATGCCTCCTCATTACTTCCGGCTCCTCTCTTTCTGCGGCTGCAGGAGCACCTTGTGAAGCTGACGAAGCTCGTGTTTCAACCATGTTAATTTCTGCACACTCATCATCCATGAATTCCGACGAATCAATCTCATCTCCGAATTTCTCTTCTCTCTCTCTTGCTAATCGTCGAATATCAGTCCTCAACTTTTCCATAGCATCCTCTAGCGGTCCTTTCTGCGCATCCTTGTAGTTGTCGTGTGATAGCTATCGGGTTCCCTTCTCATGAGTCCCCTTTACTGCAGTAGCACTTTCTTCGGATTCAAGTCTCCTGACGAGACTTTCCTTCTCAGGCTGTTGTTTCAATCTTAATTGTCCAGTAGTGGGACGCCATACCATCCTTCTAGCAACAGAAGGTCTAGGACCGGATGGTCCGTCGACCCAAATGTTGGAAGGTGGTATCCTCCCTAATCTGTAGTCTCGAAACAACGACGGGCGGACTAGCTTTCATCCTTTTATTTGGCTTTTCACGCAACGATAGCGAGGTTCTACTCGCGACCCGAGACGGGACTTGGGCGGCACCCGCCCTATCTTTCTTAAAATTTCGATACAGGGCACCTTTCCTTCTTTGCTAACTTCTCTATCAAAGTTTGCAGTCGAGCAAATGACGTAGTTCTGGCCCTTTTCTTACGGCTATCGTTGTAATATACGGGTTGAGGCAATGCGACAACAATTTTGCGAACATTTTCTTCATCCTCCGCGGCGGAGAGGGGATGAAACCTGCTTCCTCCCAAAAGTGGTATGTATTCAGGCAGCGATGTATATTCGGACGGTTCCGGAATTTCCTCCGGAAAGCAACTTCGGCGGCCACGGCTTCTCTAGCGATCTTTCTACTTCTGTTCCTTCTTTGGGTCCGTGTTAGTGATGGAATTCTCGAGCTGGACCCGATTTCAAAAACAGAAGGTCTCACAGGAAGCTCTGTACCCTCTACGGTAACAGGTTCACCATAGTTACGGATTTCCTTCCCCTTCGATTTGGCGAAGCCGGGGTAGGTGCGGAGACAACTAGACCGGTGGGGGTAGCAACAACGGTCCTTCGTGGATAGCGATACTCCTCTCGGTTGGGATCTTTTGCAGAGGAGGGAATTTGTGAGTGGACTTGAGGTTGAACTCAATCAACGGCTTCTCAGTTTCTGGTACTTTTCTTGTGAGTGAAAAGAGAGTGACGTCGGGGATTTTGATGTCGGTGTCCCCGAATCCTTGTCCGAATCGAATGATTCCATTATCAGGCACTTCGTCTTTGAACACGGCCAGGTCCAGTCCGTTGACGAAGGAGAAGATCGGTTTTGGGGCTTCCATTTCTGTAGGGCAGATTCCAAGTGTTAGTCCCCGAATCGTGCTTCTTCTTGTCGTAAAACTTATGACGAAAAAGAAAGAGTCCGAACACATTTCTGTTTATCTTAGTGTATTTGTGGTATTAAAAGAAAATTATCTTTTCGGAAAGATTTGTTCATTAAGATAGAGAGCTATTAAAAGAAGGAGAGTTGTAGGAAGGGTAAAAGGAATTGATTAGGAACTGGAAAAGGAAGAGGAAGTCTTGTAGAAACTTCTCGACCCGCAAGACTGCTCCTAAACTAATACCTATTGGGGGTCCACCCCACCTCAGAAATGAGGTAAAAGGATCTCGGAACCTCTCTGTTTAGGGGTGTCTAAACAGTGGCTCCTAAATCCGAAAGAATGTTGGCTATACTTGTTCAAGGTAGAAATGAACATAGTATTCCAACGGAAAGAAGGATAGTTTGATCCACTAGGGACATGGATACACTACCGATTTTTGAGAGCAGAATTGTCTGATTAAAATGGAGAGAGGAATTTTCCCCAGCGGAGTCGCCAGAAATTGTACGGCTTATTTTTAGGTTGAGTGTTGTATTTTGAAAAGGGCTCGCCTACAAAAATTTTAGGCAAATTTTTAATTTAATTTAAATAAATAATTTGAAAATTTGTATTTGATTTTTGAAAATAATTTTAAATTTGAACATTTTAAGATATGAAATCAAACCGATCTCACATCCCGAATAGTTTATATAAACGAGCACCGCACCACAAACCGTGTATCTATCCCGAAGAATAGACACTCTGCTTGATGATGGGGCTCGATTAAATAAACTAGAAAGGTTTGTGACATCCGTTTGGTCTGCGAACCAATTTTATAAGCCGACAAATTCCCCTGCTTAATATGAATGCATTAAACAGGGTTTATATTACTCAGGTTCTTAAAATTCCCTATGAGGGCAAGCCCCTATAGTTAATTACATCTTAAGTGACGGGAATCACCTAAGAAAACTCTCGATAATAATCAGTGGTTCTGCTCTCAAGAATTTCAAAGTTTAAGTTTTTAAAGGATTGAATTTTAGAATTTCAATAGGGAATGGATCAAATTTGGAACATTTTATCTTGGGAATTCAAAGGAAGAAAGGTAGGAGAAATCACAGATTCGAAGTGAACTTCGGTAATTTCCCGACTATCCTATTGTTTGGCTTGGATTTAGGAAAGTCCTAATGTTTATTTAATGTTTTGATCTTGTCAATTTTAATTAATTAGGACTTATATTCGTATGACACAATCATACAAATAGCCTCGAAGATGTGAGGGTTTATGTCGTATCGGACGACTACCTCGGAAATCTTAAGACCGGTTAGGGATTAATTTGAAACCAAATGCCTAACAAAAGGTTGAGGATTTATGTTGTACTAGGCAAACTACCTCGAAGTCCTATGGTTTGGTTATTTAATTCTAAGGAAAGTTTTGCTGATGACGATGGCCGTGCTGCCCACCATGCTCCGAGCTCCTCGTTGTTGCAGAGGTTTAGTTTTAGAAGTCATAAATCAGGAGATGAGAAAAGTGTTTTGGTTTAGAGAAAATCTTAATTTCCAAGTATTTTTTATGTTTTATTTAAAACAAATCTTAAAGTTGATTATAACAACACCGGTTAAGATCCACAGTTCCATCCTTCCGGCATCGTTATTTTTATCGGATTCACTTAGTCCAGATGAATTTGCTAAACTCAACTGAATGAGTTCCACACTTTCATTTAGACCGTGGGAAATCCCGTTAGCAACACGTAGGTTACATCATCCGAGGTATTCCCGATCATCCAACAAGACGTTTTAATTTAGTTATAATTGTAGTTTTGTGTTACGTTTGTGATTAAGTTTTGAGTTGTTTTATATTTTGAAATATTGTGGCGGTGAATTTTATCTTGCAATGACTTTTAATTTAGTTTTGGTTTCAGTTTTAGGGGCTACCCTAGAGGTGTGGGTTTTCATGCAACAGTTGTTCATCATGCAAGAAAAGTAAGTGCGATGCGATTAAATAAATTGCAATAAGGTAAATTGCAAGAAAGTAAATTTCAATAAAATAAAAGCGTACCTGGAGGGTCTTCCCGTCATCCCAGGCTGCACTTAAAACACAATTTAGAATATTTAAGCAAGTTCCTAGGTAATGCTAAGGGAAGGGTTATGGTTTTCTACCAAATTCATAATCCTATAGCTAGTCATCTCCTATGACGTCTAGGTTCTTGTGTTTTAGCTTGAGGACGATTTTCTTCATCAAAGAACAATTAAATTCAGTTGTTCTTATAAACATCCTATCATATTGAGGAAGTGCTTAAGAAGAATCTTAAACATCTTTTCAATATTGCTAGAATTGTTTTAAGTCCAAATGAATTTAATTATACAAATGAATTAATCGTCCAAGAATTCAAGTTTTGTTGTTATCTTGCTCGATGAACTAGGACATTTGAATATCCTATAAGTGAAGTAACATTTCATTTAACGTTACGTTTAGGAGTTATGACAACAAAAGCTTTCTAGAGGCAAATTGGTGTTCAAATGGTTTATGAATTAATTTCAGTTAACAGGTTTAAATTTGGAATAGTGTTCAAGTTTGTTTTATATTTATTTTTGAATTTCTTCATGTCTTAGGTGATGTTATTTTTAATTCAATTTAATTTAACTTTAATTTGGTTTAATGTAGTTTAGTTTCGATTTTGATTCAATTTAACTTGATTTTAATTTTTAACTTGATTTTATTATTTAATTTAATTTAATTCAATTTAATTTGATTTGACATAATCTAATTTATTTTAATTTAATTTGGTTTAGTTTTAGTTTTAATTTAATTAATTTAATTTAAATTAATTTAAATTTAATTTAATTTAAATTAATTTAATTCAATTTAATTTGATTTGTTCAATTTAATTCATTTGATTTAATTTAATTTATTTGATTTAATTTAATTTAAATTAATTTAATTTGTTTGATTTAATTTAATTTAATCTTTAATTTTATTTTTAATTTTAATTTAATTGAAAATTTGAAAAGAGTTTAATAATTTGACTTTAATTTAATTTTAATGATTAGGTCCTTTAACATCTTAAAACATAAATTTGAATTATCATTTTAATTAGGAATTAAATATTATTGAGATGATTAATTTAGGGATCCTTAGATTAAAGAACAAATCTCTTCCTAATAATATCCCTATTTTAATAATTCCAACTTTATTATTCTTCCAAATTTAATCAATTATTTAATTAAAGTTTGTTTTAATTATCTTCAAATTGTTTAATAGGTTTCTACCCTTTAATTATTTAAATTTCAATCATCCAAATCAGATTAGGATCAAATATTTTACTCTTCAATTTTATTAAGCCTAAAGTTTTAATTAAAGGTTAAAATTTTAATTACCACTTTGCCCTTCAAGCTTAATAATTTCATAACTCACTAAATTGAGCTTAAATGAACTTGAAATTTTTATGTGACTTCACTCATATGTCAATAAAGACATGAGAGGAGAACATGTGATTTTTGTGTATTTAATTTATTTATGTAATTATTTTTAGTGGAAAATAGGGATTTCCAAGGAAAATTTAATAATATGACCAAGGGAAAGTTTCTATCCTTAAGAAAATTATGGGACATTCCTAATGACCAAAGGACCATTTGGACCAATTTTAGTGATTTTTTGAATTATATTATTTTTATTAGAATTATTTTACGTTTTGGAGTATTAATTAATTTAAAAATAAAATAAAGGTTGAAAAATGAATTTTATATTTTTCAAAAATCTCTCTGATATCAAGGAAATCAGTGAATCAATTTTTACAATTTTCTGATTTTTCTTTGATTTATTAGAATTATTTTAGTGGAAATGCTAGAAAATATATTTTTTTAATTTTAAAATTACCTTAGGGCTTTAAAATTTAATATCTCATCATAGAGACTTAAGAAAAATATGGGGTTTGTTCCCAAGTGATTAAAATTTAAAATGTGACATTTTGGTGAATTTTATTATTTTTATGATTTTTATTATTTTTTTAATTATTAAAATATTAAAATAATACCAAAAATCAACTTTTTTAGAAAATTGAAATTTTAATTTTCTTAAATTCGGCTGATATCAGAGAGGCTTCAAAACCAATTTGGTGAATTTTTGAAAAGTATTTTGAAAGTTATAAATTTTTGAAGTTTAAAATGGCTAAATGGCTTAATCAACCCATTTAGTAGGGCTAACTAAGTCCAATTGACTTCAAATTTTTATGGTGGATTCCTCTGATCCTAAAGGTCAGTGGAGAATTGATTTCAAGTCAATTTGATGTATGATTAGCTCTAATTAATTAAGGACCTATTTTGGGTGTTTAAGCCAATTAGGGTTATTTTAAATAAATTAATTCAAAACCTATTTTTCCTAGGGTCCTCCGGTCGAAAAGAGACATCACCAAATTTTCCTAGAATTTATTTTACAACATGCTAATTATTGGATTTAAAATACTCAAAACAATAACATGAATTTGAAAAATCAAGAACTTCTCATAGGGATGGCCTCGACTTTGGAAAATTCGAGGAATGTTCCCAAATTCGGGGCTTCAAAAGCCCTATGGTCTCATGCCATGGTGAATTTCCTATATGCATGGAGAATTAAAACAATGCAGAGGGTAAATAAATCATTAAAAATAAAATACTTGATGAAATTAAATGATTTCTTTTCCACATTATTCTCCTCTGTTCACTGAGCAAGATGGTATTTTTATTTTATTTTTCTGATTTTCCTACACAAAGTTATGCATTTTTGAAGTCTAGGGAATTAAATAAATAGAAAAATACCCTAATTTTCTATTTATCCACGCGGCGCCGCGTCAACCTCGGCAGCTCCGAAACGCCGCGTGTCGCCTTCTGATTCGGCGCCGCCATCCAACTCAGCGCTTCTGGGGCCCGCTGTGTCGTTCCGTCTCCTCATCCGGCGCGATCCTGGCCGTCCGTCCGTGCGTGTATTAAATGAACGACATCCGTTCATCATCCCCAAGCCTCCTAGCCCGAGAACCGTCCACACTAAATCCCTAATATCTCACTCAATACTTAACGGATTTTCGTGTTCTTGTGCTCTATGGATTCGTCTTGAAGAGACGAATACATCTATACAGTGATCATGCATTGAAATTAACGCATTTGAAATGGAGAATCTCCAGAAGCTCGGGATTAAGAATTAGCTCATACCTTTGCTCAGAGAAGTGTGGCTTTAATCTGAGGGTTGTGTCACCTTCGATTGGGTCCCAGCAAGCTCTAGATGAAGTCTCCTGGTCTGGTGAATTGCCTAGGTATGATTTCGACTAAGCTCGTTCACAAAGCTTGGAGTCTGGAACAGATGGGTGGCCTGGAGAGGGGGCTTTTGCTGGTGGACTTCTTCCCTTGGTCTGGTGAAGGTGTAGGACCAATCAATTTGAGGATTGATCCACTGTGGAGAAGTGTCCTGGTTTTGGGTGGAATTTTGGCTGAGAAATCGGGCTCTGTTGGTGGGGATTAGGGCAAATTGGAACTGGGGATTAACTGCTCTAAGTATGGAGAATGATCTCGAGCAATTTTGGCAAAGTTTAGGCAAGGTTTGTGCAACTCTCCTCCATGGCCGTGAGGGGGTCGGGTTTAAATAGAGGTGGCTGGAGAGCCTCACAGGGATGGCCAAGGGTTGGGATCAGCTGCTCTGGGCATGAGAAGAACAGCCATGGTGGCCATTGGGCATGGGGCAGCTCAGCAAGGGAGAATTCCAAAGTTTGGCTCCTCCTCATGTCTCGGCCATGGTGTTTTCCGGCGGCCTGGGTGGCTGGCCGGCAGGCATGGGTCACCTTCGGGGTCGGGAGGTCCGGGGCTTGAAGTTGGTGAAGGCGATTGGGCTTGGACATGTGTAAAGTGTTTGAATCAAAGTAGAATGGGGTAAGGGTATATTTTGGCTCAAATTGGTCAAATGCATGGATTGGGCTAGGTGCACCTTCCCATGGCTAGTTTGAGGTCTGAAGATAAAGTGGTTTAGGTCGGCTTAATTAGTGGGGAAGGGTCACCATCCAAGTACAATTAAGTTTAAGCATGGTTTAGTGGAGTCATGTAAGTGGCTAATCCCCCTTAAGAGAATATAGAAAGGGCCTCCTCCTCTTGCCATCTTGGGTATGGTGAGGTGGAAAGTAGATTCCATGGCTGTCATGGCTCCCATGTGGCTCATGCATGGCTTCATGGCTCACCTTTGGCTTGGAAAAAGCTAAGTCAACTTTCATGAAAGAGGTTTTTAGGAATTTTGGTAATTTAGGAGTGATTTGATGGAATTTGGCACATGGCTTGATTTAGAATCATTTGATGATTGATTTGAATTTAGGGATGATTTTAATTAAGGGTATGATGAGAAGAACTTGTCTTATGGGCTTTAGCATGAAATTTGGGCTTTTAGGAAGGTTTAAGAAAGTGGGCTTTTGGTTTAAAAATAAATTTATGGATGGGAATTTTGTAAAGGATTGGGCCAAAAAAATGTTGGGTTTAGCTCATGGATGTGTCATGAGTGATTTGAAGCAAGTTGGGAGTGATTTGGGTTTGAATTGGATTGAATTTGGGTTTCTTTAGTGAATGGGCCAATATAGGTCAAATTGGGCTAACTTGGGCCAATGTTGGGCTAGGGTTGGAATTGATGTAAAATAAATGTTAGGAAATGTTTATGGGAGTGTTTCAAAGAAGTTTTGGCTTTGGTTGGGTTTTGATTTTGGGGTTTGGGCTTATTTGGGTTAGGTTTGGTTTTAGGTCAAAATTGGCCCTTTTAGCTTTGGGTTGAATTTGAGTGGGGTTTGGGTCTAAATTTTGGGCAAATCATGTTAGTGTTTTGTTTGTGAGGATGTTAAGGAAGGTTTAGAAAAGGTTTGGGATTATTTGGAGTTCAATTGGGTTAGTTTGGGCTAAGTTTGGGTCATGGGTCCAAATTGGGCTTTAAGGTCCAAAATGAAATTGGGTTCAAATGTCAATCAAATTGGACTTGGATTTAGTCTAGATTGGTGTTGGGGGTGTTGCATTGAAGTTTAGAATTGAATTGGACCAGAATTTGGGTCAATTGGGTAGGTTTGGCTTGACATTGTGTTCACTTAGGGTTAAAATGGGTCAAATTGGGGGTTTTGACAAAAGTGGGGTAAATTGACAAAATTGGCCCATGTTGTAGTTGAACAAAATGAAATTAGGAATATTTGGGATTTTTTGGAATTTTCTGGGAATTTTCTGAATTTTTGGATTTTTGGGTCAAGAGGGGTATTTTGGGTATTTGGAGGGTATTGGGAGGTATTTTTGGAATTTTTGGTATTTTTGGGTATGGGTGATCAATTTGAGTAATGTGGGAATGTTCAAGGTTAATTTTGGGGAATTTTGGGTGATTTGGAAATTTTGGAGGATTTGGGTAATTTCAAGGGTTTTGGGTAGGCTAGGCGGGTGTAGGGTCCCTGGGGTCAAAAATAAAAAATTTGGAAAATTGAAGATTGGGTAATTGTAAGTGGAATAAAATCATTTTGGTTGAGCCATGAAGCCATATCAAGCCCACATGAGCCATGAAGGGACTCATTTGAGGCATCCACTATGTTGTTCCTAACCCTCTTAGCCAAGGGCTTAGGGGTTAAGGACCATCCATGTGAATCACCTTCATGAGTCAGGAGGTCAAGTTAGGTATAGGTGTGTGAAAGTGTAGTGTATAAATTTAGTGTATGTGTAAGTCAGCCCTCATCAGACCAGGCCACCCAGGGCAGTCCTAAGGCCAAAGAGTCCTAGAGGAACTCATCCTTTAAACTTCCACATTTGATTTCAACCCTCTAGGTGATTAGGGGTCTACAATCAAGTTTGTGGAGTTTGTAGGGAGTTAAGAAGTGGTTTGAATTTCTAAGTGGTGGGTCCCAATTCTAATCCTCTAGGATAGTCAAAGGAAAAGCCTAAGGCTAGATCCTAAGTACTAAAGAGAAGACCTCATAAAAAATGAGGTCAACACACTTCTCAGTTGAATTGCTTTTACATGCTCTTTATTTTTATCTCTTGGATTCACTTCAATATTACTTGGAAGCATTCCTTGGAATCTATTAATTAATGAATTTGTAAATTGCTCCAATTGATTTTCAATATTTCGGATGGTTACTCCTTGAATTTGCAATTGATTTCCCATATGTGACACCACTTCTTCAATAGACAACTTCTTATCCTTTAATTGTAAAGCATTGTTAAAACCTGGAGGATAGGTTAGTCTATAAAAATTATTTCCTTGGTTTTTCCAATTTCCCAATGTGTTTACTTAGTGGTTCCCCCATTATTGATTAATACCACCCTGATTATTGGTATTCCAGTTAAAGTTTGGATGATTCTTCTGACCTGGGTAATAATAATTGGAATATGGGTTATTAGGCTTACTTATAACATTCAAAGTTTTTGGTGAGCAATTAAGTACCCAACATCGATTATTAGTTCTAGATTTTAAGATGAAGAGTTGTAAAATAAAGAATACTAGGAATCAACATCGTAGAATAAGATGGGGGCACCTAAAAGACACAAATAAAATTATTTTTATGAGTAAAATTCAAGATTTAAATATTTGGGATGTTCATGAAGACGTGAATGTTATGTGGGAAAAATTAACTAATACTATTAAACAAGTAGCTAAAGATGTACTTGGAGAATCAAAAGAAAAAGTTTCTATAAATAAAAATAGTTGGTGGTGGAATAATAATGTGCAAGAAAAGATAAAATATAAGAAGTTATGTTATAAAAATTGGTTTAAATGTAAAAGCGTAGAGAACTGGGAAAAATATAAAACGGCCCGCAGGGAGTGTAAAAGAATAATCAGTGACGCTAAAAATTCTGCTTTTAGTGATCTTTATAACATGTTAGATACTAAGGAAGGTGAAAAATATATGTATAAACTAGCTAAACAAAGAGAAAAGAAAAGTAAAGATTTAACTCAAGTAAAGTGTATTAAAGATGAAAATCAAAAAGTGCTTTTCTTAGAAAAAGATATTCAACATAGGTGGGTGAGTTATTTTGATAAACTTTTTAATGATGATGCTGAAAGTACGATTGACCTTAGTGATCTTAATATCGTTAATAATAATAAAACTTTTCATTTTTACCGTCGCATTAGTAAAAAAGAAGTTGATGAGGCTTTAAAGAAAACTAAGGGGGGCAAGTCTGTAGGACCTGATGATATCCCAATTGAAGTGTGGAAATGTTTAGGTGATTTGGGGGTTTCCTGGCTTACTAAACTTTTTAATATTATTTTTAAAACTAAAAGGATGCCTGAGGAGTGGAGAAAGAGCATTTTGGTCCCCATTTTTAAGAATAAAGGAGATGCACAAGAGTGTGCAAATTATAGAGGAATTAAATTGATGTGTCATACTTTAAAATTATGGGAGAGGGTAATTGAACATAGGTTAAGACGTATTACGAAGATTTCTCATAATCAATTTGGATTTATGCCGGGCAGGTCTACCATGGAAGCTATACATTTATTGAGAGGTTTGATGGAGAAGTACGGAGATAATAAGGAGGATCTACATTTGATTTTTATTGATTTAGAAAAAGCTTACGATAAGGTTCCTAGAGATGTTCTTTGGAGAGTCCTCGAGAAGAAAGGTGTTGATATAACTTATATTCAAGTCATTAAAGATATGTATGCTAGAGTCGTTACATGTGTTCGAATTGAAGGAGGATTGACCAAGTATTTTACTATTTCGTTGGTTTACATCAAGGATCGGCTTTAAGCCCATATCTTTTTGCTTTATTTATGGATGGTCTTACTGGGCATTTACAAGAGGATGTACCTTGGTGTATGCTTTTTGCTGATGATATCCTCCTTGTGGATAAGACAAGAGAAAAAGTCCAGGAAAAACTTGAATTATGGAGGTCTACATTGGAATATAAAGGTCTTCGTTTGAGTAGAACTAAAACTGAATACATGGAATGTAATTTTAGTAATAGTAGGTCTAGTGACAGCAGTGTAACTTTGGGTGATCAAATTATTAAAATGTGTGAACGATTTAGATATCTTGGGTCCATTGTTCAAAGCGATGGTGATATAGATGGGGATGTGAATAGTAGAATTCAGGTTGGTTGAAGTGGAGGAATGCGTCTGGCCTATTGTGTGATAGAAAAGTACCGCTTAGACTGAAAGGAAAATTTTACAAGATGGTGGTGAGACCTTCAATGCTCTATGGTGCTGAATGTTGGCCTTTAAAAGAGAAGCATAATGTTAAGTTAAGTGTTGCCGAGATGAGAATGATTAGGTGGATGAGTGGCTTTACTCTTAGAGACAAAATGCGAAATGAATATATCCGTAAAAGGGTTGGAGTTGCACCAGATGACGGATAAAATTAGAGAGAGTCGCCTTAGATGGTTTGGTCACATTAAACGTCGACCACCGATGATCCGATTAGGAGAGTAGATGTTTTAAATACAACTTATGTTAAGAAAGGCGAGAGTGCGTACCTAGGAAAACTTGGGCTTATTGCATAAAAAATGATCTTAATTTATTAGAATTGAACGAAAATTTGACACTAAATCGGACGCAATGGAGAAAAAGGATTCATGTAGCCGACCCCACTTAGTGGGATTAAGGCTTTGTTGTTGTTATTGTTGTTGTATGTAATTTGGCTAAGAAAAATTCATCCCAATTTGGTCTATCTTTCTTGAAATTGCAGCAACTTGATTTGCTAACATTGCAAAAGCATCATTGTCATGAAGACTGGCTACCTTTTTAGGATTTAACCTTTCAGAAGGCCATTGAAAATTATTAGTAGTCATTTCTTCAGTTAAAGTATAAGCACCAGGAAACTGTTTAGACATTAATGATCCAGCAGCAGCTGCATCAATAATTAATATAAGAGATCCAACTAATCCATTGTAAAAGGTTTGAATTATTAACCAATCTAGTATCGAATGATGTGGACACTTTCAGAAGAGATCTTTAAATCTTTCTCTATATTGATTCACTTTCAAAATGATATAAAGATGTAATATCATTTCTCAACTTCGCAGTCTTCGATGGTGGAAAATATTTAGCAAGGAATTTTTGTGCTAAATCACCCCATGTTCTTATAGATCCAGGTGCTAACGAATTTAACCATATCTTTTCTTTATCTCTTAGTAAGAAAGGAAAAAGTCTGAGTCTAATAGCATCATCCGAGACACCATCATATTTAAAAGTAGCACACAAACTTTTTTGGTAATCCTTATCAAAATTGAAAATCACATCTTTCTCGAGGAGCAAATGGTATATTGGCTTAACGAATTTTTGAAAATTCTTTAATATAAGACTGTAAAATCGAGCATGTACTAAAAAATCCTAATTTCCCTCACATTTGTTGGATGAAGTAAATTAGCAATCACTTGAATTTTAGCGAGAATATACTTGTGCCTTTCTACGAAATGTGATAGCCCAAAGCAATTCCTCTTACTACCATAAATTAGCATTTTCCCCGATTAAAATTTAAGTTTGTTTCTTCGCAGCATTTTAAGAACTTGTGATAAATGTTAAACACGATTCAAATGATGTTCCGAACACCAAAACGTCATGTAAAAACGATTTTGTTTTGACTAAATCACGAGTAGTAGCCATCATACATCTTTAAAATGTAGCGGGGCATTACATAAAAAAGAGAACATTATCTTCAAAGAAAAAGTACGCGGAGGTAGTAAACATTCTTTCTCTTGATCCTCTAAGAAATTTGTATTTGGTGATAACCCGGTTATCCATCGAAAAATAAAGTATTTATGCCCGGCTAGTCTATCAAACATTTGACCCGAAAATTGTAATGGAAAATGATCTTTCCTTGTGGCGAGTTTAGTTTTACATAATGAATGCATGTTGTCATCTTGTAAATTGTCTTATTGGTATTAATTCATTCTTTTCATTAACGAGACACAATTACTCTCCTTTCTTAGAAACACGATGTGAATAGGACTAACCTAATGCACTTTACGAAATAGGATAGATAATCCTGACATCTAACCACTTTAAAATTTCTTTCTTAGCGACTTCTTTCATAATAGGATTTAATCTCATTTTGAGGATCGACCACAGGTTTGTAGTTTTCTTCCATCGGGATTACATGCACATAAATTGAAGAAGCTGATTTCTTTAATATCGACGATTTTTCCATCGAATGCTTTTGTTTATATTTCTTGAAGTGCTATTGACGCTCTTGAAGTTAAGTTTGAGGAAATTATAACTTAAACAAAAGTTGAGAAATTACCTAAAAAGACATATTTTAAATGTTTCGAAGTAACTTGATTCAATTTTAGGAAGTTTCTCGATTGATGGACAAAGATTTGCTCTTTACGCCGTATCGAAATTTAAAACATTCTTGAACAAAATTTGAACCTTCTTGATAAAGTCCTTATAATGTTCTAATTCCTCTTCTTGCTCGTGTTCGATTCTTTCATTTCGAATTCTCTTCATAAATTATTTTGAAATAGCATTCACTAAGATATTTCATTACATCATCTTGAAACATTCCGTATACCTTTTTACGGATATTTCATTGATTTGGAAATATTAAAAGTAATTGTTTGATCGTTAAATGCATGATTAATTCCCACTTTTTGCACATCTTAACATTATTATGCACAGTGCTTGGAAGAATCTCCCCACTAAAATGATAGGTATCTCTTTATCTTCCTCCATGCCCAACACGATGAAATCAATCGAAAAGACAAATCGATCCACTTTCACCCCGAAACATTTATATAACTCCCTTAGGATATGTGATAGAACGATATGTTAATTTCGAGGTTACGGTTTTAGGAGATATTTCTCCTAATCCCGAGTCTTTTAAATATAGATAATGGCATACAATTAATACTTTCACCCCGAATCCTCAGATTTTCAAAAATCTATCTCGATTTCACGTAGTATGACGCTTCCCGGGATCTTTAAGTATTTCGAAGTTTTTCTAAATTGTACTTTGCGCTCCTCGCTAAGTGCAGTTTATCTCATTATCTTTAAATTTTCTTTTAACATTGAAATTATCATACATCAACTTACTTGTAGCTTGGCATTTGTTAAAGGCAATGAAAAGGAATATTAATTGTAAGCTTTTTAATTTCCGGCAATTTTGAAAATTTTTTATCAAATTTGGTTGACAAAGTCTTTAAGGAAATTGGGGGTGGTTGTAATTTTTCTAAATCGATTTAAGTGGAAAATAGGTCTCTCGAAACTTTATGGAGCGTCCTCTTTAGGTTCTTCGATTTCTTTTCCTTTACCTTCCAAATTCTCTTTCACTTAACTTGAACGGCCTTTACTTGCTCTTTATTCTAGTCTTTAGGATTTACTTATGTATTACAAGGAAGTGTTCCTTGGGTTACATTACTTAATGAATTTGCGATTTTTCCCGGCTTGATTCTGATATTTCTTATAGCGGCTCCTTAACTTTATGGCGATTTTCCCGTTTGTAACAACACTTCTTATAAAACGACTTCTTATTCATAAATCGTAGGTTATTATTAAAACCTGGTGGATAGGTAGGTATAATTACTATTACCTTGGTTTTTTCCGAGTTCCCAAATGAGTTTACTTGGTTGCCATTTCTTTGATTAGTATCACCGAATTATTATTCGAGTTACGATTAGGATGGTTTTCCCGACCTAGATTATAGTAGTTCTAATAAGGGTTATTTGACTTGTGTTATAGCATTTAAAATCTCGATTGATGTTTGAGAGTCTACCATTTAACTTTAATGAATTCTCTTGATCATTGTAATTGGTCGAGATAAATTCATTCCAAATTGAATTACATCTTTCTTGAAATTATAACAACTTGTTTGCTAACATTGACTTCCTTTTGTGAAGGATCATTTCTAGATCGTTTTGAGAAAGGGGGAAGTACGTGACCTCTGGCTTTTGATAGTCATTAAACCACAATTTCTAAGATATAACCTTAATGAAAACTTTTAAACCAAGATTTTAATGGAATCTTAAATTGATCGAATCGATGTGTAGTCACGATCGATCGGCCATTATGGCTTGGATTGTAACCTTTGACACAAATGGTCGGCTTTGGTCGATCTTGTCGACTCTTGAACTAATGACCTCGCACATTCATGGTTAGCAGCAAATGGTCGATTTTGAGTCGGCAGTCGATCATGTGATAATGCCACATTAATCGAAGTTTGGTAAACGTTTGACCAAAAAGATCGACTTTGATCCGTAGTCAATCCTTGACCCCGATGACCACCACTTTGAACAAGCCGAGTCGGCCTTTGACCCCACGGAAATGGTCAACTTTAGTCGGCGAGTCGATCAACGACTGTGTGCCATTGACCAAGCTAGTCGACGCTGACCGAAAATGACGCCCATATTGGACTTATGGTCGAGGCATTGACTGTCAAAGACGACATTGGTAAAGATGACGAGTAGATCCGAAGTCACCATGTTGACTGTGGGTCAGCTGAAACCCTAAAAATGAATTGACATGACTAAATCGAGCCCATAATGACAAAAACCATGGATCCTTTGACTAGCACGACCATAATGAAAGTTGGAAAAGTTACATTGGTCGTCATGAAGTAGGATTGGTAAACTTGAATTGACTTCAGGTCGACATTGGTCGAGCTTAGTCGACGTGTGGTGGTCGAAATCTTGCATTTGAACCAAAATTGATAAAAGCAATTAAATAATTAATTTGAAAATTATTTTAATCAATTTATTAGTTAATATTATAATTTCGATATTCTTAATTAATTAAATAATTAATTAAAAATGGAATTATAATTAAATAAACATGAAATGAATTTGGACATATGCATCACACATGACACGATAAATGGCTTAAAATTTTAAAACTATGACCTCATAATTGACATCATGGGAACGGTTACCCATAAATTGACACATTAAATGACTCATGACACATCACTTTAACCATGGTTAAAAACACCATTATTACATAGTCTTGAAGGATGAAGTAGGTGTCATTTCTTCATGAAAGACTTAAGAGATGACATGGGTGAGTCGTCGCTCTGCCTCGCGAGCCACCAATGGAAAAACTGGCTCAAATCATTCCCGCATCATGAGGTGACCTCATATTTACCAATTTGAAAATGATAAAAAGGAAATTATGTGTCGATTCCTCTTAAACTTAAGCCATGAATCACTCGTCCCTTGAAGTGAGTTGGTAGGCTGACCTACATGACACCTCGAAGCTGCCTCGCTAGACTTACTAATGAGAATGAAACATTGCTTGAACCAACCTTCCACAATGGTTAAAAAGAATCATGATTAATCCGTACAAGAGATGAGTAAGAAACTTTTGTGTCAACTCATGCCAAAGTAAATGAGTATGACTTGTAAGCTTATGGGAAAGGATGAATCCATCTCATTCTAAGAGCGAACCACCTCGTGGGGCTTGATCGAAAGAAAGCCATGAGCTTGATCAAATCCCATATATAATGAGGACTCGTTATGAATTTCACCTTGGGATAGCCATTTGAGATAATTTTTGATTGAAACCTTATCCTCGATCATCATGACTTTGGATAACAACTTCCCAGTGAACTAGAACGATTTGGAGTTCATCGAGCCTCTCCATGACTATAAATAAACCTTACCGAGAGCCTTTGAGAGGGAGATAGACGAAGTATAGAGCACATATATAATGAACCTTCCCGAAAGCCAAAAAAAGTTCCTAGAACTGAAGTAGTTGATCCCCGAAATTGCATCCACAGCCCTTAAATCCACTCGATCCCTCCCCGATTAAGCCCGGCAGAAACCCGAAATAAGGCAAAGGTGGAGTTTGAAATGAAGTTGTCGAAAACTTGAAATTGACCTTCTAAAGCTTCTGAGGATCCTACGAAGATGAGCCCATTCAAGTGGCCATCCCTCGCCAGGTTCTAACCTTTGTTCGATCTCTTGGTGTGAGACACCTTGAGATCGAAATGTTACCTGAATCGATTTCGACTCAAATTGACTTGGGGAAAAACTTCTTAAGGTTGAGACGAAGGTTTAGAACCATTCGGACCCAAGCTTGCATCGACCAAGGCAGATATCGATCTTTTGGCTCGACGAGCTTGGGCTTGGGCCTTTATGAAAAAAACCATTTCATAACCCATAAGTCACCGCGTGGATATCTTCGTCTCCCTCGGATGAAGCTTTAGAGTCGAAAAATCATGAAAATCCATTAAGAATCCATAGAGATCTTAAGGATTTTAAATGGATGGCTCACGGGTTGGGTGAAACGAAGGGGGGGATGAACGGATGTGAAATCCATTTCCGTGCTTTGGAAAAGGACGGCGTTTATGATTTAATCCGACGAGATCCCCTTTGTTCGAGCCACACGGCGGATCAAGCACGTTTTCGACGGATCTGCGGACACACGGCGGCTCACTGGCTTTTTACGGTACAATTAATGATTTAATTAAAGGAGAATAACCTTAAAATAATAAAAAATTCATTTCTTTGCATAGAAAAATCAAAAATATGAAAAAAATATCCTTGGATTCGAACGGTAAGAAGAACGATACGGAATTGAAAATTTTAATTTCTTATTTAAATTTAATTTTTAATTAATTAATTACTCTTTGGAGTAATTTAATTATTAAAAATTATTTATAAATACGAGAAAAATATGAAATTTTTAGGGATTGATCTTTAAGTGTTTGAACGCATCTTTGATTTTTCGAAATGAGGAAAATTCTCTAGCATAGGATTTCCTAATTTTCAAGTGACTTTATAATTATTTCTAATAATAATTATAAAAATTCGAAAAATAGGAAATTAAATTGGAAAAATGGTTAAGTAATTAAGAAGATGTGAACATTAACCTTAAAAAAGACATTTCTTAGCCATTGGAAATTTTTAAATGACAACCATCTTTTAGGGTAAACAATTATTAATTTTAAATTAATATTTAAATCCCTTAAAATCTTTTAAAATAGAAAATCCACCATACTTGACCTATTTCACATTGGGTTAAATTGATGATGAAATCTAACTCCAAATAGACTCGCATTAAACTCTAATTAGGTTTAAAACACCAAATTAAACCTAATTAACTACGATCGCCTTCACCATTAGGCTTAATTATTTCAGAAACCCTTATTAGATGCAATTCCTCATTAGGCATGATTAAATACCTTAAACCTTAATTATATTAAGTTTAAGACAAATCAGGCTCTAATTAGGTATAACCCCTCATTAAGAACTGATTAATCACCTTAAACCTTAATTACATTGAGTTTAAGATAAATTAAACGATTTGACTTAACACGAGGTAAGTACGAGGTTTATCGATTAAACCTTTCCTAAATTAGGTTTAATTAATCTTAAATCGATTAGACTTCTTACCAGTGGTGTAACTAATCGATTAAACCTTACGAAATTAGGTTTAATTAAACTTAAACCAAATTATACCTAACGTAATTAAGTTTAATTAATCGATTAAACATACAAATTAGGTTTAATTAACCTTAAACCAATTAGACTTAACCTAACTAGAAGTCCGATTAATCGATTAAACCTTGCACAAATTTTGTTTAATTAACCTTAAACCCGATTAGACTTAACCTGATTAAAGTCGATTAATCGATTAAACCTTACATAAATTAGGTTTAATTAACCTTAAACGATTAGACTTAACCTTTAATTAAAATCCAATTAATCGATTAAACCTTACATAAATTAGGTTTAATTAAACTGACTAATTAGACTTAACTACTAATTAAGCACAATTGCTCGATTAAACCTTGCAAATTAAGTTTAATTAACCTTAAACCAATTAGACTTAACCACAATTAAATTAAATAAATCGATTAAACCTTACTAGAATTAGAGTTTATTTAACCTTAAACCAATTAGACTTAGCAGTAAATTAAATTGTCAATCAACCTTACTAAATTAGATTTAATTAACTCTTAAGCCTTACTTAGTGAAGCAGCAATAATAAGCTCTAATTGGGTATAATAGTCTAGATCTAAATTAAACTCTTAAGACTTGCTTAAAATAGGCTTAAACAACCTTAAACCCTAATCGAGTACATCTTTAATTACTTAAAAAACATAACTTGAGTTCGAAATCGAACTTAAACTAACCTTAGAGTTCGGCCGTCTGAACTAACTCGACGAAAACTTTGACTTGAATTCAATGTCTAACTCAAATCGAATTAACTCGAAACTTAAGTTGACCCAATTGAACTTGAAATTGACCTCTAACCCAAGTTGACTTGCAAATTGAACCCGAAATTTAACTTCAAACTTAAGTTCGGCCCATATTGAAATTAAGTCGATATTTCTAACTTTGGTTAAACCTAAATTGAACCCCAGTTCAACCCCGCAATGAACTTAAATCGACATTTCTGGCAAGTTCGACCTAAATTGAACTTCTAAGTTAACTTAAACTTAAGTTCGGCCAATTAAACATGAAGTCGACATTTACAGCACTGAGTTCGATCTAAATTGAACCCCGGTGCTTCAGACTTAAGCTCGGCCACATACTAAACTTAAGTCGATGCTTCTAACTCCAATTTATGTCTAACTTCCATTAGACTTAACACCTTTTAGATTAGTGACATTGAATATTTAAAATTCAAAGTTTAACTTATGTTAGATTTAACACCCAGTCTAAAATGCAATGCATGAGAGTTAACACCTTTTAGATTCGAATGACATTGAATTTAAAATTCTAAAGTCTAACTTGTGTTAGATTTTACACAATTTAAGTCTAATGTAGATTAAGCTTAACACCTTTTATATTGAATGACATCGAATCTAAAGTTTTAAAGTCTAACTTATGTTAGATTTTATTGAGAAATTAGATCTAAAAATTCTCGGGATTTAATTAGATCTTATAGACATTATATCTAAATAAACTTCACCTTTTCTTTAAATGCAAATTACATTAAAATTAAATAAACAAATGAAAACCAACGTATAACAAAATGACATATGGAATATTTTAATTGTTTAATAAATCGCAAATAGCTTCAAATTTTCGACCTAAAATATTAAAAGACATTAAGTCTTAAATGAAACCTTAATGAACAAAGATCACCGAAATGCGACTTGAACCCCGAGTGTTCTTGATGCAAAGATTTCTTGGACGACGCGATACGGTTGTCGGCGGAATCTTCACAGTCTGATTTAATTGCCTTTCGGACAAAGTAGATTAAAATTTTGATAACCTTTGAGACGACGAGCCCGAGACATCTTGGCCAAGGTTATCTAAAATACGCTTGACTAAATAAAAAGATATTTAAGAAATAAAATTGACATTATTTCTTTAAATCGACACTCATTTCCCTTGCGAGGTTGAAGATAAATTCCATTGTAGATTTATTTTACATGTTATTAGGATGTATTGCTCTGTTTTGCGAAGCGACATTGCAAAGACGGAATGACGACAATAAAACAAAATTAAAACGATACCAAAATAATAATGAACAAACATAATATAAACAACATTAAAATGACATAATCAAAACAAAACAAAACCTACACTTTTACGATAATCACATAACCTATAATTTTAAGATAGTCACCAAAAAATAATAAACTACAAGACAAAACAACAAGAAAATGACAAAAAAACAAAATAAATTAAAATGAAATCGACATAACAATTGAAATTGACAAGAATCAAACTCTTTGGGTAGTATGACATATTACCCATAGGATTAAACGTTATTTGACGTTTCTTTCCTTGTTGCCAAGAAACTTCTTTGAAAACGAGTATTAAGATTAATCGAAGTTTTCTTAGAAAATTTTTAATTGTCCGAATGTAATTAGCGCAAGGCTTGCTCTATGGGAGATTTAAGAGCTCGAGATAGGTATCGCACCTAGAAATCTTTGGTTATCGATGTTTCATGTGTGATCGTCCTTATATAAAATTTCTAAAATAAGGAATTCTAGAATCTCCTTTTATAGGGATTATCATGACTTTTCTTATTATTATTTTACATTTTATTAGCCCTTAATTTCTTGAACTTAGCACATTATTTAAGGATCCTTTACATGATCGAAATAAATAAGATTTCTTGAAAGATTAGGCGATATTATAGATAAGCAATTGTGACTCAAAATGATGACATCGACCTTGACGGGAGAAAATCTGCGACACGGCTGCGAACATCGACACTAACATAGCGAAAGCTTGGTGAGAATATTGGCTACCTTTTCGGGATGTACCCTTTTAGAAAGCCATTGAAAATTATTAGTAACTATCTCTTGATTAAAGCATAAGATTCGAAATGGTTTAGACATCATTGAACAACTAGCAACGACATCTATAATAGATCTAAGAGATCCATCTAATCCATTATAAAAAAAATGAATAATTAACTAATCTGGCACAAAATGGTGTGGACACTTTCTTATGAGTTCATTAAATCATTCCCACTTCATAAATAGATTCCTTCAAATAACGAAAAGATGTAATATCATTTCTAAGCTTCACGGTTTTTTATGGTAGAAAAAATTTAACAGGAATTTACTGTGTTAAATCGCCCTAAGTTACGATAGATCGAGGTCTTTAAATAATTTGACCATATCTTAGCCTTATTCTTAAGTGAGAATGAAAAAAGCTTAAGCTTAATAACATCATCGAAACAACATCATATTTAAATGTAGCAAACAATTCTAGAAAATTCGCGAGATGTAAATTTGGATCTTCGGTTGGTGATCCCCAAGGCGGTTATTAGATATCATTTGGATAATAGCGGGTTTAAGTTGAATGAATTAGCGACTACGAGCGGGATTTTTATCTTAACATGAAGTTCATCCTTGTAGGGTTTGCATAATCTCTTAAAGATCTTAATTCATGATGAATTTTAGCATTTTGATTAATTTGATTTGCCATTTCTTGAATTTTTTTTTGTATTTTTAATTTTTTTATTTTTTATAATAGTTTATTCTAATTTAAAATTGTAGGGCACAACTCTTTCAGAACTTAAACTTCGCATAACTATTACAACACAACAATAAAATTAAAAATAAAAAAACTACATGAGTAAGTTTTAAATATGATTTTAAAAAATAGAAATTTTGTTTTTACATAAATTGTTTTTAATTTTTCTTTTAAATTAAAATAAAAAAAAATTTGATTTTTCTAGGCAACGGCGCCAAAAACATGATCTGATTCTTTTTACTACCGGATTAATTCTTTGATATATTTATACTTGTGATATTCAATTATTCTTATATTTTAGATAAAATTTTCTTCTTTATAAGTGCACAAAAAAACTTGATTCCGATGTAAATAAGAATGCGATAGTGATATTTAAAATTTAGTGATTCTACGCAAGTATACGTATCGGTATCGAAGTAATATAAGACTTTACGATTAAGCCTAGAAAAATCGATCCAGCGAGAAAATTTTTGAAATTTAAAAGATAAAAGGTTTTAGATCACGGATTATTACATTTAGAAAAAAAAAACAAACTTAAATATCTTCAGATAATAGAAAACTTTAAAATGCGATTCTTTTTAGTATTTTCTTAAATTGTGAAATAAAGTAAACAACTTACTAACTATAATGAGATTTTTGTAAGATTAAAGAAGTATAGATGAAAATATATTTTTTTCACTTATAAATGCATGAGTAATAGGTACATGAATTACATTGTGGAAGTATTGAAATGTCTGTGTCGGAATAGGAGCGATTTTATTCATTACCTTTAAGAGATGCTATAAAGAACATTAGGCTAGTTTAAAGTTTGAATAGTTTTGAAGATGGGTTTTGCGGGGGAGAATCTTAGCTCTCGGCACTACAGAGTTATCGCTTTCACATACGCACTGAAATTTTAACATACGCATCGAAAACCTAATATAATAAACCAAATTAGAAACTTTAGTACGTTTGTCTCACACAATGTCTACAGTGCCTCATCGAAGTATATTTCCTTATTTATTTGCAAAAAAATAATATGAATTGCTTTCTCGTAAGTTATCTCGTATGATTTTGTACTGTTGTTGATTGAGACAATACTTTATTAGGATCTTACATGTTCTCATAATAAATGTTAACATCTTAATTGGCCCGAATCGAAGTAAATGAAGTTCGAAAGGATTAAATGCATCACAAACATTTGACATTAAAGATCAATCTTAACATTTCGTAGGCTTAACTTAATTCTTTCATTTTAAGAAAAAAGTTAAAGAAGACTACTCGGGATCCATGAAGAAAACACAAAGTAGTTTTAAAAGTAAAACCATGTATAAAACACAGAATTCTCGAAGTAAAACCAAATGAAGTACAAAGATAAAATTTATCTCGAGTTCTCTCCACGAACCCTTGAAGCTCCTTTGAATATCTTCCTTTCTCTTACAAGACTCCCTTGGACTAGTCGTCCAACCCAAGAGGGTTTAAATCTCTCTACAATAATAGATTTTGTTTTAAGAATCCATACTCACCTTCTCTTTCACTAGGAATGAGAAAAGAGTGATGAAACCGCTGAAAGTTCGACGCACCATGCGATGGTGCTTAGGCGCGGATGCGGGCGCTTAGGCGCCCCGGTTCGTTTTAACTGCGACGTTTTCTTTCAGGTTGATCACTTTTCACTCGTAATGACATATTTGGTCCATTTAAGTGCTTTTGAAAGAAAAAAAAACAAAAACCTTCCATTAAAATGTAACATCATTAAAAATAGGTATAGAAATGTGCATAAAAATATTATATATTTTAGGTATATCGGGGACCGACATGGTCCTCTTGCTTTTATCACATGCTGATTTATAAC
The DNA here is from genome assembly GCA_022702705.1 of Papilionanthe hookeriana x Papilionanthe teres. Taxonomy (NCBI): domain Eukaryota; kingdom Viridiplantae; phylum Streptophyta; class Magnoliopsida; order Asparagales; family Orchidaceae; genus Papilionanthe; species Papilionanthe hookeriana x Papilionanthe teres. Next base: position 114,566,236 of record CM040431.1, read on the forward strand.
GATTCTAGTGCACATGCGAAATCTAAAATGAACTTTGTTGATTCTACTTTGGTAGTACAACTAGTAATGGCCCAGAAATCCATCGAAAACAACCTCGCTGAATACATGCGAGTAGAAGCTACCAAATCTGATGATTTCGAGTACGGCACGGTGTGAAGAGTGGCAAACGATCTATCTTTCTCGTAGAGGTCACTGCGGCGAGTCGAAATTTAGCCTTCTAAGCTATGCTTTGGAATAGAAGTCCCTTGTGTATACTTAGAGGTACGGAGTCTCACGAAGCAAGTGGTTGGAACCCTTGAAAGTACAGGTCCGGGTTGGTAACTTTCGACACTTTTTAGCATCGATTCCTTTAGAATGTAACTAAAACTCTATGGAATGTGGCTCAGAGATACGATTCCTCACTAAGCCCTCTCCATTTCCTTTTAAAATTAGTATTGATCCAATGGCGACGGGATCTCAAACCCTCGAGAATTCCTTGGGATTGACGATGCGTATTCTCTTCGAACGAAAGTGTTGCTTTCACTCATGAATGAGGCTTGTGAAGAAGGGTCGAAGAAGTCGTAGTGGTCGATAGGAGGAGGAATGCAATCTACTTCTTCGTATATGTTGATGATGCGGCTATTCGAATGCGATACAACGGCGGTATATGCCATTCCACCATACTTTTGATCATTTTCTTTATCGCGAACGGCATGGTGTCCGCCGTCATTCTTAAAATTCTAGGAGATCTTCTAATACGCCATTGCGAAATTATAGCAGCAAACATATTGAATCGTTATCCTACCCTTTCCCCTCTTCCATTTCAAGGGCTTTGAGTATGTCTTCTCCTTCAAATCTCGGGTCCATTGTTCAAAGTGATGGTGATATAGATGGGGATGTTAATAGTAGAATTCAGGTTGGTTGGTTGAAGTGGAGGAATGCGTCAGGCCTGTTATTGTGATAGAAAGAAATCACAGCTTGGGCGAAAGGAAAATTTTATAAGATGGTGATGAGACCTTGATGCTCTTTGGTGGCGAATGTTAGCCTTTAAAAGAAGCATAATGTTAAGTTAAGTGTTGCGAAGATAATGATTAGGTGGATGAGTGGCTTTACACTTAGAGACATAAAGCGAAATGAATATGTCCGTAATAGGGTTGGTGTTGCACCGATGACGGATAAAATTAGAGAGAGTAGCCTTAGATGGTTTGGGTAACATTAAACGTCGACCACGATGATCGATTAGGAGAGTAGATGTTTTAAATACAACTTATGTTAATAAGTGAGGTAGACCTAGGAAAACTTGGGCTTATTGCATAAAAAATGATCTTAATTTATTAGAATTAAACAAAAAATTTGACACTAAATAGGACATGATGGAGAAAAAGGATTCATGTAGGCAGGCAGAAGCGTAGTGGGATTAAGGCTTTGTTGTTGTCGTTGTTGTTGTTGGACACATGCGTATATTTGCCATCTCGTAGTCGGCATGATATGTGGTCGTCGGGGCTTGACAATTTGTGGTATGTACGGGTTTGTACAACGGGATGTTCTCTACCTCTTATCTTTATTAAAAATTTGTTAGATATGTGAAAAGTCGTGTATCCTTCCAAATGAAGAACCTTCATTCACGACACTTTGTAAGAAATGCTCTGTTGATGACGAGTTTGTCTGGAAAGTTTGTGTTGCATGTCGGACAACTTTGCGTAGAAATCCTTCGGCGATTTTGTAATGATGCGAGCTCTGTAGTGAAATCTTGCTCATCTTCTGTGTTGTGTGGTCTAGCGAAGTCTCCTTCATTCGGGATCATAATCTTCTTCTTTAGGAATTGGAGAAAGGCATGCGAATTTGTCTCACTAGAATATCTCTTTTCGAAACTGTCTAGTGCTTGCGATTGAACGATTTCCATTACGTCATTGTGTGCGTCTTAGCAACACATCCAAAAAGTTATTATGAGGTTGTACGATTATATCCACATTCGATGTGGTGATCATTGATAGTACCAATTTGCTTGTTTCTTCGGAGAGGTATGCCTTTGAATATTCTTCTGTGTCTTTCCATCCTAATGACTCTCCTTCTTCCTGTGAGGCGGTGCGATCATGGATTGCGAGCTTGCGGTTTCCTTGTAGTCGGCCAGGTCATCGGCGGGCCTTTATGGTCTACATTGACTTGGGTAGAGTCCAAGTCGAAGTTTATGACGCCCCTTATGGTACCTTTTCCTCATTTAGTGTAAGATTCGATCCATCTCTAAAAAGTGAAATTCAACTTCGACGACATTGCTGCGTAAAATAGGAGGAACGTCGACGCATTGAAATTTGAATGAATAAAGAACGAAAAAAATTGCTAATGAATTTTAAACTATACTTATGCCATTATCTTATTTAATATGAGTTTATGAAATTTGAAATTTTGAATAACGGAGTTTCGATATTATTGAGTTTATTTCAAAAATTCATTTTTTTTTCATTCGAATTCATTATAAATTTTCTTTTCTTTAGGACCGATCGTAGACACTAGCTATATAGCTAATTTTGAAAGCAAACGTCATCTTTTGAACTCTTCACATTGTATAGTATTTCTTGAATAACGTGCGTTAATTAGCAACATGGGTCTTTTTCCTTGAGAGTTCACTAGGTAGTATGATCCTCTGAGTAAACCTTCTCCCGCTTGCAAATGGTCGATCCCGGGTTGGTTCAGATTTTCCACATCTTAAGGTGTGAAAGAATAGGCCTTCGAGAATAAGAATAAGCTCACCAACTTTGAACGTTCTCGAATAGAATGAGTTTGTGTGGGGCTTGAACCATTTTGCTTGGTAAAGCTGCAAGTTTTGATGTTCGAGCAATCATTTTCATGAAGATTTTCGATTCTTTAAGTAAAAGCTTGGTGTTTTCTTTATTTGGCAATTTTTGTTGGCAACAACGACTCCCGAGAATCGGTCGTCGAATTTCTAACGGAAGCGGTTGCCTCGGACTGTCTGTAGTGTAGGGTGTGAAGCGTAATACAAGTTGTTATTGTTCGGTAGGTCAACAAATCTTTTAACATTGTTTTGTCACCGTCCTCTTTTATTTCAATAACACTTTCTTTAAAATACGCTCGAGCGTCTTGTTGAAGGCTTCTACCAAGCGGGTTCGCTCTCGAGTAGTAAATCGTAGAGTATCTTCACTTAAATATGTGACGTACGGAAAAGAAATTTATTGATCTTTGTACTCTTTAAGGTAGACAGATTTCTGCGAAATAATTGTACGGAAACATTTGAAATAGTAGGCCATCAGTTACGAGAAAAGCGAGAAGGATGTCTTTGTGTTGTAACCTCTCGTAACGGGGCGGCTACTTGCCCACTTGGAGAATCGTAGGCTGAGAATAAACGCGTGTCCTTTAGAAAATGGAGAATACATCGGACCACATTTTATATTCGTACTGTCGACATTTTTAGGTTTTGGTGTTTTATTTGGAAAAGGGGTCGCTACGGAAATTGTCGGCGAATTTCAATTTAATTTAAATAAATAATTTGAAAAGTAATTTTGATTTTGAAAATAATTTTAAAGCTTGAAAATTTTAAGATATGAAATACGACGTCTCCACGTCACGAATAGTTTATATAAACGAGCACGCATACGAGCCACGTATGCATCTGAAGAATAGACACATTGCTTGATGATGAGGGCTCGATTAAATAAACTAGAAGATTTGTGACATTCGTTTGGTACGCGAACCAATTTTATAAGCCGACAAATTCCACATTTAATATGAAAACATTAAACGGGGTTTATATTACACAGGTTCTTAAAATTCCTATAAAGAGCTGACCCACATAGTTAATTACATCTTAAGTGACGGGAATCACCTAAGAAAACTCTCGATAATAATCGGTAGTTAAACAAAATTTTGAAAGTTTGGGTTTTAGGATTGAATTTTAGAATTTGATAGGGAATGGATCGAGTTTGGAACATTTTGTTTTGGGAATCGAAAAGGAAGAAGGTAGGAGAAATCGCGAGATTCGAAGGCTAGCGCCGGTAATTTCCGTATCTATTGTTTGGTTTGAATTTAGGAAGGTCCTAATGTTTATTTAATGTTTTGATGCGCGATTTTAATTAATTAGGACTTATATTTGTATGATAAAATCATACGGAATGGCATACGAGATATGAGGGTTTATGTCGTACGAACGACTACCTCGAGTCTGGCGATTAGGGCTTAATTTACATGACATGATCATGCAAATGCCTAACGAAGAGTTGAGGATTTATGTTGCACTAGGCAAACTACCTCGAAGTCTATGGCTTGGTTATTTAGTTCGGGAAAGTTTTCTTCAGTAGACTCGAGGTTTTGCGGTGACGATGGCGGGATGCGCGCCATGCTCGAGCTCCTTGTTGTTGTAGTGGTTTTAGTTTTAGAAGTCATAAATCGGGAGATGAGAAAAGTGTTGTTTGGTTTAGAGAAAGTCTTAATTTCGAAGTTTTTTTTTAATATTTTAATTAAACGGAAATCTTAAAGTTGATTATAACAACACGGTTAAGATCCCGCGGTTCCATCCTTAGGCATCGTTATTTTTATCGGATTCACTTAGTCCGGATGGTTGCTAAACTGTTGAATGAGTTCCACACTTTCATTTAGACCGTGGGAAATCCGTTAGTAACACGTAGGTTACATCATCGAGGTATTCTAGATCATCCAATGAACGTTCATTTAGTTGTAGTTGTAGTTTGTTGATACATTTGTGATTAAATTTTGAGTTGTCTTATATTTTGAAATGTTGTGGCGGTGAATTTTATCTTGTAATGACTTTTAATTTAGTTTGGTTTCGGTCTTAGGGGTATCCACAGAGGTGTGGGTTTCATGCGACGAGTTGTTTATCATGCGAAAACTAAGTGCGATGCGATTAAATAAATTGCAATAAAATAAAAGCGTACTGGAGGGTCTTCCCGTCATCTGGTACTTAAAACACGGGTTAGAATATTTAAGCATTTAAAGTAAGTTCACAGGTAAAGGTAAGGGAAGGGTTATGGTTTTACGAGTTCACTGATCACATGGCTAGTCGTTTCATGACATGCAGGTTGTATGTTTAGTTTGAAGACGATTTTCTTCATCGAAGAACAACTAAGTTGATTGTTCTTTATAAATGTCATAATAGTATCGAGGAAGTCTTAAGACGAATGCTAAACATCTTTACTGATATTTAGGATTGTTTTAAGTCGAGTGAATTTAATTATACGAATGAATTAATCGTCGAGAGTTTAAGTTTTGTTGTCTTGCTTTCAGTGAGCTTAGGACATTTGAATTTCATGAATGAAGTAACACTTCATTTAGCACCCTTTTAAGAGTTATGACATGCGAGCTTTTGATGGCGAATGGATGTTAGTGGTTTATGATTTAATTTTAGTTAATGGATTTAAGTTTGGAATAGTGTTCGAGTTGTTTTAGATTTATTTTTGAATTCTTTATGTCTTAGGTGATGTTATATTTAATTCGATTTTAATTTAATTTAACTTAATTTAATTTAATGTGGTTTAATTTAATTTAATTTAATTTTAAGTTAATCTAATATAATATGATTTAGCTTAATTTAATTTAATTTGATTTAATTTAATTTGATTTAGTTTTGATTTAATTTAATTTAATTTAATTTAATTTAATTTAATTTAATGTAATTTAATTTTAATTTTAATTTAATTTAATTTAATTTAATTTGATTTAATTTAATATGTTTTAATTTAATTTAATTTAATTTAATTTAATTTAATTTAATTTAATTTGTTTAATTTAATATTTTATTTTTAAAAGGGTTTGCTTTAAATAATTTAACCTTAACTTAATTTAATGATTAAGTCTTTTAGCATTTAAATCTTAAACTTGGATTATCATTTTAATTAGGAATTAAATATTATTGGGATGATTAATTTAGGGATTCTTAAATTAAAGAGCGAAAACATTGCAATAACGTCCTTTATTTTAATAATTCAATTTTATTATTAGCCGAGAATTTAATTAATTATTTTAATTAAAGTTCGTTTCGATTATTGTTGAATTGTTTAATAGGTTTCTACCCTTTAATTATTTAAATTTACGATCATCCGAATCGAGATTAGATCAAATATTTTACCTTTCATTTATTAAGCACAAAGTTTTAATTAAGGGTTAAAATTTTAATTACGAATTTCTTGTGAGCAATTTCATAACTCATTAAATTGAGCTCGAATGAATTTGAAATTTTTATGTGGCTTCACTCATATGTCAATGAAGACATTAGAGGAGAAAATGTGATTTTTACGTATTTAATTTATTTATGTAATTATTTTTAGTGGGAAAATAAGGATTTCCAAAGGAAAATTTAATAATATGACCAAGGAAAAATTTCATCCTTAAGAAAATTATAGGACGTGCAATAATGAGAGGGCCTTGGACGAAGTTGGTGATTTTGAATTATATTATTTTTATTATAATTATTTTGAGTTTTGGAGTATTAATTAATTTAAAAAATAAAATAAAGGTTGAAAAATGAATTTTATATTTTTAATCTCTCGATATCGAGGAAATCGAGAGAATCAATTTTCATAATTTTCTAATTTTTCTTTGATTTATTAAGATTATTTTGGCAGAAATCTTTGAAAATACATTTTTTTTATTTTAAAAATTACCTTTAGGGCTTTAAAATTTAATAACTTATCATAGAGCTGGGAAAAATATGAGATTTGTTCTTTAAGTGATTAAAATTCAAAATGCGACATTTTGGTGAATTTTATTATTTTTGTGATTTTTATTATTTTTTAATTATTAAAACGATTAAAATAATGCGAAAAATCGACTTTTTTTAGAAAATTGAAATTTTAATTTTCTTAAATTCCCCTAATATCGAAGGCTCCAAAACCGATTTGGTGAATTTTTGAAAAGTATTTTGAAAGTTATGAATTTTGAAAGTTTAAATTAATTAAATAAGCAATGTTGGCTTGGGCTGATAGAAATTTAGCAGACGATTGACTTGAACTTTTATGGTGGGTTCCTCTCTGATCCTAAAGGTCGATGGAGAATTGATTTCAAGCCAATTTGATGCATTATTATTTCTAGTAATTAAAGACTTATTTAGGGTGTTTAAGGCACGATTAGGGTTATTAAGTGGATTAATTAGCCTATTTTTTACGAGATTATAAATTCGTAAGAAACATCACCAAATTTTCTAGAATTTATTTCACAACATGCTAATTATTGGATTTAAAATACTCGAAAACGACGACAGATTTGAAAAAAATCGATAACCTCTCGTAGGATTGCGCCACGACTTTGGAAAATTCGAGGGAATGTTCCAGATTGAGCTTAACTCTATGGTCTCGTGCCATGGTGAATTTCCTATATGCATGGAGAATTAAAACAATGCGAGAGAGTAAATAAATTATTAAAAGTAAAATAGCAGTTAAATTAAATGATTTAACTTTTACGTTATTATATACATTCGGCTGACGAAGGTATTTTATTTTATTTTTCGATTTTTCACACAAAGTTATGAATTTTCCAAGTTTAGGGAATTAAATAAATAAGAAAATACCTTTAATTTTCTATTTAAAACGGCGGCGACTCAACCTTGGCGACTCACGAACGCACGCGCGTGCGCCTTCGATTTAGAGCGCGCGCCATCCCGACTCGGCGGCTCGAGCCGGCGGCATCGTTCGATCTCCTCATCGGCGTGATCTGGCCGTCTGTCCAGCGCGTGTATTAAATGAACGGCATCAGTTCATGTCTAACCCTCTAACCGAGAGCCGTCCACACTAAATCCACAATATCTCGCCAATGCCAACGGATTTTGTGTTCTTGTGCTACATGGATTCGTCTTGAAAACCGAGCATACATACGGTGATCGTACGTTGAAATTAAGGCATTTGAAATGGAGAATCTTCGAAACTCGGGATGAGGTTAGCTCATACCTTTCTTAAGAGAAGTGTGGCTTGATCGAGGGTTGTGTCACCTTCGATTGGATCTGACGGCTTCAGAGATGGGAGTCTCACAGTGGGTGAATTGTACGAGTATGATTTCGACAGCTTAGATCCTGGCTTTAGTGCGGAACGAGATGGGTGGCTGGAGAGGGAGCTTTCTTTGGTGGACTTCTTCCACGGTACGAGTGAAGGTGTAGGACCAATCGATTTAAGAATTGATCCTTGTGGAGAAGTGTCCTTGTTTTGGGTGGAATTTTGGTGAGAAATTGGGCTCACATTGATGGGGATCGGGGCAAATTGGCAAAAAAGCTTTGAGGATCAAGTTTGCTCTAAGTATGGAGAATGATGTTTGGAATGATTTTGGCGAGTTTCCATAAGGTTTGGTTGACACCTCTCATGGCGAGAGGAGGTGGTGTTTAAATAGAGAGGGTGGAGGGCCTCCGTGGGGAGGTTTAAAGTGGGGATCGAGTTGCTGCAGTGAGGAGAAGAAAATTTATCTTGTCCATTTGGGTTGAGACAAGTCGGCAAGGGAGAATTGAATTTTTTGGCTCCTCCCCGAGTCTCGGCCATGTTGTTTTCGGCGGCTGGTGTTTGGCGGCTTGTTTCTTGGTCACCATCTTGTTAGGTGGGTCGGGGCCGGGGTTTAGTGCGATCCCCGGTGTCCATGGACATGTGTAAAGGAGTTTGATTTAAATGGAATGGGGAGAAGGCTCATTTTGGCTTGGTTTGGTTGACTCATGCATTTGGGCTAGGTTCATAGCTCAAGGCTTGACCTTGGGGCGAGGAGAATCATTTGGAGTCGGCTTAGGAAAGGGTGGTGAAGTCTCCGTCCATGGTGAGGTGGCTAAGCATGGTTTAGTGTGTGACATGATTAAGGTAAAAAGGGGTTTAAAAGGGTTTAGGAAAGAGATCCCCTCTCTTGCCATTAATGGTTTGGTGAGGTGGAAAGTAGATTCCATGGCTCTCATGGCTCCCATGGGGCTCGTACATGGCTTCATGGCTCGCTTTGGCTTGAGGAAAAGCAGTCGATTTCATGGAAATGGGTTTAAGGAAATTTTGGCATGTTGATGGGAATTTGGCATATGGCTTGATTTGGAACCATTTGATGATTGATTTGAACTTAGGGATGATTTTAATTGAAGTCATGATGAAGAGAATTTGTCGTATGGGCCTTGGATTGATTTTGCACACTTTGGATTTTGGTGGAGATGGGCTTTTGGGAAGGTTTAAGAAAGTGGGCTTTTGGTTTGGAAATAAATTTATGGATGGGAAATTTGTGAAGGATTGGGCCAAACAAATGTTGGTTTTAGCTCATGGATGGGTCATGAGTGATTTGGAGCAAATTTGGGGTGGTTTGGGTTTGAATTGGGTTGGATTTGGGCTTTTTTGGTGAATGGGCCAATATAGGTCAAATTGGGCTAACTTGGGCCAATGTTGGGCTAGGAGTTGAAATTGATGTAAAATAAATGTTGGGAAATGTTTATGGGAGTGTTTCAAGAGGTTTTGGCTTTGGTTGGGTTTTGATTTTGAGGTTTGGAGCTATTTGGGTTAGGTTTGGGTTTAGGTCAAAATTGGGCTTTTTGATTTTGGGTTGAATTTGAGTGGGGTTTGGGTCTAAATTTTGGGCAAATCATGTTAGTGTTTTGTTTATGGGGATGTTAAGGAAGGTTTAGAAAAAGATTTGGGGTTAATTGGAGTTGAATTGGATGAGTTTGGGCTAAGTTTGGGTCATGGGTCCCAATTGGGCTTTAAGGCAAAAGTGAAATTGGATCAGTGTCGATCGGAGTGGACTTGGATTTGGTCTAGATTGGTGTTGGGGATGTTGAATTGAAGTTTAGAATTGAATTGGACGAGAATTTGGGTCAATTGGATAGGTTTTGGTTTGACATTGGGTTCACTTTGGGTTAAAATGGGTCGAATTGGGGGTTTGATAAAAGTGGGGTAAATTGACAAAAGGTGGCCCATGGTGTAGTTGAAAAAATGAAATTGGGAATATTTGGGATTTTCTGGAATTTTTGTGAATTTTACGAATTTTTGGATTTTTTTGGCTAAGAGGGGTATTTTGGGTATTTGGAGGTATTGGGAGGTATTTTTGGAATTTTTTGGTGTTTTTGGGTATGGATGATCAATTTGATTGGTGAGGCGATGTTTAGGATTGATTTTGGAGAATTTTGGGTAATTTAGGTGATTTTTTTGCAATTTTGGGGGGTTTCGAGGGTTTTGGGTAAGGCTAGCGGGTGTAGGGTCCCAGGGGAATTAAAGTGAAAATTTGGAAAATTGAAGATTGGGTGAATGTAAGTGGAATGAAATCATTTTGGTTGAGCCATGAAGCCATCGAACGCATGAGCCGTTAAGGGACTCATTTGAGGCATCTCTTGTATTGTTCACTAACCATAACGCGAGGGCTTAGGGGTTAAGGACCATCATGTGAATCACGCTTACCGTGAGTCGGGAGGTCGAATTGGGTATGGGTGTGTTTTTAGGAGGTGTGTGAAAGTGTAGTGTATAGGTGTAGTGTGTGTGTGTAAGTCATTTACTTCACGAGTAGGCGCGGGGGGCGTCACAAAGGCGAAGAGTCACATGGGAACTCATCGCTCGCTTCGCATTTAATTTCGACCCTCTAGGTGATTAAGGGTCTACGATCGAGTTTGTGGGTTGCGAGGGGAGTTAGGAAGTGGTTTGAATTTCTAAGTGGTGGGTCCCGGTCCCCAATCCTCTAGGATAGTCGAAGGGAAAACTGAAATTTTAGATCTGGGGAAAATCTTAAAAAGAAGGAGAGAAGACCTCGTCGAGAATGGGGTCGACGAATGTGGACCCCCGATAGGTGTGGTGTCTTGACGAACACAGCGCGTATTAGCGTTGGCCAGAAAAGATCAACAAAGCCGACACGGATGTCGAGTGACAGCTTAGGATGAGTAAGAAGAATTTCTGTTTGAGAGTGTCGAGTATATCTTTGGGCGGGAGATTCTGAACTCTCGGCGGGGAAAGGAAGGAGGTGGGTCTGAATCACATGATGCGGGAATTTCGATTTAGATTTTCGTTTGTTTTGGTTAAGTTTTGATGTGTAAGTTTAGATTTTTGAGTTTTCATTTAGATTGAAGTTTGATAAAAAAAATCGATTTGAGGGAAATTTGGATTTGAAGTTTGGATTGGCTTGAGGTTCGATCCGGGATTGTGAAGAAAAGCTTGGAGATCGAGAATTGCAGTAGCGAGAATGAGAATCGGAGTTTAAGTGTTGATTGAATTGGTTAGAATCGGGATTTAGGTGCGATCTCGAAAAGCGGTGAAAGTTGAAATTTAAGTATCGATCACGGAAGAGAGTCGAAGTTTAAGTATTAATCTTGGAATAAGAATTTGGAATTTAGGTAAATTTCTCGAAAATTTAATGAGAATTGAAACGGAGTTCCAATCTCGAAAGTTTAATGAGAATTGGAATTGAACTCCGATCTCGAAAGTTTAATGAGAATTGGAACGAGGTTCCGATCTCGGAAGTTTTAATGAGAATTGGAAATGGATTCCAATCTCGAAAGTTTAATGAGAATTGGAAATGGATTCCGATCTCGAAAGTTTAATGAGAATTGGAACGAGGTTCCGATCTCGGAAGTTTAATGAGAATTGGAAATGGATTCCCGATCTCGAAAGTTTAATGAGAATTGGAAATGGATTCCAATCTCGAAAGTTTAATGAGAATGTGAAATGGATTCCGATCTCGAAAGTTTAATGAGAATTGGAACGAGGTTCCGATCTCGGAAGTTTAATGAGAATTGAAAATGGATTCCGATCTCGAAAGTTTAATGAGAATTGGAAATGGATTCCAGTCTCGAAAGTTTAATGAGAATTGGAACGAGGTTCCAATCTTGGAAGTTTAATGAAATTGGAAATGGATTCCGTCTCGAAAGTTTAATGAGAATTGGAGCAGGGTTCAATCTCGGAGTTTAATGAGAATTGGAAATGGATTCCAATCTCGAAAGTTTAATAATTGGAACGAGGTTCCAATCTCGGAAGTTTAATGAGAATTGAAAATGGATTCCAATCTCGAAAGTTTAATGAGAATTGGAACGAGGTTCCAATCTCGAAAGTTTAATGAGAATTGGAAATGGATTCCAGTCTCGAAAGTTTAATGAGAATTGGAAATGGATTCCAATCTCGAAGAGTTTAATGAGAATTGGAACGAGGTTCGATCTCGAAAGTTGTGAGTGGAACGAGGTTCCAATCTCGGAAGTTTAATGAGAATTGGAAATGGATTCCAATCTTGAAAGTTTAATGATAATTGGAACGAGGTTCCGATCGGAAGTTTGTCGAAATTGGAAATGGATTCCGATCTCGAAAGTTTAATGAGAATTGGAAATGGATTCAATCTCGAAAGTTTAATGAAATTGAAATGGATTTGATCTCGAAAGTTTATTTGTGTGAAGAGGGACCCGGTCTCATGCCATCGAGCAGGTAATCGAATGACGTGGCTGCGTGTCGATGGGCACAGTCGATCTCCATACGGGAAGAAAGGTAGGCCACAAAAGTCGAAATGATTTCGATGTGACGAAAAAAAGGTTTAGGGTTACGAAATTGAAGTGTGGGCCTCTTGTGAGGAAAGTTGTCTGACGGAGAGAATTTGAAAGCTTCTTGAGATAAATTTCGATTTGGAGTTCATTTGAAATGTTTGAAAAGATGAATTTAGAGTGGGATACGATTTGAGATTCATTTTCATTTTGTTTGTCCTTTAACTTTCCAAAATTTTTTCATTTGTGTATTTAATGTTCATGTGAATTTTATTTGGCGTTCACGTGGATTTTGAAGTTATTTTTATGTTTGGATTTTTTTAAGGAAAAATAATTCTGTTTATTATTTATATTTTTATTTTATTTTTTTATTTTATTTTATTTTTATTATTATTTTTATTTTTTCTTTTACATTCTTTGTTCGAAGTTCGTTGCTAATGGCATTTCCAGGTCGATTCGCACGAAAGAGGTGAAGGCTAATGTGACATCGTCGCTTTCATTCCCGATCATGCGAAGATACATCATACGACTCGATGCAGATACATCTCATACAATGCGTATAGACCGAAATGGGTATGTATGATCTTTGTCGATCCATCGAAAAGGGTATACGTAATCAGGTGTACGAATAGTGAGGTACATGGTCGATAACATCACCTTCGAAGCCATCCTTAGCGAGGATGCGTATGGATATGCGTTGGAGGTGTGATATTTTCCATGTAACTCGCGACTCGTAAGGCGGGCTCTCCGGCTCGGGTACGTTTGGAAGTGGTAAGGTGCTCTGTCGTCCATCCTTAGAAGTAAGCGGATACGCTGTGGTACTCTTGGTATCTGATGTTTAGCGACATACGCTCGTTGCCCTTCGGTATCATGACGGAACCTACCGGTAATGGTATCTTTCTTGGCCCTCGGAACTCACACAGGCACCTTTATCCAGGAGGAGTCGGATGGGAACATGATATTACGCTCGTTCGAAAAGCGTATGAAAGGTCGACAAAGTCGTGGTGATCTATGTGCGGGGGTATGCGATCGCCCTTCTTGTAAATATTAATGATGCAGGTTGTGGGTATGCAATGTTGCTTGGAGTACCCTCCATGTTATCATTCTTTTTACCATCCTTTAATAATCAATGGCATTGAATCCACTGGCCATGACGGAGTATCCACCGGTGGGTTTCCCCTTCTGTCTTCGCGAAGTTGTGGCGGCATCCGCATTGTATTGTAATTCTCCCCTTCGGCATCCATCTCGGGGTTCGAGTAAGTGTTTTCTCTTAAGCGACTGCTCGGCCCATCTTTTCGAATCTGGATGCGAGTCCACGATTTGTTGTTGTTCGTATTACGAGAACACGTACGTATGTAACTCGAAGGCCTTCTCGTATATTGATCCTCCTGTGTTGATTCTCTCGAAGTATTCGAAAGTTTTCTTGGACATTCTGTATTCTTTACGCACAAATGCAGGATAATTTGCAAATGGCGAGGCACAGTGACGTCTTGTGGGATATATGGCTTAATCCCTTCGCGTTCTCTGCATACCTCGGCTCCTTGGGGATGATGTCCGTCGGGACATCCTCACGGGGTTGCTCTGCAACAAGGTCATGCATTCTTGGTGGCTTTGTGCGGGTGGTGTTGTAGCCTTCTTTCTTATTCTTCTCGAGATTTCCCTGGTCTCTTACGGTATCCTCGGAGGTGGTCTCCTTTCTTCGGGTTCACAGTGAATTGGTGTCCTTGAAGTGTGTCTTGGCAATACTTGGCTTGCCTCGTCGCGGTACTGTTGCTAATTTAGTTAACATCTTGCGGATACGGTGATTTTAATTTCTTCATTGAGTTCTTGTGAGGGTAGCTCTTCGTATTTCTGAACTGCAATGGGCGCGGCGTGACAGGCACCGCGCCCTGGCATGCTTATTCTGATTTGATTCTCTTGTCTTAGCCGGTGTTTGTTTTCTTTTCTTATTTCTTTGGATTGGTGGCTTGGGCCACCTTTCATCTTGTCGGCGGGCGGTTCTTCTCGATCGGTGGGACCCGGTCACTTTCCTCGTGTGCAGGGCACCAGCGGTGCGAAGTCGGGTACGATCTACATTATCGGCTCCATCTTTCACCCTCTTTTCGTCGAGTGCGAGGCTTACGCCATTTCTAAAGTTCGGGACCAACCGCCGTTGTTCCACTGCGAAAAGACGAGGAAAAGGATCGAGTACATCTTAAGAACAAGAACATTAAGAAAATGTTTATTAAAGACGGTTTTTTTTTTTAATTACTTTTTATATTTTTAAATTAATGAGGAATGAAGTGGGAAAAGATCGGGGAAAGAGATTTTGATTTGGGAAGGAAAACAAGGAAAACTTTATTATCATGATTTTATTTATCTTAGCACATTTTTATTATTTTAGGTTCGAGACCCGATCATAAGTAATTACTTCACCGTGCTTAGGGATGGAAAATTCATTCCTTCGAAACATCGGGTAGCGTAATACTTTTTCAAGTATACGTCGAATTGATCGGAAGCATATGTCGTTCTCCTTGGCAATTCACTAGGTGATAGGAGCCTCACGAGTAGGCGTTGCCTCGGCTACAAACGGTGTGCAAGAATAGGTCTTTTGAGAACGAGAACTAAATCACCAACTTTGAAGGTTCTTGGGCGGACCCCGATGCATGCGCCAGGCCCGAACCATCTTAGCACAGTATAGTTCTAAATTTTGCGCTGTAATGTAGTCTTTTCCCTTCCGAGCTTTCGATTCTTAGTCGTAATTTGGCATTCTCTTCTGTCGTGATTTTGTTTGCAGGGTTGCAATCTACGAGTGAAGGAAAGGCTGGACCTCTTAAGGAGTAGCAATGCCTCGGACCATTACACCGGGGCGTAAGGTGTAGCTTGAGTAGGAGTTCGAAGGTTGTCAAGTGGGCTTGCAGGCTTCTAACAATTTCTCGTGCCAATTTCTCTTATTGTCGTCTAAGATCTTCTTTAAAATTTGAACGAGAGTTTTATTCGCCTCGGCCAGGCCGTTTGCTCTCGGGTAGTAAATTGTTGAATACGCCGGTCGATTAGGTGTCCTCTGACAAAATTGTTGATTTGCGTGCTTCGAATGCGGCAGATTATACGAGATGATCATGCGGCACTACGAAACGGTAGACGACTTGGTTCTTGAAAAATTGTAGCACATGGTGTGCTTTTACTTCTCTAAGTGGAGCTTGCCTACGCTTTGAAAAGTAATCGTAAGCGCAAGAATGAAGCGATGTCCTTTTGAAGAAGGTGGTTCTATTGGACCCACTATATCGTGCCCCAACATTCAAATGGCAGCGACGATTGTCGGATGTAGCACATTTGGAGGTTGGTGTAGAATCCTTTCCGTGCAACAGCGTGGTGACGAGGCTCTTGGCGATTTTCATGCGGTCGGTCATCGCCCGAGGGAGCCGGTAGTACCCCTAGTCTTTTAATTTCATTTTCATCTTTGGACCCCGGCGAGAGTGGCGCCACGAGTCTGAGATGCACCTCTTTAACAATTTCACGGGCCTCGGACCCGCTTAGGCACCTTAGCCGCATTTGATCGAAAGACCTTGTATAATGTGTTGTTTATTAATGCGTAGGACGAGTTCTTTTCTTGATGCAGTGGGCCCAAGCTTCTCGTCTTGGTAGTTTTTCTTGCTTGTAGGTAATACGGTAATGTTGTCGCCAATCTTCTGTGTTCATCCTTGTGAAGGCGGATTCTTCTCTTTTTTTCGATTTGTGTATTGTGTACGCCATTTGTGATAGGACACGACGTCGAGTGAGCGCACTTCCGATTCATCTTGCGAACGGGAAAATTCTTTTGCGAGACGAATAGCATCTCTTTAAGCGTTTTCTTTTACGAGAATTTTGTAGATTGTCACATTCGGAATACATTCAAATAATTTGTATGGCATACGGAAGTATTGCTCGAGTCTTGGTTTTAAAATTACATGTTAATCGGTGATACATTGAATGATTAACACGAATCCCAGTAGATGTTGATGTCTACATTATGCCCGTTTGAATAGTTAATTCCGGTCTGTTATGAGGGCTTCGTGATACCTTCGTTATTTGTACACGGCTCTGTCGAGTGGTAGGGTATCTTAACATCCCCGCTCACGGTGTTATAAAGATTAGTACGATCCACCTTACGAGACGCTATCACTTGCGATTCTTCGTCTTTATGTCTTGAAGATGCTGCGTCGAAATACAATTCCCAACGTCGATCATCGGGGTCTTCTAGGTTCATTATTTGTTCATACGGCAAGTTGTCGTTGAGAGGAGATTCGCCGTGAGGTGTCTTGCGAGGGAAGTCTGTAGGACTTGTCCTTTTACGGCGCGAAGAGGCGCGAAAGTTATATCGAATTGCGATAATATCGTTGACCATCGCCGTCTGCGGAAAGCGTTGGACGGGTCATCGAGTATTGCAATGGATTAAATTCGAGATCGGGTTGACCTTATGAGAAAGCGTGTGGTGCACGAGCTTTTGAGCGGCGAAGATCGGGGACGACGGTCTTTTTCGATTTGCGGGATACGCTGTTTCGAGTCGGAAGTAAACGACGGCTTAGGTAATAAAGGGCATTTTCTTTACCCTCATCATTGACTTTGAGCTAACGGGGCTCGAGAGAGTGTCCAAAGAAGCCGCGGTATAAAATATCGGCGGTCTACACAGAGCCCAGAGTACTAGGAACGGAGGGTGTCATTAAATATTGCTTAATGTCCTCGAAGGCCCTGCGGCATTTCTCTTCCCGAATAAATTTGGCGTCACTTTTTAACTAGTGCGAAGGTGACACCTCGACAGAGTTCGAGATAAGGCGTCGAAGATATGCCCGACTTCGCCAGAAAGATCGTAGATGTTTTAAGGTTTTGGGAGGCGGCATTTTAAGATAGCTTTTAATCTTTCCGGGTCGATTTCAATTCCACGATGTCGGACGACGAATCA
The DNA here is from genome assembly GCA_022702705.1 of Papilionanthe hookeriana x Papilionanthe teres. Classification (NCBI taxonomy): domain Eukaryota; kingdom Viridiplantae; phylum Streptophyta; class Magnoliopsida; order Asparagales; family Orchidaceae; genus Papilionanthe; species Papilionanthe hookeriana x Papilionanthe teres. The sequence continues at coordinate 114,583,545 of CM040431.1, forward strand.
CAGAAATTTCCGGAGGTAGCCGAAGCGCATTTTACGGGATTCATCTTAGGTTAAATTGTCTTAATCGTTCGAAAGCAAATTCAAATCATCTGGTGGTTTTCCTTTACTTTGCTTTTGATGACCACATCATCCGTAGCATTCGACTTGATTGTGGATGAGATCATCAAAAATTCTTGTCATACGCTCTACGGTAGGTTTTGCTCTGCGTTCTTGATCGAATGGCATCCTTTGTGTAGCAATATACTGCGATCGGCATTTTGAATACGTAAGTTTTAAATATTAAGACATTTTATCTGGTTGTATCCTAAAGATCCATGTGAATGAGAATATTTCGTAGTGTTGAAGCGATGTCGATCATTAGTGCAGGATCGGTAGAGGAAATTCATCTTTTGGACATGCCTTGTTTAAATCTGCGAAATCCACACAAATTACGATAGAGCCATTCTTCTTCCTAGTATTTGTGGTACCATATTGGCTAACCAAGTCGGGTATTGTTTATTTACCCGGACGAATTTAGCGTACGATGTTTTTAACCCCGGTATGACTTGTTGTTCGATTTAGACGGATTCTTCGGGACCTTGTACGAGAAATTTGTGGAACGAAGCGGGATCCACCCACAGCTTGTAGACTGCAGCCTGCGGGCTAAACACGGCATCTCATCATGTGCTCAGGCAAAACGGTCTTTTAAATTCATTAATTACTTGATTATTTCTTGGTCTTCTTTATTGAGTAAAGAATGCAACAAAGGTAGTCTAGGTTCTTATTTAGTACCTAAGTTAACTTAGTTAACTCATATTGTAGATTTGATCTCTTCTTCGAATTGGTGGAGCGTCTCGATTTGTAAATCTTCGAGTTCTTCGCTGGTTTCCATGCGGTTTTTCATTAGACTCGCGAGGTGACGGCCGACAAAATTCGGTATGATCGATTGATCTGCGTGCCGAATCGAGACCATGTTTTGAATTGGGTGGACGGCGGAGTTATTCCATAATTTTTCAAAATGTTGTGATCGACCCTTTGTCCATTGTCGGGGTAAGAAACCACCAGATTAAGAATTTTGAACGCGGGGAGGTACCACTCGAAAAGGTAATTCCATTAATTCGATGAAGTAGCATCTTGGTGTACATTATTTTTCGGTTTTGAGGAAGGAGCACCACGGTAGAATTTGATGGGCTTTGCCTTCGCTACGTACCTCTTTGACCACCATACCCTCGATCTTATTAGAATGGATCGGGAGTCCAGGTCATAGTATGTACATAGTGGTTAATCTTCTGTTGTCGATTTATATTCTTAGTTCTTTCATCTTCGAGAGGGATTCGAATTGCGGCTTCTTGAGCTTATTGTGAGCGCTTCTTGTTTGATTTCTTTTTCTTCTTGAACTATCTTCCCGATCGACATTGATGAGTGGTTTCCTACGTCGATCGTCACAACGTGTCGCAGCGACACCGTCTGACACCTCGACCTCGGATGCGAGTTGTGGAGAAACCTTCCGCCATCTCGCCGTAAGGGAGTGGTGGTGTTGTTGGATTAGAATTTCGGAGTTCTTCGTCGTCCCAATTTCCTTTGCTTCATTTGTTATGGTATCTGGATAATATTGTTTTCTTCGGAGGTGCATAATAAAGTTTGCATCTTCGTGGATTCCAATTTTGTATACGAACGGTTGTAAGTCACCTTTGATGCATAACATTCCCTCCATCGTATTATTTAATGCATTGATGTAGAGATGATGGTACCATCAGGATTTTCGTATCCATGGTCGGCCCGATGGGCGTTGAAGACGTTTCTGAATCGATTATGTGAAATTTCGCGGTTATCTTTTGCTAAGTCACGGTCTTCATTAGCGGTGTTATTGAGAAGTGAGGGCTCTTTCTCCTTTACAGTTGAATCCTCTTAATAACATTTTGTCGTTTCGAGCTCGCGAGCATCGATTTCCCAGTATACTGACGTTCGAAGATTCGTTATATTGATTGATGTCTGGATGCTGTGCTACGGAAGTGTAAACTTCCCGGTGGCAGAAATGTACGAGGGTCGGTTGTGGTCTGTTGTCCCAGTAGTAGGTCATTGTCCTTGAAGGTAACGCCTCGGCTTGTTCCTTTAACGAAGCAGACCTCATCTAAGGAATCTCTGAACATTTGAGGCAACGGAATTTTGGATCGAAATGAGCCTAGAGCTTCTCTCGTCTCCTTTGATAAGATGAGAGTGTCGTGAGTACTCGGTTGTTTGGTAGTTTCTGAGTAAGGCTAGCACGTTGTAGTCCACTTTGTTTTCATGTGCCTCGTTTTCTTCTCGAATGGGTAATTCTTACGGGGTTGGTTCTTGCGAACGACCACGCAACTTTCCTTTGTCATTTTGGACCGCGTTCTCGGAGGTAAAACTCTTCCCGCTTCTTAAGTTGACTTCGTGATTTCTTCGAATTTAGCATTGAGTTCTTGGTGTCTCCTTCGAATTGGAATGACAAGTTCTTCGAGTTAGTTTCGGAGTACGAAGGCTACAACCTACATTGTATTTGGAGCTCCTCGAAACTGTAGAATAGATTCGTTGCTGCCCATTGAACTCTCGTAGCCTCACCTTTGGTGGATGTCTTCTTCATCATTATGATCGTCGAGATTGTGTATGATTTGAGAATTGTCATTTGTATCGGAATCGACGTCGGATTAGGTTGATTGTCGTAGTTACGTAATCGTTAGAAACGTTGAAAACGTAGCCCGATGCCCGTAGCCTCGTCGGTATAGATCTGGCCGGAGTGGGCGGATAATGTCTGAGTCGAGAGGTTCGAGGAGTTTCTCCCAGAGATAGGAAACAACTATCTGGGATAAGCGGCCCCTAGTCTAGCCTTAGGTGCCTCGGTCTTCTCTTCTTTGTCAATTTTCTTCTTTTCTTCGATTGTCTCTTGTTGAGGTGGTTCATACATCGCGAGTGATAGCGCGAGCTTGACGGTTTTCGAGCTGCGGAGTGAGGCTCGCAGAAGCGGTTTGGATGTGATCCAAAACCTTCTTCGAAGACTTTGTCAATAGGTAGTCCATCCATCATCGGTCGCATAGGGATGCATCGGAAAAATGAAATCCGTCGAGATAACATTGACGGAACCTCCTTTACGGGGTTCCTTAAATTGTATTCTTTCGGGATCGTTATATTCCCTCTCCAGAAGATTGTCGTTGAGCCGGCTTTTGAAGGTAATACAATCTTACATCTTGTGCCCGAGCATCCGGTGGTAAGGGCGAAGTTGGGATCACCTTTCTTGTCGACTATGCAGTGCTTTTAGGCTGCGCGGTCCAAATACGGAGTCTTCATCGGTACGGAACATTTTCGACGCGCTGCCTCGTTTCTTGAACGGATACTCACACTCGGGAACTCCCTAAACGTACGTTGTGGACGAGGCGGTTGTTCATGTCTTGTTGAGATAGTGATAGGTAGGTCGGGAGTTCTTTAGTAGTCTGATAAATTCTTCTGTTAGTTACGATGATATTTGTATCGGTTAGCTTGCCTTTATCGGCTATTGCGACGATCCGGACTTCTTTTTGAAAGTTTTCGGAGAAACACGTTTATGCATACATCGGTGAAACTTAATTGCTTCGCACTCCTCTTGCGACTTCGGCCTTGCTTAACAACTTCTCGAAAGTCTTAATAGTAAATCCCTTGAGGAGAAGTCTTTATCGGGCCATGGATGCTTTTTAGTAAAATGCTGCATTGCGTGCGGTATTCTTTATGCTTGTGGCTCGCACTTCGTACTTAGGTTCCTCCATCGAAGTATGTAGTCCATAAAGGTTTCATTCGGCTCCCTTCCTACTACCCTTCGTCTACTATAGTGATGTGAGTCTTTGAGAGCTTCCGACGAATCGGCTTGATGAAGAGGTTTTCTAATTCGAAAATGCCTCTTCTGACTAGTTTAGTAGTCATACACCAATCAGCGATCACGACGAGTGCTTAACAAATTGTCGGAAGAGTAAAGCATCACTTCGCCGACATTGCAACGACGGCACGAAAATGTACGACATCTTCTTAGGGTTCAGGTTCCATCGAAAGGTCTTGAACGAGGTGGTACAAGCCATTCGGATATTGGACGACGTGGGAATTCTGGAGCCAGTCTGCCGTCACGAGATGAATCTCCCACTCTTTGATTGTCTTAGGAGCTTCTTTCTTTAACCACCATGTTCTTGATATCCTTTAAGATCATACTTTGTGTTGCATCCTTCGTTAATTGATCATCCCAGTTGACGGATGTAATCTCCTTTCATCCGTCTGATGTGAATAACCCGGGGTGTTTCTCTTTGGAGTTGAACATTTCTGGAGAGTGGGCAAGTACAGCCATCTCTTCCATCCTTTTCGCCATTTGGGCGATCGTATCATCTTTCTCTTGAAGAAATTTTGCCTTCTCATTACTTCGGTTCTTCTCTTCTGCCATTTTGCGGGGAGCACCTTGTGAAGCTAAATGACTCGTGTTTCAACCATGTTAATTGCATATTCATCATCCATGAACTGCGACGAGTCGACTTCATCTCCCGAACTTCTCTTCTCTCTCTCTTTGTTCATGGGAATATCGAGTTCTTGGCTTTTACCTTATCTTCCGGTGGTCTTTTAAGCACATCCTTGCGGTTGTCATTGTGATAATTGTCGGGTTTCTTTCTCATGAGTCCTTTCTTTGCGGTAGCACTTTTTCTTCGGACTCGAGTCTCCGACGAGACTTTCCTTTTACGGTCGTTGTTTCGGTCTTGGTAGGCGTGAGTGGGGCCATACCATCCTTCTAGCGATGAAGGCTGAGACCAGGATGATTACGTCGGTGAATCTTGGAAGGTGGTATCTCACGGTCTGTCGCTTCCGAAGCAATGATAGGTGGGCCCGCCTTCATCTTCGCAGCCAAGACAACACGCGGCGATAGCGGTCCCTGCTCGTGGCCAAAGACGGGATTTGGTAGGCACAGCCTGTCCTTCTTAAAATTCCAGATACGGGGCATCTTTCTTTCTTCAGCAACTTCTCGATCACGGTACGTAGTCGGGCGAGTGGCCACAGCCCTTTTCTTTATGTTGTCGCTATAGTATGCGGGCGAGGTAATGTAGGCGATCACGGACATTTCCTCGTGTTGCGGTGGAAAGGGGATGGAATCTACTTCCTTCCAAAAGGGGTGTATACTCGGACGATCGTGGTATGTATTCGAGTAGTGGTGTGTACTCGGGGATTTCTTCCCCAAGAAAGCGACTTCGGCGGCTACGCTTCACAGCGATCTTCCTGCCTCTGGCCTCCTCTGAGTCGTGTTAGGGGTGGAGCCCTTGGTGGACAATTTCAAAAATAGAAGGTCTTGCACGGAAATGTACCCTCATGACTAGCATGCTTGTTACAAATTTGAACTTCCGCTACATGAGTTTGGCGGAAGCTGGGGGTAGGTGCGGAGACGACTAGACCGGTGGGGGTAGAGACCAGCAGTCCTCCTGTGGACGGTGGTACTCCTCTCTGGTGGAACCCTTTGCGGAGGAGGAAATTCTTGAGTTGATTTAAGGTTGAACTCGATCATGGGTTTCTCGATTTCGACACTTTGCCCCTTCGGTGCGAAAAGGGTAACATCGGCGATGCGGCATTTGTGTTCGAATCCTTGTCCACGAAAATGGGATGATCCGTTGTCGGGCGACTCGTCCTTATCGCAATGATCGAATTCGCATTGGTGAAGGAGAAAATGGGTTTGGGGCTTCCATTTCTATGAGGAGTAGATTTTGATTGTCGGTCCGAGTTATGCATCTTCTACGCTCAGGACGAAAGAAGAGATGAAAGGTGCGTTTCATATTCTTGTTCATGTATATTTTTATTAAAAGAGTCATTCATTAGAGAGTTTGTTGTTTATTTAGAACGGAATGTTCGAAAGGTGTAGAGAAAGATAATGAATCGATTCGGAATTAGAAAGGAAAAAAGTCTGTCTGAGGCTTCCGACTCGAAGGATCACTCTGCTTCAGCTTTGTTGAAGGTCCGCTGCCTGAAATGAGGTAAAAGGATCCAAGCCTCTGTTTAGGGGTGGCCACAACCGGTGGCTCTCATCCAGGGAAAGTGTTGGCTATGCTGCGTTTAGAGGTAGAAATGAACGCAATATTAGAGCGGAAAGAAGCGTAGTTTTTATCCGTGGGACATGGATACACCTTCCAGATTTTTTAAGCGAAGCCATAGGAGATTAAAAAATGGAGAGAGGAATAGTCCCACGAGGCGGAGTGCGGAAATTGTCGGCATATTTTTAGGTTTTGGTGTTTTATTTGGAAAAGGGGGTCGCTATACGAAATTGTCGGCGAATTTCAATTTAATTTAAATAAATAATTTGAAAAGTAATATTTGATTTTGAAAATAATTTTAAACTTGAAAATTTTAAGATATGAAATGTTGATCTCACATCACGAATAGTTTATATAAACGAGCACGCATCTGAGCACGTATGCATCTGAAGAATAGACGCATTGCTTAATGATGGGGCTCGATTAAATATTGAATTTGTGACATCAGTTTAGTCTGCCGAACCAATTTTATAAAAGTAAAACCAATTCCCGCAATTTAATATGAAAACATTAAACGGGGTTTATGTCCCACAGGTTCTTAAAATTCCTATAAAGAGACGGCCACATAGTTAATTACATCTTAAGTGACGGGAATCACCTAAGAAAACTCTCGATGTGTCAGTGGATTACGCTCTCGGGAATTTGAAAGTTTAGGTTTTGAGGATTGAATTTTAGAATTTACGATAGGGAATGGATGAAGTTTGGAACATTTTGTTTTGGGAATCCGAAAGGAAGAAAGGTAGGAGAAATCGCAGTTAAGAAGCTAACTTCGGTAATTTCCGTATCACATTGTTTTGGTTTGAATTTAGGAAGGTCTAATGTTTATTTAATGTTTTGACCTTGCCGATTTTAATTAATTAGGACTTATATTTGTATGATAAAATCATCTAATTAACGCAGATATGAGGGTTTATGTCGTATGGCTTATTTACCTCGGAATCTTTAAGGTAGTTAGGGCTTAATTTACATGACATGATCATGCAATTGCACAACGAAGAGTTGAGGATTTATGTTGCCTTGCGTGACTATGAAAGTCTATGGAACTTGGTTATTTAGTTAAGGAAAGTTTCTTTGAAGTAGACTCGGGTTTTGCGATGACGATGGGCAAGTCTTTGCCACCAGAGTACTCACGATCTCCTTGTTGTTGTAGTGGTTTAGTTTTAGAAGTCATAAATCGGGAGATGAGAAAAGTGTTGGTTTTAGAAAGTCTTAATTTCAGTGTTTTTTAATATTTTAATTAAACGAATCTTAAAGTTGATTATAACAACACGGTTGAATCCCGCGGTTGCATCCTTGACATCGTTATTTTTATCGGATTCACTTAGTCCGGATAATTCCTTAAGCTTCCATTTGAATGAGTTCCACACTTTCATTTAGGCTAGTGGGAAATCCCGTTAACGACACGTAGGTTACATCATCAGAGGTATTCTAGATCATCAAATAGAGACGTTTTAATTTAGTTGTAGTTGTAGTTTTGTTGTTGTTTGTTTGTGATTAAATTTATGAGTTGTCTTATATTTTGAAATGTTGTAGCGGTGAATTTTATCTTGTAATGACTTTTAATTTAGTTTTGGTTTTTCGATCTTGGGAATTTATCACAGAGGTGCGGGTTTTCATGCAACGGTTGTTTGTACGAAACGCCCAAGTACGATGCGATTAAATAAATTGCGATAAAATAAAAGCGTACGCAAAATTCTTCTAGTCATCTGAAATTTGCGCTTAAAACACGGTTAGAATATTTAAGCATTTAAAGTAAGTTCTAGGTAAAGGTAAGGGAAGGGTTAGCAGTTTTTACACGAGTTCACAATCATGGCTAGTGCATTTCTATGACATGTAGGTTCTTGTATTTTAGTTTGAGGACGATTTTCTTCATCGAAAGACAACTAAGTTGATTGTTCTTATAAATATCACATCATATCGAGGAAGTGCTTAAGACGAATCTTAAACATCTTTTCGGTATTTCTAGGATTGTTTTAGAAGTCCAGTGAATTTAATTATACGAATGAATTAATCGTCAGAGAGTTTAAGTTTTGTTGTCTTGCTGGAAGTGAACTAGGACATTTGAATTTCATGAATGAAGTAACACTTAGATTTAGCGCTCTTTTAAGAGTTATGACGTCATTTTGATGGCAAATATGGATGTTAGTGGTTTATGATTTAATTTTAGTTAATGGATTTAAGTTTGGAATAGTGTTAAGTTGTTTTAGATTTATTTTTGAATTCTTTATGTCTTAGGTGATGTTATATTTAATTCAATTTAATTTAATTTAACTTAATTTAATTTAATGTGGTTTAATTTAATTTAATTTAATTTTAAGTTAATCTAATATAATATGATTTAGCTTAATTTAATTTAATTTGATTTAATTTAATTTGATTTAGTTTTGATTTAATTTAATTTAATTTAATTTAATTTAATTTAATTTAATGTAATTTAATTTAATTTAATTTAATTTAATTTAATTTAATTTGATTTAATTTAATATGTTTTAATTTAATTTAATTTAATTTAATTTAATTTAATTTAATTTAATTTAATTTAATTTGATTTAATTTAATATGTTTTAATTTAATTTAATTTAATTTAATTTAATTTAATTTAATTTGTTTAATTTAATATTTTATTTTAAAAGGGTTTGCTTTAAATAATTTAACCTTAACTTAATTTAATGATTAAGTCTTTTAGCGTTTTAAATCTTAAACTTGGATTATCATTTTAATTAGGAATTAAATATTATTGGGATGATTAATTTAGGGATTCTTAAATTAAAGAGCAAACCTTTGCAATACTTGTCCTATTTTAATAATTCGATTTTATTATTCTTCAAATTTAATTAATTATTTTAATTAAAGTTCATTTGATTATTGTTGAATTGTTTAATAGGTTATTTCTGCTTTAATTATTTAAATTTAAATCATCCAGATCAGTTAAGATCAAATATTTTACCTTCATTTTATTAAGCTTTAAAGTTTTAATTAAGGTTAAAATTTTAATTGCATTTGCCCTTCGAAGCTTAATAATTTCATAACTCATTAAATTGAGCTCAAATGATTTTGAAATTTTTATGTGGCTTCACTCGTATGTATTGAAGACATTAGAGGAGAAAATGTGATTTTTACGTATTTAATTTATTTATGTAATTATTTTTGGTGGAAAATAAGGATTTCGATGAAAATTTAATAATATGACGGAAAAATTTAAATGTGAAAATTATGGGACATTCACAATAATGAGGCCTTGGACGAGTTTGGTGATTTTTTTGAATTATATTATTTTTATTATAATTATTTTGAGTTTTGGAGTATTAATTAATTTAAAAAAATAAAATAAAGGTTGAAAAATGAATTTTATATTTTCAAAATCTCTGCGATATCAAGGAAATCAGAGAATCAATTTTCATAATTTTACGATTTTTATTTTGATTTATTAGAATTATTTTAATAGAAATCTTTGAAAATACGTTTTTTATTTTAAAATTACCCTAGGGCTTTAAAATTTAATAACTTATCATAGAGACCTAGGAAAAATATGAGATTTGTTCCTAAGTGATTAAAATTCAAAATGTGACATTTTGGTGAATTTTATTATTTTTGTGATTTTTATTATTTTTTAATTATTAAAACGTTAAAATAATGCAAAAAAATGTTTAGAAAATTGAAATTTTAATTTTCTTAAATTCCCCTAATATCAAAGAGGCTCTAAAACCAATTTGGTGAATTTTTTAAAAGTATTTTGAAAGTTATGAATTTTGAAAGTTTAAATTGGGTAAATGGCTTAATCGGCAGATTTCTGATAGGGCCCACAACGAGCACGATTGACTTGAACTTTTATGGTGGGTTCCTGCGATCCACAAGGTCAGTGGAGAATTGATTTCAAGTCAATTTGATGCATGATTAAGCTCTAATTAATTAAAGACTTTATTTAGGGTGTTTAAGCCGATTAGGGTTATTCGAGTGGATTAATTAAGAAACTATTTTCTTTAAGTCCTGCAATTGTAAGAAACACAAATTTTCCTAGAATTTATTTCACAACATGCTAATTATTGGATTTAAAATACCAAGAAACAGCAACATGAATTTGAAAAATCGATAACCTCTCGCTAGGGATTGCCTACGACTTTGGAAATTCGGGGAATGTTCCCCGAATTCGGAAGGCAAAGCCATGGTCTCGTACCATGGTGAATTTTCTATATGCATGGAGAATTAAAACAATGCGAGAGAGTAAATAAATTATTAAAATAAAATACTAGATGAAATTAAATGATTTCTTTTCCACGTTGTTCTCCTGCGATTTCAACGAGCGAGAGGGTATTTTATTTTATTTTTCGGTTTTACACGAAGTTATGAATTTTCCAAGTTTAGGGAATTAAATAAATAAGAAAATACTAATTTTCTATTTAAAACGGCGGCCCGGCTCGGCCTTGGCGACTCCCGACACCTGCTTGTCATGCTCCCCGATTCGGCGCGCCATCCGACTCGAGCGCTCGGCGTGTGCTCCGTTCGTCTCCCTCGTCGGCGCGATCTGGCGAGTCGTCCATGTGTATTAAATGAACGGCATCCGTTCATCGTCCCCCAACCTCTTTAACAGAGCCGTCACACTAAATCCCTAATATCTCGCTCGATACTTAACGGATTTTTGTGTTCTTGTGCTACATGGATTCATCTTGAAGAGACGAACACATGCATGCGGTGATCATGCATTGAAATTAAGGCATTTGAAATGGAGAATCTTCGGAAAACTCGGGATAAAGAGTTAGCTCATACCTTTGCTCGGAGAAGTGTGGCTTCGATCGAGGGTTGTGTCGCCTTCGATTGGATCTAGGCAAGCTCCGGATGAAGTACGGGTCGGGTGGATTGTGCAGGTATGATTCGACGGCCGTCCTTGGCTTGGGTACGGAACGGATGGGTGGCTGGAGAGGGAGGGGCTTTGGCTGGTGGACTTCTTCCCTTGGTCGAGTGAAGGTGTAGGACCGATCGATTTAAATTGATCCTTTGTGGAGAAGTGTCACGGTTTTGGGTGGAATTTTGGGCGAGAATTGGGCTACGGTGATGGGGATCGGGGAAGCGGGTCGGCCTTTGAGGATGTTGCTACAGGAGTATGGAGAATGATGCGGAATGATTTTGGCGGAGTTTCCTTAAGGTTTAGTTCGGCTACCTCTCATGTGGCGAAGGGGAGGTGGTGTTTAAATAGGAGAGGGTGGAGGGCACTCCGGGGGGTTTAAGGGCGGGGATCGAGTTTGCTGCGGTGAGGAGAAGAAGAGCATGCGTCCATTTGGAGTTGAACGAGTCGACGGAGAATTGAATTTTTAGCTCCTCACAAAGGGGTCTCGGGCATGTGTAATTGTTTTCCGGCGGCTAGTCGTGGCCATGGGCTCTTAGTCATCTTGTTCGGGTGGGTCGAAGTGAGGTTTAGTGCGGTCGATTATCCCGTGGACATGTGTAAAGGGAGTTTGATTTAAATGGAATGGGAGAAGGCTCGTTTTGGCTTGGTTTGGTTGACTCGTACATTTGGGCTAGGTTCGCCATCGAGGCTTGACCTTGGGGTAGGGAGAATCATTTGGGTCGGCTTAGAAGGAGTGGTGAAGTCTTAAGTCCATGGTGAGGTGGTAGCATGGTTTAGTGTGTGACATGATTAAGGTAAAAAAGGAGTTTAAAAGGGTTTAGGAAAGAGATCCCCTCTCTTGTCATTAATGGTTGGTGAGGGGTGGAAAGTAGATTCCATGGCTCTCGCGCATTCCGTGGGGCTCGTACATGGCTTCGTAGCTCACCTTTGGCTTGGGGAAAAGCTTGAAGTCGATTTCATGGAAATGGGTTTAAGGAAATTTTGGCATGTTGATGGGAATTTGGCATATGGCTTGATTTGGAACATTTGATGATTGATTTGAACTTAAGGGATGATTTTAATTGAAGTCGTGATGAAGAGAATTTGTCATACGGGCCTTGGATTGATTTTGCCCTTTGGATTTTGGTGGAGATGGGCTTTAGGAGGTTTAAGAAAGTGGGCTTTTGGTTTGGAAATAAATTTATGGATGAGAAATTTGTGAAGGATTGGGCCGAACAAATGTTGGTTTTAGCTCATGGATGGGTCATGAGTGATTTGGAGCGGAATTTGGGGTGGTTTGGGTTTTTGAATTGGGTTGGATTTGGGCTTTTTTTGGTGAATGGGCCAATATAGGTCAAATTGGGCTAACTTGGACGATGTTGGGCTAGGGTTGAAATTGATGTAAAATAAATGTTGGGAAATGTTTATGGGAGTGTTTGAGGTTTTGGCTTTGGTTGGGTTTTGATTTTGAGGTTTGGGCCTATTTGGGTTAGGTTTGGGTTTAGGTCGAAATTGGGCTTTTTGATTGGAGAGTTGAATTTGAGTGGGGTTTGGAGTCTGAGATTTTGGGCGAATCATTTTAGTGTTTTGTTTATGGGGATGTTAAGGAAGGTTTAGAAAAGATTTGGGGTTAATTGGAGTTGAATTGGATGAGTTTGGGCTAAGTTTGGGTCATGGGTCCAGAATTGAGGGCACCTGCTAAGACGAAAAGTGAAATTGGATGCGAATGTCGTCGATTGGACTTGGATTTGGTCTAGATTGGTGTTGGGGATGTTGAATTGAAGTTTAGAATTGAATTGGACCGAAATTTGGGTAAATTGGATGAGTTTGGTTTGACATTGGGTTCACTTTGGGTTAAAATGGGTGAATTGGGGGTTTTTGATAAAGCGGGGTAAATTGACAAAATTGGCCCATGGTGTAGTTGAAAAAAATAAATTGGGAATATTTAGGATTTTAAAATTTTCTGGGAATTTTGAATTTTTGGATTTTTAGGTTAAGAGAATTATTTTGGGTATTTGGAGGGTATTGGGAGGTATTTTTGGAATTTTTGGTGTTTTTGGGTATGGATGATCGATTTGATTGGTGAGGCGATGTTTAGGATTGATTTTGGAGAATTTTGGGTAATTTAGGTGATTTTGCGAATTTTTGGGGGTTTGAGGGTTTTGGGTAGAAATTTAGCGGGTGTAGGGTCCGGGGTCGAAAATTGAAAATTTGGAAAATTGAAGATTAGGTGAATGTAAGTGGAATGAAATCATTTTGGTTGAGCCATGAAGCCGCATCGAAGCCACATGAGCCATGAAGGGACTCATTTGAGGCATCTCTTATGTTGATGCAGCATAGCAGCGAGGGCTTGGGGGTTAAGGACCATCCATGTGAATCACCTTCATGAGTCGGAGGTCGAATTGGGTATGGGTGTGTTTTAGGAGGTGTGTGAAAGTGTAGTGTATAGGTGTAGTGTGTGTGTAAGTCGGCCCCTTCACCGGACGAGGCCCGCCCGGGGGCGTCCACAGGCGAAGAGTCTGGCAGGAACTCGTCCTTTAAACTTCCACATTTAATTTCAACCCTCTAGGTGATTAGGGGTCTACAATCGAGTTTGTGGGTTGCGGGGAGTTAGGAAGTGGTTTGAATTTCTAAGTGGTGGGTCCCGATTCTAATCCTCACAGGATAGTCGAAGGAAAAGCTGAAATTTCAGATCCCCAATCTTAAAGAAGGAGAAGACCTCATCGAGAATGAGGTCGACGGTACTGAAATCGAATGGTTACGAGGCTACTGTGTGGTATAGCACATTCGGAGGTTGGTGAATGGCTCCTCCGTGCACACCTCTGCTTTGAAGACACCTCTTAGTACATTTCCTCGTCGGTCATCGAAGTCGGCCCGTGGTATCGATTCATTTGATCTTCATCTTCATCTTTGGCCACAAGTAGTGAGCGCCCACAACTGTCAGAGCATACCTTCCTTGCGGAATATTTTTATGCTTTTGTCTTTGCTCGGACATCTCGGCCACATGCAGTCGAATGATCTTCTATACATAACATTTTTTATCGAAGCATATGATAGAACTTCTCTTATGAATCTAATACTCTGCTAACTTATCTTTTAGTAGATTTCTTGTTTGCGATATTGATGAATGGCCTACACCCCGATCATCGGTAACCTGCATCCTTGTAGGCCCAGTCTCTTAATTCTGGTTGTGTAAGCGTAGAAGTCGATACGAAGCGGGGGAACACAGCGATCCTGTTTGTAATGTCAGTGGAGTCTTAGTGGACCCGATTAATTAAACCTTAATTACATTAAGTTTAATTAACCACAATACATAATTAGGTATAACCATTTAATTAGACCTCATTAATACGAATTAAACCTTACATTAGGTTTAATTAACCTAAGCTATAATTAGGTACAACCTTAATTAGACTTAATCCAATCTAATTATGCACTTCTTTACATTAGGTTTAATTAACCATAAACTATAATTAGGTTTAACCTAATTAAAACTAATTAACCTAATTAAGCCTTACTCGCATTAAGCTTGAGTATATAAAAGCTTCTCTTAAAGTTTAACCAAAGTTAGACTTATGTCGACATAAACTTTATGTTCGGCAAACAGTGAACTGTCAGAAATATACTTTAGGTTTAAACTACATTGAACCTAACAATGTATACATAGGTGTATATACACATTTTCATACCTATTTTTGATGATAATGCACTTTAATGGAAGGCATTTTGTGTATTTTTCTTGCGGGTATGATTAAATAGATGAATGTGATGAAACGAGTGAAAATGATCGGAATTTGGAGCAAAATGAAGAAAGTTGCATGTTGACCTCACTTTTGTTAAGGTCTAGTCTTACTTTAAGAATAACTTCAGGAGTCAGCCGTAGGACTCTCTTGGTGACTTTCTTAGAAGATTAGCGAAGTGGAACCTGTAACAAAAATTAGTACACTTCTGGCTTCACTTAGAGTTTCATATGTTAAGGTATAACCTCTAACATTTAGGATGATGGCATTAAGCATAAGAAATCTGCGAAGTTCTCCATAGGATGGTGAAGCCTTAACAACGGCCCTAGGAGGGTGCGGAGCTAACACACGCTCGCACTCGCTTTACACTTGCACATTAGACTCCGATACACTGCCTCGGCCACAAACCGAACATACGAAATTTCCTCGTACTTGATCTTTCCTACTCTTTTGGAAACTCGTGTGGGTGGTCCACTAGCTCTTGGCCTCGAGTGGGGTTTGGTTAGAACCGACACATGGAGGATCTGATGGTTCTCTTGATCCGTAGCTCGAATGGGTTAAAATTCTCGATTGACGCCCGATCTTGCAAATACCAACTTTTGACCTTCCGCCCACAAGCTTCCCCAATTACAGGTGTCCTAAGCCACAATTTTGCAAAAAATCCAGAAATTAACCCAATTACCCCGATTTTCTTGAAAAATCATTTGAAATGTTCTCCATATGAAATTGCTTGAAAATCATAAAATACCGAAAATGACGATTTCTCCAGAAAATCTTATTTTGACCATATGACGAATCTCCCCCGAATTAAACACAAATTTAATTAATTTCCCCCAAATACTGAATTCTAAACTCTTCATGACATTCCCTTACTTTTCGGTGAGCTACAAATCTCCCCGAAATCCAGACGAACCTAAAATCACATTTTGCCCAATTAATCGCATGACGAAATCCATCGAATTCGTACACACAATCCTCGAATTAACTCTCGATTTATGTTGAAAGCTCTTCATAGCAAATCCTGAACCATTTGAACATTCGATTGACCCTCGATCCGAATCTAGCCCTGCTTTAAACCTAGTGAATCCCGAATGCCTCCCGAAAATTGACCGGAGCTACCGATTCGAGCCCGAATTGACCTTCAGCGTCAGTCCGAAACCCGATCCCGATCCTTCCCACTAAATGTTGTGACAATCATACACACCCAACGGCTTAATTATTTTGGGCCAAACTGACCTAAACCCAACACCGCTGTAGCCACAATACTGTTGAATTGTGAACCAAAGACAATTTCATGCGATTAAATTGAATTAACTTGGTAAGTTACGCGTAACCTTTTGACCTCGGGCAAACGAAAGTCACGAGCCCGAACGAGTAGGCCATGGACCAATGGTCCCTCCCGAATAGGATAAATCATTTTCTTGTGGTTAAACTGTAGGCTTCCCCAATGCTGATTAACGCGTCTTCGAACGGCCATGTGGCATTTAATCTTCACGACCTTCTCTTGCACCTGCGCCACCTTCCTTTATCCTTGTCGGTAGCCCAGCAATAGAAATAAGTGAACTCGAGTATCATTCTACCTCTTTAAACCCAAAATTAGGCAAATCCTCTATGGCATTCCCCATTGGATGCTTGCGCGACAGCCTTGCAGCGAGCTGCAGCTTTGACTTGGCCATGGAAGCTTTCTCTGCCAACCATGGTATAAAATCTACCCTTCGAAGGCCAAATATAAAGCGAGCTCGAATGTGAGATGCTGCGGAAATCTCGCAAGCTTCCTTAAGACCTCTTTAGTGTAAACTTGCCATTCCCAAGCCTTGAATTCCTCTTGTTTGAGCTATATTTTTGCTCGATTCTCGGTTAGCAATTAGGAATAATCCAATTACATCTCCCCATCTAAAACCCGAACCCAACTCCACCTTCTGCCATCCGCACTTGAAAGAGGAAGCTCATTCAGCCACAGCGTCATAGAGCCTCGACGGAAAAGCTTTCTTCAGACTCGGATTCACCTCCGATCGATTCGGGTGCGGACCTAAGGAGAGCTAAATTTCTTCTTGTTGGGCTTAAGTCACAACGAAAGTGTGTATTAGTCGGTCGGCCGCCACTCAGGACGAAATTATTAAGATCTCGCATTATCTGGTATTCTTCGTTCTCTTTAATACCGTATCTTATGTTCATCTTGTATAAGTTGTATAAATAAGTTTGCCTCGCTTAGATGAAGCTATAAGATGTTAAGCGGTATCGATTTGGTTGGTAAAAGCAATTTCTTAAAGTGGAAGATGGACGGTGCTCGTGATGAATGATCTGCTAAAAATACATATTTTTACGCCTTACTTATGATTCGATTTTAAGGATATTATGCCTTAATGAAAAGTATTTCCATGTTTTTGGATGTATATGATTAAAAAAGAGTCCGAAAGAAAAAGAAGGAAAAGAGACGAAAAGGAGAAAAAATGGAGCTTATGGCAAAATTTTGGAATTATTGGCCGGCGCTGGGCGCCGAGTCAGCACACAAGCGTCGGTTCGATACGGACGTTGTTAAGTTTTTGATGACTTTGTGCGATTATTTTGATGTGTTAGCGGTTGTGGAGCTTAGAAGAATCTGACGCTGAGTTCGATACGAATATTTGTTAAGTTTTTTATGACTTTGGGCGATTATATTGCGGTGTTAAGCGGTTATTGGAGCTTCTAGAAGGCGGAAGTTACTCACAATATATAGGACATGTGATACAATGTATTTGGACACAAGGAAACGGTCGGGATCACAAGAGGTGCGACCCAGTGAAGAGGTGCGAAAGACACAGTCGGAGTCGAGGCGCTAGCGCGGAATCCGGCGCTGGCGTGACGATTACCTTCACAGAAGATACATTGAATTTGGACGAATTTTGAAGAGGTGCCTTAAGCGACCCCGATCAGGTCGAACTACGCAAATAGGAGCCGTTATATAGAGAAAATCGCCTTGCAACACCTCTTGGTACGCATACCCATTTTAGCATCTTCTCTCTCATCTCTAGTTTCATTTAGTCTCTTTCATGTAGGGTGCCACTTTATTTTGTGTCTAGTATGTTTATTTTGAGTGTTTATTGTGTGTTATCACTTTTGTTGGAGTCTTTCATCATTGCTTTGGAGTCGGTAAGTCGGCGAATCTCTTGAAGGAACACTCGAGATAAGTATTTGTACTTTAGTTGAAAGTTTTATAAATATGTTTTGTTGTGTTATTTGATGAGTTACGGTAGTTAGTTATATTTCTCCTTTATTTATGAAAAGATTATAAATTAAATAAATTTTGTAGGAGAATTGAATATAAATTATTTTAAACATTGTGATGATATTAATACATGATCTTAGTTTACTTTTTAAATTAGTAATTTAATTTGTTAAAACTGTTGAAGAATTTTGAGACCTATCCAGATAAATTCTTAACAAATAGATATCACATGAATCCTTAGGTAATCGTGAGGTATACGCGGATTATTTAAGGTAAAGTGCGAAATAAATAGGAAGATATTATTTATTGGGCGTAAAATTAATTAGTTTTAAGAGTGACGGACTAAATTCTAATAATTTGGTTTATAAAAAGGTAACGGAGTCAACGGTAGGGCAGTATGTGGCCCTTGGACATCCCCAGTAGTGTGAGCTAGATTAACCACGTGCCCAATAAAACATCACGAGCTAGCCTTAGATTAGTCGATGTTCTTTGCACCTGGACACGAAAAGGGTAAAGAATAGGAATGCTTATTTGGCATGATACCTTAATCTTAATTCCTTACAAAAGATAATTAATGTATAATTCTTGGATTAGTTGAAAAAGGAGAATGTCGTTTTTTATAATTGCATTGAATTTATTCTACTTGCCTTTACTTTCTGCTTATTGCTTACTTTCTTTTAGTAAAATATTAGTTATAAATTTGAATATATATAAAAAGAGTATATATAAATTACTTTTGAAAATTTCAAATATTTACTTATATCTCTTACTTTTATTTATTTATCCTGTGGGATCGATAACCCGGGACTCGCTGAGCCATGTGCCAGACGATATATATACTTGCGTTTAAAATTGCTTCTGATAATAAAGTAAATATAAAATAATAAAAAGAAAAACTCGCACATAAAGTTTTTGAAGTCATTTGCGGAAATTAAATATTAAAAAGTGGTATCAAATTAATATTTTAAAGCGTATTTAAGTCGCATGTGAGTTTTTAGCACGTTGCGGGGATAGGATTAAATAAAAAGTAATGGGATAGGATAAAATAAAAACAAAAAAGTATGAAAACATAAAATAAAACAAAAATATTTTAACTTTAAATTTTATGCATAGTTGAATCTGAAAGATTACTGCGCAATTACCGAATTAGAAAGAACGATTAAAAGAATTAAAAAAGGAAAATAAATTTAGCTTATAAAAAAATAGGTAACTTGCATATGATAATCAAAATCAATCGAAATTAATGAACGAAATATTTATAAACCATTAAAGATATATACAAACCCTACGGTGATGAACTTCATGTTAATATTGAAATTCAATTGTAGATGCTGGTCTTTT
This sequence comes from Papilionanthe hookeriana x Papilionanthe teres, assembly GCA_022702705.1. NCBI lineage: Eukaryota > Viridiplantae > Streptophyta > Magnoliopsida > Asparagales > Orchidaceae > Papilionanthe > Papilionanthe hookeriana x Papilionanthe teres. The sequence goes on from CM040431.1 coordinate 114,602,676, forward strand.
CGGCTTAAACGCTTATTTTCGAATAGTTCAAAACTCGGTGGAGGAACACTTTATTGAGAGGATCAATTTACATCTTGCTAGTTTTTAGAACTTTATTGCTACCTTTAAATATAATAATGTTTTTGATGATCTTTGTCGCTTAGACTCTTTCCTTTTTCCTTAAAAGATAAAACGAAGATGCGGCTTAATTCATTAACAGCGTTGTGTAAAACGTAAATGAGATATAGCACAAAAAGTCCTTCTTAAATTTTCCTCCTTCTTAAGCGCACAAATTGAGAAATGATATTCGCCATTTACGCAATTTAATGGAGAAACGATTTATGAAGCTTGGGAAAGATTTAAAGAACTAATAAGAAAATGTCCTCATCATGCTTCTTACAGATTTAGTTAATTATTGAGAAACATTTTATAATGAACTTATTAGATCACTTAGATCTATTATTGATGTTGTTGTTAGTGCTTTTTAGCTAAGACATTTGGCTAAGCTTTAGTGGAAAATGGCTAATAACATTTATTGGCCTTACGAAGGTTAAACACAAAAAGAATGACTGAATAATGGCGCCAGCACACATTTTTAGCTTCACGAAGTGCATTGCGATATCTAAGAAATTAGATAATTTTGCTATTAATATATCTCATGTAAGTAATGATAATTCTGTGAGATTACGATGATTCTCGAATAATGGAAACTTCTGATTATTCTAGCAATGCGTAATAACCCTTATTAATTATTATAATCCTGGTTGGAAAATTAAATACAATTTTAATTGGAGTAATGGACATTAAGTTAATCCAATTGGAACAATCGAGGAAATTGTTATAGACCGAAGCTTATCCTCACAGTTATAACGATCGGCAAAAAAGTTGTACGTAGAAGAATCGATCTTGCATTGTGATACGACTACGAGTCGAAACAACTGTATTCGTAATATTGAGAGTCGGATAGATTTCGAATCGCTAATTCATTAATTACATACCTCGAACCTTTGCTAGCAATGTTGAAATTAATCCTAAAGGATACGGAAAAGAACATGAACAAGCAAAGGCTGTACAACTCGGAAGTGGAAAGGAACTAAAAGAGAAAACACGAATGAGATTGAAAAAAGAGAAAGAAGTTGAAGAGATTGAAAAACCTAAAGATACCCTTTCTCTAAGTAAAGATCGGTATTTGTGCCTTTATTGAAGTGGGAGTTGAAAGACCACCACCACCTTTCCTCGAAGACTTAAACAACATAAGCTTGTCATTAATTTTCTAAGTTCTTTGAAATTTTTAGAGAAAAACTTACCATTAAACGTTCCTTTTGCGCCGAAGCTTCGGAGGAAATGTCGAAATTGTCTAGGGGTATGAAGGATATTTTAGCGAAGAAAATTTGGAAAGCTTGTAAATGTTGCATTAAGTGAAGAATGTAGTACAATAATTCGGAAAATTACACAAAAAAACTTAAAGATCTTTGGATGTTTCTTTATCTGTCTTTATTGGAGAAAAATTACATAGAAAAGCCTTATGTGCTTTAGGAGCTAGTATTAATCTCATGCCATTTTCAATCTTTCGAAGGTTAGATTTAGAAGAGATTTCTCATACCAGCGTAACTCTTCGGTTAGGCCGATCGATCGATCAACATGCACAAGGAGTTATAAGAGGATGTGCTTTGTTAAGGTAGATAAATTTTTCTTCCACTTGGATTTCATTGTTCTAGATATGGAAGAAGATAAAGAAATACTTTATCATTTTAAGGAGACCTTTTAGGCTAGGTCGAGTTATGATTGATGTACAAAGAATTAACGATGAGAGTTAATGATTAAGAGATAACATTTAATGTTACGAAATCGATGAGGTATCACAAAGAGAAAAATGCGCATCGAATGGATATTTTTTATTATATGATTGAAAAGCATTACCAGAAGAAAAGTTAAGGTCATTTCGATGATAAAGATAAAGAATCTATGTTATATGATGAGTCATTAAATGAAAAATTTATCGACTCGTTATATATTAAAGCGAAAATTAGAAAATTTTAGACACGACTAAAAATGTTATACTTTTACCCTCGATTGAAAAGCCACGAAATATTTGGAATTAAAAATGTTACTGTTACATTTTAAGTATGCATTTCTTGAAGTTAATTAACTTTACTTGTAATTATATCTTCGAAATTAAACGGGTAGAAAGAAAAATTAATAGGAGTTACGAAGAATTATAAGAAAGCTTTTAGTTCAGCTATTGCGAGATATAAAAGATAATCCCTTCGTCTGTATGCATAGGATTTTAATGGAAGAAAATTGTAAACCTTTATTGAACCCCGAAAAGTTAAATCGATTATGAAAGAGGTTGTTAAGAAAGAGATTTTGAAATGGTGAAAGTTTCACGAAATAGGGATGGAAGTTGATCGAACGAAAGTGAAAATTATTCTTTGACTATGACCACATACATTGCGATGTAGAGAAGTTTTACCGGGGTCATCTTCTAAAAAGTTTTTATAAGAGATATATAAAGGATTTTTCTAAAATTCTTCAAACCTCGTTGCCATTTATTGGAAAAAGAAGGTAAATTTGAATTTATTGAAGATTGTACGGAATGTGTTCGATAATTTGAAAGAAAAGTTAATCCTTGCTATCATTTGTTGCACTTGATTGGAATAAACCTTTTGAATTAATGTGTGATGCGAGTGATTATGCGATCGGAGCGTATTAGAATAAAAGTATGAGAAGATTTTTGAGAAGTCGTATCTTATCTTCAGCAAAACTCTTGATGAAACTCGAGTAAATAAACCTCTTGTAATTCACTTGTCCAGAAGAAGATGATATTTTGATCTCTATAAAAGGATGACAAGTTCTTTCCGAAATTGACATGGAAAATGTACACAAATTTAGTGAAAACACGATAGGAACAATAATTGATGAAGATAAGGATGATTGGCGAGAACCAATTATTAAATATTTACAGATCGGAAGGTCACCCAAAAACAATTCCATCGCAACCCAAATCAAACAAAGAGCTTTGTCTTATGCTCTAGTAAATGATATTCTTTATAAACGATCTTCTGACAAAATGTGGTTAAGATGTCTAAGCCAATCTGAAGCTTAAGAGATTGTCAAAGAAGTTCATTTGGGTCTATGCGGTGCACACCATTCTAGACCTAAAATGAAGATGAAGATAAAAAAGAATGGGATACTATTTACCGATAATGATGACTAGTTGTCTTGAAACTGCAAAGAAATGTCATCAATGTCAAATACATGGAGTGGTTTTACATCAACGACCAAATGTATTACATCCAACCACTACATCTTGGCCATTTGAAAGTTGGGGCACAAACATAGTGGGCCCTATAGACCCTCCATCATCTAAAGACCATCGATTTATTTTGGCAGCCGCTGATTACTTCTCCAAATGGGCAGAAGTGCCCGCTCAGAGAAGTTAAGGCAGAAAAAGTTCTCCATTTCTTCAAGACTCATATTGTCTATAGATTTAGAATTCCTTTTTAAGAATCATATCAAACAATGTACTGACTTTTAAAAATACAAAAATAAATAATTTTATTCAAAGATCTTGGATAGACTGGAGATGTTTACAATCTATTATCCTAAAGCCAATGGTCTAGCAGAAGCCTTAAAAAAACATTGGTACAAATTTTCGAAAAGACATTATTTAATAGTCCAAGACAGTGGGCATGAGCGATTGATAGACACTCTGTGGGCCTATAGGACTACATATCGAACACCAACACGGTCAACACTGTTTGCTTTGGTATATGGTTCTGAGGTTATTTTACCACTTGAAATGCATAATCCTTCTCTCAGAGTTGCTATTGCAAATAAAATTACTGAAGAAGAAAATGCCAAATTGTGACTTGAGGAACTTGAGAGTTTAGAAGGCAAACGTCTATAAGCTCAGCAAAATCTTGAACTGTATCAAGCAAAAATGATACAGGCCCATGAAAAATTGGTTCATCCTAGAACCTTTCAAATCAGGAATTAGTTTCTGTAATTGAAAAGACATAGGTGTTTCTTGAAAAATATTATGCGACATAAAAATCATGACTTGTTTGTAAATTGGGATAATATTGAATAAAATTACAAACAAAATTTTGACAATCACCATCTCTCTTTGAACATTTCTTTTGTTAACATAACATGTGTTTGCAAATATCATTTCTCGATAATAATAAATTTCATATTAATAATTGAATTGAAACTTGGTCTGATATATTTCCATTAACCTGTTACTTGCAAGGAAATGTCGAACAATAGACTCTTGTTCACTTTTCGAAGTGGTGTGTGTTTGGCATTAGACCGACGATGTATTGAAAAAGGATCAAGAATCCATTTTGATTTTGACTTGTCTCAAGTTGAATTACTTTATGATGGACCTTTGTTATCTATTGTCAATCAAGAGGAAGCAAAAGGAAAACCATTTGTGTTAGAGGTCAAACTTCAACAACAAAATAGTAGGATATAAGAAATCATTTCTACAGAACAAAAATGAGAAATTGACATTAGAGAAATAAAATTAGTATTGGTAACTACAACTCATAAAACTGAAGAAACATTTGTTAACAGAGTAAAGAAGTCAGCCTTCGGATTAACTAGAGTTCAAAAATGAAATTGAAATATAAGACTTAAAAGTTTCGAAGAAAAAAAATGATAAAATATGAAATCTATGGAGGAAAATAATGATTTCGAATTTCCAATTATTAAAAATATTCTTAAAGAAATATATTTTGTATTAGAGACAAAAATAGGATCAAGAAGAAGAAAGGATTGAATGAACAACATTCACTCCAACTCCTTATGAACCAGTGTTGGATCTCACATCACCAGAAATGTTAACTGATAAATGCATTGCTTCCAAAGAAGAATTAAAGCGTATCCACGCTATTAGACGATAGACATTTGAAAAATTTAAACATATTAACGATCGAACCGTCAATATATTAGAGGGCATTCAACTATTCACAAGAGTTTTTGATGAAGTTGAACAAGGCTCCATTATCGAAAATGTAATGGAAGCACACCATCTAGGACGATCTGGTTGCTTAAGAAGATGGACATATTCTGAACCCAACAGGTGGATACGTGGCAAAGGTTGAATGACTATCCAATATGGTTGTTGTTATAATTATTCTATAGACATGAATGTCAATTTTCCCAGAATTTTATGACATGAACAAGTGGATCTGTTACTCACAATGATTATTCACATTATCAGACGATTGATAACATGGAATATAATGCCCACTGATTGTATTCCAGACTGTTGCATCATAAATATATATGAGGAAGGACACTGTATACCTCCTCATATTGACTGTCATGACTTTGAGAGACCCTTCTGCACTCTGTTGATCATGAACATATGTTCTATCTTATTTGGAAGAGAAATACAAATTGTGGGACCGAGAGGATTTCGTGGATCTTACCAGATTCTTCTATCACGTGGATCAGTCTATATTTTGCAAGATAACAGAGCTGATGTCTCTAAACATTGTATACTTAGTGTAAGTCGACAATGTATTTGATAACGTTGCCAAGGATGTGTCCTAAAAAAGCATCCTGACGGATATCAGCCAATACTAGAACTTGAAGGACTACAAACCTTTAGAACTACCTTGACCCTATAAACATCCAAACACCTAAGATATACTCGATAGAAAATTTCTTCGAGTGTTAGATATTTATGGTAGGTCTAGCTTTATCCAGAGTTATGAAAATGACAAACAAACAATCTGACAGTTTCTGATATGATAATATGTAAATAGTTTGCAGTGTATGTTGTATAATATACGATGTACTGTTGACTGCTATCATCTATGTACATTATCTTTGGGAGTCGAATAAAATCTTGTAAGATAATCCTCATGTATCAATAATACATTGACCGGTCCAAAAATGCCAAAACAAACATTTTAAATTAAAATAATGACATGATAAACAACTTGTGATAATTAACATGAAATTCACCCTTTGACTTGTAAAGATCAAATCCTCAATGGCTACACTTTTGTTTATGTGTTATTGACAGATAACCTTCAGCTATTGGATCTAAGTCCCTTCCAGACACGGAAATATGGCATTCCTATAGCTCTTTCTTTGAGAAAAGATATAAGTCGTATAACATTCATTCTCAAAACCGACATATCGACATTTGACATTTCTGAGAGATGATATGACATCTTCTCTCTCTTCAGCTACTGGGTCTAAGTCCCTACCTGACACAGAAATATGGTGATCCTATAGCTCTTTCTTTGAGAAAAGATATTAGTCGTATAGCATTCCTTCTCAAATCTGACACATTGACATTTGACATTTCTGAGAGATAATATGACATATTCTATCTCTTCAGCTATTGAATCTAAGTCCCTTCCTGATACAAAAATATGGTATTCCAATAGCTCCTTTTTTGAGAAAGGATATAAGCTGTATAACATTCCCTCTTAAAACCAACAAATTGACATTCAACATTCCCAAGAGATGATATTACATCTTCTCTCTCTTCAGCTATTGGATATAAGTCCCTTCCTGACACAAAAATATGTCATTCCTACAGCTCTTTCTTTGAGAAATGATATAGGTCGTATAACATTCCTTCTCAAAACTGACATATCAACATTCGACATTCCTAATAGTTGATATGACATCTTCTCTCTCTTCAGCTGTTGGATCTAAGTCCCTTCTTGAAACGGAAACATGGCATTCCTACAGCTCTTTCTTCGAGAAAGGATATAAATCGTATAGCATTCCTTCTGAAAAACTGACTTATCGACATTCAACATTTCCAAGAGATGATATGACATTTTCTCTCTCTTCAGCTATTTGATATAAGTCCCTTCCTTACACAGAAATATGGTATTTTTTAGCTTTTTCTTCGAGAAAGGATATAAGTTGCATGACAGTCCTTCTCAAAATTGACAATACCGACATTCGATATCTTTGAAAAACAGTGTGAGACCTCCTTTAATGGATTATGTCATCCATCTTCCTTTTTAAAAAAAATGAAATCACTTTATCGTTCAAACTTCTTAAATTGATAATTATGTTGGGTCATTTAGATCGTTTCGGTCAATGCCAATATGTGCGACATACTTATACAGTATTCCACCCAAATTGGGGGGCCCATTTGTTGAGCTCTCTTTTGTGAGGATTATTTCAAAATCAGCTTGAGACAAGAAATATTTCAATATTGACTTCCTAAATCTCACCGATCGACACTAAACCATAATATCTAGGGTAAGACCCTATAAATTCTTTTTTACCCAAATCTTAATGACATCATAAAGTGATTAAATCAGTCATGCAGACCTTGACCTGATCAACTATTGACCAAACAGGTCAAACTTTGACCCAAATGGTTAACTTTGGTCAAGTGGGTCAATCATTGACCTAATGACCACTACATTAACCAAACTGGTCAACTTTTGACCCAAATGGTCAAATTTGGTCAAACAGGTCAATCCTTGACCCAATGTCAATGACCAAAATGGTCAACTTTGGTCAAACTGGTCAACCCTAACCCAATGACCAACCCATTAACTCAACAGGTCAACCTTTGACCCAAAATGTCAACTTTGGTTAAACTGGTCAATTCATGACCCAATGAATAACCCATTGATTCAACATGTCAATATTTGACCCAATGACCACCACATTGACCAAACTGGTCAAACTTTGACCCAAATGGTCAATTGTGGTCAAACTGGTCTATTCTTGACCCAATAACCAGCTTATTGATCAAACTGGTCAACCTTTGACCAAAATAAGTCAAATTTGGTAAAAAATTTCAACCCATGACCTAAAGACTTTCACATTGACCTCATTGGTCAAACATTGACCTAATTAACCCAACATTGGTCAAGGTGACCAATGTAGAACCTAAAAGTCACCATATTGATCATTAGTTTAATAGAAACCCTAAAAATGATCATCATAACCAAACCAACCAAAAATTCAAAACCCTTGAAGCTTATGATTTAACCAAACCATATAAAGTTAAAAAAGTAATATTGGTCATCTTTGGACTGGAATTGGTCAACCTGGGTCAATATTGGTCAACCTTAGTCAATATTAATCAAATTTGGACAAAATAACTAATTTTGAATCAAAATTGATTAAGTTAATCAAATAATTAATTCCAAAAATTACTTTGATTAATTTATTGGCTAATAATATAATTTCCAATAACTTTGATTAATTACATAATTAATTAAAAATGGAATTATAATTAAAAAGTTATAAAATAAATTTGGACACATTGCATCATTTATGACATAATAAATGATTTTCAAATTTTGAAACTCAATAAATACATCATGCATGACCTCATATGGGTTCCACATAACCCATAAGACCTATTACAAATGAGTCAAACCATTAGATGACCCATGGCACATCATATTAACCATGATTAAACTTCATTATGTTAAGGAATTTGAAGTGGCAAAACCTTCTCATTTCAAAGCATGACTCACCCTCCTCCCTAAGATGATGTGGCTGACTAATTTAAAGACAATCTTGCCCACCCCCTAGACCATCCAATGGAGGACAAACATGGCTTAAACGAAGCCTTTGACATAGCTAGATGTAATCATAACCAATCCATGCATTAGGTGAGTAATGAGCTTATGTGTCATACCATCCTTAAGTCCATTAAATTGAATAGAGAGAATATATGAGGGAGGTGAATTATGCACGGTTAAGCAAGCCTTATACATCTCAAACAAAAATCAATGGAAGAAAGCCAAGCCTTCGGTTAATTCTTTACCATACTTGGAAATCCACATGGGTCGAACTTGGAAAATGCAATTCTCTTATCCACAACCTACAATCTTATCTCTGGACATTAATAGCAAGGTTAGCAACTACCTTAGGTAAATCAAAGTTCACCCAAAGCCCTCCATGGCAATAAAAGAAGCCCAAACCCGAGAACTTAGAGAGGAGACACCAAAAAAATAAAAAACACCTATGCACTGCCTAATTCCCCTAACCTTGAACATCAAAGTTCTCTCTTAGGAACAAAGCTGTCCTTTCTGTAATTCCTTGAATACTAACTGCTAGGAATCCGTTGAATAACTCTTGCTCACTTCCACTAAGAAACTTCTTCTTGTTGGCTTCCTCCTTCTTCTTAGCTACGCTCTCCCAAGAAGACATTTTTGCACTCAAACTACTTTTCTTAAGACTCAGGAATGAAAATAAGAACTGGGGCAAGTATTTCTTTAATTTAGGGCCTTTTTATAGACTTAGGAAGGAATAAAACTGACCCTAAACATGTTAAAACACCCAAATAACTCCCAAATTTACTTCCCTACGACTTAGGAATCTAGAAACCATTTTTTTCACATTTTTTGTAACTTCGGCGCCCAAGTACCAATTTGCGGCGCATAGCCGCCAGTGCTCAATTTAACACAGGTCTGCTAAACGTTCAAATCTTCATTCTAACTCTTCTAAGTCATCAAATAAGGTCCAAATAACACCACCATAACATAAAATCTTCAAATTACTACCACATAAGCTTAAAAACAAACCAAACAAAGCACACAAATCAAACATAAAGTAAAGCACGCCGAAAACTATAGGTTACCTCCCACAAAGCGCTTGGTTTAACTGCTTCAGCCTGACATACCCAGAGCTTATTCTGAGTGACCCAACAGTAGATTATTATCAGGTTTAAATTGATCGATTGAAAAATAAGGTTTAAGTCTATGACCGTTAACTTTACATATTTTATCAGTCTTAGGATCTTGAATATCCACACCTCCATAAGAATAAACTTTCGTCACAATAAATAGGCCCGTCCACCTAGACTTAAGTTTTCCAGTAAATATTTTCCATTTAGCATTATACAGCAAAACTTTTTTCCCTGGCTCAAGATTTTTTGTAAAAATTTTTCGATCATGCCACAACTTCATCTTTTCTTTATAAATCTTGCCATTTTCATAAGATTCATTGCTTATCTCTTCAAGCTCATTTAATTGCAATAATATTATTTTTCCAGCATTTTTAAATTATAATTGAACTTTTTAATAGCCCAATATGCTTTATGCTCATGTTCAACTGGTAAATGACAAGCTTTTCCAAAAATTAGCTTATATAAGGACATTCCTATAGGAGTTCCGTAAGCAGTTCTATAGGCCCACAAAGCATAATCCAGTTTAATTGACCAATACTTTATGATATTCTTTTAGTTTTACCATTAGATAATTTAACCGAACCACTTGTCTGCGGATGATAAGAAGTAGCAATGCGATGGTTAATATGATTTTTCTTTGTTAACTTTTCCATAATCGCATTTCTAAAATGACTTCCCCCATCAGTTATGATGGTCAATTTTGGACTCAATGACCACCACACAGACCACCAGGTTAACCCTTGATCTAACTCGTCAAACTTTGAATAAAATGACATAATAGTTACCACAATAACCTTTTGGTCAATACAGACATCCAATTAACCCAATTGGTCAATTTTGGTCAAACTAGTCAATTATGATCAAATTGGTCAACCCTGGTCAAATTGATTTTTTTGTCAAACTTGGTAACCCAAACACCAAATTGGTCAAAATGGACCATTTGGTCAACCTATACACTAAATTGCTCAATTTTGGTCAAAATGATCAACTTTGGTCAAATTAGTCAAACTTGGTCAAAATGTTCAGTTTTGGACGAAATGACCACCGCATTGACCACCAGATCAACCCTTGACCTAACTAGTCAAACTTTGGTTAAAATGACCTAATAGTTACCATAATTACCATTTGGTCAATATAGACATCCACTTGACCCAATTGGTCAAATTTGGTCAAACAGGTCAACTTTGATCAAATTAGTCAACCATAGTCAAAATGGTCAACTTTGGTCAAACTTGGTCAAATTGAACCATTTGATCAACCTAGACACCAAATTAGTCAAAATGGACCATTTGGGAAACCTAAACACTAAATTGGTAAAATTTGGTCAAACTGGTCAACTTTGGTAAAATTAGTCAAACTTGGTTAAATTTGTCTGTTTTGGACTCAATTACCACCACATTTACCACCTGGTCAACCCTTGACCTAACAGGTTAAACTTTCGTTAAAATGACCTAATAGTTACCATAATAACCATTTGGTCAATACAAACATTCAACTGGTCAACTTTGGTCAAATTTGGTTAAACATGTCAACTTTGGTCAAATTGGTCAGACCTGGAAAAAAGGTTAACTTTGGTCAAACTTGGTTAAATTGAACCATTTGGTCGACCCAGACACCAAATTTGTTAAAATGGATCATTTCGTCAACCTAAAAACTAAATTGGTCAAATTTGGTCAACTTTGGTCAAATTAGTCAAACTTGGTCAAAATGACCAATTTTGTACTCAATGACCACCACATTGACCACCAAGTCAACCCTTGACCTAATTAGTGAAACTTTGGTTAAAATGAACAAATATTTACAACAATAAACATATAGTTAATAAAGTCATACAATTGACTCAATTGGTCAAATTTGGTCAATTGGTCAATATTGGTCAAATTGATCAATACTGGTCAAAATGGACAACATTGTTTAGACTTGTTAAATTAAACCATTTGGTCAACCTAGACACCAAATTGGTGAAAATAGACCATTTGGTCAACCTAAATAACTAAGTTGGTCAAATTTGGTCAAACTGGTCAACTTTGGTCAATTTGGTCAACCCTGATCAAAATGGTTAACTTTAGTCAAACTTGGTCAAATTGAACCATTTGGTCAACCCAGACACCAAATTGGTCAAAATGGACCATTTGGTCAGCTTAAACACTAAATTGGTCAAATTTAGTCAAACTGGTCAACTTTGGTTAAATTAGTAAAACTTGGTTAGAATGATCAAATTTGGACCTCATGACCACCACATTGATCACAATGTCAACCCTTGTCCCAACTTCCCAAAATTTAGTTAAAATGACTTAATAGTTACCAATAACCATCTGGTCAATACAGACATCCAATTAACCGAATTTGTCAAATTTGTTCAAATTGGTCAACTTTGGTAAAATTTGTCAACCCTTATGAAACTGGTCAACTTTGGTCAAACTTAGTCAAATCGAACCATTTGGTCAACCCAAGCACCAAATTGGTCAATATTGACCATTTAGTCGACCTAAACACTAAATTGCTCAAATTTGGTCAAATTAGTAAGATTTGGTCAAAATGATCAATTTTGGACCCAATGACCACCACATTGCTCACCATGTCAACCCTTGACCGAACTAGTTAAACTTTTGTTAAAATGACCTAATAGTTACCGCAATAATCATTTGGTCAATAGAGATATCCAATTGACCAAATTAGTCAAATTTGTTCAAACATGTCCACTTTTGTCAAATTGGTCAACCCTAATCAAAATGGATAACTTTGGTCAAACTTTGTCAAATTGAAACATTTGTTCAACCCAAACACCAAATTGATCAAAATTGACCATTTTGCTCAACCTATACAATGAATTGGTCAAATTTAGTCACTGGTCAACTTTAGTCAAATTAGTCAAACTTAATCAAAATGGTCAATTTTGGACCCAATGACCACCACATCGAGCTCTAGGTCAACCCTTGACCTAATTGGTCACACTTTAGTTAAATTGACCTAATATTTACCACAATAACCATACATATCACTCAAGTAATACAATTAGAAAAAACTTGGTGTGACTTATTTAAATGCCAAAATTTTATAAACTCGATATATATATATATATATATATATATATATATATATATATATATATATATATATATATATATTGATTTATATTTCTAGTGAGTCATACATTCAAAATGCAAGTATACGTATCGCTCAAGTAATATAGGGATCTAGTGGAGTCCTAGTTATCGATCCCACAAGGAGGTATGCAAAATCTATAATGGTTCACAGAAATCACTACTCGAATCTCAGCACAATTGCAACAATTTCTAATAATATAAGAATGTTCAGATAGTTGCAATTACTAATTCTACTAAAATATGTTCTACTCCTCTAACACAATTAACAAACTCAAGAATAAATTTTATAACACAAGTTCAAATGCAAGAAAGAATCCTCCTCCTTTCCAATGTAAATGTGATGAGTTAGTGACATAGATCAGTGATGCAACTGTTTTGTGCCAAATAGGAGCATTCCTATTCTTTACCCTCTTCTGAGTACTATAAGAACATTGGCTAATCCTAGGTTTAGTCCCTAAATCCGTGGTTAGGCTATGAGGATATTGCTGTCACTACGGAACTCCCACTTCCCTTCGCCTGAAGGCTAACTCTCGCTTTAGTTTCCAAACCTTAGGACCAAATTTAGAATTTTAATCTGTCACTCTAAAATCTCCAAATCTACGCCCATCAAAATAGTTTTCCCTATTTATTTGCACCTAACCCCCATGAACTACGTCACTCATTCATAAACTTTGAATGTGACCTTCACTTTATTGTAGAACTCATAGTCCTTTCGAAACGTATGTCTCACAACAAGTTTTAAGAATTCAATTGGTCAGATCAAAAAGTAAATGAAGTACGAAGTGAAAGATCATCACAAAGTTTCCATATTAAATAGGCACATCATTTCCATGTCACGACATCAACACATCATATGAAAAGGAGGAAAATACGATGAAAGAAATTTACGCAAGACTCATGAGGAAAATACGATGAAAGATGGATTTATATATAAAAGCAACGTCATACAAACAAAGAAAAGTAAATACAACTTATATCAATTTCTTCCCCAAGTGAATCTCTTGAAATTCTTTTGACTCCTCTTCTTTGTCTACAACAATACACAATTCTCTCTTAAGATGAGTTAGGAAGAAGAAATCTCTCACTTTTCTCTCCTCCTACACTCCTAAGTAGAGAACTCACATATACTCTAAACCCCAGACTCTCTCTAATTGACTCTCCACTCAAGAACAATGAAAAGACTCTTGGAAAAACTGAAGAAACTCCCTTTTTTTTGCCCAAATTAGTTTAAATTCGGGTAGAACCGACTTTCCCAAGAGTTCCCTCAAGCAACCCTTCAAAATCTGGTCAAGTACATTCAATTTGGTTGAATTCGCAATAGGGCACGTTCTAGCGCTTGATAAGTGTCGGCATATTTTTAGGTTGTGTGTTTTATTTTGAAAAGGGGGTCGCCTAACAGAAGTTGTCGGTGAATTTTCAATTTAATTTAAATAAATAATTTTGAAAAGTAGTATTTGATTTTGAAAATAATTTGAAATTTGAAGGTTTTAAGATATGAGATTAAACCAATCTCACATCCCAAATAGTTTATATAAACGAGCACCGCACCACAAACCGTGTATCTATCCCTAAGGATAGACACACTGCTTGATGGTGGGGCTCGGTTAAACAAACTAAAAGATTTGTGACATCCGTTTGGTCTGCGAACCAATTTTATAAGCCGACAAATTCCCCTGCTTAATATGAAAACATTAAACAGGGTTTATATTACCTGGGTTCTTTAAAATTCCTTAAAATGGCAAGCCCCTATAGTTAATTACATCTTAAGTGATGGGAATCACCTAAGAAAACTCTCGATAATAATCAATAATTCTGCTCTCAAGGATTTCAAAGTTTAAGTTCTCAAGGGATTGAATTTTGGAATTTCAATAGGGAATGGATCAAATTTGGAACATTTTTGTTTTGGGAATTCAAAGGAAGAAAAGTAGGAGAAATTACGGATTCGAAGTGAACTTCGGTAATTTCCCGACTATCCTATTGTTTGGCTTGAATTTAGGAAAATCCTGAAGTTATTTAATGTTTTGATTTTGTCAATTTTAATTAATTAGGGCTTATATTTGTATGATAAAATCACACACATAGCCTCGAAGATGTGAGGGTTTATGTTGTATCAGACGACTACCTCAGAATCCTAAGACCGGTTAGGGCTTAATTTGTAATGCAAATGCCTAACGAAGAGTTGAGGGTTTTTGTTGCACTAGGCAAACTAGCTCGAAGTCCTATGGCTTTGTTATTTAATTCTAGGAAAGTTTTGCTGAAGTAGACTCGGGTTCTCATTGAAGACGATGGCCGTGCTCGCCCACCATGCTCCGAGCTCCTTGTTGTTGCAGAGGTTTAATTTCAGAAGTCATAAATCAGGGGATGAGAAATGTGTTTTGGTTTAGAGAAAATCTTAATTTCCAAGTGTTTTCAATATTTTAATTAAAACAAATCTTAAAGTTGATTATAACGACACCGGTTAAGATCCCACGGTTCCATCCTTTCGGCATCATTATTTTTATCGGATTCACTTAGTCCGTATGAATTTGCTAAACTCAACCGAATGAGTTCCACACTTTCATTTAGACCGTGGGAAATCCCGTTAGCAACACATAGGTTACATCATCCGAGGTATTCCCGATCATCCAACAGGACGTTTTAATTTAGTTGTAATTGTAGTTTTGTGTTCCGTTTGTGATTAAATTTTGAGTTGTTTTATATTTTGAAATGTTGTGGCGGTGAATTTTATCTTGCAATGACTTTTAACTTAGTTTTGGTTTCAGCTTTTAGGGACTATCCTAAAGGTGTGGGTTTTCATGCAATGAGTTGTTTATCATGCAAGAAAAGTAAGTGCGATGCGATTAATGAAATTGCAATAATGTAAATTGCAAGAAAGTAAATCGCAATAAAATAAAAAGCGTACATGGAGGGTCTTCCCGTCATCCCAAGCTGCACTTAAAACATAATTAGAATATTTAAGCAAGTTCCTAGGTAAAGCTAAGGTAAGGGTTATGGTTTTCTACCAAAATTCCTAATCCTATAGCTAGTCAATTCCTATGACGTCTAGATTCCTTGTGTTTTTGTTTGAAGACGATTTTCTTCATCAAAGAACAATTAAATTCAATTGTTCTTATAAACATCCTATCATATTGAGAAAGTGTTTAAGAAGAATCTTAAACATCTTTTCAATATTGCTAAAATTGTTTTAAGTCCAAATGAATTTAATTATACAAATGAATTAATCGTCCAAGAATCTCAAGTTTTGTTATCTTGCTCGGTGAACTAGGACATTTGAATATCCTATAGGTAAAGTAACATTTCATTTAATATTTTGTTTAGGAGTTATGATAACTAAAGCTTTTGAGGGTAAATTGGTGTTCAAATGGTTTGTGATTTAGTTTAATTTCCATTAATGGGTTTAAATTTGGAATAGTTGTTCAAGTTATTTTAGATTTATTTTGAATTCTTCATGTCTTTGGTGATGTTATATTTAATTCAACTTAATTTAATTTAATTGAGTTTTAATTTAATTTAATTCAATTTAATTCAATTTAGTTTGATTTGATGTTACATTAAATTAATTTTATTTGATTTAATTTTAATTTAATTTGATTTAATTTGATTTAATTTAATTTAATTTAATTTAATTTAATTTTAATTCATTTAATCTAATTTAATTTTTAATTTGGTTTAACTTAATTTAATTTGATTTTATTTATTTAATTTAATTTAATTTAATTCATTTAATTTAATTTAATTTTTTTTTTAATTTAATTTAATTTAAGTTAATTCAATTCAATTTACTTAATTTAATTTAATTTTTAATTTAATTTAATTTTTTTTTAATTTTAATTAAAATTTTAAAAGAGTCTAATAATTTAATTTTAGTTTAATGACTAAGTCTTTTAATGTTTTGAATTTGAGTTATCATTTTAATTAAGAATTGAATATTAATGAGATTATTAATTTAGGGAATTTTAAATTAAAGAATAAATCTCCTCCTAATAATATCCCTATTTTAATAATTCCAATTTTATTATTCTTCCAAATTTAATCAATTATTTAATTAAGGTTTAATTATTTTAAATTGCTTAATGGGTTTCTACCCTTTAATTATTTAAATTTCAATCATCCAAATCAGATTAGGATCAAATATTTTACTTGTTAATTTTTTTATTAAACCTAAAGTTTTAATTAAGGATTAAAAATTTTAATTACCACTTTACCCTTTAAGCTTAATAATTTCATAACTCACTAAATTGAACTCAAATGAACTTGAAATTTTTATGTGACTTCACTCATATGTCAATAAAGATATGAGAGGAGAAAATGTGATTTTTCTGTATTTAATTAATTTATATAATTATTTTTGGTAGAAAATAAAGATTTCCAAGGAAAATTTAATAACATGACCAAGGGAAAGTTTCTGTCCTTAAGAAAATTAGGGGACATTTCTAATGACCAGAGGACCACTTGGACAAATTTTGGTGATTTTTTGAATTATATTTATTTTATTATAATTATTTTAAGTTTTGGAGTGTTAATTAATTTAAAAATAAAATAAATGTTGAAAAATAAATTTTATATTTTTCAAAAATCTCTCTGATATCAAGGAAATCAGAGAATCAAATTTTGCAATTTTCTGATTTTTCTATGATTTATTATAATTATTTTAGTGAAAATTCTAAAAAATACATTTTTTTTAATTTTAAAATTACCCTAGAGCTTTAAAATTTAATATCTCACTAAATAGACCTAAGAAAAATATGGGGTTTGTTCCTAAGTGATTAAAATTCAAAATTTGACATTTTGGTGAATTTTATTATTTTTCTGATTTTTATTATTTTTTAATTATTAAAATATTAAAATAATATTAAAAAAATTAACTTTTTTAGAAAATTGAAATTTTAATTTTGTTAAATTCCCCTAATATCAGAGAGGCTCCAAAACCAATTTGGTGAATTTTTGAAAGATATTTTGAAAGTTATGAATTTTTAAAGTTTAAAATGACTAAGTGGCTTAATCAACCCATTTAGTAGAGGCTAACCAAGTCCAATTGACCTCAAATTTTTATGGTGGGTTCCTCTGATCCTAAAGGTCAGTGGAGAATTGATTTCAAGTCAATTTGATGTATGGTTAGCTCTAATTAATTAGAGATCCATTTTGGGTGTTTAAGCCAATTAGGGTTGTTTTAAATGAACTAACTTCAAAACCTATTTTTTCTAGGGTCCTCTGGTCATAAGGAACATCACCAAATTTTCCTAGAATTTATTTCACAACATGCTATTTATTGGAATTAAAATACTCAAAAAAGTAACATGAATTTGAAAAATCAATAACTTTTCATAGGGATGGCCTCTGACTTTGGAAAATTCAGGGAATGTCCCCAAATTCAAAGGCTTCAAAAGCCTTATGGTCTCATGCCATGGTGAATTGTATACATGCATGGAGAATTAAAAATATGCAGAGAGTAAATAAATTATTAAAAATAAAATACTTGATGAAATTAAATGATTTCTTTTCCACATTATTCTCCTCTCGTTCACTCGAGCAAGAGGGTATTTTTATTTTATTTTTATGATTTTCCTACACAAAGTTATGAATTTTTGAAGTTTAGGGAATTAAATAAATAGAAAATACCCCTAATTTTCTATTTATCCACGCGGCGCCGCGTCATCCTCGGCATCTCCGAACGCACACGCGTCGCGCTCCCATTTGACGCCGCCGCGCGAGTCGGCAGCCCGGGCCCCGCGGTTCTCGTACAGTCTCCTGGTTCGACGCCATCTGAGCCGTCCGTCCGCGCGTGTATTGAATGGACGGCATCCTTTCATCTTCCCCGAGCGTCCTCACCTGAGAGCCGTCCACACTAAATCCCTAAGATCTCACTCGATACTCAATGAATTTTCATGTTCTTATGCTCTATGGATTCGCCTTGAGAAGACGAACACATCCATACGGTTTATGTGGGATGAAATTTACGCAATAAAAATGGAGAATGTTCAGAAGCTCAGGAAGAAGAGTGAGGCCATACCTTTGCTCAGAGAAGTGTGGCTTCGATCCGAGGGTTGTTGCTCCTTCGATTGGATCCCGGCAAGCTCCGGATGAAGTCTCCCGGTCCGGTGAATTGCTCAGGTAGGATTTCGACCACGACTCGATCACAAAGCTTGGAGGCTGGAGCAATTGGGTGCCCCGGAGATGGGGCTTTTGCTGGTGGACACCTTCCCTCGGTCCGGTGAAGGTGTAGAACCAATCAATTTGGGGATTGGCTCACCGTGGAGAAGTGTCCCGGTTTTGGGCTTGGATTTCAACTCCGAAATCGAGCTCGCGCAGAAGAAATGGCAGGGGGATTTCAGTGGGGATCAAGTGCTCGTGTGTATGGGGAGTAGTCCGGAACAATTTTGGCGAGTTTCCTTAAGGTTTTTTTTTCGAGCACCTCTCATGGCCGAGAGGGGTGGTGTTTAAATAGGAGAGGGTGGAGGGCCTCCCGGGAGAGTTAGGGCTTGGGATCGACCTGCTCTCGCAAGAGAAGAACAGCTACAATGGCCACTAGGGATGGGGCGACTCAGCAAGGGAGAATTCCAAAGTTGGCTCACATGTGAGCTCTCGGCCATGGTGTTTTCCGGCGGCCTCGGTGGCCGGCCGGCTGTGCATGGGTCACCCTCAAGGTCAGTGGGTCTGGTCAGGACTTGGTGCAAGCAATCGGCAAATGCCATGTGTAAAGGCTTTGATCCAAAGTGGAATGGGGCATGGCTAGTTTTGAGTCTAAATGGGTCAACCCACCCATTTGGGCTTGGTGCACCCCTCGAGGTGGCTTTGGATGCGTGGGAATTAAAGGGATTAGCTGGTTTGACATGGAGAAGTCTCCATCCAAATATATTTGGATTAAATTTAAGTTTAGGTGAAACATGATTAAGGCTAATGAGCTTTAGGGATTAAGGAAAGCCCTCCCTCTTCTTACCCAATACGGCATGGTGGAGTGTCCAAGGCTCTCATGGCTCACATGTGGCTCATGCATGGCTTTATGGCTGACCTTTGGCTTGGCAAAAAGTTTGGTCAATTTCATGAAAATGGATTTTAGGAATTTTTGGTAATTTGATGGAAATTTGTATGAAACTTGATTTGGAATGATTTGATGATGAATTTAGGACTTAGGGAATGGCTTTTATTAAGTGGATGGCAAGTGGAGATGTCATGTGGGCTTTAGGGTAGATTTTGGGCTTTTTGAAATGGTTTTAGATGGGCTTTTAAGATGGTTTAGGAAAGTGGGCTTTTGAATTTTAAAATGGATTTTGGGATGAAATTTTGGTAAAGGCTTGGGCTAAATAATTGTTGGGTTTAGCTCATGGATGTGTCATGAGTGACTTGAAGCAAATTGGGGGTTATTTGGGTTTGAATTGGGTTGAATTTGGGTTCTTTTGGTGAATGGGCCAATATAGGTCCAAGTGGGCCAAGTTAGGCCAATGTTGGGCTAGGGTTGAAATTGATGTAAAATTAATGTTGAGAAATGTTTATGGGAGTGTTTCAAAGAATTTTTGACTTTGATTGGGCTTTGATTTTGGGGTTTGGGCTCACTTGAGTTAGGTTTGGGTTTAGGTCAAAATTGGGCCTTTTAGCTTTGGGTTGAATTTGAGTGGGGTTTGGGTCCAAATTTTGGGCAAATCATGTTAGTGTTTTGCTTGTGGGGATGCCAAGGAAGATTTAGAAAAGATTTGGGGTTAATTGGAGTTAAGTTGGGTGAGTTTGGGCTAGGTTTGGGTCATGGGTCCAAATTGGGCTTTAAGGCCAAAAGTGAAATTGGATCCAAATTTCAATCAAATTGAACTTGGATTTGGTCTAGATTGGTGTTGGGAAAGCTGAATTGAAGTTTAGAATTGAGTTGGACTAGAATTTGGGTCAATTGGATAGGTTTGGTTTGACATTGGGTTCACTTAGGGTTAAAAAGGGTCAAATTGGGGGTTTTAACAAAAGTAGGGTAAAAGGAAAAAATTGGCCCATGGTGTAGTTGAACAAAATGAAATTGGGAATATTTGGGATTTTCTGGAATTTTATGGGAATTTTCTGAATATTTGGATTTTTGGGCCAAGAGAGGTATTTTGGGTATTTGGAGGGTATTGGGAGGTATTTTTTGAATTTTTGGTATTTTTGGGTATGGATGATCAATTTGAGTGATGTGGGAATGCTTGGGTTTGATTTTGAGGAATTTTGAGTAATTTAGATGATTTTTGGAGGATTTCCAGGGTTTTGGATAAGTTAGGCGGGTGCAGGGTCCCGGGGGATCAAAAATTGAAAATTTGGAAAATTGAAGATTGGGTAAATTTGAGTAGAATGAAATCATTTTGGTTGAGCCATGAAGCCACATCAAGCCCACATGAGCCATGAAGGGACTCATTTGAGGCATTCACTATGTTGTTCCTAACCCTCTCGCCAAGGGCTTAGGGGTTAAGGACCATCCATGTGAATCACCTACATGAGTCAGGAGGTCAAGTTAGGTATGGGTGTGGTTTTAGGAGGTGTGTGAAAGTGTAGTGTATGAGTGTAGTGTGTGTGTAAGTCAGCCCCTTCACCAGACCAGGCCACTCAGGGCAGTCCTAAGGCTAAAAAGTCCTATAGGAACTCATCCTTTAAACTTCCACATTTGATTTCAACCCTCTAGGTGATTAGGGGTCTACAATTAAGTTTGTGGAGTTTGCAGGGAGTTAAGAAGTGGTTTGAAATTCTAGATGGTGGATCCCAATTCTAGTCCTCTAAGATAGTCAAAGGAAAAGCCTAAGGCTAGATCCTAAGTACTAAAAAGAAGAAGAGAAGACCTCATCAAAAATGAGGTCAACAAATGGACCCCCAATAGGTGTGGTGAGTTGACGGAGCACACCGCGCGTATTGGTGTTGATCGAAACGATCAGCAAAACCAACACAGATGTCCAAGTGACAAACTTAAGACGAAGTAGAAGAGTTTCCGTTGGGGAGTGTCAAGCATATCTCTGAAACTGGAGATTCCTGAACTCTCGCTGGGGAAAGGAAAAGGAGGTGAATTCCAAATCACATGATCTCGGGGAAATTTCAATTTAGATTTTATTTTGTTTCAATTTAAGTTTCGATGTGTGAGTTTAGATTTCAATTTGGAGTTTCAATTTAGATTGAAGTTGGTCAAAATTAATTTGAAGGGATTTGATTTGAAATAAAAATTGGAATTTCGTTGTTTTAGATGTAACATCTTCAACCACAAAAGAAAATTGAATTGATCGGATTGAATCATTACATTGAGGAGAGATCTCAGAGTAATACGGTATTGGATGTAAAATCCTTAACCTCAAGAGTTTGATTTTGATGTATTTCATTGCAATAGGGAAATAATCCTAAAGCAATGCAGTCTCGGATGTAAAATCCTCAAACCCAAAAGTTTGATTTGGATGTATTTCATCGCAATAGGGAAAGAATCCTAAAGCAATGCAGTCTCGGATGTAAAATCCTCAACCCCAAGAATTTGATTTTGATGTATTTCATTGCAATAGGGAAAAGATCCTAAAGCAATGCAGTCTCGGATGTAAAATCCTCAACTCCAAAAAGTTTGAATTTGATGTATTTCATTGCAATAGGGGAAAGAATCCTAAAGCAATACAGTCTCGGATGTAAAATCCTTGACGCCAAGAATTTGATTTTTGATGTATTTCATTGCGATATGGAAAGAATCCTAAAGCAATGCAGTCTCGGATGTAAAATCCTCAACCCGAAAAGTTTGATTTGGATGTATTTCATCGCAATAGGGAAAGAATCCTAAAGCAATGCAGTCTCGGATGTAAAATCTTCAACCCCAAGAATTTGATTTTTGATGTATTTCATTGCGATAGGGAAAGAATCCTAAAGCAATGCAGTCTCGGATGTAAAATCCTCAACCCCAAAAGTTTGATTTGGATGTATTTCATCGCAATAGGGAAAGAATCCTAAAGCAATGCAGTCTCGGATGTAAAATCCTCAACCCCAAGAATTTGATTTTTGATGTATTTCATTGCGATAGGGAAAGAATCCTAAAGCAATGCAGTCTCGGATGTAAAATCCTCAACCCCAAAAGTTTGATTTGGATGTATTTCATTGCAATAGGGAAAGAATCCTAAAGCAATGCAGTCTCGGATGTAAAATCCTCAACCCCAAGAATTTGATTTTTGATGTATTTCATTGCGATAGGGAAAGAATCCTAAAGCGATACGGTCTCGGATGTAAAATCCTCAACCCCAAAAGTTTGATTTGGATGTATTTCATCGCAATAGGGAAAGAATCCTAAAGCAATGCAGTCTCGGATGTAAAATCCTCAACCTCAAGAAATTTGATTTTTGATGTATTTCATTGCGATAGGGAAAGAATCCTAAAGCAATGCGATCTCTGATGTAAAATCCTCAACCCCAAAAGTTTGATTTGGATGTATTTCATCACAATAGGGAAAGAATCCTAAAGCAATGCAGTATCGGATGTAAAGTTCTCAACTCCAAAAGTTTGAATTTGATGTATTTCATTGCAATAGGGGAAAGAATCCTAAAGCAATGCAGTTTCGGATGTAAAATCCTCAACTCAAAAAGTTTGAATTTGATGTATTTCATTGCAATAGGGAAAAGATCCTAAAGCAATGCAGTCTCGGATGTAAAATCCTCAACTCCAAAAGTTTGAATTTGATGTATTTCATTGTGATAGGGAAAAGATCCTAAAGCAATGCAGTCTTGGATGTAAAATCCTCAACTCCAAAAAGTTTGAATTTGATGTATTTCATTGCGATAGGGAAAGAATCCTAAAGCAATGCAGTCTCGGATGTAAAGTCCTCAACCCCAAGAAGTTTGAATTTGATGTATTTCATTGCGATAGGGAAAAGATCCTAAAGTAATGCAGTCTCGGATGTAAAATCCTCAACTCCAAAAAGTTTGAATTTGATGTATTTCATTGCGATAGGGAAAAGATCCTAAAGCAATGCAGTCTCGGATGTAAAATCTTCAAATCCAAAAAGTTTGAATTTGATGTATTTCATTGCGGTAGGGAAAAGATCCTAAAGCAATGCAGTCTCGGATGTAAAATCCTCAACTCCAAAAAGTTTGTATTTGATGTATTTCATTGCGATAAGGAAAGAATCCTAAAGCAATGCAGTCTCGGATGTAAAATCCTCAACCCCAAGAAGTTCAAATTTGATATATTTCATTGCGATAGGGAAAAGATCCTAAAGCAATGCAGTCTCGGATGTAAAATCCTCAACTCCAAAAAGTTTGAATTTGATGTATTTCATTGCGATAGGGAAAAGATCCTAAAGCAATGCAGTCTCGGATGTAAAATCCTCAACTCCAAAAAGTTCAAATTTGATGTATTTCATTGCGATAGGGAAAAGATCCTAAAGCAATGCAGTCTCGGATGTAAAATCCTCAACTCCAAAAAGTTTGAATTTGATGTATTTCATTGCGATAGGGGAAGAATCCTAAAGCAATGCAGTCTCGGATGTAAAATCCTCAACCCCAAGAAATTCGAATTTGATGTATTTCATTGCGATAGGGAAAAGATCCTAAAGCAAAGCAGTCTCGGATGTAAAATCCTCAACTCCAAAAAGTTTGAATTTGATAGTCATTGACTTTGCAAAGATTTGTAGTGTTGATTTGAAAAGTGTGGAATTTTGGTGTTTCGAGAATTTCATGAAAGTTGTAAAAGATTTTCATGAAGGAAATAGATTAGAAGGGAATATGTAGATGTTACATATCCCATTCAAAAGAGTTGATCGGAAGTCACTGGTTCGGATTGGATATAATTCCTCACCATCAGATTCGATCCGTGTCAATGGAATCAATCGCTTCCATCCCAGACAAGGGAGAGAGTGGAACGGATTGGATTTCAGATTTGGAAGGTTGAGTTTGAACTCGATTGAAATTTGATTTAAAATTTGAAAAGATTGAATTTGAAATTTGATTTAGATTTGATTTGAAATTTGGAAGATCAAATTTGAAATTTGATCGAGATTGGATTTGAAATTTGATTGAGATTTGATTTAAAATTTATGTTCATTTTGTTTGTCTTTTAATGATTTAAATTTTATTTTATCGTTTATTTAATGTTCATGTGAATTTGGTGTTCGTCATTTTTAGATTTTTAAGGAAAGTTTTCTTTTATCCTTTTTGTTTTATTTCTTTTCGTTTCTTTGTTCGAAGTTCATTTAACTTTAATGGCGTTTCCCAATCAATTTGCACAAAAGAGGTGAAGGCCAAAAATGTGACATGGTCACTTTCATTCCAATCATGTCGAAGATACATCATACAACTTGATCTGGCATATGTTTCATACAATCCATGTAGACTCAAAACGGACTATGTATGATCTTTGTCGATCCATCAAAAGAAGCATCTGTCAAAAATCCATGTCTGAATAGTGGGGTACATGGTTAATAACATCACCTTCCAAGCCATCCTTAGCAAGGATGCCGGCTGGATGTACGTTGGAGGTGTGATATCTCCCATGTAACTCACGGCTCGTAAGGCCGGAGGCTCTCTAGCTCCGGGTCCGGTCGGAAATGGTAAGGTGTCTTCCTGTCGTCCATCCTTCTAAAAGTAACGCGAGATCCGCTTCACCGGTACTCCTCGTATGCAATGCTTAGCGATATCCGCTCCGTTGCCCTTCGATATCATGACGGAACCTACCGGTAAAGGTATCTTCACCGGCCCTCGGAACTCACACGGGCTCGCTATCCGGAGGTCGGATCCGAACATGATGTTACACTCGTTCGGGAAAGAGGCTGTGCGGAAAGGTCCGACAAAGTCGTGGTGATCTATGTGTGGGGGTATGCGGTCACCCCGCTTGTAGATGTTAATAATGCAGCTATTGGGTATGCAATCTGCGGCGGTACCCTCCATGTTATCAATCTCTTTACCATTCTCTTGATGACTAATGGCATCGGATCCACTTGCCCATGACGGAGTATTCCCGGTGGGTTTCCCTTCCTGTCCTCCGCAAAGTTGTAACAGCATCCACATTGTATTGTGATTCTTCCCTTCCCTGGCATCCATCTCCGGGGCTCTGAGTATGTGTTTTCCCTTAGGTGGCTCGCTCGGCCCATTCTTTTCAAATCCCGGATGCAATCCACGATTTGCTGTTGTTCATACTCCGAGAATACGTACGTATGTAGCTCGAGGCCCTCTAGTATATTGATTCTTCCGCCTCTAATTCTTTCGAAGTATTCGAAAGGTTTTCTTTTCTACATTCCGCATTCTCTCCGGCTCGTATTCCGAAATGATCTGCGGATGGCGAGGCACAGTGACATATTGTGGGATATACGGTTCAATCCCTTCACGTTCTCCCGCATACCTCGGCTCCTCGGGGATGATGCCAGTCGGGACATCCCCGGGGTTGCTTCCGCAACAAGGTCATGCATTACGCGGTGGTTCTATCCGGTGGCGTGGTAGCCTTCTTTCTTCCGATCTTCGTGAGATTTCCCCGGTTCTTTCCGTTATCCTAGGAGCTGGCCTCCTTTCTTCAGGTTCCTGGTGAACCGGTGTCCTTGAAGTGTATGTACTGGCATTAGCAACTGTCTCGTCGCGCTGGTCCGCTGCTAGTTTGGTTAACATCTTATGGATACAGCGATTCTTATTTCTTCGTTGCGTGGCTGTGAGAATAGCTCTTCGAACTTCTTGAATGTCTATGGGCGCGGCGTTGACAAGCCTGCCCTCTGCTGTAGCGACTACAGACTTCATTTTCTTGTCTTCTTCAGTGTTTGCTTTTCTTTTCTTCTTCGTTGGATTGGTGGCTTGGGCCACCCACTTTCATCATCTGTCGCTCTGAGCGATTCTTCTCGGTCAGCCGGGACCCAGTCACTTTCCTCGTACTGTAGGCCTGCTGGTGCGAAATCCGAGTCAATCTCGATTATCGCTCCATCTTTCACCCTCTTTTCATCTAGTGCAAGGCTTACGCCATTCTTAAAGTTCAGGACGAACCGCCCGTTCGACATTTCCCTGCAAAAAGACAAGGAAAAGGATCGGAGGCTGTACTAAGAACAAGAACATTAAGAAAATGTTTATTAAAGACACATTTTTTTTATATATATATATTTTTTTATATTTTCAAATTTAACGAGAATGACGTAGGATAAGATCGGGGAAGAGATTTTGATTTGGAAAAGAAAACAAGGAAAACTTAATTATCATGACTTTATTTATTTTAGCACATTTTATTATTTTTTGGGTTCGGACCTAATCATAAGTAATTACTTCGCCCGTGTTTCTTAGGGATGAAGAATTCATTCCTTTGAAACATCAGGTAGCGTAATACTTTTTCAAGTATCGTCCGTTGATCGGAAGCATATGTCGTTCTCCCGGAAATTCACTAGCTGGTAGGAACCTCCCGAGTATACTCGCTTCAACCACGAAACGGTCCTTCCCAAGTGGGTTCAAATTTTCCTCCTATCTTGCGATGTGCAAGAATAGGTCTCTTGAGAACGAGAACTAAGTCACCAACTTTGAAGGTTCTTGGGCGGACCAGTTTGTCATGGGCTTGAACCATCTTAGCTTGGTATAGTTCTAAATTCTGTTGCGCTGCAAGTCTTTTCCCTTCCAAGATTTCTAATTCTTCTAGTGGTAATTTGGCGTTCTCTTCCGTCGTGATCTTGTTTGCAACTGCAATTCTGAGTGAAGGAAGCTGAACCTCTAAAGGTAACACTGCCTCGGACCCATACACCAGAGCGTAAGGTGTAGCTTGAGTAGGAGTTCTGAAGGTTGTCCGGTAGGCCCATAAGGCTTCTAACAACTTCTCGTGCCAATCTCTCTTATTATCGTCCAAAGTTTTCTTTAAGAATTGAACGAGAGTTTTATTAAAAGCCTCAGCGAGGCCGTTTGCTCTTGGGTAGTAAATTATTGAGTATCGCCAGTCGATTCCGTGTCTCCTGACAAAATTGTTGATTTGCGTGCTTCTGAATGCTTACCCATTATCTGAGATGATCCTGCGCGGCACTCCGAAACGGTAGATAACTTGGTTCTTGAAAACCGTAGCACGTGGTGTGCTTTCACTTCTCTAAGTGGAACCGCCTCGCCCATTTGGAAAAGTATTCGTAGCCGCAATAATGAAGCGATGTCCTTTCGAAGATGGTGGTTCTATCGGACCCACTATATACGTGCCCTGACATTCGAATGGCCGCGATGCAATTGTCGGATGTAGCACATTTGGAGGTTGGTGTAGAACCACTCCGTGTACTTGGCATTGGTGACGGCTCTTGGCGATTTTAATGCAGTCGGTCATCATTGAGGGCCAGTAGTACCCTAGTCTTTTAATTTTAATTTTCATCTTCGGACCCGACTGGTGAGCGCCACAGAGTCCTGAATGCACCTCTTTAACAATTTCACGGGCCTCGGACACGCTTAGGCACCTTAGCCACATTTGATCAAAAGACCTTCTGTACAAGGTGTTGTTTATTAATGCGTAGGACAGAGTTCTTTTCTTGATCCGATGGGCTAGCGACCTATCGTCCGGTAGCTTTCTTGTTTGCGGGTAGTCTATTAATGGTCGTCGCCAATCTTCTCGTGTTTTCAGTCACTGCTTCGCAATCGATTCTTCTTCTTTTCGATTTGTGTATTGTGTCCATGTCGAGCTGTGATAGGACTCGACGTCCGTGAGCCGACACTTCCATCGATTCATCTTGCAAACGGGCAAATTCTTTTGCGAGACGGGCTAAAGCATCTCGCTAAAGCATTTTATTTTCAGGAATTTTGTAGATCGTCACATTTGGAATTTGTTCCAACAACTCGTATGGCATACTTGGAAGTATTGCTCGAGTCTTGGCTTTAAAATTCGTATCTTGTCCCGCGATCCGTTGAATGACTAACCGTGAATCCCCGTAGATGTTGATGTCTGTTATCCCCATTTGAATAGTTAATTGCAGTCCTGTTATGAGGGCTTCATATTCTGATTCGTTGTTTGTACATGGTTCTGTTAAGTGGTAGGAGTATCTTAACATCCCCTGCTCCGGTGTTATAAAGATTAGCCCGATTCCTGCCTTATCGGGCACTATCACTTGCGATTCTTCGTCTTTGTGTGCTGAAGATGCTCCGTCGAAATACAATTCCCAACGTCGATCATCAGGGTCTTTTAGGCTCATTATTTGTTCATCTGGTAAATCGTCATTGAGGGGAGATTCTGCCGGCAAAGGGTGTGCTACGAGGAAGTTTGCTAAGACTTGTCCCTTTACGGCACGAAGAGGCACGAAAGTTATATCGAATTGCAATAATATCATTGACCATCTGGCAAGTCTACTGGAAAGTGTCGGACGAGTCATCAAGTATTGCAATGAATTAAATTTCGAGATCAGGTTGACCTTATGAGAAAGCATGTTGTGCTCGAGCTTTTGAGCGGCGAAGATCAGGGCCAAAAAATGCTTTTCATTTGCGGTATACCTTAATTCCGTCGGAAGTAAACGACGGCTTAAGTAGTAAAGAGCATTTTCTTTACCCTCATCATTGACACAGGCTAACGGGACTCCGAGAGAAGTCGTCTAAAGCTGCGGTGTAAAGTATCGACGGTCTACCCGAGGCCGGGGCTGCTAAGACAGGAGGTGTCATTAAATATTGTTTAATGTCCTCGAAGGCCTTCTGACATTTCTCTTCCCAAATAAATTTGGCGTCCTTTTTAACTAGTGCCGAGAAAGGCTGACACCTACCTAATAAGTTTGAGATAAAGCGTCGAAGATATGCCAGCTTCCCTTGAAAAGATCGTAATTGTTTTAAGGTTTTGGGAGGCGGCATTTCTAAGATAGCTTTAATATTTTTCGGGTCGATTTCAATTCCATGATGTCGGACAACGAATCCTAAGAATTTCCCTAAGGTGACGCCGAAGGCGCATTTTAAGGGATTCATCTTAAGGTTAAATTGTCTTAATCGTTCGAAAACAATTCTCAAATCATACGAGTGGTTTTCCTTTACTTTGCTTTTGATGACCACATCGTCCACGTAGCATTCAACTTGATTATGGATGAGATCATCAAAAATTCTTGTCATTGCTCTCTGGTATGTTGCTCCTGCGTTCTTCAGTGCGAATGGCATCACTGTGTAGCAAAATACTCCGATCGGCGTTCTGAATGCTGTAAGCTTTTCATCTTCTCGGAGCCATTTTTATCCGGTTGTATCCCGAAGATCCATCCATGAATGAGAATATCTCATGTGTTGAAGCAATGTCGATCATTAATTACGGGATCGGTAGGGGAATTCATCTTTTGGACATGCCTTGTTTAAATCTCCGAAGTCCACACAAATTCGATCCGACCATTCTTCTTTCGGCCGGCACCACATTTGGCTAACCAGGTCGGGTATTGTTCTTCGCGGACAAATTTAGTGTCTATTAGCTTTTTAACTTCAGTTATGAGCTGTTGTTCGATTTTTAGATGCATTCTTCTGGGACCTTGTCTAACTGGGACAGAAGTAGAATCCACTCCTAGCTTATGGACTGCGATCTCTGGAGCTAATCCTGGCATTTCATCGTAGTTCCAAGCAAAACGGTCTTTAAATTCCATTAATAACTTGATTATTTCTTCGGAGTCTTCTTTATTGAGTAAGGAGCTAACAAAGGTAGGTCTAGGCTCTTCGCTAGTACCTAAGTTAACTTCCGTTAACTCATCTATTGTAGATTTAATTTCTTCTTCGAATTTTGGCGGAGCGTCTCCAATTTGTACATCTTCGAGTTCGTCTGTAGTTTCCATGCAGTTTTCATTAGGCTCGCAAGTGACAACCAAGCAAAATCCGGTATCGTCAGCTCGATCTCTATCGTGCCGAATCCGAGTCCATACTTTGAATTGGGTGGACGACCGGAGTTATTCCATAATTTTTCAAAATGTTGTGATTGACCTTTTGTCCATTGTCGAGGTAAGAAACCATGTTGAATTAAATTTTGAACACAGGGAGAGTACCACTCAAAAGGTAATTCCATTAATTCGATGAAGTGACATCTTCAAATTGTACATTATTTTCGGTTTTGGAGGAAGAAGCACCACGGTAGAATTTAATTGGCTTTGCACCGTCGCTACGTACCTCTTTGACCACCATACCCTCGATCTTGTTAGAATGGATCGGGGTTAGGGTCATAGTATGTATGTAGTGGTTAATCTTCTCGTACATTGATTTGTATTCTTCATTCTTTTCATCTTCGAGGGAGATCTTGAATTGCGGCTTCTTTCGACTTATTGTCACCGCTTCTTGCTTGATTTCTTTTTCTTCTTCAGAATTGTCTTCCCAATCAACATTGATGGCTGGTTTCCTCTGTCCAACTGTCCTAGCGTCTCTACCATGACCTCGTCCCCGGCCTCGACCTCGGATGCGAGTTGTGGAGAAACCTTCACCATCTCGCCGAAAGGGAGTGGTGAGTGGTCGTTGGACTAGAACTTCGGGTTCTTCGTTGTCACGAATTTTCTTTGCTTCATTTGTTATGGTATCTCTGGAGAAGATCGTTTTCTTCGGTGGTGCATAATAAGTCGCATCTTCATGGATTCCAATCTCATGTACGGAGAATGGTTGTAAGTCACCTTTGATGCGATGTTCCCCTCCATCATAGTATTTGATGCACCGATGTAGAGATGATGGTACCATCCTGTTTTCATGTATCAATGGTCGGCCCGAGTAGAGCGTTGAACGACGTTTCGAATCAATTATGTGAAATTTTGCGGTTGTCTTTGCTAAGTCACCGGTCTTCATTAGTAGTGTTATTGATGCGAGGGCTCTTTCTCCTTTACGGTTGAATCCTCTTAATAAAATTTTGTCGGCCTCGAGCTCGCGAGCATCAATTTCCAAATATGCTTAGTGTTCGGAGACTCATTATATTGATTGATGCTCCTGGATCCACCAATACTGCGGAGAGCGTAAACTTCCCGATTGTAGCTGAAATGTACAACGGTCGGTTGTGATCTGCATCCCCAAGTAGTAGGTCATTGTCCGTGAAGGTAACACCTCGTTGTTCCTTAACGAGCAAACCTCATCTAAGGAATCTCCGGCCATTTGAGCTAAGCAAATTTCTGGATCAAGTAAGGCCTTGATCAGAGCTTCTCTCATCTCCTTTGATAAGATGAGAGCGTCGTAAATGCTCAATTTGGCCAGTAGTTTCCTAAGATGGGCTAGCACGTTGTAGTCCACTTTATTTCCATGTGTCTCGGCTTTTTCTCGAATGGGTATTTCTTCTGCTGGGGTTGGTTCTTCTTGAACAACCACCTACTTTCCTTTGTCTCTTGGACCCATTCTCGGAGGTAGAACTCTTCCACTTCTTAAGTTGACTTCTGTAATTTCTTTTCAATCTAGTGTTGAGCTTGCCAGTGTCTCCTCCTGAATCGGAATGACGGGCTCTTCGGATTAACTTCGAATGCGAAGGCTCTAACTCTATTGTGATTTGGAGCTCCTCAAAACTCGCGAGATAGATTCTTTGCTTGTTGAACTCTCGTAGCCTCCTTGATGGATGTCTTCTTCGTTATTTTGCTCGTCGAGATCGTGTATGATTTGAGAATTGTCGTTGGTATCGAAATCGATGTCCGGATTGTCGCTAGTTACGTAATCGTTAGAAACGATCAAAACGTAGCCAACGCCATCACCCTTATCATTATATGATCCCACCGAAGTGAGCGAGATAATCATACAAAGTCGGAGGTTCGAGGGATTTCTCCCACGAATCGAAACAACTATCCTAGGATAAGCGACCCCTAGTCTAGCCTTAGGAGCCTCGGTCCTCTCTTCTTCG
This sequence comes from Papilionanthe hookeriana x Papilionanthe teres, assembly GCA_022702705.1. NCBI lineage: Eukaryota > Viridiplantae > Streptophyta > Magnoliopsida > Asparagales > Orchidaceae > Papilionanthe > Papilionanthe hookeriana x Papilionanthe teres. The sequence goes on from CM040431.1 coordinate 114,635,091, forward strand.
TCGATTTTCTTCTACTCTTCGATTGTCTCTGTTGAGGTGGTTCTTCTATCGCAAGTGATAGTACCGGCTTAACAGGTTTCGAACTCTGAATTGAAGCTCGCACCGAAGCGGTTTGGATGCTGTCTAAAATCTTTTTTCGAAGACCTTGTCCAAGCGGTATTCCATCCATCGTCAGTCGTATAGGGATCTATCGGAATGATGGGATCAGTTGAGATAACATTGACGGAACCTCCTTTCTGGGGTTCCTTCATGTACTCCTTCGGGATCGTTATATTCCCTTTCTGAAGGTTGTCATTGAGCCAACTTTTGAAGGTAATGCAATCTTCTATCTTGTTCCCAAGCATCCGGTGGTAGGGGCAAAAGTTGGGATCACCTTTCTTGTTGACTTCCTCTGGTCTTTTAGGCTCGCAGCGTTGGAAATGCTGGAGTCTTCATCGGACTACGGAACATTTTCTGCCTTGCTTCATTCTTGAACGGATATTCCCTTGCTCGAAGCTCCCTTAATGTACGTTGTGGACGAGGCGGTTGTTCATCTTGCGGAGATGAGCGATAGCTGGGTCGGGGTTGCTGGTAATTATGTTGGGGTTGCTGCGGCCGTTCTGGTGGTATTTGCATTGGTTTCTTGCCTTTGTCAAGTGCTGCAACGATCCCGGATTTCTTTTCAAAAGTCTTCACAGGATTTTGCTTGTCCGTCTTGTCGGTGAAACTTAATTGCTTTGCCTCCTCTTGCTAGCTTCCGGCCTTGCTTAACAACTTCTCGAAAGTCTTAATAGTGAATCCTTTGAGGAGAAGTGCTATCGGGCCGTGAATGCTTTTAAGTAAAATGCCGACTGCATGTTGTTCTTGCAGTTGTGGTTCACACTTCATGCTTAAGTTCCTCCATCGAAGTATATAATCCACCAAAGTTTCGTTCGGCTTTTGTTTCTCTACCACTAAATCACCTATAGTGATGTGGTGCTGAGCTCCGACGAATCGCTTGATGAAGAGGTTCTCTAGTTACGAGAACGTCTTCACCGAACCATTTGGTAATTACGCATACCGGTCGAAGGCGATTCTGACGAGCTGGCGACGAAGCGTCGAAAGAGTAATGCATCGCTCCCGCCGGCATTGCAACAACTGGCACGAAAGTGCGCAACATGCTGTCGGGGGTTCACGGTTCCATCGAAAGACTTGAACAGAGGTGGTACGAAGCCTTTTGGGTACTGGACAGCGTCGAATTCTTCTGGGTAAGGTCTACCCGTCCGAATGGATGTCCCGCTCTTTGATTGTGCTAAGGCTTCTCGCACTTGCTGCGTTCCGCCAAGCTCTTGATATCCTTTTCGGGGATCATACTTTGTGTTGTATCCTTTTTCGGCTGATCATCCCCGTTGACGGATGTAATCTCCTTTCCTCACGTCTGATGTGAATGACCTACGGGGTGTCTCTCTTTGTGGTTGCACTTGACTGCGGAGAGTGGTTAGAGCTACGACCATCTCTTCCATCCTTTTCGCCATTTGGGCGATCGTGTCGTCTTTCTCCTGAAGGCTGCCTTCTCATCGGTTACGGCTCCTCTCTTCTGCGTCGCAGGGAGCACCTTGTGAAGCTGATGAAGCTCGTGTTTCGACCATGTTGATTTCTGCATATTCGTCGTCCATGAATTCCGATGAATCAATCTCATCTCCGAATTTCTCTTCTCTTTCTTTTGCTAATCGTCGGATATCGGTTCTCAACTTTTCCATGGCATCTTCTAGCGGGATTTTCTGTGCGTCCTCGCGGTTGTCGTGCGATAGCTGCCGGGTCCCCTTCTCTCGAGTCCCCTTTATCACAGTAGCACTTTCTTCAGATTCAAGTCTCCTGGCGAGACTTTCTTTCTCGAGGCTGTTGTTTCAATCTTAGTCGCCGGTGGTGGGACGCCATACCATCCTTCTAGCGGCGGAAGGTCTAGGACCGGATGGTCGCATCGGCCAAATGCTTTGGAAGGTGGTATCCTCCCTAATCCGTAATCCGAGACGACGACGGGCGGACTAGCCTTCATTCTTTTACTTGGCTTTTCGTCATGATGGCGGGTTCTACTCGGGGGTCCAAGACGGGATTTGATCGGCACCCGCCCCATCCTTCATAGAATCTCCGATACGGGGCACTTTTCCTTCTTTGCTAACTTCTCTATCAAAGTTTGCGGTCGAGCAAACGAGCGTAGTTCTAGTCCTTTTCTTGCGGCTATCGTTGTAATATGCGGGTGCGAGGCGATGCGGCAACAATCTTGCGAACATTTTCTTCATCTTCGCGGCGGAGAGGGGATGGAACTCGCTTCCTCCCAAAAGTGGTATGTATTCGAGCGGCGGTGTATATTCCGGCAGCGGTGTATATTCGAGCGGTTACGGGATTTCCTCCGGAAAGCAATTTCGGCGGCTACGGCTTCTCCAGCGATCCTTCTACTTTTGTTTCTTCTTTGGGTCCTTGTCAGTGATGGATTTCTTGAGCTGGACCCGATTTCAAAAACAGAAGGTCTCACAGGGAGATCTGTACCCTCCACGGTAATAGGTTCACCATAATTCTGGATTTCTTTCCCCTTTAATTTGGCAGAAGTCGGGGTAGGTGCAGAAACAACTAGACCAGTGGGGGTAGTAAGAACAGTCCTCTGCCGGACGGCGGTATTCCTCTCGATCGGGATCCTTTGCGGGGAGGAAACTCTTGGGTTGACTTAAGGTTGAACTCGATCGGCGGCTTCTTAGCTTCGGATACCTTGTTCGTCGGTGCGAAAAGGAAACGTCGGTGATCTTGACATTCGTGTTTTCAAATCCTTGTCCAAATCGGATGATCCCATTGTTGGGCAGCTCATTCTTATAGACAGCGAAGTCCAGTCCATTGGTGAAGGAGAAAATCAGCTTTGGGGCTTCCATTTCTGCAGGGTAGATTCTGGTTATCAGTCCCAAGGAATCCGATTCGGAGTTAGAAAGAAAAAAGAAGGTCTTATGCAAGACTTCTCGACTTGAAGGTTCACTCCTAAACTAACACCTATTGAGGGTCCACCCCACCTCAGAAATGAGGTAAAAGGATCTCGGAACCTCTCTGTTTAGGGGTGTCTAGACAGTGGCTGCTAAATCCGAGAGAATGTTGGCTATACTTGTTCACGGTAGAAATGAACATAGCATCACAACGGAAAGAAGGGTAGTTTGCCCATTAAGGACATGGACACACTACCGATTTTTGAAAGCAGAATTATCTGATTATAATGGAGAGAGGAATTGTCCACAGCGGAGTCGCCAGAAGTTGTCGGCATATTTTTAGGTTGTGTGTTTTATTTTGAAAAGGGGCTCGCCTAACAGAAGTTGTCGGCGAATTTTTAATTTAATTTAAATAAATAATTTTGAAAAGTAGTATTTGATTTTTAAAATAATTTTAAATTTGAAGGTTTTAAGATATGAGATTAAGCCGATCTAACATCCCAAATAGTTTATATAAACGAGCACCGCACCACAAGCCGTGTATCTATCACTAAGGATAGACACACGCTTGATGGTGGGGCTCGATTAAACAAACTAAAAGATTTGTGACATCCGTTTGTTCTGCGAACCAATTTTATAAGCCGACAAATTCCCTTGCTTAATATGAAAGCATTAAACGGGGTTTATATTACACAGGTTCTTTAAAATTCCCTATAAGGGCAAGCCCCTATAGTTAATTACATCTTAAGTGATGGGAATCACCTAAGAAAACTCTTGATAATAATCGATAATTGCGCTCTCAAGAATTTCAAAGTTTAAGATTTTCGAGGATTGAATTTTGGAATTTCAATAGGGAATGGATCAAGTTTGGAACATTTTGTTTTGGGAATTCAAAGGAAGAAAAGTAGGAGAAATCACAAATTCGAAGTGAACTTCGGTAATTTCCCGACTATCCTATTGTTTGGTTTGAGTTTAGGAAAGCCCTACTATTTATTTAATGTTTTGATCTTGCCAATTTTAATTAATTAGGGCTTATATTTGTATGATAAAATCAAACAAATAGCCTCGAAGATGTGAGGGTATATGTCGTATCAGACGACTACCTCAGAATCCTAAGACCGGTTAGGGCTTAATTTGCAATGCAAATGCCTAACGAAGAGTTGAGGGTTTATGTTGCACTAGGTAAACTACCTCGAAGTCCTATGGCCTTGTTATTTAATTCTAGGAAAGTTTTGCTGAAGTAGACTCAGGTTTTGCTGATGACGATGGCCGTGCTGCCCACCATGCTTCGAGCTCCTTGTTGTTGCAGAGGTTTAGTTTTAGAAATCATAAATCAGGGGATGAGAAAAGTGTTTTGGTTTAGAGAAAATCTTAATTTCCAATTGTTTTTTATGTTTTAATTAAAACAAATCTTAAAGTTGATTATAACGACATCGGTTAAGATCCCACGGTTCCATCCTTCCGGCATCATTATTTTTATCGGATTCACTTAGTCCAGATGAATTTACTAAACTCGATTGAATGAGTTCCACACTTTCATTTAGACGATGGGAAATCCCGTTAGCAACACGTAGGTTACATCATCCGAGGTATTCCGATCATCCAACGGGACGTTTTAATTTAGTTGTAATTGTAGTTTTGTGTTACGTTTGTTATTAAATTTTGAGTTGTTTTATATTTTGAAATGTTGTGGCGGTGATTTTTATCTTGCAATGACTTTTAACTTAGTTTTGGTTTCGGTTTTAGGGTCTATCCTAAAGGTGTGGGTTTTCATGCAACGAGTTGTTTATCATGCAAGAAAAGTAAGTGCGATGCGATTAAATAAATTGCAATAATGTAAATTGCAAGAAAGTAAATTGCAATAAAATAAAAGCGTCTTGGAAGGTCTTCCGTCATCCCAAGCTGCACTTAAAACACAATTAGAATATTTAAGCAAGTTCTAGGTAAAGCTAAGGTAAGGGTTATGGTTTTCTACCAAATTCCTAATCCTATAGCTAGTCATTTCCTATGACGTCTAGGTTCCTTGTGTTTTTGTTTGAGGACGATTTTTTTCATCGAAGAATAATTAAGTTCGATTGTTCTTATGAACATCATATCATATCGAGGAAGTGCTTAAGACAAATCTTAAACATCTTTTCAATATTTCTAGGATTGTTTTAAGTCCAAATGAATTTAATTATACAAATGAATTAATCGTCCGAGAATTCAAGTTTTGTTGTTATCTTCCTCAGTGAACTAGGACATTTGAATATCCTATAGGTGAAGTAACATTTCATTTAATATTCTGTTTAGGAGTTATGATAACTAAAGCTTTTGAGGGTAAATTGGTGTTCAAATGGTTTGTGATTTAGTTTAATTTCAATTAATGAGTTTAAATTTGGAATAGTGTTCAAGTTGCTTTATATTTAATTTCTTTTTGTTTTAGATGATGTTATATTTAATTTAATTTAATTTAATTTAATTGAGTTTTAATTTAATTTAATTCAGTTTAATTCAATTTAATTTGATTTGATGTTACATTAATTAATTTGATTTGATTTAATTTTAATTTAATTTGATTTAATTTAATTTAATTTAATTTAATTTAATTTAATTTAATTTAATTTAATTTAATTCATTTGATTTGATTTAATTTAGTTTAATTTAATTTGATTTGATTTATTTCATTTAATTTAATTTAATTTGATTTAATTTAATTTAATTTAATTTAATTTAATTTAATTTAATTTAATTTAATTTAATTTAATTTTTAATTTAATCTTATTTTTAATTTTAATTGAAATTTTTTAAAAGAGTTTAATAATTTAATTTTAGTTTAATGATTAAGTCTTTTAATGTTTTGAATTTGACTTATCATTTTAATTAAGAATTGAATATTAATGAGATAATTAATTTAGGGATTTTTGAATTAAAGAATAAATCTCTTCCTAATAATATCCCTATTTTAATAATTCCAATTTTATTATTCTTCCAAATTTAATCAATTATTTAATTAAAGTTTAATCATTTTAAATTTGCTTAATGGGTTTCTACCCTTTAATCATTTAAATTTCAATCACCCAAATCAAATTAGGATCAAATATTTTACTTGTTAATTTTTTTATTAAACCTAAAGTTTTAATTAAGGGTTAAAATTTTAATTACCATTTTACCCTTTAAGCTTAACAATTTCATAACTCACTAAATTAAACTCAAATGAACTTGAAATTTTTATGAGACTTCACTCATATGTCAATAAAGACATGAGAGGAGAAAATGTGATTTTTCTGTATTTAATTTATTTATATAATTATTTTTGGTAGAAAATAGAGATTTTCAAGGAAAATTTAATAACATGACCAAGGGAAAGTTTCTGTCCTTAAGAAAATTAGGGGACATTCCTAATGACCAGAGGACCATTTGGACCAATTTTTGTGATTTTTTGAATTATATTATTTTTATTATAATTATTTTAAATTTTGGAGTGTTAATTAATTTAAAAATAAAATAAATGTTGAAAAATGAATTTTATATTTTTCAAAAATCTCTCTGATATCAAGGAAATCAGGGAATCAAATTTTACAATTTTCTGATTTTTCTATGATTTATTATAATTATTTTAGTGAAAATGCTAGAAAATACATTTTTTTAATTTTAAAATTACCCTAGAGCTTTAAAATTTAATATCTCACTAAATAGACCTAAGAAAAATGTGGGGTTTTTTCCTAAGTGATTAAAATTCAAAATGTGACATTTTGGTGAATTTTATTATTTTTGTGATTTTTATTATTTTTTAATTATTAAAAATATTAAAATATTATTAAAAATCAACTTTTTTAGAAAATTGAAATTTTAATTTTCTTAGGTTCCCCTGATATCAGAGAGGCTCCAAAACCAATTTAGTGAATTTTTGAAAGGTATTTTAAAAGTTATGAATTTTTAAAGTTTAAAATGGCTAAGTGGCTTAATCGACCCAATTAGTGGGGCTAACCAAGTCCAATTGACCTCAAATTTTTATGGTGGGTTCCTCTGATCCTAAAGGTCAGTGGAGAATTGATTTCAAGTCAATTTGATGCATGGTTAACTCTAATTAATTAAAGACCTATTTTGGGTGTTTAAGCCGATTAGAGTTGTTTTAAATGAAATAAGTCGAAACCTATTTTTCCTAGGGTTCTCTGGTCATAAGAAACATCACCAAATTTTCCTAGAATTTATTTCACAACATGCTATTTATTGGAATTAAAATACTCAAAACGAGCAACATGAATTTGAAAAATCAATAACTTTTTATAGGGATGGCCTCGACTTTGGAAAATTCGGGGAATGTTCCCAAATTCAGAGGCTTCAAAAGCCACTATGGTCTCATGCCATGGTGAATTGTATACATGCATGGAGAATTAAAAGTATGCGAGAGAGTAAATAAATTATAAAAAATAAAATACTTGATGAAATTAAATGATTTCTTTTCCACATTATTCTCCTCGTTCACTTAAGCAAGAGGGTATTTTTATTTTATTTTTCGATTTTTCTACACGAGTTATGAATTTTTGAAGTTTAGGGAATTAAATAAATCAAAAAAATACCCTAATTTTCTATTTATCCACGCGGCGCCAGCTCATCCTCGGCATTTCCGAAACGGCTGCGTGTCGCGCTCCCATTCGACGCCGCCACCGAGTCGGCGGCCGGGCCCCGCGGTTCTCGTACCGTCTCTGAGTCCGACGCCATCCGAGCCGTTCGTCCGCGCGTGTATTGAATGAACGGCATCCGTTCATCGTCCCCGAGCGTCCTCGCCGAGAGCGCGTCCACACTAAATCCTTAAGATCTCGCTCGATACTCGATGGATTTTCATGTTCTTGTGCTCATGGATTCGTCTTGAAGAGACGAACACATCTATATGGCTATCATGCATTGAAATTAAAGCATTCGAAATGGAGAATCTCTAGAAGCTCGGGATGAAAAATTAGCTCATACCTTTGCTCGGAGAAGTGTGGCTTGATACGAGAGTTGTTGCACCTTCGATTGGATCCCGACAAGCTCCGGATGAAGACTCTTGGTACGGTGAATTGTCTAGATGTGATTTCGACCAAGCCGATCCACAAAGCTTGGAGGCTGGAGCAACTAGGTGGCCCGGAGATGGGGCTTTTGTTGGTGGACACCTTCCTCGAGTGCAGTGAAGGTGTAGAACCAATCGATTTGGGAATTGGCTTCTTGTGGAGAATTGTCCTGGTTTTGGGTGGAATTTCGGTTGGGAAATTGGATTTTATCGGTGGGGATTAGGGCAAATTGACACTTGGGGATCAGTCGCTCTAAGGGTGGAGAAGGGTTTGGAACAATTTTGGCGAGTTTCGGCAAGGTTTGTGCGACTCTCTTCCATGGCCGTGAGGGTGAGGGGTTTAAATAGAGGTGGTCGGAGAGCCTCCGGGGGATGGCGAGGGTTGGGATCGAATTGCTGCGAGTCATGGGAAGAACAGCCATGGTGGCCATTGGGCATGGGGCGGCTCGAGCAAGGTGGAATTTCAAAGTTGGCTCACATGTGAGCTCTCGGGTGTGGTGTTTTCCGGTGATCCGAGCGGTGGCCGGCGAGGCACGGGTCACCATCTTGACCGAGGGAGGTCAGGGCTTGGCAATGGTGAAGTCAATTTGGCTTGGACATGTGTAAAGTGTTTGGATTAAAATGGAATGGGGGAGAGGCCACTTTGGCTTGAAATTGGTTAACCCATTGGTTTGGGTTGGGTTCACCTCCCCATGGCTGGTCTTGGGGTGAGAAGATCGAGTTAGGCTAGTCTGGTCGAGAGGTGGTGATGTCCTTATCCAAGAATATTTGGATTAAATCTTGGTTAAGGGAAACATGCTTAAAGGTTAATGACTTTTAGGAGATGGTTAAAGGACCTCCTCCTTTTGCCATTAATGGCATGGTCACATGCCAAATTTTCATGGCTTCATATGGCTTGTGGATGGCTCGCCTTTGGCTTGGGAAAAGGTTTGGTCGATTTCATGAAAATGGGTTTTAAGAATTTTTGGTAATTTGATGGAAATTTGTATGAAACTTGATTTGGAATAATTTGATGGTGAATTTAGGACTTAGGTAATGGCTTTAATTAAGTGGATGACAAATGGAGATGTCATGTGGGCTTTAGGGTAAATTTTGGGCCTTTGGATGTGGTGAAGTGGGCTTTTAGGAAAGTTTAAGGGAAATGGGCTTTTTGATTTTAGGATGGGCATTTGGGTAAATATTTTGTGAAGAACTTCGTCAAATAAATGTCATAATTGGTTTAGGGGTGTTCTATGAAGGGCTTGGAATCAATTTGGTGTGATTTGGAGTTGAATTGGTTTGAATTTGGATTTATTTGGTAAGTGGGCCTATGTAGGTCGAATTGGGCTAACTTGGGCTAATGTTGGGCTAGGGTTGAAATTGATATAAAATCAATGTTGAGAAATGTTTATGGGAGTGTTTCAAAGAGGTTTTGACTTTGGTTGGGCTTTGATTTTGGGGTTTAGGCTCATTTGGGTTAGGTTTGGGTTTAGGTCGAAATAGGGCCTTTTAACTTTGGGTTGAGTTTGAGTGGGGTTTGGGTCCAAATTTTGGTCAAATCATGTTAGTATTTTGTTTTTGGGAATGTTAAGGAAGATTTAGAAAAGATTTGGGGTTAATTGGAATTGAATTGGGTGAGTTTGGTTTGACATTGGGTTCACTTTGGGTTAAAATGGGCCGAATTGGGGGTTTTGACAAAAGTAGGGTAAATTGACAAAATTGGCCCATGGTGCAGTAGAGCAAAATGAAATTTGGAATATTTGGGATTTTTGGAATTTTCTGGGAATTTTCTGAATTTTTGGATTTTTGGGTCAAGAGGGGTATTTTGGGTATTTGGAGGGTATTGGGAGGTTTTCTTGGAATTTTTGGTATTTTTGGGTATGGATGATAAATTTAAGTGATGTGGAAATGTTTGGGATTGATTTTGGAGAATTTTAGATAATTTGGAAATTTTGAGAAATTTGGGTAATTTCGAGGGTTTTGGGTAGGCTAAGCGGGTGTAGGGTCCCGGGGGTCAAAGATTGAAAATTTGGTTAATTGACGATTGGGTGAATTTAAGTGGAAAGAAGTCATTTTGGTTGAGCCATGAAGCCATATCAATCCCATATGAGCTATGAAGGGACCCATTTGAGGCATTCAGCTATGTTGTTCCTAACCCTCTTGCCTGAGGGCTTAGGGGTTAAGGACCATCCATGTGAATCACCCACATGAGTCGGGAGGTCAAGCTAGGTATAGGTGTGTGAAAGTGTAGTGTATAGGTGTAGTGTATAAGTGTAGTGTGTGAATGTAGTGTGTGTGTAAGCCAGCCCTTCACCGGACCCGGCCACGTGAGGCGATCCTGAGGCCAAAGAGTCATTTAAACTTCCACATTTGATTTCGACCCTCTAGGTGATTAGGGGTCTACAATCAAGTTTGTAGAGTTTGCGGGGAGTTAAGAAGTGGTTTGAATTTCTAGAAGGTGGGTCCCGATTCTAGTCCTCTAAGACGAGTCGAAGGAAAAGCCTAAGGCTAGATCCTGAAATCTTAAAGAGAAGAAGAAGACCTCATCGAAAATGAGGTCGACAAATGGACCCCGATAGGTGTGGTGAGTGACGGAGCACACCGCGCGTATTGGCGTTGACCGAAGCGATCAACAAAACCAACACGGATGTCCAAGTGACGAACTTAGGACGAAGTAGAGGAGTTTTCGGCTGGGGAGTAGCAAGTATATCTACGAAACCGGAGATTCCTAAACTCTCGTGAGGAAAGGAAAAGGAGGTGAATCCCAAATCACATGACTCGGGGAATTTCGATTTAGATTTTATTTTGTTTCAATTTAAGTTTTGATGTGTGAGTTTAGATTTCGATTTGGAGTTTCGATTTAGATTGAAGTTTGTCGAGATTAATTTGAAGGATTTGATTTGAAATGAAAATTGGAATTCGAGGTTGTAGATGTAACATCTTCGACCTCGAAAGAAAATTGAATTGATCGGATTGAATCATTACAATGAGGAAAGATCTCGGAAGTAATGCGATATTGGATGTAAAATCCTTAACCACTAAGAGTTTGATTTTGATGTATTTCATCGCAATAGGGAAAGAATCCTAAAGCGATGCGGTCTCGGATGTAAATCCTCGACCCGAAAGTTTGAATTTTGATGTATTTCGAGTGCAATAGGAAAAGAATCCTAAAGCGGTGCGAGTCTTGGATGTAAAATCCTCGACCCGAAAGTTTGAATTTTGATGTACTTCAGTGCTGATAGGGAAGAATCCTAAAGCGAGTGCGATCTTGGATGTAAAATCCTCGACCCAAAAGTTTAAATTTGATGTACTTCGGTGCAATAGGAAAGAATCCTAAAGCTGTGCAGTCTTGGATATAAAATCCTCGACCCAAAAGGTTGAATTTGATGTACTTCAGGTGCGATAGGAAAGAATCCTAAAAGCGGTGCGGTCTTGGATATAAAATCCTCGACCCAAAAGGTTGAATTTGATGTACTTCGATGCAATAGGAAAGAATCCTAAAGCGAGTGCGGTCTTGGATGTAAAATCCTCGACCCAAAAGGTTGAATTTGATGTACTTCGGTGCAATAGGAAAGAATCCTAAAGAAGTGCGGTCTTGGATATAAAATCCTCGGCCCAAAAGGTTGAATCGATGTACTTCGAGTGCAATAGGAAAGAATCCTAAAGCGATGCGGTCTTGGATTTAAAATCCTCGACCCAAAAGTTTGAATTTGATGTATTTCGAGTGCAATAGGAAAGAATCCTAAAGCGGTGCGGTCTTGGATGTAAAATCCTCGACCCACGAGGTTGAATTTGATGTATTTCGGTGCGATAAGAAAAGAATCCTAAAGCGAGTGCGGTCTTGGATATAAAATCCCCGACCCAAAGGTTTGAATTTGATGTACTTCGGTGCGATAGGAAAGAATCCTAAAGCGGTCTTGTCTTGGATGTAAAATCCTCGACCCAAAAGTTGAATTTGATGTACTTCGGTGCAATAGGAAAGAATCCTAAAGCGGTGCGGTCTTGGATATAAAATCCTCGACCCAAAAGGTTGAATTTGATGTACTTCGGTGCAATAGGAAAGAATCTAAAGCGGTGCGGTCTTGGATGTAAAATCCTCGACCCAAAAGTTTGAATTTGATTTGATTGGTTTTTGATTCGAGATACGGAAGAAATTGAATTTGAATTTGATTGAGACTTGAAATGCGGAAAGATTGAATTTGAGATTTGGAAGGATGAGTTTGAACTCGATTGAAATTTGATTTAAGATTTGATTTGAAATTTGGAAGATCAAATTTGAAACTTGATCGGGAGTGGATTTGGAATTTGATTGAGAATTTGATTTGTGATTTGAAAAGATTGAAATTTGATTTGGAATTTGGAAAGATTGAATTTGAAATTTGATTTAACATTTATGTTGATTTCGTTTATCTTTTAATGATTCAAATTTTATTTTATCGTTTATTTAATGTTCATGTGAATTTGGTATTCGTCATTTTTAGATTTTTAAAGAAAGTTTTCTTTTATTCTCTTTTTTTTTATTTCTTTTATGTTCTTTGTTAGAAGTTCATTTAACTTTAATGGCGTTTCCCAATCAATTTGCACAAAAGAGGTGAAGGCCAAAAATGTGACATGGTCACTTTCATTCCAATCATATTGAAGATACATCATACAACTCGATGCGGAATACATTTCATACAATCCATGTATACTCGAAACGGACTATGTATGATCTTTGGCGATCCATCAAGAGAAGCATCGTCAAAAAATCCATGTACGAATAGTGGGGTACATGGTTAATAACATCACCTTCCAAGCTATCCTTAGCGAGGATGCCGAGCTGGATGTACGTTGGAGGTGTGATATTTCCCATGTAACTCACGGCTCATAAGGCGGAGGCTCTCTAGCTACGGGTACGGTTGGAAATGGTAAGGTGTCTTGCTGTCATCCATTCTCCGAAAGTAGCGAGATCCGCTTCACTGGCACTCTGGTATGCAATGCTTAGCGATATACTGCTCCGTTTCCCTTCGGTATCATGACGGAACCTACCGGTAAAGGTATCTTTGCGGCCCTCGGAACTCACCGGGCACTCGCTATCCGGAGGTCGGATCCGAACATGATGTCACACTCGTTCGGAAAAGAGGCGTGCGAAAGGTCGACGAAGTCGTGGTGATCTATATGTGGGGGTATGCGGTCACCCTGTTTGTAGATGTTGATAATGCGGTTATTGGGTATGCGATCCGCGCGGTACCCTCCATGTTATCAATCTCTTTACCATTCTCTTGATGACTAATGGCATCGGATCTACTTGCCCATGACGGAGTATTCCGGTGGGTTTCCCTTCTGTCTTGACGAAAGTTGTAGCGAGCATCCGCATTGTATTGTGATTCTTCCCTTCCACGGCATCCATCTCCGGGGTTCGAGTAGGTATTCTCCCTTAGGCGGCTGCTCGGCCCATTCTTTTCAAATCCCGGATACAATCCACGATTTCTTCGTTGTTCATATTCGGAGAATACGTACGTATGTAGCTCGAGGCCCTCTAGTATATTGATTCTTCGCCTCTAATTCTCTCGAAGTATTCGAAAGGTTTTCTTTTCAACATTTTGCATTCTCTCCGGCTCGTATTCCGGAATGATCTGCGGATGGCGAGGCCTTGTGACATATTGTGGGATATATGGTTCGATCCCTTCACGTTCTCCTGTATATCTCGGCTCCTCGGGGATGATGCACGTCGGTACATCCCCGGGGTTGCTTCTGCAACAAGGTCATGCATTATTGGTGGTTCATCCGGTGGCGTGGTAGCCTTTTTCTTCGATCTTCGGAGATTTCCCCGATTCTTTACGGTATCCTAGGAGCCGGCCTCCTTTCTTCGGGTTCTCGGTGAGCCGGTGTCCTCGAAGTGTATGTGTCGGCATTAGCAAGCTGCTCGTCGCGCCGGTCCGCGGCTAGTTTTGTTAACATCTTACGGATACGGCGATTCTTATTTCTTCGTTGCGTGGTCGTGAGAGTAGCGCTTTGAACTTCATGAATCTACGTGGGCGCGGCGGCGACGAAGCTGCCCTCCATTGTAGCGACTACGGACTTCATTTTCTTATCTTCTTCGGTGTTTGCTTTTCTTTTCTTGTTGTTGGATTGGTGGCTCGGGCCACCCACTTTCATCACTGTCTGCCCTGCTAGTTCTTCTCGGTTAACTGGGACCCAGTCACTCTCCTTGTACTGTAGGCCTGCTGGTGTGAAATCCGAGTCAATCTCGATTATCGCTCCATCTTTCACCCTCTTTTCATCGAGTGCAAGGCTTACGCCATTCTTAAAGTTCGGGACCAACCGCCTGGTTCGACATTTCCTACGAAAATGCGAGGAAAAGGATCAGGGGCTGTACTAAGAACAAGAACATTAAGAATATGTTTATTAAAGGTACATTTTTTTATATATTTTTTTTTATTTTCAAATTTAACAGGAATGAAGTAGGATAAGATCAAGGAAGAGATTTTGATTTGGAAAAGAAAACAAGGAAAACATATTATCATGATTTTATTTATTTTAGCACATTTTATTATTTTTAGGTTCGGACCCAATCATAAGTAATTACTTCGCCCGTGTTTCTTAGGGATGAAGAATTCATTCCTTGAAACATCGGGTAGCGTAATACTTTTTCAAGTATCGTCCGTTGATCGGAAGCATATGTCGTTCTCCACTGGCGATTCACTGGGCTGGTAGGAACCTCCCGAGTATCTTGTTTCAACCACGAAACGGTCCTTCCCGAGTGGGTTCAGAATTTTCCTCCTATCTTGCGGTGTGCGAGAATAGGTCTCTTGAGAACGAGAACTAAGTCACCAACTTTGAAGGTTCTTGGGCGAACCCGGTTTGTCATGGGCTTGAACCATCTTAGCTTGGTATAGTTCTAAATTCACGTTGCTGTTGCAAGTCTTTTCCCTTCCAAGCTTTCTAATTCTTCGAGTCGTAATTTGGCGTTCTCTTCTCTCATGATCTTGTTTGCAAGCTGCGATTACGAGTGAAGGAAGGCCGAACCTCTAAAGGTAACACTGCCTCGGACCCATACACCAGAGCGTAAGGTGTAGCTTGAGTAGGAGTTCTAAAGGTTGTCCGGTAGGCCCATAAGGCTTCTAACAATTTCTCGTGCCAATTTTTCTTATTATCGTCCAAGGTTTTCTTTAAGTTTGGACGAGAGTTTTATTAAAAGCCTCAGCGAGACCGTTTGCTCTTGGGTAGTAAATTGTTGAGTATCGCCAGTCGATTCCGTGTCTCCTGACAAAATTGTTGATTTGCGTGCTTCGAATGCGACCGATTATACGAGATGATCTGCGTGGCACTCCGAAAGGGTGAGACAACTTGGTTCTTGAAAAGCGTAGCACGTGGTGTGCTTTCACTTCTCTAAGTGGAGCCGCCTCTGCCTACTGGAAAAGTAATCCGTAGCCGCAAGAATGAAACGATGTCCTTTTGAAGATGGTGGTTCTATTGGACCTACTATATACGTGCCTCAACATTCGAATGGCCACGACGCAATTGTCGGGTGCGGCACATTTGGAGGTTGGTGTAGAACCACTCCGTGCACTTGGCATTGGTGACGGCTCTTGGCGATTTTCATGCGGTCGGTCATCATCGAGGGCCGGTAGTACCCTAGTCTTTTAATTTTCATTTTCATCTTCGGACCCGACTGGTGAGCGCCACGGAGTCTGAATGCACCTCCTTAACAATTTCACGGGCCTCAGACCCGCTTAGGCACCTTAGCCACATTTGATCAAAAGATCTTCTGTACAATGTGTTATTTATTAATGCGTAGGATAGAGTTCTTTTCTTGATCCGATGGGCTAGCGACCTATCGTCACAGTAGCTTTCTGTTTGCGAGTAATCTATCGATGGCTGTCGCCTGATCTTCGTGTTTTTATCATCCTTCTTCATAGTGATTCTTTTCTTTTTCGATTTGTGTATTGTATCTATGTCGAGCTGTGATAGGACCTCTCGTCCTTGAACTGACACTTCCATCGATTCATCTTGCAAACGAGCAAATTCTTTTGCGAGACGGGCTAAAGCATCTGCTAAAGCATTTTCTTTTCAAGGAATTTTGTAGATTGTCGCATTTGGAATGCATTCCAACAATTTGTATGGCATCTTGGAAGTATTGTTCGAGTCTTGGCTTTAAAATTCTGTATTGTCCGGCGATCCGTTGAATGATTAACTGCGAATCCCCGTAGATGTTGATGTACTGTTATTCCCATTTGAATAGTTAATTCCGGTCCCGTTATGAGGGCTTCGTATTACGCTTCGTTGTTTGTACACGGTTACGTCGAGTGGTAGGAGTATCTTAACATCCCCAGCTCTGGTGTTATAAAGATTGGCCAGATTCCTGCCTTACCGGGCACTATCACTTGCGATTCTTCGTCTTTGTGTGCTTGAAGATGCTCCGTCGAAATACAATTCCCAACGTCGATCATCAAGGTCTTCTAGGTTCATTATTTGTTCATCCGGCAAATCATCATTGAGAGGAGATTCTGCCGAGCAAAGGGTGTCTTTGCGAGAAAGTCTGCTAAGACTTGTCCCTTCACGGCACGCGAGAGGCACGAAAGTTATATCGAATTGCAATAATATCATTGACCATCCGGCAAGTCCGCCGGAAAGTGTTGGACGAGTCATCGAGTATTGCAATGGATTAAACTTCGAGATCGAGGTTGACCTTATGAGAAAGCATGTAGTGCACGAGCTTTTGAGCGGCGAAGATCGGGGCTAAACAATGCTTTTCAATTGTGGGATACCTTACTTCCGTCGGAAGTAAATGACGGCTTAAGTAGTAAAGAGCATTTTCTTTACCCTCATCATTGATACGAAGCTAACGGGGCTCAGAGAGAGTCGTCTAAGCCGCGGTGTAAAGTATCGACGGTCTACCCGAGAGCTCGAGTCGCTAAGACGGGAGGTGTCATTAAATATTGTTTAATGTCTTCGAAGGCCTTCCGGCATTTCTCTTCCCGAAATAAATTTGGCGTCCTTTTTAACTAGTGCCGAGAAAGGCTGACACCTACACGACGGGTTTGAAATAAAGCGTCGAAGATATGTCAGCTTCCCTTGAAAAGATCGTAGTTGTTTTAAGGTTTTAGGAGGCGGCATTTCTAAGATAGCTTTAATCTTTTCCGGATCGATTTCAATTCCACGATGTCGGACAACGAACCCTAAGAATTTCCTGGAGGTGACGCCGAAGGCGCATTTTAAGGGATTCATCTTAAGGTTAAATTTTCTTAATCGTTCGAAAACAATTCTCGAATCATACGAGTGGTTTTCCTTTACTTTGCTTTTGATGACCACATCGTCCACGTAGCATTCGACTTGATTGTGGATGAGATCATCAAAAATTCTTGTCATTGCTCTGCGGTAGGTTGCTCCTGCGTTTTTAGTCCGAATGGCATTCTCTGTGTAGCAAAATACTCCGATCGGCGTTACGAATGCTTTGTAAGCTTTTCATCTTACTGGAGCCATTTTTATCTGGTTGTATCACGAAGATCCATCCATGAACGAGAATATTTCATGTGTTGAAGCAATGTCGGTCATTAATTGCGGGATCGGTAGAGGGAATTCATCTTTTGGACATGCCTTGTTTAAATCTCGCGAAGTCTACACAAATTCGATTTGACCATTCTTCTTTACGTCGGCACCACATTGGCTAACCAAGTCGGGTATTGTTCTTCACGGACAAATTTAGCGTCTATTAGCTTTTTAACTTCGGCTATGACTTGTTGTTCGATTTCTAGACGCATTCTTCTGGGACATTGTCTGACTGGGACAGAAGTAGGATCCACTTCTAGCTTATGGACTGCGACCTCTGGAGCTAATCCTGACATCTCGTCATAATTCCAAGCAAAGCAGTCTTTAAATTCCATTAATAATTTGATTATTTCTTCGGAGTCTTCTTTGTTGAGTAAGGAGCTAACAAAGGTAGGTCTAGGCTCTTCGCTAGTACCTAAGTTAACTTCCGTTAACTCATCTATTGTGGATTTAATTTCTTCTTCGAATTCGGTGGAGCGTCTCCAATTTGTAAATCTTCGAGTTCGTCCGTAGTTTCCATGCGGTTTTCATTGGATTCGCAAGTGACAACCAAGCAAAATTCGGTATCGTCGGACCGACCCTGTCGTGCCGAATCCGAGTCCATGCTTTGAATTGGGAGGACGACCGGAGTTATTCCATAATTTTTCAAAATGTTGTGATTGGCCTTTTGTCCATTTGTCGAGGTAAGAAACCACGTTGAATTAAATTTTGAACACAGGGAGAGTACCACTCAAAAGGTAATTCCATTAATTCTGACGAAGTGACATCTTCGAATTGTACATTATTTTCAGTTTTGGAGGTAGAAGCATCACGGTAGAATTTGATTGGCCTTGCACCATCGTTACGTACCTCTTTGACCACCATACCCTCGATCTTGTTAGAATGGATCGGGGTTAGGGTCATAGTATGTACGTAGTGGTTAATCTTCTCGTACATTGATTTGTATTCTTCGTTCTTCTCATCTTCGAGAGAGATCTTGAATTGCGGCTTCTTCGACTTATTGTCGTTGCTTCTTGTTTGATTTCTTTTTCTTCTTCGGAACTATCTTCCCGATCAACATTGATGGTCTGGTTTCCTCCGTCCAATCGTCCTAACGTCTCTACCACGGCCTCGTCCCCGGCCTCGACCTCGGATGCGAGTTGTGGAGAAACCTTCACCATCTCGCCGGAAGGGAGTGGTGAGTGACTGTTGGACTAGAATTTCAGGTTCTTCGTTGTCCCGAACTTTCTTTGCTTCATTTGTTACGGTATCTCTGGAGAAGATTGTTTTCTTTGGCGGTGCATAATAAGCTGCATCTTCATGGATTCCAATCTCATGTACGGAGAATGGTTGTAAGTCGCCTTTGATACACTGTTCCCCTCCATCGTAATATTTGATGCACTGATGTAGAGATGATGGTACCATCCTGTTTTCATGTATCCGCGGTCGGCCCAGTAGAGCGTTGAACGATGTTTCCGAATCAATTATGTGAAATTTTGCGGTTGTCTTTGCTAAGTCACCGGTCTTCATCGATAGCGTTATTGACCCGAGGGCTCTTTCTCCTTTACGGTTGAATCCTCTTAATAACATTTTGTACGCCGAGCTCGCGAGCATCAATTTCCAAGTATGCTAGTGTTCGAAGACTCATTTTATTGATTGATGCTCCTGGATCCACCAATACTACGGAGAGCGTAAACTTCCCAATTGTAACTGAAATGTACAACGGTCGGTTGTGATCTGTTGTCCCAAGTAGTAGGTCATTGTCCGTGAAGGTAACGCCTCGCTGTTCCTTTAACGAGCAAACCTCATCTAAGGAATCTCCGGCCATTTGAGCTAAGCAAATTTCTGGATCAAGTAAGGCCTTGATCAGAGCTTCTCTCATCTCCTTTGATAAGATGAGAGCATCGTAAATGCTCGGTTGGCCGGTAGTTTCCTAAGATGTGCTAGCACGTTGTAGTCCACTTTGTTCTCATGCGTCTCGGCTTCTTCTCGAATGGGTATTTCTTCTGCTGGGGTTGGTTCTTCTTGAACAACCACACGCTTTCCTTTGTCTTTTGGACCCATTCTTGGAGGTAGAACTTTTCCACTTCTCGAGTTGACTTCGTAATTTCTTCGAATCTAGTGTTGAACTTGTCGGTGTCTCCTCTTGAATCGGAATGACAGGCTCTTCCGGATTATCTTCAGAATCTGAAGGCTCTAACTCTATCGTAACTGGAGCTCCTCGAAACTCACAGATAGATCCGTTGCTTGTTGAACTCTCGTAGCCTCCTTGATGGATATCTTCTTCGTTATTTTGCTCGTTGAGATCGTGTATGATTTGAGAATTGTTGTTGGTATCGAAGTCGATGTCCGGATTGTCGCTAGTTACGTAATCGTTAGAAACAGTCAAAACGTAGACAACGCCATCACCCTTATCATTATATGATCCCACCGAAGTGAGCAGATAATCATACAAAATCGGAGGTTCGAGGGATTTCTCCCCAGAATCGGAAATAACTATCCTAGGATAAGCAGCCCCTAGTCTAGCCTTAGGAGTCTCGGTCCCCTCTTCTTCGTCAATTTTCTTCTTTTCTTCGATCACCTCCTGTTGAGGTGGTTCTTCTATCGCAAGTGATAGTACCGGTTTAACAGGTCTCGAACTCTGAATTGAAGCTCGCACCGAAGCGGTTCGGATGTTGTCTAAAATTTTCTTTGAAGACCTCGTCCAGGCGGTAGTCCATCCATCGTCGGTTGCATAGGGATCTATCGGAATGACGGGATCGGTTGAGATAACATTGACGGAACCTCCTTTACGGGGTTCCTTCATGTACTCCTTCGGGATTGTTATATTTCCTTTCCGAAGGTTGTCGTTGAGCCAACTTTTAAAGGTAATGCAATCTTCTATCTTGTGCCCAAGCATCCGATGGTAGGGGCGAAAGTTGGGATCACCGTTCTTGTTGACTTCCTCCGGTCTTTTAGGTTACGCGACTGGAAATCTGGAGTCTTCATTAGGCTACGGAACATTTTCGGTACTGCTTCATTCTTGAACGGATATTCCTTGCTCAGAAGCTCCCTCAATGTACGTTGCGGACGAGACGGTTGTTCATACTGCGGAGATGACTGATAGCTGGACTGGGGTTGCTGGTAATTCTATTGTGGTTGCTGCGGCCGTTCCGGTGGTATTTGCATCGGTTGCTTGCCTTTATCAACTGCTGCAATGATCCCGGATTTCTTTTCGAAGTTCTTGTCGGCATATTTTTAGGTTGTGTTTTATTTTGAAGAGGGGTCGCCTAACAGAAATCTGTCGGCGAATTTTTAATTTAATTAAAATAAATAATTTGAAAAGTAGTATTTGATTTTGAAAATAATTTCAAATTTGAAGGTTTTAAGATATGAGACTAAACCGATCTCACATCCCAAATAGTTTATATAAACGAGCACCGCACCACAAACCGTGTATCCATCCCTAAGGATAGACACATCGCTCGACGGTGGGGCTCGATTAAATAAACTAGAAGATTTATGACATCCGTTTGGTGCGCGAACCAATTTTATAAGCCGACAAAATTCCCCTGCTTAATATGAAAACATTAAACGGGGTTTATATTACTCGGGTTCTTTAAAATTCCCTATAAGGGCAAGCCCCTATAGTTAATTACATCTTAAGTGATGGGAATCACCTAAGAAAAATCTCGATAATAATCGATAATTACGCTCTCGAGGATTTGAAAGTTTAAGTTTTCGAGGATTGAATTTTGGAATTTCAATAGGGAATGGATCAAACTTGGAACATTTTGTTTTGTGAATCCAAAGGAAGAAAAGTAGGAGAAATCACAGATTCGAAGTGAACTTCGGTAATTTCCCGACTATCCTATCGTTTGGCTTAGATTTAAGAAAGTCCTAATATTTTTAAATGTTTTGATCTTGTCAATTTTAATTAATTAGGACTTATACTTATATGATAGAATCATACAAATAGCCTTGAAGATGTGAGGGTTTATGTCGTATCAGACGACTACCTCGGAATCCTAAGTCCGGTTAGGGCTTAATTTGCAAGGCAAATGCCTAACAAAAGGTTGAGGATTTATGTTGCACTAGGCAAACTACCTTGAAATCCTATGGCTTGGTTATTTAATTCTAGGAAAGTTTCTGCTGAAGTAGGTTCGAAGTTTTGCTTGACAACGATGACCGTGCTCGCCCACCATGCTCAGAGCTCCTTATTGTTGCAGAGGTTTAGTTTTAGAAATCATAAATCAGGAGATGAGAAAAGTGTTTTGGTTTAGAGAAGTCCTAATTTTCCAAGTGTTTTTTTGTGTTTTGATTAAAACAAATCTTAAAGTTGATTATAACGACACCGGTTAAGATCCCACGGTTCCATCCTTCCGGCATCATTATTTTTATCGGATTCACTTAGTCCAGATGAATTTGCTAAACTCAACTGAATGAGTTCCACACTTTCATTTAGACCGTGGGAAATCCCGTTAGCAACACGTAGGTTACATCATCCGAGGTATTCCGATTATCCGACGAGGACGTTTTAATTTAGTTGCAATTGTAGTTTTGTGTTCCGTTTGTGATTAAATTTTGAGTTGTTTTATATTTTGAAATGTTGTGGCGGTGAATTTTATCTTGCAATGACTTTTAATTTAGTTTTGGTTTCAGTTTTAGGGGCTATCCTAAAGGTGTGGGTTTTCATGCAACAGTTGTCTTATCATGCAAGAAAAGTAAAGTGCATTTGCAATAAAGTAAATTGCAATAATGTAAATTGCAGGAAGTAAATTGCAATAAAATAAAAGCGTACTCGGAGGGTCTTCCCGTCATCCCAAGCTACACTTAAAACACAATTAGAATATTTAAGCAAGTTCCTAGGTAAAGCTAAGGGAAAGGTTATGGTTTTCTACCAAATTCCTAATCCTATAGCTAGTCATCTCCTATGACGTCTAGGTTCTTTGTGTTTTTTTGTTTAAGGACGATTTTCTTCATCAAAGAATAATTAAATTCAATTGTTCTTATAAACATCCTATCGTATCGAGGAAGTGCTTAAGACAAATCTTAAACATCTTTTCAATATTGCTAGAATTGTTTTAAGTCCAAATGAATTCGATTATATAAATGAATTAATCGTCCGGGGATTCAAGTTTTGTTAACTTACTTAGTGAACTAGGACATTTGAATATCCTATAAGTGAAGTAACATTTCATTTAATGTCCTATTTAGGAGTTATGATAACTAAAGCTTTTGAGGGTAAATTAGTGTTCAAATGGTTTGTGATTTAGTTTAATTTCCATTAATGAGTTTAAATTTGGAATAGTGTTCAAGTTATTTTAGATTTATTTTGAATTCTTTATGTCTTAGGTGATGTTATATTTAATTTAATTTAATTTAATTTAATTTAATTTAATTGAGTTTTAATTTAATTTAATTCAATATAGTTCAATTTAATTTGATTTGATGTTTAATTAATTTGATTTGATTTAATTTTAATTTAATTTGATTTAATTTAATTTAATTTAATTTAATTATTTAATTTAATTTGATTTAATTTAATTTAATTTAATTTAATTTGATTTAATTTGTTTAATTTAATTTAATTTGATTTAATTTAATTTAATTTAATTTAATTTAATTTAATTTAATTTAATTTAATTTTAATTTAATTTTATTTAATTTTAATTGAAATTTTTTAAAAGAGTTTAATAATTTAAATTTAGTTTAATGATTAAGTCTTTTAATATTTTAAATTTAAGTTATCATTTTAATTAAGAATTGAATATTAATGAGATAATTAATTTAGGGATTTTTAAATTAAAGAATAAATCTCTTCCTAATAATATCCCTATTTTAATAATTCCAATTTTATTATTCTTTCAAATTTAATCAATTATTTAATTAAAGTTTAATCATTTTAAAATTGTTTAATGGGTTTCTACCCTTTAATTATTTGAATTTCAATCATCCAAATCAGATTAGGATCAAATATTTTACTTGTTAATTTTTTATTAAACCTAAAGTTTTAATTAAGGGTTAAAAATTTAATTACCACTTTACCCTTTAAGCTTAATGATTTCATAACTCACTAAATTGAACTCAAATGAACTTGAAATTTTTATGTGACTTCACCCATATGCCAATAAAGACATGAGAGAAGAAAATGTGATTTTTCTGTATTTAATTTATTTATATAATTATTTTTGGTAGAAAATAGAGATTTTCAAGAAAAATTTAATAACATGACCAAGGGAAAGTTTCTGTCCTTAAGAAAATTAGGGGACATTCCTAATGACCAGAGAACCACTTGGACCAATTTTGGTGATTTTTTGAATTATATTATTTTTATTATAATTATTTTAAGTTTTGGAGTGTTAATTAATTTAAAAATAAAATAAATGTTTAAAAATGGATTTTATAATTTTCAAAAATCTCTCTGATATCAAGGAAATCAGAGAAGCAAATTTTGCAATTTTCTGATTTTTCTATAATTTATTATAATTATTTTAGTGAAAAAGCTAGAAAATATATATTTTTTAATTTTAAAATTACCTTAAAGCTTTAAAATTTAATATCTCACTAAATAGACCTAAGAAAAATGTGGGATTTGTTCCTATGTGATTAAAATTCAAAATGTGACATTTTGGTGAATTTTATTATTTTTGTGATTTTTATTATTTTTTAATTATTAAAAATATTAAAATATTATTAAAAATCAACTTTTTTAGAAAATTGAAATTTTAATTTTCTTAGATTCCCCTGATATCAGAGAGGCCCCAAAACCAATTTAGTGAATTTTTGAAAGGTATTTTAAAATTTATGAATTTTTAAAGTTTAAAATGGCTAAGTGGCTTAATCAACCCAATTAGTGGGGCTAACCAAGTCCAATTGACCTCAAACTTTTATGGTGGATTCCTCTGATCCTAAAGGTCAGTGGAGAATTGATTTCAAGTCAATTTGATGCCAAGTTAACTCTAATTAAATAAAGACCTATTTTGGGTGTTTAAGCCAATTAGGGTTGTTTTAAATGAACTAAGTCAAAACCTATTTTTCCTAGGGTTCTCTGGTCATAAGGAACATCACCAAATTTTCCTAGAATTTATTTCACAACATGCTATTTATTGGAATTAAAATACTTAAAACAGTAACCTGAATTTGAAAAATCAATAACTTTTCATAGGGATGGCCTCTGACTTTAAAAAATTCAGGGAATGTTCCCAAATTCAGAGGCTTCAAAAGCCCTATGGTCTCATGCCATGGTGAATTGTATACATGCATGGAGAATTAAAATAATGCAGAGAGTAAATAAATTATAAAAAATAAAATACTTGATGAAATTAAATGATTTCTTTTCCACATTATTCTCCTTTATTCACTGAGCAAGAGGGTATTTTTATTTTATTTTTCTGATTTTTCTACACAGAGTTATGAATTTTTGAAGTTTAGGGAATTAAATAAATAGAAAAATACCCTAATTTTCTATTTATCCACGCGGCGCCGCGTCAACCTCGGCAGCTCCGAACGCACACGCGTCGCGCTCCCATTCGACGCCGCCACCTGAGTCAGCAGCCCGGGCCCCGCGGTTCTCGTACCGTCTCCTGGTCCGACGCCATCTGAGCCGTTCGTCCGCGCGTGTATTGAATGGACGACATCCGTTCATCGTCCCCGAGCGTCCTCACCCGAGAGCCGTCCACACTAAATCCCTAAGATCTCACTCGATACTCGATGGATTTTCATGTTCTTATGCTCTATGGATTCGTCTTGAAGAGACGAACACATCTATACGGTTAACATGCATTCAAATTAAGGCATTTGAAATGGAGAATCTCCAGAAGCTCGGGATAAAGAATTAGCTCATACCTTTGCTCAGAGAAGTGTGGCTTCAATCTGAGAGTTGTTGCACCTTCGATTGGATCCCAGCAAGCTCCAGATGAAGTCTCCCGGTCCAGTGAATTGTCCGGATGTGATTTCGACCAAGCCCGATCACAAAGCTTGGAGGTCTGGAGCAACCGGGTGGCTCGGAGATGGGGCTTTTTTTGGTGGACACCTTCCCTTGGTCCGGTGAAGGTGTAGAACCAATCAATTTGGGAATTGGCTCACCGTGGAGAAGTGTCTTGGTTTTGGGTGGAATTTCGGTTGGGAAATTGGATTTTGTCGAGTGGGGATTAGGGCAAATTGACACTCGGGGATCAATCTGCTCTAAGGGTGGAGAAGGGTCCGGAACAATTTTGGCGAGTTTCGGCAAGGTTTGTGCTCGGCTCCTCTCATGGCCGAGAGGGGTGGAGTTTAAATAGGAGAGGGTGGAGGGCCTCCTAGGGGGAGTTTAGGCATGGGATCGAGCCTGCTTCGGTGAGGAGAAGAACGACCATGGTGGCCATTGGGCATGGGGCAACTCAGCAGGTGAGATTTCCAAGCTTGGGCTCACATGATGCTCTCGGGTGTGGTGTTTTCCGGCGATCCGGGCGGCCGGCCTGCGGGCATGGGTCACCATCTTGACCGGGGAGGTCGGGGCTTGGCAATGGTGAAGTCGATCGGGCTTGGACATGTGTAAAGTGTTTGAATTAAAATGGAATGGGGAGGGGGTCATTTTGGCCTTAATTTGGTCAACCCATTGGTTTGGGTTGGGTGCACCTCCCCATGGCCTGATTTTGGGCTGAGAGGATCAGTTGGGTCGCCCAAGGGAGAGTGGTGTGGTCTCCATCCATGATGAGGTGGCTAAGCATGGTTTAGTGTGTGACATGCTTAAGGTAAAAAAGGGGTTAAGGAGGATTAGGAAAGGGGCCCCTCCTTTTGCCATTAATGGCTTGATCACATGTCAAGCCTTCCACGGCTTCATGTGGCTTGTCCATGGCTTGCATGGCTCACCTTTGGCTTGGGAAAAGGTTTGGTCAATTTCATGAAAATGGGTTTTAAGAATTTTTGGTAATTTGATGGAAATTTGTATGAAACTTGATTTGGAATAATTTGATGGTGAATTTAGGACTTAGGTAATGGATTTAATTAAGTGGATGACAAATGGATATGTCATGTGGGCTTTAGGGTAGATTTTGGGCCTTTGGATGTGGTGAAGTAGGCTTTTAGGAAAGTTTAAGGGAAATGGGCTTTTGATTTTAGGATGGGCATTTGGATAAAAATTTTGTGAATAACTTTGTCAAATAAATGTCATAATTGGTTTAGGGATGTTCTATGAAGGGCTTGGAATCAATTTGATGTGATTTGGAGTTGAATTGGTTTGAATTTGGGTTTATTTGGTAAGTGGGCCTATGTAGGTCCAAGTGGGCCAAGTTGGGCTAATGTTGGGCTAGATTTGAAATTGATGTAAAATCAATGTTGAGAAATGTTTATGGGGGTGTTTCAAAGAGGTTTTGGCTTTGGTTGGGCTTTGATTTTGGGGTTTGGGCTCATTTGGGTTAGGTTTGGGTTTAGGTCAAAAATGGGTCCTTTAGCCTTGGGTTGAATTTGAGTGGGGTTTGGGTCTAATTTTGGGCAAATCATGTTAGTTTTTTTTTTGTGGGAATGTTAAGGAAGATTTAGAAAAGGTTTGGGGTTAATTGGAGTTGAATTGGGTGAGTTTGGGTTAGGTTTAGGTCATGGGTCCAAATTGGGCTTTAAGACCAAAAGTGAGATTGGATCCAAATGTCAATCAAATTGGGCTTGGATTTGGTCTAGATTGGTATTTGGGATATTGATTTGAAGTTTAGAATTGAATTGGACCAAAATTGGGGTCAATTGGGAAGGTTTGGTTTGACATTGGGTGCACTTAGGGTTAAAATGGGTCAAATTGGGGGTTTTGACAAAAGTAGGGTAAATTGACAAAATTGGCCCATGGTGTAATTGGACAAAATGAAATTGGGAATATTTGGGATTTTTGGAATTTTCTGGGAATTTTCTGAATTTTTGGATTTTTAGGCCAAGAGGGGTATTTTGGGTATTTGGAGGGTATTGGGAGGTTTTCTTGGACTTTTTGGTATTTTTGGGTATGGATGATCAGTTTAAGTGATGTGGAAATGTTTGGGATTGCTTTTGGAGAATTTTGGGTAATTTGGAAATTTTTGAGAAATTTGGGTAATTTCAAGGGTTTTGGGTAAGCTAAGCGGGTGTAGGGTCTCGGTGGTCAAAAATTGAAAATTTGGGAAATTGAAGATTGGGTGAATTTAAGTGGAAAGAAATCATTTTGGTTGAGCCATGAAGCCATATCAAG
The DNA here is from genome assembly GCA_022702705.1 of Papilionanthe hookeriana x Papilionanthe teres. Classification (NCBI taxonomy): domain Eukaryota; kingdom Viridiplantae; phylum Streptophyta; class Magnoliopsida; order Asparagales; family Orchidaceae; genus Papilionanthe; species Papilionanthe hookeriana x Papilionanthe teres. Next base: position 114,662,704 of record CM040431.1, read on the forward strand.
CCCACATGAGCCATGAAGGGACTCATTTGAGGCATTCACTATGTTGTTCCTAACCCTCTTGCCAAGGGCTTAGGGGTTAAGGACCATCCATGTGGATCACTTACATGAGTCGGGAGGTCGAGTTAGGTATGGGTGTGGTTTTAGGAGGTATGTGGAAGTGTAGTGTGTAGGTGTAGTGTATAAGTGTAGTGTGTGTAAGTCGGCCCCTTCACTGCGACCGGGTCACCAGTGGCAGTCCTAAGGCCAAAGAGTCCTATAGGAACTCATCCTTTAAACTTCCACATTTGATTTCAACCCTCTAGGTGATTAGGGGTCTACAGTCAAGTTTGTGGAGTTTGCAGGGAGTTAAGAAGTGGTTTGAATTTCTAAAAGGTGGGTCCCAATTCTAGTCCTCTAAGATTGTCAAAGGAAAAGCCTAAGGCTAGATCCTAAGTACTAAAGAGAAGAAGAGAAGACCTCATCAAAAATGAGGTCAACAGGTCTTCACCGGCTTCTGCTTGTCCGTCTTGTCGGCAAAACTCAATTGCTTCGCCTCTTCTTGCAAGCTTCCGGCCTTGCTTAACAACTTCTCGAAAGTCTTAATAGTGAATCCTTTGAGGAGAAGTGCTTATCGGGCCGTGAATGCTTTTAAGCAAGATGCCGATCGCATGTTGTTCTTGCAGTTGTGGTTCACACTTCATGCTCAAGTTTCTCCATCGAAGTATGTAATCCACCAAAGTTTCATTCGGCCTTTGTTTCTCTACCACTAAATCACCTATAGTGATGTGGTGCTGGGCTCCGACAAATCGCTTGATGAAGAGGCTCTCTAGCGCTGAGAATGTCTTCACCGAACCATTTGGTAATTCTGCATACCGGTCGAAGGCAATTCCGATGGGCCGCCGACGAACTCGTCGGAAGAGTAACGCATCGCTCCCGCCGGCATTGCAACAACCGGCACGAAAGTGTGCAACATGCTTGTCTGGGGTTCCGGTTCGTCGAAGGTCTTGAACGAGAGGTGGTACGAAGCCTTTCGGGTATTGGACGAGCATCGAATTCTTCCGGGTAAGGTCTACCCGTCCGAATGGATGTCCCGTTCTTCGATTGTGCTAAGGCTTCTCGCACTCTGCTGTTCTACCAAGTTCTTGATATCCTTTTCAGGGATCATACTTTGTGTTGTATCCTTTTTTAGCTGGTCATCCCCATTGACGGATGTAATCTCCTTTGCTCCATCTACAATGTGAATGACCTTTGGGGGTGTCTCTCTATGTGGTTGTACTTGACTCTGGAGAGTGGCCAGAGCTACGGCCATCTCTTCCATCCTTTTCGCCATTTGAGCTGATGAAGCTCGTGTCTCAACCATATTGAATTCTGCATATTCGTCGTCCATGAACTCCGATGAATCGATCTCATCTCCGAACTTTTCTTCTCTTTCTTTTGCCAACCGTCGGATATCGGTTCTCAACTTTTCCATGGCATCTTCCGACGGGCTTTCCGTGTGTCTTTGCGGTTGTCATGCGATAGCTGCCGGGTCCCTTTTTCACGAGTTCTCTTTATCGCAGTAGCACTTTCTTCAGATTCCAGCCTCCTGGCGAGACTTTCTTTCTCGGGCTGCTGTTTCAATCTTAACTGCCGAGTAGTGGGACGCCATACCATCCTTCTAGCAGACGAAGGTCTAGGACCGGATGGTCCGTCGGCCAAATCGTTGGAAGGTGGTATCCTCCCTAATCTGTAATCCTGAGACTACGACAGGCGGGCTAGCCTTCATTATTTTACTTGGCTTTTCTGTCATGATGGCGGGCTCTACTCGGGGCCCAAGACGGGATTTGACTGGCACCCGCCCTATCCTTCGTAAAATCTCCGATACGGGGCAGTTTTCCTTCTTTGCTAACTTTTCTACCAAAGTTTACAGTCGAGCAAACGGCGTAGTTCTAGTTCTTTTCTTGCGGCTATCGTTGTAGTATGCTCGGCCGAGGTAATGTGGCGACGATCTTGCGAACATTCTCCTCATCCTCTGCGGCGGAGAGGGGATGGAACCTACTTCCTCCCAAAAGTGGTATGTAGTCAGGCAGCGGTGTATATTCTGGTAGCGGTGTATATTATGGCAGCTCTAGAATTTCCTCCAGGAAAGCAATCTCAGCAGCTACGACTTCTCCGGCGATCCTTCTACTTCGTTTCTTCTTTGGGTCCTCGTCGCTGACGGAATCTTTGAACTCGGACCCGATTTCGAAAACAAAAGGTCTTACAGGAAGATCTCGTACCCTCCATGGTAACGGAGTTTACCATAGTTCCGGATTTCTTTCCCCTTTGATTTGGCGAAGTCGGGGTAGGTGCGAAACAACTAGACCGAGTGGGGGTAGTAAGAACGGTCCTCCCGCAGACGAAGTACTTCTCCTAGTCGGGATCCTTTGCGAGAGGAGGGAACTCCCGGGTCGACCTAAGGTTGAACTCGAGCGATGGCTCCTCGGCTTCGGATATCTTGTTCGTCGGTGCAAAGAGGAGACGTCGGTGACCTTGACATTCGTGTTTTCAAATCCTTGTCCAAATCGGATGATCCCATCGTCGGGCAGCTCATCCTTATAGACGGCGAAGTCCAGTCCGTTGGTGAAGGAGAAAATCGGCTTCGGGGCTTCCATTTACGGAGGTAGATTCGGTTGTCAGTCCCAAGTTATGCTTCTTTTCTTTAGGACGAGAAGAAAGGAATTGAAAAGAGTCCGAACTCATTCTTGTTCATGTATTTATAAGAAGGAATCATTTGTTAAAAGAATCACTTATTAGAGGGTTTGTTTATTTAGAACGGAATATTCAAAGGTGTAGAGAAGGTAAGGAATCCGATTCAGAGTTGGAAAGGAAAAGAAAGTCTTAAGCAAGACTTCTCGACTCGAAGGATCATTCCTAAACTAACACCTATTCGGGGTCCACCCCACCTCAAAATGAGGTAAAAGGATCTCGGAACCTCTCCGTTTAGGGGTGTCTAAACAAGTGGCTCCTAAATCCGAGAGAATGTTGGCTATACTCATTCAAGATAGAAATGAACATAGTATTCCAACGGAAAGAAGGGTAGTTTGATCCACTAAGGACATGGATGCACTACCGATTTTGAAAGCAAAATTATCTGATTATAATGGAGAGAGGAATTTTCCCCAGCGGAGTCGCCAGAAATCTTGTCGGCATATTTTTAGGTCGTATGTTATTTTAAAAGGGGGGGGGTCGCATAACAGAAGCTGTCGGCGAATTTTTAATTTAATTAAAATAAATAATTTGAAAAGTAGTATTCGATTTTGAAAATAATTTTAAATTTGAAGGTTTTAAGATATGAGATTAAACCGATCCCACATCCCAAATAGTTTATATAAACGAGCACCGCACCACAAACCGTGTATCTATCCCAAAGGATAGACACACTGCTTGACGGTGGGGCTCGATTAAATAAACTAGAAGATTTAGTGACATCCGTTTGGTCCGCGAACCAATTTTATAAGCCGACAAAATTCCCTCGCTTAATATGAAAACATTAAACGGGGTTTATATTACTCGGGTTCTTTAAAATTCCCTATAAGGGCAAGCCCCTATAGTTAATTACATCTTAAGTGATGGGAATCACCTAAGAAAACTCTCAATAATAATCGATAATTCTGCTCTCAAGAATTTCAAAGTTTAAGATTTTCAAGGGATTGAATTTTGGAATTTCAATAGGGAATGGATCAAGTTTGGAACATTTTATTTTGGTAATTCAAAGGAAGAAAAGTAGGAGAAATCACAAATTCGAAGTGAACTTCGGTAATTTCCCGACTATCCTATTGTTTGGTTTGAGTTTAGGAAAGCCCTAATATTTATTTAATGTTTTGATCTTGCCAATTTTAATTAATTAGGGCTTATATTTGTATGATAAAATCAAACAAATAGCCTCGAAGATGTGAGGGTTTATGTCGTATCAGACGACTACCTCAGAATCCTAAGACCGGTTAGGGCTTAATTTGCAATGCAAATGCCTAACGAAGAGTTGAGGGTTTATGTTGCACTAGGTAAACTACCTCGAAGTCCTATGGCCTTGTTATTTAATTCTAGGAAAGTTTTGCTGAAGTAGACTCAGGTTTTGCTGATGACGATGGCCGTGTCGCCCACCATGCTCCGAGCTCCTTGTTGTTGCGAGAGGTTTAGTTTTAGAAATCATAAATCGGGGATGAGAAAAGTGTTTTGGTTTAGAGAAAATCTTAATTTCCAATTGTTTTTTATGTTTTAATTAAAACAAATCTTAAAGTTGATTATAACGACACCGGTTAAGATCCCACGGTTCCATCCTTCCGGCATCATTATTTGTATCGGATTCACTTAGTCCAGATGAATTTGCTAAACTCAATTGAATGAGTTCCACACTTTCATTTAGACCGTGGGAAATCTCGTTAGCAACACGTAGGTTACATCATCCGAGGTATTCCCGATCATCCAACAGGATGTTTTAATTTAGTTGTAATTGTAGTTTTGTGTTCTGTTTGTTATTAAATTTTGAGTTGTTTTATATTTTGAAATGTTGTGGCGGTGAATTTTATCTTGCAATGACTTTTAACTTAGTTTTGGTTTCAGTTTTAGGGTCTATCCTAAAGGTGTGGGTTTTCATGCAACAGATTGTTTATCATGCAAGAAAAGTAAGTGCAATGCGATTAAATAAATTGCAATAATGTAAATTGCAAGAAAGTAAATTGCAATAAAATAAAAGCGTACCTGGAGGGTCTTCCTGTCATCCCAAGCTGCACTTAAAACACAATTAGAATATTTAAGCAAGTTCCTAGGTAAAGCTAAGGTAAGGGTTATGGTTTTCTACCAAATTCCTAATCCTATAGCTAGTCATTTCCTATGACGTCTAGGTTCCTTGTGTTTTTGTTTGAGGACGATTTTTTTTCATCAAAGAATAATTAAGTTCAATTGTTCTTATGAACATCCTATCATATCGAGGAAGTGCTTAAGACAAATCTTAAACATCTTTTCAATATTTCTAGGATTGTTTTAAGTCCAAATGAATTTAATTATACAAATGAATTAATCGTCTGGGAATTCAAGTTTTGTTGTTATCTTGCTCAGTGAACTAGGACATTTGAATATCCTATAGGTGAAATAACATTTCATTTAATATTTTGTTTAGGAGTTATGATAACTAAAGCTTTTGAGGGTAAATTGGTGTTCAAATGGTTTGTGATTTAGTTTAATTTCAATTAATGAGTTTAAATTTGGAATAGTGTTCAAGTTGCTTTATATTTAATTACTTTTCGTTTTAGATGATGTTATATTTAATTTAATTTAATTTAATTTAATTGAGTTTTAATTTAATTTAATTCAATTTAATTCAATTTAATTTGATTTGATGTTACATTAATTAATTTGATTTGATTTAATTTTAATTTAATTTGATTTAATTTAATTTAATTTAATTTAATTTAATTTAATTTAATTTAATTTAATTCATTTGATTTGATTTAATTTAGTTTAATTTAATTTGATTTAATTTATTTCATTTAATTTAATTTAATTTGATTTAATTTAATTTAATTTAATTTAATTTAATTTAATTTAATTTAATTTAATTTAATTTAATTTAATTTTTAATTTAATCTTATTTTTAATTGTAATTGAAATTTTTTAAAAGAGTTTAATAAATTAATTTTAGTTTAATGATTAAGTCTTTTAATGTTTTGAATTTGAGTTATCATTTTAATTAAGAATTGAATATTAATGAGATAATTAATTTAGGGATTTTTGAATTAAAGAATAAATCTCTTCCTAATAATATCCCTATTTTAATAATTCCAATTTTATTATTCTTCCAAATTTAATCAATTATTTAATTAAAGTTTAATCATTTTAAATTTGCTTAATGGGTTTCTACCCTTTAATCATTTAAATTTCAATCACCCAAATCAAATTAGGATCAAATATTTTACTTGTTAATTTTTTTATTAAACCTAAAGTTTTAATTAAGGGTTAAAATTTTAATTACCATTTTACCCTTTAAGCTTAACAATTTCATAACTCACTAAATTGAACTCAAATGAACTTGAAATTTTTATGAGATTTCACTCATATGTCAATAAAGACATGAGAGGAGAAAATGTGATTTTTCTATATTTAATTTATTTATATAATTATTTTTGGTAGAAAATAGAGATTTTCAAGGAATATTTAATAACATGACCAAGGGAAAGTTTCTGTCCTTTAGAAAATTAGGGGACATTCCTAATGACCAGAGGACCATTTGGACCAATTTTGGTGATTTTTTGAATTATATTATTTTTATTACAATTATTTTAAGGTTTGGAGTGTTAATTAATTTAAAAATAAAATAAATGTTGAAAAATGAATTTTATATTTTTCAAAAATCTCTCTGATATCAAGGAAATCAGAGGATCAAATTTTATAATTTTCTGATTTTTCTATGATTTATTATAATTATTTTAGTGAAAATGCTAGAAAATACATTTTTTTAATTTTAAAATTACCCTAGAGCTTTAAAATTTAATATCTCACTAAATAGACCTAAGAAAAATGTGGGGTTTGTTCCTAAGTGATTAAAATTCAAAATGTGACATTTTGGTTAATTTTATTATTTTTGTGATTTTTATTATTTTTTAATTATTAAAAATATTAAAATATTATTAAAAATCAACTTTTTTATAAAATTGAAATTTTAATTTTCTTAGGTTCCCCTGATATCAGAGAGGCTCCACAACCAATTTAGTGAATTTTTGAAAGGTATTTTAAAAGTTATGAATTTTTAAAGTTTAAAATGGCTAAGTGGCTTAATCAACCCAATTAGTGGGGCTAACCAAGTCCAATTGACCTCAAATTTTTATGGTGGGTTCCTCTGATCCTAAAGGTCAGTGGAGAATTGATTTCAAGTCAATTTGATGCATGGTTAACTCGAATTAATTAAAGACCTATTTTGGGTGTTTAAGCCAATTAGAGTTGTTTTAAATGAACTAAGTCAAAACCTATTTTTCCTAGGGTTCTCTAGTCATAAGGAACATCACCAAATTTTCCTAGAATTTATTTCATAACATGCTATTTATTGGAATTAAAATACTCAAAACAACAACATGAATTTGAAAAATCAATAACTTTTTATAGGGATGGCCTCCGACTTTGGAAAATTCAGGGAATGTTCCCAAATTCAGAGGCTTCAAAAGCCCTATGGTCTCATGCCATGGTGAATTGTATACATGCATGGAGAATTAAAAGTATGCAGAGAGTAAATAAATTATAAAAAATAAAATACTTGATGAAATTAAATGATTTCTTTTCCACATTATTCTCCTCTCGTTCACCGAGCAAGAGGGTATTTTTATTTTATTTTTCTAATTTTTCTACACGAGTTATGAATTTTTGAAGTTTAGGGAATTAAATAAATCAAAAAAATACCCTAATTTTCTATTTATCCACGCGGCGCCAACTCATCCTCGGCATTTCCAAAACGCCGCGTGTCGCGCTCCCATTCGACGCCACCACCTGAGTCAGCAGCCCGGGCCCCGCGGTTCTCGTACCGTCTCCTGGTCCGACGCCATCTGAGCCGTTCGTCCGCGCGTGTATTGAATGGACGGCATCCGTTCATCGTCCCCAAGCGTCCTCACCCGAGAGCCGTCCACACTAAATCCCTAAGATCTCACTCGATACTCAATGGATTTTCATGTTCTTGTGCTTCTATGGATTCGTCTTCAAGAGACGAACACATCTATACGGCTATCATGCATTGAAATTAAAGCATTCGAAATGGAGAATCTCTAGAAGCTCGGGATGAAAAATTAGCTCATACCTTTGCTCAGAGAAGTGTAGCTTCAATCTGAGAGTTGTTGCACCTTCGATTGGATCCCAGCAAGCTCCAGATGAAGTCTCCTGGTCTCAGTGAATTGTCTCAGATGTGATTTCGACCAAGCCCGATCACAAAGCTTGGAGGCTGGAGCAACTCGGGTGGCCTCGGAGATGGGGCTTTTGCTTGGTGGACACCTTCCCTTGGTCCGAGTGAAGGTGTAGAACCAATCAATTTGGGAATTGGCTCACCTGTGGAGAAGTGTCCTGGTTTTGGGTGGAATTTCGATTGGGAAATTGGATTTTATCGGTGGGGATTAGGGCAAATTGACACTCGGGGATCAACTCGCTCTAAGGGTGGAGAAGGGTTTGGAACAATTTTGGCGAGTTTCGGCAAGGTTTGTGCAACTCTCTTCCATGGCCGTGAGGGTGAGGGGTTTAAACAGAGGTGGTCGGAGAGCCTCCCAGGGATGGCCAAGGGTTGGGATCAGCTGCTCTGGTCATGGGAAGAACAGCCATGGTGGCCATTGGGCATGGGGCAGCTCAGCAAGGTGGAATTTCAAAGTTGGCTCACATGTGAGCTCTCGGGTGTGGTGTTTTCCGGCGATCCAGGCCGGTGGCCGGCGAGCATGGGTCACCATCTCGACCGGGGAGGTCGGGGCTTGGCAATGGTGAAGTCAATCGGGCTTGGACATGTGTAAAGTGTTTGGATTAAAATGGAATGGGGGAGAGGCCACTTTGGCTTGAAATTGGTCAACCCATTGGTTTGGGTTGGGTTCACCTCCCCATGGCTGGTCTTGGGCTGAGAAGATCGGTTAGGCTAGCCGGTCAAGAGGTGGTGATGTCCTTATCCAAGAATATTTGGATTAAATCTTGGTTAAGGGGAAACATGCTTAAGGCTAATGACTTTTTGGAGATGGTTAAAGGACCTCCTCCTTTTGCCATTAATGGCATGGTCACATGCCAAATTTTCATGGCTTCATATGGCTTGTGGATGGCTCACCTTTGGCTTGGGAAAAGGTTTGGTCAATTTCATGAAAATGGGTTTTAAGAATTTTTGGTAATTTGATGGAAATTTGTATGAAACTTGATTTGGAATAATTTGATGGTGAATTTAGGACTTAGGTAATGGCTTTAATTAAGTGGATGACAAATGGAGATGTCATGTGGGCTTTAGGGTAAATTTTGGGCCTTTGGATGTGGTGAAGTGGGCTTTTAGGAAAGTTTAAGGGAAATGGGCTTTTTGATTTTAGGATGGCCATTTGGGTAAAGATTTTGTGAAGAACTTTGTCAAATAAATGTCATAATTGGTTTAGGGGTGTTCTATGAAGGGCTTGGAATCAATTTGGTGTGATTTGGAGTCGAATTGGTTTGAATTTGGATTTATTTGGTAAGTGGGCCTATGTAGGTCAAATTGGGCTAACTCTGGGCTAATGTTGGGCTAGGGTTGAAATTGATATAAAATCAATGTTGAGAAATGTTTATGGGAGTGTTTCAAAGAGGTTTTGACTTTGGTTGGGCTTTGATTTTGGGGTTTAGGCTCATTTGGGTTAGGTTTGGGTTTAGGTCAAAATAGGGCCTTTTAACTTTGGGGTTGAGTTTGAGTGGGGTTTGGGTCCAAATTTTGGGCAAATCATGTTAGTATTTTGTTTGTGGGAATGTTAAGGAAGATTTAGAAAAGATTTGGGGTTAATTGGAATCGAATCGGGTGAGTTTGGTTTGACATTGGGTTCACTTTGGGTTAAAATGGGCCAAATTGGGGGTTTTGACAAAAGTAGGGTAAATTTACAAAATTGGCCCATGGTGTAGTCGGACAAAATGAAATTGGGAATATTAGGGATTTTCTGGAATTTTCTGGGAATTTTCTGAATTTTTGGATTTTTGGGTCAAGAGGGGTATTTTGGGTATTTGGAGGGTATTGGGAGGTTTTCTTGGAATTTTTGGGTATGTATAATCAATTTAAGTGATGTGGAAATGTTTGGGATTGATTTTAGAGAATTTTAGATAATTTGGAAATTTTGAGAAATTTGGGTAATTTCGGGGGTTTTGGGTAGGTTAAGCGGGTGTAGGGTCCCGGGGGTCAAAGATTGAAAATTTGGGAAATTGAAGATTGGGCGAATTTAAGTGGAAAGAAGTCATTTTGGTTGAGCCATGAAGCCATATCAAGCCCATATGAGCTATGAAGGGACCCATTTGAGGCATTCACTATGTTGTTCCTAACCCTCTTAGCCAAGTGCTTAGGGGTTAAGGACCATCCATGTGAATCACCCACATGAGTCAGGAGGTCAAGTTAGGTATAGGTGTGTGAAAGTGTAGTGTATAGGTGTAGTGTATAAGTGTAGTGTGTGAATGTAGTGTGTGTGTAAGCCAGCCCCTTCACCAGACCCGGCCACCTGCGGGCGGTCCTAAGGCCAAAGAGTCCTATAGGAACTCATCCTTTAAACTTCCACATTCGATTTCAACCCTCTAGGTGATTAGGGGTCTACAATCAAGTTTGTAGAGTTTGCAGGGAGTTAAGAAGTGGTTTGAATTTCTAGAAGGTGGGTCCCAATTCTAGTCCTCTAAGACAGTCAAAGGAAAAGCCTAAGGCTAGATCCTAAGTACTAAAGAGAAGAAGAGAAGACCTCATCAAAAATGAGGTCAACAGCAAGCAATTGGCAAATGCCATGTGTAAAGGCTTTGATCCAAAATGAAATGGGGCATGGCTAGTTTTGAGTCTAAATGGGTCAACCCACCCATTTGGGCTTGGTGCACCCCTCAAGGTGGCTTTGGATGCTGTGGGGAATCAAAGGGATCAGCTGGTTTGGCATGGAGAAGTCTCCATCCAAATATATTTGGATTAAATTTAAGTTTAGGTGAAACATGATTAAGGATAATGAGCATTAGGGATTAAGGAAAGCCCACCCTCTTCTTACCCAATATGGCATGGTGGAGTGTCCAAGGCTCTCATGGCTCACATGTGGCTCATGCATGGCTTAATGGCTCACCTTTTGCTTGGAAAAAAGTTTGGTCAATTTCATGAAAATGGATTTTAGGAATTTTTGGTAATTTGATGTAAATTTGTATGAAACTTGATTTGGAATGATTTGATGATGAATTTAGGACTTAGGGAATGGCTTTTATTAAGTGGATGGCAAGTGGAGATGTCATGTGGGCTTTAGGGTAGATTTTGGGCTTTTTGAAATGGTTTTAGATGGGCTTTTAAGATGGTTTAGGAAAGTGGGCTTTTAAATTTTAAAATGGATTTTGGGATGAAATTTTGGTAAAGGCTTGGGCTGAATAATTGTTGGGTTTAGCTCATGGATGTGTCATGAGTGACTTGAAGCAAATTGGGGGTTATTTGGGTTTGAATTGGGTTGAATTTGGGTTCTTTTGGTGAATGGGCCAATATAGGTCCAAGTGGGCCAAGTTAGGCCAATGTTGGGCTAGGGTTGAAATTGATGTAAAATTAATGTTGAGAAATGTTTATGGGAGTGTTTCAAAGAAGTTTTGACTTTGATTGGGCTTTGATTTTGGGGTTTGGGCTCACTTGAGTTAGGTTTGGGATTAGGTCAAAATTGGGCCTTTTAGCTTTGGGTTGAATTTGAGTGGGGTTTGGGTCCAAATTTTGGGCAAATCATGTTAGTTTTTTGCTTGTGGGGATGCCAAGGAAGATTTAGAAAAGATTTGGGGTTAATTTGAGTTAAATTGGGCGAGTTTGGGCTAGGTTTGGGTCATGGGTCCAAATTGGGCTTTAAGGCCAAAAGTGAAATTGGATCCAAATTTCAATCAAATTGAACTTGGATTTGGTCTAGATTGGTGTTGGGAATGTTGAATTGAAGTTTAGAATTGAATTGGACCAGAATTTGGGTCAATTGGATAGGTTTGGTTTGACATCGGGTTCACTTAGGGTTAAAATGGGTCAAATTGGGGGTTTTGACAAAAGTAGGGTAAATGGACAAAATTGGCCCATGGTGTAGTTGAACAAAATGAAATTGGGAATATGTGGGATTTTCTGGAATTTTCTAGGAATTTTCTGAATTTTTGGATTTTTGGGCCAAGAGGGGTATTTTGGGTATTTGGAGGGTATTGGGAGGTATTTTTGGAATTTTTGGTATTTTTGGGTATGGATGATCAATTTGAGTGATGTGGGAATTCTTGGGATTGATTTTGAGGAATTTTGAGTAATTTAGATGATTTTTGGAGGATTTCCGTGGTTTTGGATAAGTTAGGCGGGTGTAGGGTCCCGGGGGTCAAAAATCGAAAATTTGGAAAATTGAAGATTGGGTAAATTTGAGTGGAATGAAATCATTTTGGTTGAGCCATGAAGCCACATCAAGCCCACATGAGCCATAAAGGGACTCATTTGAGGCATTCACTATGTTGTTCCTAACCCTCTTGCCAAGGGCTTAGGGGTTAAGGACCATCCATGTGAATCACCTACATGAGTCAGGAGGTCAAGTTAGGTATGGGTGTGATTTTAGGAGGTGTGTGAAAGTGTAGTGTATGAGTGTAGTGTGTGTGTAAGTCAGCCCCTTCACCAGACCAGGCCACCACCTGTGGCGGTCCTAAGGCTAAAGAGTCCTATAGGAACTCATCCTTTAAACTTCCACATTTGATTTCAACCCTCAGGTGATTAGGGGTCTACAATCAAGTTTGTGGAGTTTGTAGGGAGTTAAGAAGTGGTTTGAAATTCTAGATGGTGGATCCCAATTATAGTCCTCTTAGATAGTCAAAGGAAAAGCCTAAGGCTAGATCCTAAGTACTAAAAAGAAGAAGAGAAGACCTCATCAAAAATGAGGTCAACAATAAGGCACTGTCTGGCACCATTTTCAGTCTTCCATCCAAACTCTCTGGATTGGGGTGCGGTCCGGTGCTCGATAAGGCACTGTCCAGCGCTCTAGGTCAAAATGTCCAATTTGCCTCATTTTTTTCTTAATTCGCTCCTTTTTGCTTTCTTTTGCTCCAAAGACAAAAAATCATTTTACTTCCATGAAATCATGAAAAATACTCTTATTTAAAGTTCAATATTATCAAAATTAGGTCTGAAATAGGTATTAGAAAGCTATCATTTTAGTGGATCAAGATTCCCCAAACTTAACTATTACTTGTCCTCAAGTAATTTGGTTACTACATAAAATAATGATCCACTGCAATTAACTCTCCTTCCAGAATACCATAAGTTTGATTTTAAATATATACAATAGTAAAATTTTCAGAAATTTTGAGTAATCCCGGTAAATTCTTCAGGTGTAAGATAATCTAGTCAACACGTATAAGAGTTCTAGCCTTCTATTCATTTAATAAATGACTTTAGATTGTCCTATTATGGCACTTAAAAGAATTACATGAAAAGAAGTTTATGAGACACTACTAGTAAGATGCTAATCCATACATATAAGTTCAGGAAAGTAATTAAGTTCTCCCTTTAGATATGTATAAGTGAAGCTAATTTTTGATTAGGCATCTCCTCAATCTTTTTTTTTCTTTTTCTTAGGGATTTTTTTTTCAATACTTTCTATTCTTTTTCAAGAGAGGATTACTATATCTAGATAGCTTTCAATAATTTTGAACTTCACCTTTCTTTCCCTAAATTTAGATCTTACCACAACCTTTACCTTATAGATATTTCTTTAGCTTATAATTGATTCATCATAGAGTCTCAATCCTTTCCTTTCACATGAATTTTTAAGATTCTTAATATTTCAAAAATCTAGTTTTCTTTACTTTGAATAGTTGACTATACTCCTAATATCTTATACCAGATATCTTAGCCTAGAAAATTACTTTTCATTATAAAAAAATCTCATTCAAGTCCACTAGAGTACTTAAGTAGAATCAAAATATAGTTATCTGAAGTTAAGCTCTATCACGGAAAATCATGTTAATATTTTTGAAAATACTTTTAAATGAGAATAATTAACAGTTAATTCTTTCGCTCCCCCAAACTTAAGTTTTTGAATCCTAATAAAATTAGCATAGGTAGAAAGAAAAGATTTAAACATGTATATAACTCATACCTCATTGTGTTTGGTTTTTCATTCGTTTAAATTTTGGTGGGTCTTCTTCATAAATTTAAAATAGCCTGAAATAATTAAGAGCTTTTCTACACACATAATATATTAGAAATTTACAGGGTGAAGAATTTTGAAACTTATCACATATTAACATCTAACTGTTACAATCACGGATTAAATTAATAAACCAAATATATGGAAATTCACATATAACAACACATCACATCATAACATATTAAAAATTAAAGTTCCACATCAAATACAACCAAATACAAATTACATCAGCAATACAAATTAGGGTCTCAACATGAAATACTAAATGCAATTAAAATAAAGATACTACACTACCAATCATTATATGCAGGAACTCCATCATCTACAAGTTCATCAGGCTGGTATGGAGTGTACTCTGGGTATGTAGGGAATATGACACTAGTGTCTCCCCTCATGTATCTCATCTGTGCGTCATGATAAGCTATATCGTACTCTCACCACCGCACTTGATAATCATCATTTATCTTATTCCTTGCTTCTAGTCCTCCGATCCTTGAATATTTATGCTCACATTTTTCACTTTATATTTCTTTTCAATGATAATATCACTTCCCCTTACAACGGTGCCAAAAACTTGATTCCGAAGCAAATAAGAGATATAATTTAATTGTTTTATAATATGGGATTCTATGCTATGTATCGTTTATCAAGTAATATAGGACTTTCTAATTAAGTTTCAAGATATTGAACCCACAGGGAAATGTCTAAAAATATAAATAAATAAGAAAATTAACTTTTTACATTTTAAATTGATTTTATAAATTTTTTTTTAAAATAGAAGGTTTGAAAATTATTTTTGAAATTTTATTTTAAGAAAAAGTAAAGAAAGCAATTAAAATTAACAAGACTACTAAAAACGATATGAAAGCAATGAGAATAAAATATCTTTTTCCTCTTTTAATGAATTAGTAAGAATTATGGAATTTTGTTGTGGAAGTATCTAAATGTGTTGTGCCAAATAGGAGCTATAAAGAAAATCAGTTAATTTGAAGCTTTGAAATTTTGTAGATGACATAGGTAGGGAAGATATCAGCTCTCACTCTAGAGTTCTCTCTATTCCCTCCACCTAGTGGCTAACATCTCATAAAAAAATTTTCACCTCAAATCAAATTTGAGGGCTTTAGCATGTCACTCTAAAGACCTCTAATTTTACTCCCCATTAAAAACATATCTCCTTATTTATTTACATTCAATTATATGGACTACAATTCTCATCCATACAATTGCATGTGATTCTTTCCAATTGTTAATTGAGACAAAACCACATTGGATCTTACATAACCTCACAACAAATTTTAACATCTTAATTGGCCAAATCAAGAAGAAAATTAAGTGCAAGGAAATAAATCATCACAACTTCCAACATTAAACATATATACTTCACACAACTTCATTCCATAATTTAATTAATTCATCATTTAAAAGGAAAAAGATAAAGAAAACTACTCAGAACTCATGGAGAAAACACAAACACAACTTGATTTGACAGTAGAAATCATAGTGGAAACACAATAAGTTTTACTTAAAAACCTAATGTAAAAATAAAGATAAAAACTTATCTGAAAATCCTCTCCATAAGACTCTGGAAGTTCCTTTGAAATATTACTTTTCAGTAGAAGACTCTGATCCACTTAAAAATTACCTATTTTAGTGTTCATTTCATGCCCATTTTATGCACATTTTTAATGATATTGCACTTTAAAGGAATGTATTGTGCATATTTTTGTCTTCAAGTATAAAATTATATGATTTTAGAGCAATGAGGCAAAAACAATGCGATTCGGAGCCGAAATGAGCAAAAAAGAAAATTTTGACTAGTACATATCAATATATGTTTCTATGCCTAATCTATTTTACATTTCTCACATGTTTTTTAATGAAATTATACAGTTGAGAAAGGTGTTTTTATGTCTATCTTTTAGGTGAAGATGTTAAGAACACAACACAACTGAAATGGGTAGAAACGGAGCCAAAGGGAGCAAAACAGTGGAGCTGCACACAGGGTGGCGCCTAGGCACCAAACCCAGCGCCCAGGCGCCAGTGAAGATGAGAAAACAATGCCTAAGTGCTAGAATCAAGGCCTAGGCGCCAAAATCATCCAAAAACAGTTATTTGATGGATTTTCGATGACTTTGGGAGTTATTTTGACGGTGTTAAGAAGTTTCTAGACCTTCTAGAAGACTAGAAGTTACTCCTAGTATATAGGACATGTATCCGGACACATTGGAATGGTTTTAATCTTGAAGGTGCGACCCAAAGTGAAGGGGTGCGAAGACTTGGTCACAGGAGTCTGGCGCCTTAGCGCCAGATCCCGGCGCCTAGGCCCCGGGATCGGTTTCTAGAAGATTCAATGAATGTGGACAACTTTTGAAGAGGTTCCTTAAGCAACCCTTAGCCATTTTCAAAGCTCTATAAATATGAGATATTTCTATAGGAAAAGGGCCTCTCTCTCTTGCTCTTGAGGGTCTCGGCCTCTCTCTCGCCTCTCTCTTGTCTCTTTCTCTCTCTATCCCCATCTCTTTCTTCTCCCTTAGTCATTTTAGAGTCATGAAGATGTGAATTTCTACATCTTATGGAGAGATTGGTCAGGGATTTTGAGATATTTATGTAAGGGATGTACGAGCGGCATATGGATCTGTGGGAAACTTTGGTGGAGAGATCTTCTTCTTTCCTTCAGAGGGAAAAAGCTAAGTATTGTGTTCTTCATTCTCTTGTAATTGTTGTAAACACTTTCTAGTGGATTTTCTTTGTTTTAAATTGAGTTTTCTGTCGTGATTTATCCATGCTTCGTAAGTGATTTTCTTTACTCTTTCTTTTAATATGAAGTAGTGGCATGTGTAGGAAAATTATTTTTATGATAGAATTATCTATTAGATGTTTCTAGGTGACAGATAGTTGCATAAATATAATAGAATACTAATGAAATAAGTTCCTTGTTGGCACTTAAATTATTGCATAATTCTATCAACCCTTTTACTTCTTATGCCATTATTTTCATTTACTTTTATTTTGTAATGAAATAGATGCATGTTTAGGAATTAAGATTTTCTTAGATATTCTCTTATTAAATTATGGTGATGATATTCATACTGGATCTTCATTTACTTTACAAATTGATCACTTTTATTGTTAAAACCTGTTGAAGAATTCTTAGACCTATCCGGAGATGAGTTCTTAACTTATAGATATCACATGAATCCTTGGGTAATCGAAGGCTCTATGTAGGTTATTCATGGTGAAATGCAAATAAATAGGGAGATATTGTTTATTGGGCTCAGAATTGATTAGTTTTTAGAGTGACAGACTAAATTCTAATACTTTGGTTTATAGAAAGGGAACGGGTCACTGGTAGGGCCGACCATAGCCACTCTTGGGCATCTAGAAGTGTGAGCCTAGATTAACCCATTCTACTAATAAAAAATCCTAA
This sequence comes from Papilionanthe hookeriana x Papilionanthe teres, assembly GCA_022702705.1. Classification (NCBI taxonomy): domain Eukaryota; kingdom Viridiplantae; phylum Streptophyta; class Magnoliopsida; order Asparagales; family Orchidaceae; genus Papilionanthe; species Papilionanthe hookeriana x Papilionanthe teres. The sequence goes on from CM040431.1 coordinate 114,679,951, forward strand.
ACCGATCTATAGATTAGCCAATGTTCTTTACACATGGACCAAAGAGTAAAGAATAGGATTGCTTCTATTTGGCCTACTACATAAAATTCTAATCATCTCTTTCCTACACATTATCTATGTAATTGCAAGAGAAATGTAGTTTTTAATATCTTAAAATTCTCCAAACCAATTTATCCATAAGTGATCTTTTATTTAAGTACTTTATTTTGGATTAGTTGTTTTAAAAACAAAATCCATTTTAATTAACATTCCAAATTAAGGCCTTATAGAAATAAACTGGAATTAGCCTAAAGGATTGCTTACTTCGCTTTTCTGTGGGATCGATACTGGGGTTATAAAAGAAAACCCTATATTACTTGAAATGATACGTATACTTGCGTAGTACACCTAGTGTGTAAAATATTTTCAAAATTTTTACAAAATTTTAATTTTATACACTATCCGCTATTTATAAATTGTGTCATGTTTTTGGCCATCTTTTGGAAGCAAAAATTACTGCGTTATTGCGGGTCGGGTCAAGTTTTTGGCGCCGTTGCTGGGAAAGCTTCGGTAAGAACTTTAGGAGAATTTTAGTTGAAATAATTAGACTTAGAATTGGAAGACTGTAGTGTTGTAAATACTATTTTTTTTTGAAAAGTGTTTTGTTATATGAAAAAGTGTTGTAAAAAAAGAAAAAATGTTTGTGTGAAAAATAAGGTGTTCATGAAAATGTTTTTTTGTGTTGAATATATTTCATCTATTATTTGTTTAATTGTTAATGTATTGTTTGTTGTGATATGTATGCGAAACAAAGGATCTGCAAGACTTGTGCCTTATGATCTCGAGTTTGAAAAAAATAAAAAAATAAAAATACAGAAAGGACTAGAAAAACCATAAATGGAAATGGAAATCTTTCCAGATAATAACTTGGAAAATCATCACACTTCATTGTGGGATTAGGTAAAATCCTACGACAGATGAAATTCACTCAAATATACAAATCCCCATCATAGAAGCTAACTCATTTGAAATAAATCCTGAGATTATCCAACTGGTGCAGAATGATCAGTTTGGGAGAACTCCTTTGGAGGATCCCTATATACACTTATCTAGTTTTCTAGAACTTTGTTCTATATTTTATTATAATGGCTTGTCAGACGATGTTGTTAGGTTAAGGCTTTTCCTTTCTCACTAAGGGATAAGGCTAAAATATGGTTATACTCATTAGCACCAGGCTCTATTAAAAATTGGGAGGAGTTAACTCAGAAATTCCTAGCTAAGTATTTTCCACATTAAAGGACTACTAAACTTAGAAACGATATTATCTCATTTTGTCAATATGAAGGAGAAACAATATACGAAGCCTGGGAAAGATTTATGAAACTCCTAAGAAAGTGTCCACATCATGCTCTGCCCGATTGGTTAATCACTCAAACTTTTTATAATGGGTTAGTAGGATCCCTTAAGTCTATAATTGATGCTACTGCTGGTGGTTCATTAATATCAAAATCATTTGATGAAGCGTATGCATTAATTGAAAAAATGGCTACAAATGAATTTCAATGGCCCTCTACAAGGGTAAATCATAAAAATGTAACTAGTGTTCATGATACAGATGTGATTACAATTCTTGCATCTCAGGTTGCCGCAATATCAAGGAAGTTGGACCAATTTGGAATGAACCAGCCTAAATATACTTCTGTAAGCGAGAAAAGTTCATTATGGTGTATAATTGATTCTAACTTATCATGTGACGCTTTAAATACTATAAACAACCTATATTCTAACTTTTATAACCCGTGTTGGGAGAACCATCCTAAATTTAACTGGAATCATACTAATGATGGTAGAAACCAAAAGTGGGAAAATAATCATGCCAATCCTAATAGAAGTTAGAATAATAATTGGAATACAAACTATAGACCTTCATATCCACCGAACTCTAACAATGATCAACAATTTGAGGATAAGAAGATGTCTATGGAAGAAGTGGTATTGCAAATGGGAAACCAGTTGCAAAGTCAAAATGCTGCGATTAAAAATATAGAGAATCAACTGGGACAAATTGATAATTCACTTAGTAATAGACCCTAAGGAACACTTCCTAGCAACATTGAGATCAACCCTAAAGAGAACACTAATGAACAAGTAGAAGCTGTCCAATTAAAAAGTGGAAGAGAGATAGAGGATGTGGTTAGAAAAGAGAAAGATGTTGTGAGAGAAACAAAGGAAACTAAAAGACCTGAAAAACATGTTTCTAGTGGTTTGGAAAAATTAATTTCTCCAACTTAAATCAATTTGGAAAGACCACCACCTCCATTTCCTCAAAGACTTAGACAATATGAGTTGGATAAGAAATTTTCAAAGTTCATGAAATTACTTAAGAAGTTAATGATAAATATTCCTTTCACTAAAGCTTTGGAACAGATGCCAAGTTATGCAAAGTTTATGAAGGAGATATTAAATAAGAAAAGGAAATTTGGGGATTACGAGACAGTTGCACTAAGAGAGGAGTGCAACGCTTTACTTCAGAAAAATTTTCCTCGAAAACTTAATGATCCTTGTAGCTTTACAATTCCTTGTGCAATTGGAAAAAGATTATGTGAAAAAGCTTTATGTGATTTAGGAGTGAGCATTAATGTGATGCCTCTATCTATATTTAGAAGGTTAGGTTTAGTCGATATTTATCCCACTAATGTAACCCTTATGTAGCTAATCGATCTATCATTTATCCAAAAGGATTTATAGGAGACGTGTTTGTTAAAGTGGATAAATTAATCTTTCATTTGGATTTTATTGTATTAGATATGGAGGAAGATAAAGAAATTCCAAATATTTTAGGGAGACCTTTCCTTGTTACTGGACAAGCTATGTTAGATGTGAAAAAAGGAGAGTTGATTATGAATATTAATGATCAGAAAGTCACTTTTGATGTATAAAGACTATGAAATATCCGGCTGAGAGAAAAGATGATGATTGTTTTTGGATAGATGAAATTGATTATCTAAGTAAAGATCATTTCCAAGAAAGTTTTAAGAGTAAGTTAACAGATGAGATTGAAATGGATTTTCATGATGATTCAAAAACGTTATTTAAAGAAGATTGTATGTATGTTCAGGAGAGATGTAAAATGATGGACGCTACCAAAAATAGTAAACTTTTAATTCCATTTATTGAAAAATCTCATGAACATAAGATAGATGTACCCCATACAATTTTAAAGCCTACCTATTTAAGGAATTCATCTGCACAACCAGTCTTTATATCTTTAGATACGACTCAATCATAAGGAAAACCTGAATTGAATGATGAACATGATAAAGTTATTAAACTAGGACTTGAAAGAGAATTTGAGGATATTTCAAAAGAACTTTGAGTTGAGAAAAGAGGATAAGGATATTGGAAGACCATTGGAAGAAATTACTAAAGAATTAGAAAAGCCTATTTCCTCAACTATGATAGATCCTCCATCATTTAATAATTATAAAGGGGAAGAATTGGAAGATAACTTGAAAAAGAAGAGTGACATAAAAGAATTTGATTCTGAATCTGAAATATCTAAAGAGAATCTGATCCAAAATTTAGGAGAGTTTGAAATATCTTATAAAGATCCATTTCTTAAAAATTTTAAGGATGATATTAATATGTAAATTCTGAAAATCAGTAGAAGAATATTGGATCTATACAGAAATATAAGGAACATTGATATAAATGAAACTGAAAAATGAAGTGCTGAATGAAAAATTAAAATTTAAGGATTTTATAGGAATCCCTAGATCTAGAAATGATTGGGTGATTGATCGAGGATTACTTATTTGGAATTTTGATCCAGAAGGATTCATTTGTCGGGCCCGCGACGTTAAAACCAAGCACTTTATGGGAGGTAACCCATAGTTATCAGTGTGCTTTGATTTATTGTGCTTGCGAGTCTTGATTGTTAATGTGTTGTTTTTTTTTCTTTAGTGCGGATTAGATTAATGTTGTGAGGTTGTATATGACATCTAGTAGTAGCAGGCTGACGAGTCTGTTATGACTCAGTTCTCAACTGGAGCTGAGCATTACCTTGAAGCATGTAGAGTTTGGACTTGGACAACTCCATGTCAACTTTATTACTTCCTTTATCTGACTTTTTTTCACTAAGTAAGGTCATGAAATTGCTTAATGAACAACATATGAATGAACTGCACTATTTCTATTTACCAGATTATGATTATTAGTGTAGTTTCTTCCGTTAGAAATTGAAAGTAAAGAGGGAAAAAGTGAGTAGAAAGGAGATCAAATTAACCTCAATTGATATTTGTTTATGAATCTACGAGTCTAGGTATTTTAATTTGTGTATTTGTGTTTGTGTTTATGTTACAACAATTAAGAGATTTGAATAACACTTAAATATATATTCCTATGTCGATACATGTCCTGCTTATTTAACCTTTCTTTAGTTTAATTTTATTCTAGCATGTTTTGTTTAGATTTACTTTCTATTGCAAATTATTATGTCCTGATGAATATTTGTAGATGTTTTTGACAAACATTTGTGGTAGATAGAATTTCTGAACTATTTTTCTTCCTGCTTATATTTTCTGTGCTGAATGCTATACATGTTCAAATTCAAGTTTGAAGGTAGGAAGAAAAATATATTTTAAAGTTAATACACTTTCTTTATGTTTAATATTATAACAAGCATGTTTAGGCCAAATTTACTTTCTTCTGTAATCATTCTATCCTGAATATGCATGTATATAAATTTGATAGGATGTTGTAGTAGTTAGTATATTTATCTTTTATTTTTCTTCCACCTATATTTTATGAAATTAATTGCAAAATATTTTAAAATTCAAGTTTGGGGGGGAATGAAAAAAAAATTTCAAAAACTTAGGTTTTGTTTATCCTAAAAAATGCTATAAATTAATTTGATTATTAATTGAAAAATAATTATGTGTATGAAGTTATATTAGGAAAATAAAATTTTGAATATAGAAATGAGTAAGAAAATTTAGTTAAAATTTATAGTAGTGATGAAAAATTTAAAGTTAAATTTTTCTTATTGAAGAAATGATAAATATTATGTAACTATCTTTAGGAAGAAAAGTTGTATTTTTGAAAAAGTAGAAGGATTACACTTTTGTTTTCATTATTTAAATTTCTTTTATTGGAAAACAATTTAAAAAACTATTATTATATTTTTAAGTAAAAGATATATATCTACCTTATGCTTTAGGAAAGGAAAGGTGGAATTCAAAATTATTAAAGGCCTATCCAGATATAGTAATCCCTGCCTAAAAGAAAAGAAAAAGAAAAAGAAAAAGAAAAAGTAAAAGAAAAGAAAAGTATAGTATGTGAAAAAGGAAGGAGAAACTTGAGGATTAAAGGGCCTAATAAAAAATTGGTTCCACACCTGAGCTTTTTAAAGTATAAGATTTGAGAAAATCTTAAGCTTAAAAATATAATATAGTTAGTATAATTATTTTTAATAATGATTTTTAAGTAAAGAAAATAAAAATGTCTAACCCATATATTTTGAAAAATCTACAAGCATTTCTGAATTAGATAGCAACACATATTTTCATACTCTCTCATCTAAGAGATTTTTAAACTTTAAATTGGTCTCATTTACTAAATTTTTTTCTAAATTTGACTACTAAATTTATATGAAAAAATTTTAGAAACTCCTAAAGAAACTCATACACATGATTTGCTTATGTGGTTTTACATGATTATAGTGTTTCTTGAGGACAAGTAACGTCTAAGTTTGGGGGAATTTGATCCACTTAAAAATTACCTATTTTTAGTGTTCATTTCATGCCCATTTTATGCACATTTTTAATGATATTACACTTTAAAGGAAGGTATTTTTCATATTTTTATTTTCAAGTATAAAATTATATGATTTTAAAGAAATGAGGCAAAAACAATGCAATTTGGAGGCAAAATAAGCAAAGAAGAAAATTCTGACCTAGTACATATCAATATATTTTTCTATGTCTAATTCTATTTTACATTTCTCACATATTTTTGAATGAAATTATACTTTTGAGAAAGGTTTTTTTCATGTGTATCTTGTAGGTGAAGATGTTAGGAATGTAACACAACTGAAATGGGTCGAAACGGAGTTGAAATGGAGCTAAACAGAGCAAAACGGTGGAGCTACGTATAGGGTGGTGCCTAGGCGCCAAAACCAGCGCCCAGGCGCCAGTGACGACGAGAAAATGGTACCTAGGCGCCAGAATCATCCAGAAACAATTATTAGACTGATTTTTGAAGACTTTGGGAGTTATTTTGACGGTGTTAAGTAGTTTCTAGAACTTCTAGAAGACTGGAAGTTACTCATAATATATAGGACATGTGATACAATGTATCTGGATACATTGGAACGGTTAAAATCACGAAGAGGTGCGACCCAAAGTGAAGGGGTGGGAAGACTTGGTCATAGGAGTTAGGCGCCTAGGTGCCAGATCCCGGCGCCTAGGCACCAGAGTCGGTTTCTAGAAGATTGAATGAATGTGGACTACTTTTGAAGAGGTGCCTTAAGCAACAATTGACCAATTTCAGAGCTCTATAAATAGGAGATATTTCTATAGGAAAGGGCCTCTCTCTCTTGCTCTTTGGGGTCTCGGCCTCTCTCTCGCCTCTCTCTTGTCTCTCTCTCTATCTCTCTCTCCCCCCCACTCTTTCTTCTTCCTTTGCCATTTTAGAGTAATGACGATGTAGATTTCTACATCTTATGGAGAGATTGGAGAGGGATTTTGAGATATTTATGTAAGGGATGTACGAGCGGCGCATGGATCGATGGGAAACTTTGGTGGAGAGATCTTCTTCTTTCCTTCAGAGGGAAAAAGCTAAGTATTGTGTTCTTCATTCTCTTGTAATTGTTGTAAACACTTTCTAGTGGATTTTCTTTATTTTAAATCCAGTTTTCTGTCGTGATTTATCCATGCTTCGTAAGTGAATTTCTTTACTCTTTCATTTAATATGAAGTAGTGGCATGTGTAGGAAAATTATTTTTATGATAGAATTATCTACTAGATGCTTCTTGGTGACAGATAGTTGCATAAATATAATAGAATACTAATGAAATAAGTTCCTTGTTGGCACTTAAATTATTACATAATTCTATCAACCCTTTTACTTCTTATGTCATTATTTTCATTTACTTTTATTTTGTATTGAAATAGTTGCATGTTTAGGAATTAAGATTTGCTTAGATATTCTCGTAGTAAATTATGGTTATGACATTCATATCGGATCATCATTTACTTTACAAATTGATGACTTGTATTGTTAAAACCTATTGAGGAATTCTGAGACCTATCCGGAGATGAATTCTTAACTTGTAGATATCACATGATTCCTTGGGTAATCGAAGGCTATATGTGGGTTTTTCATGGTGAAATGCAAATAAATTGGGAGATATTGTTTATTGGGCGCAGAATTGATTCGTTTTTAGAGTGACATACTAAATTCTAATAATTTGGTTTATAGAAAGGGAACAGGTCACTGGTAGGGCCGACCATAGCCACCCTTGGGCATCTAGAAGTGTGAGTCTAGATTAACCCATTCTACTAATAAAATATCCTGAACCGATCTATAGATTAGTAAATGTTCTTTACACCTGGACCAAAGAGTAAAGAATAGGATTGCTTCCATTTGGCACTACTACATAAAATTCTAAGCATCTCTTTCCTACACATTATCTATGTAATTGCAAGAGAAAGGTAGTTTTTAATATCTCTAAATTCTCCAAACCAATTTATCCGAAAGTGATCTTTTTATTTAAGAAATTTATTTAGGATTAGTTGTTTTAAAAAAAAATCCATTTTAATTAACATTCCAAATTTAGGCCTTATAGAAATAGACTGGAATTAGCCTAAAGGACTGCTTACCTCGCTTCTCTGTGGGATCGATATTGGGGTTATAAAGGAAAACCCTATATTACTTGAAACGATACGTATAATTGCGTAGTACCCCTAGTTTGTAAAATATTTTAAAAAAATTTATGACATTTTAATTTTATACACTAGCCGCTATTTATAAATTGGGTCATGTTTTTGGCCATCTTTTGGAAGCAAAAATTACTGCATTATTGTGGGTCGGGTCAGACTCCACAGAGGTTGGCACCCAACTCTGTTGACTCTAACCCTGACTTTAGACTCCATTACAAACTAGATAAATGGATGAAAGAAAATTGGTGAGAAGAATGCTTCACACCAACCCGTTTCTCTTTTAAAACTCTCTTAAACTAAAGAGACGTAACTAACTGACTTTAAACAGTAAAAGAAGACTCTTAAAATATTAAGGACTAAAAGAAGACTAAGAAGGACTCGAAGAAGACTCTAACTGATTCCATGTCTTCATTTTAATAATTCTCCAAAAGGTGCTTTGGTGTCTCCTCAAAATATGTCCAGATTCAATGTATCCACCAAAGAATGCATCACTTTACTCAACTGCCGCCCAAAGTAAGTGAAGGAAATTACCCCCAAATGTTGCTTCAAACATTCTTTAAAAATGGTGCCAAATTTTATTTAATTCATATTTTTAAATTGTCGGCCTATGCGCCAACCATGCAGCGCTTAGCTACCACAGGTCAAATTTTCACATAACCCATTTTTGCGCCAAATTTAATCCTCTTTTGCTCCTTTTTATCATAATCAGTCATTTTATTCATACCTGTAAGAAAAACACAAAAATACCTTCCATTAAAGAGCAATATTATCAAAAGATAGGTATAAAAATGTGCATAAAAATAATATATATTTTAGGTGTATCAAAATCTCCAAACTTAAAATGTTACGTGTCCTCAAGTGACACTAAAATCATATAAAAATAGAGCATGCAAATTATGTAAATGAGTTTCTTTAGGAAGATTTCAAAATTTTGTTTTAGAAATAAAATAGTCAAATTTAGAAAAAATTTTAGTAAATAAGACCAATTTAAAGTTTAGAAAGTTCTTAAGTAAAGGATAATGAAAATATAATTTCTATCTAATTTAGAAATACTTGTAGATTCTTCAAAATATAGGATTCAAACATCTTATTTTTATCACTTAAAATTTTTTATTTGGAAATAATTTTACTCACTATATTATAATCTTAAGCTTTAGATTTTCTCAAAACTTATATTTTAAACTTTAGGTATGGATCTATTTTTTTATTAGGCCCTTAAATCCTCAAGCTTCTCCTCCCTTTTCTTTTTTTTCTTTTTCTCTTTTTTTTTATAAGGCAAGGATTACTGTATCTGGATAGGCCTTTAATGAGTTTGAATTCCACCCTTCCATTTAAAACAAATTTCTGATATGTATCTTTCACTTAAAATTCATAATAGTAGTGTTGAAAAATATTTTTCAATAAAATAAATTTAAGTTTTGAAAAATAAAAGTCAAATCTTCTATCTTTTCAAAAATACAACATTTCTTACTAAAGATAGTTTATCTATATTTAACATTTCTTTACTAAGAAAATTTTTACTTTAAAATTTTCATCATTACTATAAATTTTAACTATATTCTATTACTCATTTCTATATTCAAAATTTTGCTTCCCTAATATATCTTCATATACATAATTGTTTTCAATCAAAAATCAAATTTCATTATAAGTATTCTTGAGAATAAATAAAATTTTAGTTTTTGAAAATTTGTTTTTAAAATTCCCCTAAAAAATTAAATTTGTAGTTAGGATTAAACCTTTAAGCATAAAAAATTATACATGGGTAATAATTCAAAACTAAAATATCATGATATTAGGAATTTTCATAACCTAAACATGTAAGTATAACAGTTTAAAAACAAGGAACAAAAAGAATTCAAATTCAGTTTTTCATTTTTCTTAAATAAAAATTTCCAAAGACTTCTACAATAGTGGAGGTCTTCAAAGCAAATACACACCAACTTTAACATGACTAAAATCACAATAACATTAGATAATGTATGGTAGCAGATTTAGAAAAGATTAAACATGCAATTTAAATTTTCCTAACAGTTTTGGAATTAAATTATAGACTACTAAAAAATCAAACACTAAATACACATTTAAAACATTTACTACCATAAACATATCACAAACATACAACAAAAAACATCTATTTATCATATAAACATCTGAATGTGCAAAAAATAAATAGTCCCAACAATGCTCTGCATAATATCAGAGTTTGTACCAAAATACATCACATAAAAATTTAATCAACACATCACATATGAGAACAACAAATAAAAACATCACAACACAAAGGAAAATCACATAACAACATGACAAACTCAACACAATAATTCTAATGATCATCATCATTATCATCATCTTCATTCCAATCTCTGGATGACACATAAGGTATATAAAAAGAATGAGGGGACATCTCAGCACTGTGATCACCTCTAATCACTCTGTCCATGTACGGCTGATAATTCTCCTCATACTCATCATGTTTCACAATATATCTTTAAATATTTTCTATCTTACCATCCATATCTCTAGCATGTTCTCTGGTAAGACTCACTTTCTTTAAAATCTTTCCTAACAATCCCGTTTGTAAATCTCTTGAAGATGATGCATGTGAAGTAGAAGCTCAAGAAGTAGAGGCAATATAAGCAGAAGCATTAGAAGCTCTAACAGATCCTACTTTCCAACCAAATACTGAATGCACAGTGTAAGTGTTTACATTTACACTGGTAATGGGTTTAAGTGGCTGAAGGACTTCTTCCCAAATTTCAAACTTAACACCAGAACACCCACAAAGAGAATGAATCAGGAAAAAAATCCCATACCTGCAGTAGCAGCAGCTCTGGCACAGTTCAAAATATAATAAAAAATAATAGCTCCAATGTCTAAAGGCTTTCCTTACTGAATACAATAGTTCAGAAAAACACTTTCTCTCATAAATTCACTGACATGACTTGATGGCAATAGCTTTGATGAGATAAAGTAATGTCATGCCTTTGAGGTGGCATTCAACTTAGAGGCCTGAAAATTTACTCTACTTTCATTTGTTTTTTTCCATAAACCTCATCCATCACTAAGAAAAGAAATTATCTCATCTAAATCTCCCTCAGAAGGATGATAGTTGGCATTAAAATAAAACATTTCAGGAGGTAATCGGTAAAAAATATTAATTACCACAGGCAAAAAATCTACTTGCTGACCTCTAACCATCACCAAATTTTCTTCTGCTGCTGGCAAGTTTGCATAAAACTCTCTAAAAACAGAAATAATAGCAACAACGGAGAAGCAATATTAATTTTCCCAATTTCTTCTAATAATCATTTCTTCAATCTTTCCTCCTGGTTTACTAAAATCTCGTTCAGGAATTAATTTACGTGATTAAAGTGCATCGACATATCTATCATCCGCTCAAGAACTGATAAATTTATATGAATCAAATCTCGCCTTATCTCTCGAGAGCATTGAATTTGGAGCCATATATAAAAATTCACAAAAAATTTACCAGAAATTCCAAAATCAAACTAAACTTGCTAATTTAACTTCTAAAGGCAATTTCCGCTAAATCCAAGCAATTGCTCATGCTTTTCATCAAATTTTCACCATGAATAGTGAGTTTTTCAGATTTTTCAATAATGTACTCAAAATACATGGTGAAAATTAAAAATTTTTACTTAGGAGAAGTGCTCATACCTCAAGGAACTCAAATCCAACTAATTTCAGCGAAATCGGCTCTTAAATGATCCAGCTTAAAGATACCCTAAGCTTCTATTTCGTGAAATCGAGAGGTTGAAGGTGATGGGGGGGTTAAAATGGCATGTTTTGGGTTTTTAACTATAGAAAACTAATTTTCACGAACCGGTTCCTATGAGCGGAGCATACGGCGCATAGCGATGAAATTTGGCACTTAAACGCCGACAGTTTGGCGCTTAGCCGCCAGTGCATAAATTTTAACAATTAATTTTAATGGCACAAAATCACTTAGTTAATCTCCCTTAGTCACTTCTAATACTTATTTCTCCCCATAAAATTTTATAATACTCCAAAATTACACTAAAAGTTCCATCAATTCCAAACAAATTTCACAAAAACACAAACTTATATTTCATTAATAATCAAACTACACTTAATACAAACTAGAAATTTATATCCAAACATTTTAGATGAAATTCCCCAATATATGAGTTCATAACACAAATCATTAAACACAAACTTACATCATTAAGATGTAACAAACATCAAATTAAAGTGCAATAAAATAGAAATATAAATCACAACACAAAACACTAAACACAGAAAAACAAATCACAAGTCTACACTTAATTTAATTCCAATATGATGTAGGTGGATAATAACCAGAACCACCATTAGTTCCATTTGAACCATATGGAATATAAATCTGATAAAACGGGTGATGATTTAAAACTCTTACATCTTCTTCTTCTAACCATGTGTTCTTCAGATACATTGCTCTATTTGCTTCTTCCACATGACTTGTTTGACTGAATTGCATTTTGAGTTGCCATCCAATATGCGCTAAATGGGCGTCAGCAATTATTATAACCCACATTGGAAAGACCATCTAAACTTTAATTGTAATAACAATAATCAGGGTGATAGTAATCAACAATGGGGAAACAACAAAGTAAACTCATTGGGGAACTGGAACAACCAAGAAAAAAATAATTATACGCCAACCTATCCTTCAGGATTTAACAATTCTTCACATTTTAAGGTGGAGAAGTTATCTATTGAAGAAGTGGTGTTACAAATGGGAAATCAATTGCAAAGCCAAGGAGCTACGATCAGAAATATTAAGAATCAATTGGGACAAATTGCTAATTCATTAAGTATTAGATCCCGAGGAACGCTTCCTAGTAATAATGAAGTAAATCTAAGAGATAAGAATAAAGAGCAAGTAAAAGCAATTCAACTGAGAAGTGGAAGAGAGTTGGAAGGTAGAGTTCAAAAAGAGATTGAAGTAAAGAAAGAAGAGATTGAAAAACCAAAAGAGGACGCTCTGAAATGTTTGGAAAGACCTTTTTCTCCACTAAGATTGATTTAGAAAATCCACCACCTCCATGTCCTCAGAGACTTTGACCCACAATTTTATATTATGATATCTTTAATTTAATTGTAACGACGCCAAAAACTTGACCCCACTATATTATGTGTATAGAATTGTAATTGTTTATGTTGTGGATGCTACGCAAGTATACGTATTGTATCAAGTAATACAGGGCTCTAGTGGAGTCCTGGTTATCGATCTCACAGGGAAAGAGAAAATAAAATAACAACTAATTTTAAAATAATAATAATAATTCTAAAATAGTATACGAAAATTTGGAATTCGAATTTAAGCGCAATAAAGTAAACTAAGTATTTCAATTAGGTAAATTAACTAAGTAGAAAATTAATACGAATTGAAAGTGCGGAAATTAAACTAATTGCTAAATAAGTCTTAACTATTAGAAAAAGTATCTTTCCCCTTGTTTAGAAATTTAAGTGATTGATGAATTTAAATAGATAATTTTAAGGTATTGTGACAAATAGGAGCATTCCTATTCTTTACCCTTTGATCCAGGTGTAAAGAATATTGACTAATCCTATGTTTGATTACTGAATCTGCGGCTAGGCTGGGAGGATACCGACCGCCACTTCGCAGCTCCCACGTTCCCCTCGCCCGAGGGCTAACATCTACACTTCAGCTCTCAAACAAGTAGGACCGAATTGAATATTTTAGTCCGTCACCCTAAAATGCTCAATTCTACGCCCAGATGATATTATTTCCCTATTTATTTGCACCCTCCTTCCAAGGCTTTTGAATTCCCCGAATATTAGATGTAATTTTTACTATAGTTGATAATCAACACATTTTAACATTTCAAATGGCCAGTTTGAAAGTAAATTAAGTTTTAAGTAAAAATTATCACAATTTATTAATATATATAAAAATACTTCTATTTTTAGTTCATCAAGTCACTTAATTTCATAACGGGGAGAAAGAGTAATAAACTACTCGAATGCATGTTGACTAAACTAAGCATGGATTTCATTTAAAGTTAAAAACAATAAATACAAATACTTATCTTAATTTATCTCCAAGCGCACTCTAGTAGCCTTTCGACTCTTCCTTCCAGTACAGCAAGACTCACTAAAAACTCACTAACTCACTAACTCACTAAATAACACTCACACTAATATACTAATTTACTCCGAACACAAACTTAACACACAAAAACTGCACTTAACACAAATATATCACACTTATAAACTGAATTTCGGCTTCTATATATAGAGGTGAGAAAAGGACCAAGAGGTGTGTAAGCATCCCTTCAAAAAGTGTCCAGGTTCAATGTATCTGCACCATTTGAACTAGCTCGCCGTCGGCGACGAACTACCTCGCTGTCGGCGAGGCTTCTAAAAGATCTTCAAACCGCCCTATCTCGCTGTCAGCAGGCTCGGGCTCGCTGTCAGTGAGACAGTTATAAATCCTTCAGAAATGTCTCCTCGTAACCTCGCCGTCGACGGGCTCGATCTCGCCGTTGGCGACTCAGCACAAATTGCATTATTTTCTTCCTTTGGCTCCAAATCCGCTCCTTTTTATGATTTTTGCTTTTATCACCTAAATTCTCCATTCCTGCAATAAAATAAAGAAAATACCCTTCTTTTAAAGTGCAATTTTATAAAAAATAGGTATGAATTTCTTAATAAATTTTTCAGTGATCAAAATCCCCCAAACTTACTTATTACTTGTTCTTAAGTAAATTTAGTACTACATAAAAATAATGAGTTTTATAATAAGATTTTTCAATTTAAATAACTATGATTTAGATTAATTAATATCATAATAAAGTTAAATAAAAATAATTCATGTAATTTAATTAATTTTATAGAAATAAATTATTTAGTTATCAGGTCTAAGATTTCTAGCTTACTATTTATTTCAGGAATGACTATATTTAAAAGAATAACTACTTAAGATATTCATATGACAAGAAATTTAAGAAAATACTATTAGGTAAAATTCTAATCCATAAACATAAGTTTGGAAATATCTAAGTTTTTCCCTTTAGGTTAAATCAAATGAAGCCAATTTTTGATAAGGCATCTCCTCAAGCTTCTCCTCATTTTTCTTTTTTTCTTTTTCTTTTTTTTTTCTTTTTCTTTTATTTTTTCTAATGAGGATTATTGTATCTGGAGAGCCTGTTAATAATTTTGAACCTCATTTTCATCTTCCTAAATTTGAAACTTAGGAATATTCTTAGCTTATATATACTTCATAGTTTTTACTTCATTGATTTTCAATCTTTTCTTTTTCACTTGAATACTTAAGAATTTTAATTTCAGAATATAGTTTTCCATACTAAAAATAGTTTACTATATTCTTATTCCTTTTAACCAAATATTTTATTCTATTTAATTAATTAAAGTACTAGAAATATTTCATTTAACCTTTTATAATAATTAAATAAAATAATTCATATTAAATCAAATTGAAAAATTTGCTATAAAAATCATTTTTATAATAATTTGAAAATAGAAATCGAGAACAAGTTAATAACTAAATTTGTATTTTACTCCCCCCCAAACTTAAATTTTTATATCTACTCTAAATAATGAATAAGAAGGAAAGTAAATAAATCATACCTTTGAAGTTTAGGTATTTCTTTTTTTTTTCTTTGAAATTTTTGCAGGCTTTTTCATTTTTCATTGAACCTGTACTGTTAGTATTTTCCATATATATATAACAATTTAAAGAATATGCATGGATAAAATCTAAGATAAGTATTAAACACAACAATTAAAATAACTCTACACTACACATATGAATTACTAACTTATTAAAACAATTTAACTAACATATTAACAATTTTAAAAACTTAAAACAATACAAAATAAAATAAAAACATACTAAAGAAAACTATCATCCTATTTAACATACAAATAAATGCAATTAACTAACACAAAAACAAAAACTAAACTACTATCACAATTCAAGCAAATTAATCTAACAAACATCCAATGTCTCAAAAAAATAAAGTACTGAATATTACAAATATATAAAGTCCTCAAAATAACTTAACATCAAATAAATAAAACAAATAAAGCCTAATCTTCAGCATCAAAGTCCCAAACTATATTATCATCCCCTCCTTGATCTGTAGGCTGCTGAGAAGACTGAGCAGGATGATACTGAGTATACCTGGGGCAATCTGGAAAGACAACATCTAAATCTCTACTCCTATAACGACGTTCAGCTTCAAAATATGCAATTTCGTATTCCGAATGTCGCTGGAGGTACTCACTATCATAATCATGTCTCCTCTCCAGATTATCAATCCTTTGATAAAAATGATCAAACCTTCTCCCCATGGTCTCTCCAAACTGCTCAAAACTCCTCCTATGCAGAGTCAATTCATTCATCGGATCTTGTAGGGTAGGGGTGGTAGGCTCGGGAGGTTCATAGCTAGTAGAGGGTATATCTCTACTGACCGAGTGAAATAACTTCCCACTCCCGATCTCCACCCTTCATGAGACTCATACTTCTTGATATTGGCGAACTGTGAGTGGTTTCATAGGTTCCACCCATTCTTCATCATCTCTAGCCTCAACTCCAGAGAGTTGGCAGAGTGCAAAAATTAATCCAGGGTGTCCCAATCCAGCTCTACTCTCATTTCGAGGAGTGGCCAAGATATTTTGATAAATAACTCTCCCAATGTTGATGCTTCTATTTTTCTGAATACAGAAATTCAGAATTGCTCTATCTCGTGTTACCTCATTGTGATGATATGTGGGTAACAGAGTATAACAAATAAAGTAATGCCAGGATTTGGAGATTGCATTTAATTTAGAAAGAGGAAAATTCACTCTTTCCTGCTGCTTAATTTTCCAAACTCCGGTTCCATCAGTGAGAAAGCTAATGACGTCCTCAGTGGTCCTTCCATCGTTCCAAAAGTTTCATACTCGCTATAGTGCGAGTCATGAACTTCATATAACGCATTAATTCTTGCAGCATTGAAATCTACAAAAACCCTCGTACCTTTATCGGTGCATCTTCGACTGCAAGTCAAATTGGCATAAAATTCTTTAACCACTTCTACAGCTGCTCTATATTGAACGTAATAGAAATTCTCCCGACCTTGCTCCTTAATAATCCGATCTACTTCTCCTCCTGGATTTTTGAAAACCCGATCCGCAATGCACTTTCTTCCTTGTATGTTTTCAAAATATTTAGCCTGTACTCATGCATTGATGAATCAGTTTTCGTCGAATTCTACTCTACGTTTTTGTCGTGGAGCCATATGATCGATCTGTGAAAATCGTGAAAATTTTCACTAAACTTAATAATAATACTAAGAAGGCTTCCTACAACATTTGTAAGCAATTTAAATCAAATTCCATGGATTTCCACCGAATATCTCTTCCATATTTTGATTTTTCCCAAAATTTGCAATGTGGTTAAAATATATGGTGAAAATCAAAAATTTTTTTGCATAGGAGTGAAGCTCTTACCAAGGGAAGATGAAATCAGGTGTCAAAAAGTGTTGAAATCGCTTCAAATCCAAGATCTCTCAAGCCCTAGGTCGGTTTTATGCGAAAATGAGAGGTTGGGGATGATGAATAGTGTTTTTGACCGGTCAAATATATGTTTTTTTTCCGACCTCGCTGTCAGTGAGATTTTTCTCGCCGTCGGCGAGCTAATATTTTTCGGAACCAAAAAATCTCAGGAAAAATCTACTGTTGGCGAGAAATTCTTCGCTGTCAGCGAGAACGATCTCGCTGTCAGCGAGACTCCGAAAATTTTAAATTTCTGAAATTCGTCACTCATTTTCGTCCTTGATTTGCCTTATATTATATTTCCGATCACATCATTTATTAATTTAATATGAAGATTATCTACTTATACACAAACAAATTCACACAACACAACAAATTAACTTTAATATTGAAATCCATGAGATGTACAAACTAACATAATTTTAAACTCTATAATAAAACTTCAAACTTCAATCCTTACTACTAATTAGCATCGCAAACCAATCCACGACACACTAAATGCTGATACAAAACTATGACGCATATCTCAATTAAGTTTGAGATATTCAAATCATCACTCCACAAATAATAAAATCTAAATCAAATCAAATAACATAAATACAAATGTACTATGGAAATCTTTACTACTACTCTTCAAGGTCAAAATCTTCATCTTCTCTGATATTTCCGATATGACGATGATGCACAAATAATTTATAGAAAGGCCTGAAGGGAAACTCCGGCGCATTCTTCGATGATCCAACCCTTCCGTCTCGCTAAATGAAGAAAGCTAGCTTCCGTGTGTCCATAATGATCAAAGTGTTCCTTCATCCTCCGATCAATGTGATCAAATAAATCGGACATATTGTCGATTAAATCTCTCACATTCTCAGCTTCTTTCTCCATTCCTTTAATTTTCTTCATAAGTAACTCTGTTTTATCTGAAATAGGCCTTGCTATAGGATTATTCTATGAAACTCTATCAGAGATGAATGTAATGTCTTTATTATTGTCCAAAGTAGGAAACATATCTGTAGGATCAAGCGGCTTCCAAGGTAACAAAACCTTTTCCCAAGCTTCATAAGAAACCTGGTACTGACTGCATAATGCAAAAATAGTAGATGGGTGTCCTAGTCCGTGAACTGACCCATGCACAATTAAACCCAATGCAGACTTAACAATTATTGATCCAACATCAATAGGCAATCCAATTTGAATACAATAATTCAATATAGTGCATTCCTTCGAAACCTTGTTTACCCTCATAGTAGGTAACAATTTAGATGAGATGAAAAAGTGCAAGGGCTTCGAGACGAGATTCAAAAGTGATGCGAGAGAAACTAACATACCCGTCTTCACGCATTTCCCGATCTTCCGTTTCATCAGTCAGATATCGAAATATCTCATTCATATTATATCGAGAAGGCACAAAATTTGAATAGTGACATACCTGGGTGTTTTCTATAGAGAATAATTCATTTACTCTTGATGGAGTAAACGTCACCCATCTTCCTCGGACGTAGATATTCCCATTGTTGATCGCATGTAAGTTAGAGTAGAACTCTTTCACAACCTGGAATAACAACAGCAGACGTAGTGTAACAAAATACCTCCCAGTGCCGCTGCACGATCATTTCTTCTATCTTCGTAGTTGAATTCTCTAATCCTCGATTGACAAATCCTCATTCCTTGATAACTCTTTTCTTTACCAAAACCTTGTTGAAGATCCGCTGCGCTTCCACACTCACAAATTTCTTCCGGTTAAACACTCCAGATTTAGAGGAATCTAAGAATTTGGAGGCCATTATGGTGAATGGAATGAATTCTAGTGAAGAAGGCAGACTTAGAATGGTTTAAGAATGGGTTTTCACAAAGGAATTGGTGTTGAAACCGTCCAAATCGGCATTCAAAGTATAAATAACTCATCTTTATAACTTCCTCGCTGTCGGCGAGAAGTTTCTCGCCGTCGGCGACTCAGTTATAAAAACTGCCTCCCATGTTCTCGCTGTCGGTGGGACGTTTCTCGCTATCAGCGAGCTCGATAAATAAACCAAATTTAATTTAGGAACAAACCTCGCTGTCGGCGAGTATCGACCTCGTCGTTGGTGAGATTCAAAAATAATGTCCAATTTCGCTCTAAATCGAATAATTTCTTTTCTCATAATGGTTCGTATATCTGATGATTCTTAATAATAATTGAGTAGTAAAGTTTCAATAATATAGACTAACTATTAAGATACAATAAAAATAGATAACTAATATGGGTTGCCTCCTATAAAACGCTTGGTTTAACGTCGTCGCCCGACCTAATTTCAATTATTAATCGGGTCGACTAAGCATTAAAACCTCTTTATAGTTAGGTCTTATACCTTCAAAATATGGTTTTAATCTATGTCCATTAACTTTAAATTTATGTCCAGTTTTTGGATCTTCGATTTCTATAGTTCCGTATGAAAATATTTGAGTTATGGTGAAAGGTTCTAACCATTGAGACTTCAATTTTTCAGGAAATAATTTTAATCTAGTATGATATAGCAAAACTTCCTGTCCTGGTTCAAAATTTCTCTGATTAATCTTCCGATCATGCCATAATTTCATCTTTTCATTATAAATCCAATCATTATCAT
The DNA here is from genome assembly GCA_022702705.1 of Papilionanthe hookeriana x Papilionanthe teres. NCBI lineage: Eukaryota > Viridiplantae > Streptophyta > Magnoliopsida > Asparagales > Orchidaceae > Papilionanthe > Papilionanthe hookeriana x Papilionanthe teres. The sequence continues at coordinate 114,700,025 of CM040431.1, forward strand.
ATGATTCATTTCTTAATTCTTTCAATTCATTTAATTGCAGCAATCTTTTCTCACCAGCTTCCTTCATATTATAATTAAGTTCTTTAGTCGCCAAATATGCTTTATGTTCTAATTCAACTGGTAACCGGCATGTTTTTCCATATATAAGCCTGTAAGGAGTCATTCTAATCGGAGTTTTATAAGCAGTCCTATAAGCCCATAATGCAGTGTCTAATCTAATAGACCAATCTAACCTATTTGGGTTTACAGATTTTTCTAAAATATGTTTAATCTCACGATTAGATACTTCAGCTAATCCACTAGTCTGTGGATAATAAGAAGTGGATATCTTATGAGTAATATTATATTTTTCTACTAGTTTGTGAATGTATTTATTTCTAAAATGAGTTCCTCCGTCAGTGATAATCACTCTCGGCATTCCAAATCTAGTAAAAATATTTTTCATCAGAAATTTTGAAACACTCTTAAGCATCACACCTAGGTAAAGCTTGTGCCTCAATCCATTTGGAAACATAATCAATAGCTACTAATATATATGAGTTTCCAAACGAAGGAATAAAAGGTCCCATAAAATCTAATCCCCAAACATCAAAAATTTCAACTTCTAATATAAAATTTAGAGGCATTTCGTTTTTTCTAGATATATTTCCTACTCTTTGGCATTTATCGCAAGTTTTAATATATCTGTATACATCTCTAAATAGAGTAGGCCAAGAAAATCCAGTATCGTAGAATCTTATAAGCAGCTTTATCGATCCCAAAATGTCCTCCAAAATCGAATCATGACATTTTTGAATAATTGGTTCGAGTTTCTTCATAAGGTACACATCTTCTAATAATTAAATCCTTACATTGCTTATATAAATATGGTTCATCCCAAAAATAGGTTTTCGTATCATGGATGAATTTTTTATGTTGTTGCAAAGTTAGCATAGGTGGTAAAATATTACTAACTATATAGTTTACTATATCAGCATACCATGGTATTTTCCATTCATTGATATTATATAGTTATTCATCAGGAAAACTGTCTATAATTTCATTTTCAATATCAGATAATTCATGATTTTCTAATCTTGATAAATGATTCACAATTTGATTATCAGTTCATTTCTTATTAACGATCTCAAAATCGAATTCTTGCATTAATAGCATCCATCTAATTAATCTTGGTTTGGAATCTTTCTTTTGCATTAAATATTTGATAGCAGAATGATCAGTATGCATTATACATTTTGTTCCAATCAGATAAGGTCTAAATTTATTAAAACCATACACTACTGCTAATAATTCTCTTTTTGTAATCTGTATAATTTATTTCAAGCATGATTAAGAGTTTTACTAAGCATAGTATATAACTTTAAAAATCTTTTCATATCTTCGCCTAAGAACTCGCTCCTACAAGCATAATCACTAGCATCACACATAAGCTCAAATGGTTTCTCCTGGCTAGGTGAAACTATTATAGGTGTTGTAATTAATCTTTCTTTTAAGAGTTCAAAAGCATTCGGGCATTCGATTGTAAATTCAAATTTCTTGTCCTTTTCGAGAAGTTGGCTTAGAGGTTTAGTAATTTTTGAAAAATCTTTTATATAGCGTCCGTAGAATCCAAGCATGTCCAAGAAAACTTCTTACCCCTTTACCGTAGTTAGAGGTGGTAATTTAACTATAACTTGAATTTTTGCAGGGTCCACTTCCATGCCTTTTTCCGAAATTTTATTCCCTAATACAATGCCGCCCGCAACCATAAATTGACATTTTTCCCAATTTAGAACTAAATTTGTTTTCTCACATACTTCTAATACTTTTTCAAGATGAGTTAAGCATGTGTTAAATGATGTTCCAAATACGTAAAAATCATCCATAAATACTTCTATTCCATTGTCAATTAACTTACTAAATATAGACATCATACATCTCCGGAATGTTGCTTGGTGCATTACATAATCCAAAAGGCATTCTTTGAAAAGTGAAAGTTCCATAAGGACTAGTAAATGTAGTTTTCTCTTGATCCTCAGGAGCAATTTGTATTTGATGATAACCGGTGTATCCATCTAGAAAACAAAAATACTTATGTCCGGCTAATCTATCTAACATCTGGTCTAGAAATGGTAAAGGGAAGTGATCTTTCCTGGTTGCGGTATTTAATTTCCTATAATCAATACATATACGCCAACCAGTAACTTGTCTTATAGGAATAAGATCATTATTTTCATTGATAGTGACGTCACTCCTCTCTTCTTAGGAACACAGTGAATTGGGCTTACCTAAGCACTGTCAGAAATAGGATATATAATACCATTATCTAACCATTTTAAAATTTCTTTCTTAACTACTTCTTTCATTATCGGGTTTAATCTCCTTTGGGGATCTGCTTTAGGTTTATGTTCATCATCTAAAATAATTCAATGCATACAGATTGAAGGACTAATTCCTTTAATATCTGCTAAAGTCCAACCAAAAGTTTTCTTATATTTTTTTAATGTTTCTAAAAGTTTTTGTTCTTGAGATTCGCTTAATGCGAGATGAAATAATAACTCGGTAAAGTTGAAGAATTACCTAAATAAACATATTTCAAATGATCGGGTAATATTTTTAGCTCAAGTTCGGGAGGTTTAATAATTGATGGAACTATATTCTTGTCGTTGTTTTCAGTATTATCCAAAAATTCAAATCTTTCCTGAATATAATCTAATTCTTCATTATTATCTTCAATTAATTCAGTATTTTATTTTTCTAAATTATCTTCGTAATATTCCTTAAAATGTTCTTGTTGTAAATGTTCAAGTATTTCCATCCGAAAACATTCATCATCTTTTTCTAGCGCAGGATATTTCATTGATTTTGCAATATTAAAGGTAACTTTTTAGTCATTTACTCTCATAGTTAATTCTCCTTTCTGAACATCAATCATAGCTTTTCCAGTAGCTAAAAATGGTCTTCCTAAAATGATAGAATTTCTTTATCTTCCTCCATATCTAAAACAATAAAATCTACTGGGAAGATAAATTTATCCACTTTTACTAACACATCTTCAATAACTCCCTTAGGATAGGTAATCGAACGATCAGCTAATTGAAGGGTTACTGAAGTAGGTGTAATTTTTTCTAATCCTAATCTCTTCAAAATCAATGGAGGCATTAGATTGATGCTTGCTCCTAAGTCACACAAAGCTTTTCCATAAAATTTTTCTCCTATAGCGCAGGGTATAGTGAAACTACCAGGATCTTTCAATTTTTCAGAAGCTTTTTCGAATAATAGCACTACACTCTTCACTAAGTGCGACTGTTTCATTATCAGTGAATTTTCTTTTCTTATTTAGAATATCTTTCATAAATTTTACATAATTTGACATCTAATATAAAGCTTCGATAAAAGGTATATTGATGGTTAATTTCTTTAATATTTCAAGGAATTTAGCAAATTGTTTATCTTTTTTATGTTGAGCTAGTCGTTGAGGAAATGGTGGTGGAGGTGTTTCAACAGAAATTTTTATAGGTATTAAAGGATGCTCCAAGTTTGAATCTTGTTGAATTGTTTCCTTTTCAATTTCCACTTCCTCTTTTTGGCTTTTAAGTTCTGTTTGAATTTGAGGTTCTAATTCTCTTCCACTCCTTAGTTGTATTGCTTTAATTTGTTCTTTTCCTTGATCTTTAGGATTTATTTCCACATTACTAGGAAAAGTTCCAGGTATTCTATTATTTAGCGCAGTAGCAATATGTCCAAGTTGAGTTTCGATATTCTTAATAAATGTTCCTTGAATTTGTAATTGATTTCCTTGAATTTGTAGTTGATTTCCTTGATTTTATAGTTGATGACCCATATTCAAAATTAATTCATCCATAGATAATTTGTTATCTTTGAATTGAAGGTTATTGTTATTAAATCCAGGTGGGTAATTAGGTTTATAGTTTGGATTTGCTTGATAAGGTTGATTCATCCATTGTTGATTAGACGTGTTATTCCAATTAAAATTTGGATGCGTTTTCCAACCAGGATTATAATAGTTTGAATAAGGGTTATTAGTTCTATTATTAATAGCATTTAAAGTTTCATAATTAGATTGAGATTCTATGATTTGTCCAGATGAGTTTTCTTCTAAAGTAGGAGAGTAGTTCATTCCAAAATGATCTAATTTCTTAGATATAGCAGACAATTTGAGAAGCTAACATAGATATTGCATTGTTTTCATGAATGCTGGCTATCTTTTTCGGATTTACTCTATCAGCAAGCCATTGGAAATTATTTGTTGCCATTTCTTCGATTAGTGCATAAGCTTCATCAAATGGTTTAGATATTAACGAACCTCCAGCAGCAGCATCGATGATTGATCTTAAAGATCCTACTAATCCATTATAAAAGGTTTGAATAATCAGCCAATCTGGTAGCGCATGATGTGGGCATTTTCTAAGAAGTTCCTTAAATCTCTCCCAAGATTCATATATTGATTCTCCATCTAACTGACAAAAAGAAGTTATATCATTTCTAAACTTAGCAGTTTTAGATGGTGGAAAATATTTGGATAGAAATTTTTGTGATAATTCTCCCCAAGTTTTAATAGATCCGAGTGCTTAACGAATTCAACCACATTTTAGCCTTATCCCTTAATGAAAAAGGAAAAAGTCTAAGTCTTATAGCATCGTCGGATACTCCTTGATATTTAAAAGTAGCACAAAGTTCTAGAAAACTAGCAAGATGTAAGTTAGGATCTTCGGTAGGTGAACCACTAAATTGATTGTTTTGTACCATTTGGATAATTGCGGGTTTAAGTTCAAATGAATTAGCAGCTACATCGGGGTTTTGAATAGTTAAATGAATTTCATCCGATGTAGGGTTGGCATAATCTCTTAATGGTCTTTGTTGGTTCATATTTTGAATTTCAGGAATATTCGCCATTTGTGTTAAATTTATAGTTTGTTTCTTTTGTTTTCTAATTCTTTTAATTGTACGCTCTAATTCAGAATCGCAGGGTATTAAATTTTCGTTTCTAAATTTGCGCATACAATTTTAGAATAGATATTAAATTTATTTATTATTTTAAAATAGTCCGTTACTCTAGTAAATTTTTCTTACTTTCCCCGGCAACGGCGCCAAAAACTTGATCCACAATTTTATATTATGATAATTTTAATTTAATTGTAACGACGCCAAAAACTTGACCCCGCTATATTATGTGTATAGAATTTTAATTGTTTATGTTGTAGATGCTACGCAAGTATACGTATCGTATCAAGTAATACAGGGCTCTAGTGGAGTCCTGGTTATCGATCCCACAGGGAAAGAGAAAATAAAATAACAGTTAATTTTAAAATAATAATAATAATTCTAAAATAGTATACGAAAATTTGGAATTCTGAATTTAAGCGCAATAAAGTAAACTAAGTATTTCAATTAGGTAAATTAACTAAGTAGAAAATTAATATGAATTGAAAGTGCATGAAATTAAACTAATTGCTAAATAAGTCTTAACTATTCAGAAAAAGTATCTTTCCCCTTGTTTATAAATTTAAGTGATTGATGAATTTAAATAGATAATTTTAAGGTATTGTGACAAATAGGAGCATTCCTATTCTTTACCCTTTGGTCCAGGTGTAAAGAATATTGACTAATCCTATGTTTGATTACTGAATTTGCGGCTAGGCTGGGAGGATACCGACTGCCACTTCAGAGCTCCCACGTTCCCCTCGCCTGAGGGCTAACATCTACACTTCAGCTCTCAAACAATAGGACCGAATTGAATATTTTAGTCTGTCACACTAAAATGCTCGATTCTACGCCCGATGATATTATTTCCCTATTTATTTGCACCCTCCTTCCAAGGCTTTTGAATTCCCCGAATATCGGATGTAATTTTTACTATAGTTGATAATCAACACATTTTAACATTTCAAATGGCCGGTTTGAAAGTAAATTAAGTTTTAAGTAAAAATTATCACAATTTATTAATATATATAAAAATACTTCTATTTTTAGTTCATCAAGTCACTTAATTTCATAACAGGGAGAAAGACTAATAAACTACTCAGAATGCATGTTGACTAAACTAAGCATGAATTTCATTTAAAGTTAAAAACAATAAATACAAATACTTATCTTAATTTATCTCCAAGCAGACTCCTAGCAGTTCCTTTGACTCTTCCTTCCAGTACAGCAAGACTCACTAAAAACTCACTAACTCACTAACTCACTAAATAACACACACACTAATACACTAATTTACTCCGAACACAAACTTAACACACAAAAACTGCACTTAACACAAATATATCACACTTATAAACTAAATTTTGGCTTCTATATATAGAGGTGAGCAAAGGACCAAGAGGTTTGTAAGCATCCCTTCAAAAAGTGTCCAGGTTTAATGTATCTGCACCATTTGAACTAGCTCGCCGTCGGCGACGAACTACCTCGCTATCGGCGAGGCTTCTAGAAGATCTTCAAACCGAGCTATCTCGCTGTCAGCGGGCTCGGGCTCGTTATCAGCGAGACAATTATAAATCCTTCAGAAATGTCTCCTCGTAACCTCGCCGTCGGTGGGCTCGATCTCGACGTCGGCGACTCAGCACAAATTGCATTATTTTCTTCCTTTTTCTCCAAATCCGCTCCTTTTTATGATTTTTTCTTTTATCACCTAAATTCTCCATTCCTGCAATAAAATAAAGAAAATACCCTTCTTTTAAAGTGCAATTTTATCAAAAATAGGTATGAATTTCGTAATAAATTTTTCAGTGATCAGACTTCGTCAACAAAAGTTGGATAACCAATTTTTAAATGTTCTTGGAAATATTTAAGAAGCTTACAATCAATATTCAATTTGCTAAAGCCTTAGAATAGATGCCAAGCTATGTGAAATTTATGAAGGATGTTCTCAACAGAAAAAAGAAGTTGGAAGATAATGAAACTGTTGCACTTAGTGAATAGTACAGTTCAATAATTTACAAAAAGCTTCCTGAAATGCTTAAAGATCCTGATAATTTCATGTGCAATCAGAGACAAATTTTATGGAAAAGCTTTATGTGATTTGGGTGAAAGTATTAACATTATTCCATTATCAATTTTCAAAAGACTAGGATTAGAAGAAATTACCCCTACTACTGTAACTCTGAAATTAGTGGATCATTCAATCACATATCCTAAAGGATGTATAAAGGATGTTTTGGTGGAAGTGGATCAATTTATCTTTCTTGTTGATTTCATTGTATTAGATATAGAGGAAGATAAATAGATACCCATAATTTTAGGGAGACCTTTCCTAGACACAAGCAAAGCAATGATAGATGTGCAAAAAGGGAAATTAACAACGAGAGTCAAAGATCAAACTATTACATTTAATATTTCAAAATCAATGAAATATTGTACAAGAGGTAAGGATGATGAATTTTATAAAATGGATGTTATTAGATATTTAAGTGAATGCCATTACAAATCAACTTATGAAGAGAAATCTAAAAGAGAAAAATTGGAACACGAGCAAGAGAAGAAATTACAACATTCTAAAGATTTTTAAGAGGAAAATTTAAGTTATGTTCATGAAAATTTTGAATTGTTGGACATGACTGAAAAAGATGATTCTTTTGGTCCATCAATTGAAAAACCTCCTGAACTTGATTTAAAGTTGCATCCTAACCATTTGAAGTATTCCTTTTTAGGTAATTCCTCAACTTTACTAGTTATATTTTCCTCTCAATTGACTGAGAAAGAGGAAGAGTTTGCTTGAAATTTTAAAATAATATAAGAAAGCCTTTGGATGGACAATAGCTGATATTAAAGAAATCAATCCTTCAATTTGTATGCATAGAGTCTTTATGGAGGATAACTGCAAGCCTCGGGCTGATCCTCAAAGGAGATTAAACCTTATTATGAAAAAGGTTGCTGAAAAAAAAAATTTTAAAGTGGTTGGATACTGGAATTATCTACCCTATTTCAGATAGTGTATGGGTTAGTCCTATTCACTATGTTCCTAAGAAAGGAGTTACTGTGACTTTTAATGAAAATAATGAGATTATACAAACAAGACAATTTACAGGATGGAGAATATGTATTGATTATAGAAAATTAAAACTTGCTACCAGGAAAGACCATTTTCCACTTCCTTTTCTAGATCAGATGTTGGATAGACTAGCTGAACATAAATATTTTTCTTATCTAGATGGATATACTGATTACCACCAAATACAGATTGCTCCTGAGGATCAAGAGAAAACAACTTATTCTAGTCCTTATGGTATATTCGCTTTTAGAAGAATGCCCTTCGATTTATGTAATGCCACTGCTACTTTTCAGAGATGTATGATGGCAATTTTTTGTAATTTAATTGAAAAATGAATTAAAGTTTTTATTCAATGAATCTACCAAGAGATGCATCCATCCATTCGAATTTTCAATGAATTTTGGTGGTAATAGGAATTTAATGAAGTTTAATGCAAAGGGTGCTTAAAAAACCCCTTCAAATTTGCGCTAAAATTAATTTAAATTCATCATTATAACTGTGGCGCCTATGCGCCAGCCATCTGACGCTTAGGCGCCAAAGGCTAATTTTGCACACCTTTCAAATTTTGCTCCAAATTTGATCGTATTTTGCTCCTTTCATCACAATCACTCATTTTCATCATACCTGGAAGAAAAACATGAATTACATTTCATTAAAGTTTAACATCATCAAAAATAGGTATAAAAAAGAGCTTAAGAATACTATATATTTTAGGTGTATCACTGATCCCCAAATATTTATGCTTACATTTTACATTTTATATTTCTAATGATAATATCTCTTTCTTTGCAATGGCACCAAAAACTTCATTCCGAAGAAAATAAGAAATCAAGTTTAATTACTTATAATATGAGATTCTATGCAAGTATATGTATCGTTTATCGAGTAATATAGGACTTTCAGATTAAGCCCTGAGATATCGAATCCACATGGAAATGTCTAAAAACATAAAATGGTGCCTTATCCTCATCTATTCTTCTGAAGGTAACTGATACCCTTTGCCCTGTAATTCCCGGGATGCAGTGCTTTGCAAGAGCTATCCCATTTTCTTTTAGCACCAACACTGATCCCACTAGTAGAGGGATTTCAATAGAACCTCAGAACTCTCCCAGTCCGACAATCTAAATCTATCATTCAAACAAAATATTACTTTCACTTACAAAGGAGATTGTGCAGAAGGGCCTCACAAAGTCATGGTGGTCGATATGAGTCAGGATACAGTCCCCGTCCTTATAAATATTTGTGATGCAACTGTTAGGAATACAGTCTGCAGGAAGGATGTGCCACTCAACCATCCTTTTTACCATCTTCTTGATTTGTGGTGGCATCGGATCCACCTCGTCATGCTATAAAATCCATGGTGGATTGCACTGTCGATCCTTAAAGAAAATTTAGTAGTAGCCACACTGAATCGTAACTCTGCCTTTTCCTCTTTTCCATTTTGTGGGCTCTGTATATGTCATTGACCTCAGACGACCTGCTTTACCCATGTCTTAGAGAGCGAAGAAGCAATCTAGAATCTTTTCTTAATCATTCTTTAAAAACACATCTGTGTATATTTCGAGGCCTTCCAAGATGTCGACGAATTTTCCTTGTATTTCTTCATAATGTAGAAACTCCTTCTTTGTGATTTTTATAATTTTTGCCATCACGTAGTCTGGAACTCCTCGTTGTGGCGGCGAAAGAACAAATTATGGTACATATGGCTCTACATCAGGATGCTCCCTACTCTTGAGTAGCATCGAGGTGGCTGCATATGCCTCGAATGTGCCATACTCCTCTAGTTGTAGAATGTGACACTATGGGCACTCTGAAAATGCTCCTGTCAATGAAGGCAGTCTAGGTCAACCCTAGTTGCAAGTCAGACACCTAGTAAAGATTTCTTCCATCGAATCCAATGTCGGCGCGAGATCCTCTACAGTCTCCGGCTCAGTATCGGTTTGCGGTGCACTGTCATCAGTTTCTTTCATTTTATGATCATAAAAACCTTCTGGAATGGGTGGTAGCCCAGTGACTAGCTCTTAATCCTGTCTCCTCTCCATCCTGTCTAAGCGGCGACGCTTGCGGCTATTTGAATTTATTCTTTTAGTACGTGCTAACGGCGCCTCTAGAACTTTTTCAACTGAAGCAGCAACAAGATCACCCTCCGGAGTAGTGATCATGGATGGAACCTGATCATGTCTCCTGGCGAGGAGGTGTGAGTTAATAAATCTTCCAGTGCCTCCATGTTTTGATGTCTGTTCGACCTCTCTGTGACCACTTTTCATCATATCTGAAGTCTTCTAATATGTATTCTTTCTCTTCAAGATGTATGTTCCAAGCCATCTTTTAAAGCAAATGCCACGCGACCTGACACTTCATGCATAAGAAGAAAGGAAAAATGTCAGCAGCTAACGCTTTGCACAAACAAGAACAATAACAAGGTTTTTCTTATCATTTATTAATAATTCTTTCACAATTATCTTAATGTCATTATCTTATTTAATATGATTTTATAATATTTAAAATTAGAAGTTTAACAAGCATATGTTATTTTGTGAGAATGTTATTTTATTTCATTTAAATTTTATTTTATTACAAAGTTTGGACCTAGTCACAGATATTGGCCATATGGTTATATCAGAATTTATATCCTTCTTCGGACACATCATGTTGCATAGTTTTTCTTTAGATATCGTCCATTTATTGGCAACATGGGTCTATCCTTTTAGGAATCCACCAACTGGTACGACCCTCTTGAGAAAACTTGTTCTACCATGAATGGTCCTTCCTAGGTCGGTTCAAATTTTCCACCTATATTGCGGTGTGCAAGGATAGGTCTTCTAAGAACGAGCATGAGGTTGCCGATTCTGAATGACCTCAGGCGGACCAATTTATCGTGGGCTTGAATCATCTTCACTTGTTAGAGTTCCAAATTCTATTGTGCAAGTAATTTTTTTCCTTCGAGGCTTTCCATTTCTGTAAGTTGTAATTTTGCATTTTCCTCTATTGTGATTTGGTTGGCGACAGCGTTCCGGAGCGACGGCGTTCCGGAGCGACGGTAGTTGAACTTCTAGCGGAAGAACTGCCTTAGACCAATACACAAGTGCATAAGGTGTAGACTGAGTCGGCATTCTGACTGTCATCCTGTAGTCCCACAAAGCTTCCAATAACTTCTTGTGCCGTCCTCTTTTGTTGTGGTTGAGTTTCTTCTTTAAGATCTTTACGAGTGTTTTTTTGAAGGCTTCTTCCAAGCCGTTTGCTCTGTGGTAATAGATTGTAGATTATCTCCAATCTTTCTTATATCTTCTGATAAAATTGTTGATCTTTGTGCTCTTTAAAGTAGACCCGTTATCAGAGATGATCCTTCGCGACACACCAAAGTGGTAAATAACCTGATTCTTGAAGAACTTTAAAACCTGCCACGTTGTGAATTCCCGTAACAGCACTGCCTCAGCCCATTAGGAGAAGTGATCGGTAGCTTTCAGTATAAACTTGTCTCCTTTGGACGATGGAGGGTCTATCGGACCCACTATATCTGTGCCCCAACACTCGAATGGCCACGATGCAATCATGGGGTGGATGTTGGTGCAAGATAACTCCATGCACTTAGCACTGATGACATTTCTTAGCTATGTCCATGCTATCGGTCATCATTGCCGACCAATAATATCCGAGTCCTTTGATTTTGATCTTCATTTTTTGCCCTGACTATTGAGCTCCACATAATCTGACATGTACCTCTTTAACAATTTTTTGTGCTTCTGTTATGCTGATCCACTAAAAATTTGATAGCTTCTTAATCTCTATTTTATACCTATTTTTAATGATATTGCGCTTTAAAGAAGAATATTTTTCATGATTTAATGCAGGTACAATGATTTTAGGCCTTTGGAGCAAAAGGAAGCAATAAGGAGCAAATTTCGAGCAATATGAGGCAAAATGAACATTTTGACCTGAAGTGTCGGACGGCGCAGCTACCAGCGCCAGACCACACCCGTTTATAAATAGTTTAGGCTATTTTCTAAAAAATAGCATCAGACGGCGTTCTAACCTGTGTCGGACCACGACCTATCCTGATATAATTCCAGATTCAATGTATTTAGCGGATTTTGGAGGGGGTGCTAGAGGAAAATCTTGGGAAATCAGTTACATACGAATTTAAACTATTTTAGAGCCAAATATTGAGAGGGGGAGAGAGAATTTTAGGTGTGTGAGTGAAGAGAGTGAGTTTTATAGTGTAAAGAGTCCACTAGAGAGAATCTAGGGTTTGTGTGTGTTCTCTTCTAAGGAGTGTAGGAGGAGAGGAAAAGTGAGAGATCTCTTTTTCCTCACTTATCTAAAGAGAGAATTGTGTTTTTATGAAGAAAGAAGAGGAGTCAAAAAAATTCCTTGAGATTTGCTTGAGGAAGAATTTGAGATAAGTTGTAGTTTCTTTACTCTATTTATATGTTGTTGCTTTTTTATATAAAATCTATCTTTTAACATCCTTTCCTCGTGAGTCTTGAGTCGATCTCTTTGTCTTCCGCCTTTTCATGTGATGTACTGATGTTGTGACATGGAAATGATGTGCCTATTTATTATGGAGAATTTGTGATGACCTTTTCACTTCGTACTTCATTTACTTTTTGATCTGGCTAATTAAATTGTTAAAACTTGTTGTGAAACATATGTTCTAAAAAAATTATGAGTTCCACAACAAAAGAGAATGTCACATTCAATGTCCACGAATAAGTGATGTAGTTCATGACGGTTGGGTGCAAATAAATAGGAAAATATATTTTGATGGATGTAAAATTGGATACTTTAGAGTGACAGATGGAAATCCCCATTTGGTCCTAGGGTTTGGAAACCAAAGAGAGAGTTAGCCTTCAGACAAAGAAAAGTGGGAGCTCTGTAGTGACAGTAGGTATCCTCCTAGCCTAACCACAGATTTGGGGACTAAAATTAGGATTAGCCAATGTTCTTTATATCGCTCAGAAGAGGGTAAAGAATAGGAATGCTCCTATTTGGCACAATACTATTTCATCACTGATCTATGTCACTGAATCATCACATTATGATTGGAGAGGAGGAGTATTTTTTCTTACATTTGAACTTTTATCATAAATTTAGTCTTGTGTTAGTTAACTGTGTTAGGAAGTTAGAACATACTTTGGTAGAATTAGTAACTGCAACTATTTAATCATCTTTTTATTATTAATAATTACTGCAATTGTGTTGTAATTCATGTAGTGATTTATGTTCTTCATTTATAATTAAATACCTCCTCATGGGATCGATAACCAGAACTCCATTAGAGTCCTGTATTACTTGAGCGATACATATACTTACATTTAATTATGTGACTCAATAGAAAACTAAATCAATATCTATATAAATCTAAGTTCATAAATTTTGGCAGTTTTTAAAAAGTTACACCATGTTTTTTGCGTCGTTGCTGGGGAGGTAACTATAAAAATTAATTCGGCAGTATTTGAAAACTTATATTCGTATTACAAGTCATAATTCTGTGTGCTTGTTTATTTTTAGTGTACTTATTGTGATTGTATGTGTAGTATCAGATCTATAGGTTTAGTGCCTTACGATTCTGAATTAGAGCATAATATTAAAAAAATTCAAAAACAACAAAAACATTATGAAAATCCGTAACAAATGGCGAGCAACTTGAATAATCTAAATAATCAAAATGAAAATACACCAACACCTCAAAGAGATTATGCTAATCCAACAGCAGATGAAATTCACTTAACTATCCAAAACCCTCATGTTCCGACTAATTCTTTTGAGCTTAAACCTGCTATTATCCAAATGATACAAAATAATCAATTTGGAGGAACACCTAATGAAAATCCTAACTTACATCTCATTAGTTTTTTGGTACTATGTGCTACTTTTAAATACGATGGAGTGTCGAATGATGTTATTAGGCTTAGACTTTTTTCTTTTTCATTAAGGGATAAGGCTAAGGTGTGGTTAAATTTGGTAGCACCTAGATCTATCAGAATTTGGGGAGAACTTTCATAAAATTTTCTATCGAAATATTTCCCTCCTTCAAAAACAGCTAAGCTGAGGAATGATATCACATCTTTTACTCAGTTTGATGGAGAATCTATATATGAACCTTAGGAAAGATTTAAAGATCCTCTGAGAAAGTGTCCACATCATGCTTTACCAGACTAGTTAATAATTCAAACATTTTATAATGGATTAGTGGGATCTTTGAGATGGATTATAGATACTGCTGCTGGTGGATCATTAATGTTAAAACCTTTTGATGAAGCATATTCGTTAATAGAAGAGATAGCTACTAATAATTTTTAATGGCCCTCTCAACAAATAAATCTTAAGAGAGTAGCTAGTATTCATGATTCTAATGTGATACCTATGATAGTCTCTCAAATCGCTGCCCTTTTGAAGTAAATAGATCAATATGGAATGAATTATTCTCAAACACCCCCAGTGTTGGAGGAAAATTAGTTAGGATAAATGATAGAATCTCAGACACCTTATGAAACCTTGAATGCTATAAATAATAGACTAAAAAATCCTTATTTGAATTATTATAATCCTGGTTGGAAGAATCACCCAAATTTTAACTAGGATAATAAAAATGCTGTTGTTAACCAGAAATTGGGAAACAATTCTATGAATCCAATTAGAAATCTGAACAACCAAGGAAATACCAATTATAGACCTTCTTATCCTCCTGTTTTTAATAGTAACTCACAATTTAAGAAAAAGAAGTTGTCTACGGAAGAAATAATTCCGAATATGGTTAATTAAATACAAGCTCAAAGTGTTGTGATGAAGAACATTGAGAATTAATTGGGACATATTTTCACTGCGCTTAATAATAGGCCTTCTTAAAATCTTCCTAGCAATGTTGAGATCAACCCAAAAGATCAAAACAAGGAGCAAACTAATGCTATTCAATTAAAGAGTGGAAAAGAATTAGAAACAAGAGTGCAAAAAGAAGTTGAAGTTGAGAGAGAGGAAGTGGACATTGAAAAAGGTTCTAATAAGATATATCCAAACTTAGAATATCTGATTGAAACAATGAAGATTACTGTTGAAAAACCACATCCTTCATTTCCTCAAATACTAAAAAAATAGAACATGAATAACAGATTTGTAATGTTTTTGGAAATCCTTAAGAGTTAACAATTAATATTCCCTTTGTTGAAGCGTTAGAGTAGATGTCTGATTATGCAAAATTTATGAAGGATATTCTTAAAAAGAAAAGAAAGTTCACAGACCACGAAACTGTTGCACTTAGCGGTAAGTGTAGTGCAATTATTCAGAAGAAGCATCCTAAAAAACTTAAAGAACCTGATAGTTTCACTATCCCGTGTGCTATAGGTAAGAAATTTTTTAGAAGAGCTTTATGTGATATAACAGATAGTATTAATCTTATGTCTTTATCAACTTTCAAAAGATTGGGAATAGGAGAAATTTCACCTACATCTGTAACTCTTCAATTAACTGATCGTTCTATTACTTTTCCTAAAGAAGTTGAGGAAGATGTATTAGTGAATGAAGATGAATTTATCTTTCATGTGGACTTTATTGTATTAGATATGAAGGAAGATAAAGAAATTCCAATTATTTTGGGAAGACCATTCCTTGCTACTGGGAGAGCTATGATCGATGCTAAAAAAGGAGAATTAATTATGAGATTTAATGATCAAGAGGTGACTTTCAATATATTTTGAAACTTATGAAATACCCTTCAGCTGAAAAGGATGATGATGGAAATCTGCGATTATCTGAGAAAAGATCATTTTAAAGAAGAGTTTGAAGAGAATTTGGAATGTGAGGATGAAAGTGAAAGTTAAGATGATTTGGATGATATGAAGAATGAAGAGTTAGAATTTTTTCAGGAATGATTTGAAAGATTGGATACTATGGAAAGTGGTGATAAAAGTTTAATTCCATCTATCATAAAACCTTCAGAACCTAAGATGAAAATTCTCCATAACCATTTGAAGTATATATTTTTAGGAGAATCATCTACCTTACCAGTTATTGTATCTTCGGATTTAAATGAATACAAGAAAAAAAATTATTGGATACCTTAAAAAGATACAAAAAGGCTTTTGCTATTTCCTTAGTAGATATTAAAGGAATCTATCCTTTGATCTGTATGCACAAAATTTTGTTGGATAAACAACACAAACCTAGAGCTGATCCGCAAAGGAGACTGAACCCAGTGATGAAAGAAGTGGTTAAAAAAGAGATTTTAAAGTGGTTAGATGCTAGAATTATATATCCCATTTTTTATAAAGTTTGAGTAAGTCCAATTCATTGTGTTCCTAAGAAAAGAGGAGTGACTGTTGATGTAAATGAATGAAATGAAATCATACCGACAAGACAAGTCACTGGTTGGTGAATATGTATTGATTAAATAAAATTAAATGCCGCCACCAGAAATGATCATTTCCCTTGATCGTTCTTCGACCAAATGTTAGACAGATTTGCTGGACACAAGTATTATTGCTTTTTGGATGGATATTCCTATTATCACCAAATACCAATTGCTCCCGAGGATCAAAAGAAGACTACATTTACTAGCCCTTACGAAACTTTTGCTTTTAAAAGGATGCCCTTTGGATTATGTAATGTACCTGCAACATTTCAAAGATGTATTGTGTCCATATTTAGTAAATTAATAGATGATGAAATAGAAGTGTTTATGGATGATTTCTCAATATTTGGAGATTCATTTGATGCATGTCTATGCAACTTTGAAAAAGTTTTAGAGGTATGCGAAAAAACA
This sequence comes from Papilionanthe hookeriana x Papilionanthe teres, assembly GCA_022702705.1. Classification (NCBI taxonomy): domain Eukaryota; kingdom Viridiplantae; phylum Streptophyta; class Magnoliopsida; order Asparagales; family Orchidaceae; genus Papilionanthe; species Papilionanthe hookeriana x Papilionanthe teres. The sequence goes on from CM040431.1 coordinate 114,716,773, forward strand.
AATTTAGTCCTAAATTGGAAAAAGTGTCAATTTATGGTTGCAGGAGGAATTGTGCTTGAGCATAAAATATCTGAATCTGACATGGAAGCAGATCCTACGAAGATTCAAATTATAGAAAAATTATCACCTCCAACCACTGTGAGAGAGGTAAGAAGTTTTTTGGGACATGTTGGATTCTACAGAAGATATATTAAATATTTTTCAAAAAATAGCTAAGCCTTATGAAACCATTTGGAAAAAGATAAGAAGTTTGATTTTAATGATGAATGCTTAAAAGCTTTCAGTTTAATGAAGGAAAAATTAATCGCTGCTCCTATAATAGTTTCACCTGACTGGGAGAAACCATTTGAATTAATGTGCGATGCTATCAATTATGTTATTGGAGTGGTTTTAGGACAAAGGTACAAGAAAATGTTTAAAGTTATATACTATGCTAGTAAAACTCTTACTGATGCTCAGATTAATTACACTACTACAAAAATAGAGTTATTATCTATCGTTTATGCCTTTAAAAAGTTTAGATCTTACTTAATTGGAGCCAAATGTATAGTGCATACTGATCATTCTACTATTAAATATTCAATGCAAAAGAATGATGACAAATTAAGATTAATTTGATGGATACTTTTAAAGCATGAATTCGATTTTGTGATAGTCAATATAAATGGGGTTGATAACAAAATAGCTGATCATTTATCTAGACTTGAACAACCTAAATTGGCTGATTTTGAAAAATAAAAAATAAAAAATTTCCTTGATAAGCACCTGTATAATATTACAGAAGAAAATATACTGTGGTATGCTAATATTGTAAACTTCATCGTTAGTAACATCTTACCACCAGAATTAACAATGCAACAATGGAAGAAATTCAAACATGATGCTAAATTTTATTTTTGGGATGATCCTTATCTGTATAACCAATGTAAAGATCTTATTATTAGGAGATGTGTGCCTCATGAAGAAACTGAACAAATTATTTGAGGATGTCATGATTCTGAATTCGGAGGACATTTCAGAATTGATTGAACAACAAATAAGTTTTTACAATCTGGATTCTATTGGTCTACTATTTTTAGAGATATTTATAGATTTATAAAAAATTGTGATCGATGTCAAAGAATAGGAAATATATCCAAAAGAAATGAAATGCCTCATAATTTTACTTTAGAAGTTGAGATTTTTTTATGCTTAGGGATTAGATTTTATGAGACCATTTATACCTTCATTTTGGATATATTAACTGTTTTTTATTATGTATCAAAATGGATTGAGGCAATAACTTTACCTAAGTGTGATGCTAGAAGTGTTTCGAGGTTTTTAATGAAAAATATTTTCACAGCATATGGAATGCCTAGAGTAATCATCACTGACGAAGGATCCCATTTTAAGAATAATCTGATTCAATGTTTGGTAGAAAAATATAATATTATTCATAGAACTTCTACAGCTCATCATCCCTAACTAATGGCTTAGCTGAGGTATCAAATCGTGAATTTAAACAAATTTTAAAAAAAGCCATAAATTGTGAGAAATTAGATTAGTCTGCTAGATTAGACACCGCTTTATGGGAGTACAAACCTACTTAAAAAACTCTTATAAGAATGTCCCCTTATAGATTAGTTTTTGGAAAGACTTGTCACTTGCCAGTTGAATTAGAATATAAAGCATATTGGGCAACAAAGAAATTGAATTTTAATTTGAAAGATGCTGGTGAGAAAAGACTGTTGCAATTGAACGAGTTGGAAGAAATTAGAAATGTATCATATGATAATGATAGAATATACAAGGTGGGAAGAGAAATATGGCATGATCGGGAATTTGTTAAAAAGGAATTTGAACAAGAACAAAAAGTTTTATTATGCAATACATGACCCGAGAAACTGAAATCTGGTTTGATAGGACCTTTCACTGTCATAAAAATCTATCAATTTGGAGTTATCATTATTGAAAACCCTAAATCTAGAATAATATTCAAAGTTAATGGACAAAAAATAAAACCATATTTTGAAGGCAATAAACCTAATTTTAAAGAGGTTTTAATTTTGGATCAAGCTGAATAACCTGTTGGGAAGTATTATGTTACACTACTGTCGTCGTATTCATCACTGTTGTGAAATAATTTTATGCAAACCTTCATGGAATAAACCAAGGATCAGTCTATGTGCAAGGTAGGTTTGTCACATTTACTCCTCCAAAAATTAATGACTTATATATGATTGAGAATGTGTCGATCTGCCACAATTCAAATTTTGCCCCAACAAAAAATAACATGCATGATATATATAGATATTTGATGGATGAAAGTGATGTTTGGTAGATACGAGATAACAGGTATGTGAGTTTTTCGACCACACCGCTGAATCCTACTTTGATACACTTGCATTATTTTATATGTGCAAAAATACTCACAACTATGAAAATCAGTAAAGTAACTAAGGAATGTGTTATCTTGAACTATTGTATTCAAATGGGGATGCCTATTGATGTTGGTTCTATAATTGTGAAATTTATTTTGAGATTGATAGTAAACATATCAAAATATGGGCTTGTACAACCTTCCACCATATTTCTCCTCTGCAGTCAATCACAAGTGCCATATGAAAATTGGGAGAGAGTACTTCTACCCTGGAAGCCTATAGACCCAATGGACGAACATAGTAACCAGGCAATTGGAGATATGAATGACATGAGTATCATTGAAGATCATCCATCTCAGAGTTCAACATCTATTCCTTCTTAATATCTTGAAAGTTCACAGATCATTTTGAAGAAGATTAAGAAATTGGATAAAGAAATGAAACACTTGATGAATACAATCAACAATATATTTGACTTCTTTGATCACCAGGATTGGAGAATGAAGGAACTCTTTGATCATTTTGGGTACCATGAAGGAATTCTGATACATTTGATGAGAAGAAAGGTTTGGATTGAGAGGATTCAACTGAAGAATTCCCCTTTCTTCCAGTTCGTTCACGTTCAATCATTAGAGATATAAGAGTTGATGATAGTTCTAAGGAAGAATAGAGAGTTGATTATTGCATTTATGCATTTATGTATTTAAACTTATTACTTAATTTGCTTTGCTTGAATGTTATGTTTGAATTTACTTTCCTGTTCATTTTTCAGCAAACGTGTGTCGTGGTTGTGAGCAACGCTGAAATTTAGTGTTTTGTGGCTTGACAATGTGTAGAGTTTAGTGTCACTTATGTGTGGTTGTAATTTG